>OX596235.1:32075571-32777238 GCA_951394345.1 Salicornia ramosissima
CAGGTCGTTGATGAGGATGTGTGCCTACTGTGTGGAAGGGATTCGGAGACTCATGCACATTTGTTTAGGGAGTGCGTTTACAGTAATTAGTGTTTTGATAGCATATTTCAATGGCTGGGAATCAGAAATAGGAAAACAGGCTTGGAGCAGCGAGTATTATGGGTCATGAATAGATTCAAGGAGTCGCGATTTCAGAAGAGAGTTGTTATGGAAGCAGTAGCAGCAGCACTATATGGTATATGGAGAAACAGGAATGGGTCTTTGTGGCAGAACAAGATCTATTGCATTGATAAAGTTGTTAAAGACATTAAAACTATGCTTAAATTGAGAATAAGTGCTTTATAGTAGTATTGGTCGTTTGGTACTGATTTTGTTGAAGATCTTGGGGAAAAGAATCAATATCATCAACCTATATTTACATATATCCAAACAAATTTATATATGTTAATAAGTAACCAAAATGCATGTATGTACTAAAATGATATGGTAACCAACCTATATTTACAGTAATATTTAGAACAAAATATGTATTCTTTACTCCAAACCTATTATCATTTATAGCCATAAATCATAATAAGCACCTAATAATAATAATAGAAGTTGTCCTTAACATGAGCAAGATAGCTATGAAATGTCAGCAAGCTCCCCTGGGCCCCTGCATCGGCCCCTGCCTCGGCTTGCTGCCGCTGTTGCCACTGCCTCCACAGCCTTCTGAGTTGGTACTCTATATCTGCCTGACCTCCGCAGCACCTGCTCTTCCGGCTGCTGCTCTTCCGGCTGCAGCTCTTCCGGCTGCTGCTCTTCCGACTAATCGAGGTTCATGCCCTCAAAAGAGGAGACCAAAGGGTCCAACATTGGAGGTTGAGGTTGAGGAACTTCATTTTCCACCACTGGTGGTGGCATCAACAAGGGAGCAGGACCTATTTGATTCAGAGGCACAGGTTCGCATATGTGGCAGGGTAATATCTGAAAAAAGAAGACAAATAGTTAGTGCCTTTTAAGTAGTCAACTAATACAAAATATTCAAAATATTCAACTTCATACTTGATCAGCAGTTAGGGCTCTGAGATTATAAGCCCTTTTAGAATGGTACTTCTCGAGTAGAAGACTGTAATCACTTCGTATCGCAGGCTGAATGCACGGAATTCTTTCAAAAACGATAACGTCCAACACAGGTGAACAGCCATTGAAAACACGCTGTTTTCCCGGTTCAGCCAAAGTAGCTTAAGACTCCATCAAACCTTTTTTTTATATGACCAAGTACAATTTCAGGCCAATTCAAAGAATTAAGCCTCTCTAAATCATCAACTAATGTAAACCATTTTGAATTAACTGCTTGGTACAAGGTCCTAGGGCAAAGAAATTGGTCGATGATAAACAAGGTGAATCGTTTTTGAAAGATCACTTCATCCTCCTTTGTTTTAATCTTCATATCAACCATACTCTTCCTAAGATCAGAGGTCAACAGGGCATCCCCATATCGACTTTTCACAAAAGGGGGGACGTAAGTAGGCAAAAGAGCACAGTCTTCCAACATAGAGGGATCGATCACGATCCCGGAATCTGCAATACCAAGGGCTGCAGCCACATCATGGCTGCATATTTGCAGTGTCACAGATGGGTTGAAGACAAATTCTGTCCCATCAAACACTGTACAGAGCTGGAGTACTAGAGGCCCACTACCCTCTCGGTCTTTTTTTAGATTTATCAAGTTCTTAAAAATTGAAGAACTTAATAAATCTGTTTTGTTTTACCCTTAAATCTTGAAGTAGGTGAATAATTTTGCTGAGGTTAGTAGCACATTTCATTAGCTGACGATTTGGCTGAAGAACACCAGTACTCATGTTGATGACGAATTATAACTAACAATAACAGTTAGGGTGCGTTATCTTCAACTTATTAGACCTGAACTTATCTGAACCGAACTTATCTGAACTTATCTGACCTGATTTAACTTATGAGACCTTATTTAACTTATTAGACCTTATTGGAACTTATTAGACCTTATTGGAACTTATTAGACCTTATTGGAACTTATTAGGCCTTATTGGACCTTATTAGTCCTTATTGGACCTTATTAGGCCTTATTAGAACTTATTAGACCTTATTGGAACATATTACAACTTATTAAACCTGAGTGAAACTTATTGGAACGTATTTTATATGATTGAATAAAATAAATTAATAATAATAATAATGATGATGATGAGAATAATATTCTATACATTCTATAATAATTAGTATATCTTTTTTCAAACCTATTATTAATTAATATTATCAATTCCAATAACAACTTATCTACATATTTAATTTTTCTTAATTCACTTGTAGTAAAATTAACAAACTAGAACGGATTAAATAATAATAATATGGAGGATGGGTAAAGTTTAATTTGGACCAAAATTAAATCAAACCCAAAATAAAAAATAAGTTTTATTTTATAATATAAAAAAATAGTTTAAATCAATCTAACTCTGATTGATTTCTCTAAAAAAATTATAAAACAAAAATGATAAAATAAAATTGGTTTATGTTGTGTAAGAGTGTTTTAAGTTAATTATTAATTTAATTAATTTTATTTGATCAATAATTAAAAATAATAATCTAGACCTGATTTGAACTTATTAGACCTGATTGGAACTTATTAAACCTTATTATAACTTATTAGACCTTATTGGAACTTATTAGAACTTATTGGACCTTATTGCAACTTATTAACTTATTAGACCTGATATAACTTATTGAAACTTATCTGAACTTATTGAACCTGAAACTTATTTTTTTAAGGTGAAGAGAACGCACCCTTAGACTCAAATTAGAAATAAGGCTTCTAAAAACATAGCAAATAACAAGAACGTCAAGTAAAACCAAGTATCCCTTTGATGCTCTAACTGCCAATCAGTTACATTTACTAGTAAGCCAGCATCTTTACTTTACTGTTAAGTAAACCTTTTCTTCTACTCCCTCCGTAAGATAAAACTTTCAACAATTGGTTTTGTACGCATTTTGAGGAAGCAATTTAAGGGTGTAAACGAAGGAATTAGTCAAAATAATTTTAATATAAGCAAGAATGTGATTATAAGTTCCTAATATTAAAATTATATTGACTAATTTCTTCGTTTACACCCTTAAATCGCTTCCTCAAAATGCGTGCAAAACCAATTGTTGAAAGTTTTATGTTACGGAGGGAATATTTTCTTTAAATGGGGCAAACGTATTTTCTTCAAATGGGGAAAAAAACAAATAAAACCAATTAGGAAAAATCAAATGCCCCAAACAAAGAAGAGTCAATTGAAATAAATACAAGCTATTCTATGAAATTCAAGACTTAGAGAGCTGCATCTTATAAGTTACTAGCTATCTTTGAGGATCTAATTACTGCCTAGGAAAGAAACATTAGGTTCCTTCAGCTAGAAACTGATGAAAGTGCAATTATGTACATGAGCATATATGGAGCATCAACTTGGAGGAATCAGAAGGGACGTTGCTGATTTACAACGGAGGGATTGAAATGTTGGTGATGCTCCCCACACAACCCCCTCCACCCCCACACAACCTGACAGCAGAGTATTTCAAGGAGTTTGCTGCTACGTTGGTGATGCTCAATGAAGAAATAATGAAGAATAACTCTCTGCCAGTAGCTTCAAAGTCCCCTTTGGACTACACTCTAACTACTAATTTATGTTTTCAACTTAAGTTTAAAAACCCACCAATTGAATTGCAAACGAACCGTTAATTTAAAAAACCCCAATTTGATTGCATACGAACCCTAAAAATCAAAACCCCCAATTTTCTCTCAAAAAAAAAAAAACCCAATTTAACTGCAAATTTACGTTATTCATTGTGCACAATTATATATATTGCAAGATTCATTGTGCACAATTATAAACCCTAGAAAACCCAAAAATGCAAAATTCATATAATAATTATTGTACAAGCAGAATCCACTTTCAAAATAATGCAGAAAAAATTCAACCATAAAATCAATTAATCAAACAAGAAATTTAAAAGGGAAGCAATTCAATGAAATTGAACAAATTGCACATACCTGAATGCATCCTTTGTTTCAACAATTCAAGAAAAATTTCTGAAAAAATAGGGGTGTTTGAATTCGATTTCCAGGAGCAGAGTGAGAGTGAGAAGTGTAGAAGAAAATCGGGGTCAAAATACTTCGTACTACGGATAAGCCTAGAAGTTAAAATGTCATTAACATTGGTATTCATATACTATTATACATAACATATATTTTATACTTATATTATAACAAAAACATTAAGGTTAACTAGATAATACCCGAGCAAATGCTCGGTTTTAATTAATGTTAGGAAATATTTTTTTCTGTGGTTACTATATTAGTATAAAAGTACTGATATACACTACCGAATAGAAGTATTGATATGTTGGGATGGATAATCCGGGCTTAGGAAAGTTCTTTTGTAGTTACTATGTTAATTCTAGCTTCGTATCGTAATACTCGCAATTTTTGCCACTTTAAGTTGTAACATGATACTTGCAACAAATATTTTTTACTATATTAATTTAGTGAAAAATTACTCATGCATGTGTAGGTTTTTTTTTTTAAAAAAAAAAAAAAACAAAAACCTTCAGTTTTAATTTGTAGTGATCCCAATTAATTATTCATTTTTCACTCTATCTCTCTTTAAATCAATTTTTTCCTACGGGTCCATAGCGCATACTTATGTAGCAAGTATTGCGATACAGAGGTAATATAAAAGATTAGTAGAGATATAAAAAGTAATAATTATAATAAAATACACCCCATTTTTTATAGGAAAAATTGATATAAACAAACCAACCTTTATCACTTTCGAAGTGATAAACCCACCTTTAGATAATCCAAAAATAAACCAAACTTTGTATCCAATCTGCCCAAAACAAATCGAACTCTTCTAATGACCTAAAGTATCCGGTAGAATAAGTTAAATGGTTGTTTATTTATTTTTTAAAACTTGAAATTATTGATGTTCACTCACCTCACCACCCAAACGTTGCCTCCCTCTTCTCTCTCTTCATCTCCTTTCTCCCTCTTTAAGCTTCATCTTCTACTGTCATGAATTTGTAGATACAAATTTCGAACTTACACAAATCTCACGCACATCCCCTTGCCCCTTCCTCTTCCTCTTCCCTTTCCAATCATTCAGCCTCCACATCACAGCTTCGATCCCTCACATCGTGGCTCCACGGCGGCGGATATCGGCTACTGGAGACTGGCGACACCTCACAACTGCATATGCATCTGTTGTTGCTGTGATTCATCCATAATCTCCACTTCAGATTTTTAGGTTTGTCAAATTAATCACTTGCGAATTATGTTTGAAATTTGAGAAAATAAGAAATTCGGGATTAATGAATTATGCTGTGAAATTGATTTAGGAAATATGCTTCCAATAAGCTCGAAATTTGTGAAGTCCACAAACTCACAAAATACTCTGAATCCTTATTTCCGATATCTGACTTAAGCATCGGAGGGGCGTTCCCGGGTTCCAGCCCCCGGGTTAGCAATCTCTAACTGCTTTGCAGGTCACAACATTAACCGAGGATCATCTAGAGTACACGTCATACACCAAAAGATCGTTGACTATTCACAAGAAGTTCCAAAACAGGAACAAATTGGCGCCGTCTGTGGGGAGGGTAACAAAAACATGGCAAACACCCGAGCGAAGACGACTCGATCTAATCAGCCAGAAGAAAATCCCCGTGAATCTCCTAACCGGAAAGAAGTACATGTCACTGACGACAATTCGTCCAATAGGGCGAGCGACCGTCGCCGTCGCGAAGAACAGATGGTCTCACGTAAGGACTTTGAAGACATCGTGACAGCGATGAACACCAAGTTCCAACAAAGCCTACAAGAACTGAGAGATAGCATACCCGCTATGATTGGGCAGCAGAGGCCTCCCTCTCAGGCCACAGGTCCATCTAGGGGCCCCAACCCTAGCCGGGCAACAGGGGCACGTTCACAGAGAGGCTCTCAACCTGGGGACGCACGAGGAATCATCAATTCTAGACGCGATGACGCTCGAAATATCATCGAGTCGCGTCGGGCACGAACGGCCTCAAATGTCAGGGAGGTCACAAGGCAGGAGACTCGAGGCCAGCCAAGGAGATCACCAGAGAGGTCTCACCATACTACTACTAGGAATCAAAGATCAGCTGCCATCCCAAACCTGGGGGAAGGCGTGCGTCGTTCCCCGGTGGCTGTCCCTAACCGGGATGACAACAGAAGACGCTCTCCGGTGGTCGAGCCAGGGCCACCAGCAGGGGAAGTCTTCTTTCAAACTCCATTCAGCCAAAGGCTTCTGTACACCACTGACACAAGGAAAGTAAAAGCTCCCACCATCGAGCCCTTCTCTAGGGCGACTGATCCCGCCGAACATATGGCTGCCTACAAAGCCCAAATGGCAGTGCAGATAAGCTGTGAGGCCAGCTGGTGTAGGTATTTTCCTACCACTCTCAAGGGCCTGGCCCTCACCTGGTTTACAGATCTCCCATCCGGGTCGGTTGTTAGTTTTGCAACATTGGAGGCAATGTTCTTGAGCCACTTCATGGCTGGGAAGAAACAGTGTAAGACAAGCATTCATCTCATGGCTTGTCACCAGGGGGAACATGAGCTCTTGGGAGACTATCTCAAGCGTTGCAACGCTGAACTACTGCAAATACCTAATGTGGAAGACTTAGTAGCTTATGCTGCGTTCATGTCAGGACGAAAGAGGGGCAAATTCAAGTTCTCCTTGCTGGAAAACAAAGTGTCCTCATACACCGATGCGATGGACAGGGCTCGAAAATACGTCCAGGCCTCGGATATCAATAACCCCGTCGAAAAGTCCGACAAAAAGAAAGACAATAAGAGGAAAGAGTCTCAACGAGGTGGTCCTAGCCGGACATCCACTCCTAAGAAAGACACTCGGGATGGGGGAGAAGACCCCAGGTTCAATGTTAACAGGCGGGAGATATTCTTGGACATCAAAGGCCAAGAAATCCTTCCAAAGCCAACCCCTGTTCGCACATCGGTCAACAGAAGGAATCCCAAACTCTGGTGCGAATACCACCACGAGTGCGGACATACCACGAAAGACTATAGGGAGTTGAAAACGGCGCTTGATAAGCTGGCGGATCAAGGCAAGCTCAACCCTTATCTGTCAAAAGAGAATGGGGCTAAGAAGCAGAAATGCAGTACCAGCAACGAGACTGATGGTCTGATCAATGTCATCGCTGGAGGATACTTAATAGAAGCACCATCAAACAAAGCACTGAAGAGGGATCTCAGGAACTCAACTTTTCAGATTGCTGAATTGAAGGAACCAACGAACCACCCCCATCAGATCCGACGATGGTATTCAATACATCTCCTCTTCGACCTGCCTGCTTCCCTCACGACCCCCTCGTGGTCGAGGTAAAAGTAGCAAACTCTAGGGTCAAGAGGGTACTCGTGGACAGTGGGAGTTCAGCTGATGTGATGACCTTGGAATGCCTACGACAATTGAAGTACGGCGAAGCTGATCTAACACCGTTGGAAAAACCTTTGTTTGGCTTTGGGGGTCGACCCGTCTTCCCCTTGGGGATCATTAAGCTTCCTGTTCGGCTCGGAGAAAAGGGGGAAGGACGCAACCTACCGGTCACATTCATTGTCGTGGACATTAAACTCCCCTACAACATCATCTTGGGAAGACCTTTGTTGAACAAAATAAAGGTTGCCATTGTAATACCCCGAAATTTCGGGATATTTTAAATTTTTCATAATTAATTAAATATATAATCAATTGACTATTTAATTGATTATTATTTAATTAATTATTAATTTTATTGTAGCAGTATAATTATTTTGTACTGGCCCAAACCTTATCACCTTGTCATGCTAAAACCCGAGCCCAATTCTTCTTATCCTTTCCATACCCCACGGCTCTATCCTTCTTCTTCATTTAATTGTTTTATATTATCTTTAATAAAATACTAACCTATATCTATTTTTATTCACTAAGCCTATAAACTAATCTTTACCTATTCTCCTTACTAGATTTTAGGAGAGCCCTAAACTCCTTATTCCTAAAAGACCTCACGGCCCACCCTCCATGCTCTCCTCCAATTAATTTCTTTAATTTCTTGTAACCTATATTATTATAAACCCTTAACTATTTTTGACTAAGCCTAAAGAAACCCTATCTTGATTCCTATTTCTACTACTAGGTTTTAGGAGGCCAAAACCCCATATTGTTGTTCCTCACACACGGCCTCCTTTATTTATTTCCTTTAATTTATTTATTTCTCTTGTTTACTAATTCTATTAATTGTGACCCTTTCCTAAAAATCCTATTTTTAATTAACCTCATATCTAGTCTCCCCAAAATTTGCTCAACCTCCCCTACTATTCCTCCTATCACACGGTCCCCCTATTCCTTTTTATTCATTTAATTTATTTCTTTTGTTCCTTATAATTAAATAGGAACAACACTCATAACCTTTTTACGTAATTGCAATACAACTCTAAACTCTCAAAGGAACTCTCAAAGAACCCTAGTTGGTTGTGTAGTACTCGAACCATAGCCAAGATATTTTTCTTGATTTTCTTCCTAATCCAGGTAACTAGTCTATCTCTTTTAAATCTGGTACAAGTTTCCCATATAATTAATTAGGATTAAACTAGGAAAAATTAATAGAATTAGTATCATGATAGGCTAGGAATTTCTTTAATTACATGTTATATGAAAAGTTTATGTTATTTTCTCGATATTTTATATAATCTTTAAGAATCTTTAAGTGTTTTAATTAATTCTATGCATAAAATAATTTCTTTAATTACATGTTTACATTGTGTAATTGCATGATAATTGTTGAATCTTGTTCTTGGAAGTTCGAACCTATGTCGTGTAGCATAACATAATTTTGATGATAATTTTATGATATTTTCATGAATAAAATTGATAATCTTGTTTACTTAATTGTTTAATTGAAGCCTTAAATTAAAGTTAATATTTTGTGCATATTATAAAAAATCGAGTGACATAAAGAAGTGAAGGGAGTTAAAAATCTGATTTTTATGATTGAATCTTGTTCATTCTTGAATTATTATTAGTAGTCTTTAATTAATCTTTAATATATAAGCATGATAATATCAATTCTTGAAATTATTCTTGATAGTGTATTTGTCCCATGAAGGCCGTGTAAATCATGTATAGTAAAGTATTGATTTTGATCTTGTTATGGTTTGAATGTGATGATTTAATGTTTAAAGCATGATTTTATTTCCTGTTATTAAGTTTACATGATTTATAATTAATAATTATATTTAAATAAATCAAAGTATAAATTTTGGTATGTATATATATATATATATATGTCGAGTAACTCCAATAATAAAAATAGGATTTTTATCATGTTTTAAGTAATCTTGATGATGATTCCTGATTTATATGATTAAATGTTAATTTAAATGATTTATTTAATTGTTTATATGATTAATTGATGAATTAATTTAATTATTATTTTGTTATTAAAAAATGTCGAATGATTTTATTATGAGAATGATCAATTTAGTTTAATTTTTGGCTTATAATAATTTAGATTGTAATTTTAGGAATTAATATGATTAAAGGAATTAAAAGGAACTAATAAGATAAGTTGCAATATGAAGGGAAGGAATAATATAATAATAAGGATAAAGTTATAAGATGATAATAAGTATTGGTCTCACGATGGCCATGTCGATAAGATAAGATAAGAAACGGACGCCTGTTTGGTGATACAGGGGTCACCAGATTAGGTTAAGTCGAAGCCACTGCCCTACTGCGGTCTCTGGGCAGCTCTGGATCTTAAAATGCGTAGTCGTCTAAGTAGTAGTACACGGGCTACTATTTAGGAGTTATGGCCATAGCTTAGGCTTAGTTCTTGCAAAGGAGAGCTACGGGTAGAATACACGGGTTCTCCCCGGCGTGTTTTAGGAAAGTTGGGATGTACACGGGCATCCTTACGAGCTATAATGACCGGTCCATAAAGTTAAGAAGATGGTTAAAAGAAAGGTTTAAGATAATTATAATATGAAGGATAAGTAATTTACAGGTTATGAATATGTATATGACAATGTATTTATGTATATAAATCTACGTATTGTATAAGTAGGTTATGTTAAGTTTTCCGCTGCGTACGTCTGATAAGTATGTAATGAGTAAGTCTTTAAGAATGTAACTATGTATGTATTTAAGTAAGAATATATGTATATGTATATGTATATGTATATGTATCCCTATATGTATTCTACAGGTATTTCTATACGTATTCATACGTACACGTATGTATTTCTATACGTATTTCTGCAGGTACTGTATACGTATTTTATACGTATTCCATTCGTATTTCGTACGTATTCTTATACGTATCTCGTACGTATTTTTTATACGTATTTTTATAAGTATCTCATATGTATTTTTATACGTATTTTGTATGTATTGTTATACGTATTTTGTATGTATTTTTATACGTATTTCGTATGTATTTTTATACGTATTTTGTATGTATTTCTATACGTATTTCCATGTATTTTTGTATGTTTTTCTTGGAATAATTCTATGATATTATATGGTTAATGGTCCCTCATTTAAGCGGGACAGCCTAGTTACTCGCCACTGACGGTGGACCCCCCCCATTTCAGGTGATGATGCAGACGCATAAGTGGGCTTACGTTTGGTTCGGGTTGTGTGCTTGGTTAAGTTTTATAGAGAGAACCCGAAGTCTGTCTTATGTTACTTATTTCCTTTATTATTTAGTTCTGCCCAGCCTGTTGGGAAAGACGATTTGAGTTGTATTTTGGATTTATTAAAGGACTTTGAGACTTCTATTCAACTATTAGTTAATAAAAGGAATAATGAACTCTAATATTAATAATATTCTTTAAGTTTTGTTTGGTAATGATCCAATTGTCGATTTCCTTCGTAAATCGACAGCCTATAAAAGTCGGGTCGTTACAGCCATCTCTACATACCAGCTCTTATTGCAGTATGAGACAGACAAAGGGGAGGTTGGAAAGTTGTATGGTGATCAGCGAACAGCCAAGCAATGCTATATAAATAGCATCAAGACTGCCTCACCACGTATCGAGGTAGGGGATAAGAGAAAGGGGCCGGTCGAGTCTTCTGAGGCTGTGTTTCTAGCTGAGGATGCCAAACATTACGCTCGACCAAGACCCATCAAGGGTCACGAAGGGGTCCTCATCGATGACAATCCTGAGCACACAGTCAAAATTGGCATTGACATGGATCCCACCCTCAGGGAGTCAATCACTCAGCTACTCAGAGAATTTCGAGATGTCTTTGCCTTCGATGTTTCGGAAATGCCAGGCATTGATCCTTCGGTTATATGTCACGAGCTCAACATTCGTGAAGGATTCAAAGGCGTAAAGCAAAATTTGCGAAGACAAAGTGAGGAAAGAAACAAGGCAGCTGCGGCTGAGGTAAAAAAGCTACTAGAACATGGGTTTATCAAGGAGTGCCAATACTCTGATTGGCTGGCCAACGTTGTTTTGGTCAAAAAGCCTAACGGTACATGGAGAATGTGTGTAGATTCTACTGATCTGAATAAAGCCTGCCCCAAAGACGACTATCCTCTCCCAAAGATAGATAGTTTGGTCGATTCCATTACCGGACATGTAATATTCAGCTTCATGGATGCCAATGTCGGCTACCATCAGATACCAATGGCTGAAAAAGATCAGGCACATATTGCTTTCATCACCAACCAGGGGGTCTACTGATAGGCCGTCGTCGAGCCTACCAAAAGTAAATTTCCTAACTCGGGCTTACTAATACTAGTAAGGGCAAGTAAGGGTCGAACCCTAGAGAATAATGTTTATTGACCAAGGACAATGAGCATAGACAAGCTAAGTCGAAATTGGATTCAAAGATTGGAAGTCAATTAACTACAAGATACTAAAATAGGGGTCTAAAACAAGGAAATAAATACTAAGGTTAGGGGATTAACGACTCGACACCACCATGAATTATGGATCGGTCAAAACTTAGACTTAGGTCATGGATAAGGGGAGGTCGTTCTATGATCGTACCACTCCTTCGAGCTAGTACGATGACCGGAAAGACATATATAACTCACTTTCGTGCAGCGACACGTCTAACAAGTCCTAAGCACAAAATCACGAAGACCGGTAACTTTCCCTTGATCGAAGGCCCAACTTTCATGGTGCTTCCATCAATCGGGCGAAGGGAGTCATCACCCACGTTCACCTTTCGGTCCTTAGGTGGGGATTCTCCTAAGAATCTAATGCTATCTAAACATAAGACTCAACATCAACGAACCTTCGGTACCGACATTAACACAACCAAGGCCAAGAAATAACTAAAACATAACATGGAGGATTTTGAGAGGTTTCACCCCAAACCCTAGTAATGAGACTACTCACACATGGCTAGAACAAATAAGGAAAACATAATGAACATATTAAAACTAACGCCAAGCATGAAAATAAGGACAAAATATGGAATTTAACAATAAACAATCATAAAAACATCAAGGAAATAATCAACTAAGTGCAAATAAATAAGGAAAGAGTAGAGAAATGTTACAAGTGAAGCTTCAATATCAATAAGTAGAACAATGTGATGATCAATGTAATTTCCCAACCAAAAGCATGAACTTCTACAATTTATCTAAGACTTGAAATGAAAATTTATGGAAATTTAGGAGAGAGAAAGGAGAGAAACTACTAAAAACTTAGGTTAACTACTCTGAAAATATCCTAAAAATGTCATCTCCCTACAAAAAGGGAGTAAAAAGGTATATATACTTCTCCCAAAAATAAAAGAAATAAGCTAAAAAAAACGAGCAGAGCCAGTTCAGCGGGCGCTGAGGCGATGACAGCGCCCGCTGACACCTATATCAGTAGGCCTGCAGTGCTTGGAAGACTAATGGCAGCGGGCGCTGAGTTGGGGTCAGCGGCCGCTGCCAATTCTGGGAGTGCTACTGCCTCAAAACAGGGGAGGGGACAGCGGGCGCTGAAAAATGGTCAGCGGCCGCTGTCTTCTCTTGGTGCTTGTGATTGTGTGGAGGCTGCAAAATCAGCGGCCGCTGGGAATCCATCAGCGGCCGCTGCCATGGCATAGAAGGCCTTCTGCCTTTTTTCCTTGCAAAATACTTGAGTGACAAAATCCATCTCAGCGGGCGCTGAGGAATTCCCAGCGCCCGCTGAGGCCTGACTTTCAACATTCACCATGATTCATCCCAGCGGGCGCTGAGGGATTTCCAGCGCCCGCTGAGGCCCTTAAAATTTAGCGCCAACAAGCATATAGGACATGTGGTTTCCTCGAGGTTCTCGGTTCGCTTCCTCGGGTTCCGAAATCAACTCGGGACCTGCAAAAAGGGAAGAAAACGCAGAAACAAGGCAAAATAGAGGAAATCACATAGAAAGGGGAAGGGGGCTACAAAAGTAAAACTAAGCTAAAAAGCCTAAAAATGCTAACAAAAACAAAATAAAAATAGAAAATAAATTAATAAAGACTACGAAAAATACTAATTAAATACAGACTATCAAACTCCCCCAAGCTAGCCCGTTGCTTGTCCCCAAGCAACTACCGCACGAAGAGTTCGACAAATCCCTCAGGAGAGGAATTCTACAACGGACTAAGGACTCCTATTACAGTCTTAAGGCGCACAAATCCCAATGCTAGAAAGTAACTAAACTAAGGACTGAAACCTTTCACACAATAGAACCTTAAAGGACTACGAGGTATCCAAGCTTAAGCAACCTAACAACCGTCAAGCACCCTTGAATAATCTCAGACATAAGTCGGTGGCGGAAAAATACTCCGTGAGGGAGTCATGAAGAACAAAGGGAAGGACACTCACGTTTCGCCGGAGTTAGCGTCTCTCGAAATTTGACAAGCGACACCGCATACCAAAGATGAGACCTTTCGAGAACATGAAATCAATAGGGCTTAAGGTCATAGCATCTTACATACAAGGTCCGAAACTACAAATAACTACCGACCGACTGTTAGGATAAATTACAATAGGACACTAGTCGGCTAAGAAAACTACTATCTCCTTCTCTAATTATGTACATTTATTTTTATTTTTTTTTATTTTTTTTATTTTTTTTATATATATATATATATTTTTTATTATTATTTTTTTTTATTTTTTTTATTTTTTTTTATTTTTTTTTTAGAGAATGAGTTACAATACTCAAATAATTACACTATTACAAAATTTACAAGGACCGAAAATAAAACTCGATGCTATGACGTAAGATGGTGCCTAAATCATGTTCCAAGTCTCGAAAGGGCGGTAGCAATTCACAAGTCAAAAATCAGAGACAAAAGAAACAGAAAAACTAAAACCGACGAGGGATACAATGCGACGCTCAGAAATGAATAACCCTAAAAGGGTCTAATTAAGGCAAGAGCTCGAAACCTCACCTAGGTTCAAAAACCACCGACTCAGCGTCAACTAAACAAGGGACAACCTCGTACCACAAACCGACTTGGATACACATCTAGTCCTAAAGGGTTCTCCTAAAAGGGAAAAGCATTCTATCCTAAGAGTTAATAAAAAGCATTGAAAATTGTGCGGACTCGAGACTCTAAAGGAAAGAAAAGTCCCTATAAGGGTTCCCCTAGTTTCGTCATCGGGAGACGACTAAACCTAGAAAAATAAAAGGGAAAAAAGAAAATAAACTACGAAAATAAACTACATGCAAAAATGGAGAAAAATAAAATAAAATAAACTACGAAAGTAAACTAGTATGCAAAAACTAATAAAAAGAAACTAAGGAAAATAAGAAAAGAAAAATAAAATACGAAAATAAACTAGAATGCAAAGCATTAAAATGCATTTGGATTTTCAAAACAGGAGCAAGACTTGGAAATCACCCCAATGACCATTATAAAAATCACACACACTAAGAAGCACAACCACAAACAAGCACAATCAACATACCCCAAGAGCAGCTCCCCCAAGCTAGCTCCTCTATCCCAAGACCACGACTAATCCCCAGGTTCACTTAAATACAAGTGAGAACTTACCTGTATAGGACATGATTCGGTTTGTCGGGAAACCTGTCGTCCAGGTGCACCATTGACACTATTAAAGCGCCTTTAACGCTACCGAAATCATGCTTCGATCGAGGCTGTAGTGCTTCACCCTCACTAGCTACGGGTCCAAACAACAACAAAAAGGTAACCAGACCCATGGGGTCTAAACCCCCCCAAGCTGGAACGAAAGCATCGTCCCGAGGCTATGGGTGGAGAGGTCTAGAGCTCAAGGTCATCCTGGGGGGGGGGAGGGAAGGGTGTCGGAAGAAGTGCCCTTCCGACACGTGGTAGTCATACATCTGGTCTGTCTGTATACGGAGACAGTGCAAATCAGAACGCATCTCCGTAATGCTAGCGTTAATAGAAGCATAGGCAGCATTTTGCTGCTGGGATAGGGCCTCGAAGGCTGCCGCAAAATCAAATTGCGGCGGGGTTGGGATGGGTTGTGCTAGTGGTGGTTCTGGTGCTGGTTGTTCGACTTCCTCAGCGACAACAACCAGGGGCCCCTGTAATATATCTGCATCATGCTGGGCCACAGGTTCCGCAGGGATTATGTATGGGTTATCCCGATCAAACCTAGTTATCTCGGGATTAGGCAAGTAGTAGTGATGTCTCCCGCGGACCAGGGCGCTGATTGTGCCTTCCCGGTTGGTGTTTTTAATGAAAGCTTGGTTAAGGAAGTCGTACTTGTCAAAGAACCGGATGTCAGAAGGTTTTTCCAATTGATCAATGAAATGTGAATACCCAAGTTTCCTAGCTATGATAGTCACGAAGCCACCCAATGTGATGTCAGCGGTCATCTTAGGGTCTCTTGTTTGGGCAAGCATGCACTTGACCAACAAGTGACCCATGTTCACCTTACCCAACGGGGATGGGGTTGTTGCTAAGTAGATACAAAGCAACTCATCTTTGTTGATCTTCCCAACCTCCTTTTTGGAGAAGATTGAGTAGGTCAACAAGCGATGAAAAAGTCGGAGGGCAAGGTGATGAATCGCGCTGGCGACCGCCCACGTAGAATCAAAACGATCCTCACCCGTAATCGCACGCCAAAAGGCAAGCGGGTTAAAGTCAGGAAAGTTTTTAGGACTAAAATCAGTAACGGGGTTGGTCGGGTCACATCCGAGGTATTCATTGAGCTGGGAAATGGTAATCGTATGGCGATCATTGAACAATCGGAAGGATATTTGGTATTCCGGTATGTTAGTGGTGGATTGTATCTCTGTATAGGTCAATGTGCTGATGAATTCACAGGCCAACGGTGGGTACGTGTATTCGGCCATGTTGGGGTTAGTCAAGTTCTCCCACCCAAAGTTCGTGAACAGGGTTTGCATTTCCCTGGTGATCTGCAGCGCCAGACAAGGGCGTGCATCATAAAATCGGGTGGGGCGAAATGTTCGCTTCAACAGGTTGTCATGTTTGGCTCGATTGGCCTGCGGAATCCTAATGGGGGGTGGTGGTTGTGGTGGGGCATCAGCATTTTGGTTCGGGTCTGAGGTACCTGGTCGGTTATTTCTTTTCTTTTTTCGTGGCTCACTCATGACTGATTAAACGAGGGCCGAAAACTAACTATTAAAAAAAAAAATTCAGCTAGATTACTTCCCTAACCAGTCAATGAACAAGAGGCCTAAACCCAAGTGCCTCGAATTCACAAAATCACACAAGTCAAAAATTTTGCACCAACACAAGTCCAAGTCGTAATATTCAACAACATAAAGCAAAACAACAATCTAAGACTACAATTAGGGACTCAAAAATTCAACAACAATTGCAAAGCATAAATGAAAACCTAAGATTCGAACTAAGTTGAAAATAACAAAGTTAGAAAATTAGGGTTTTAGAAAATACCCAACTAGAGCATGAAAACACTCTAGATAACCTCCTTGGTGTTGTTGATGAATGAGCCAAAAGTAACCCAAGGATCGTCCCTTGCTCTTGTTTTTTTTTTTTTTGTTTTTGAAGAAATTCGAACCTAGGGTTCGAATTTTATGTGAGAAGGTGAGAGAGAATAGTGATGAGATGGAGAATCGAAGTATGTGAATGATAATGAAGAAGAATGATGGAGATTTGAGTGAGTTTGAGTGAGATTTGAGGGAGTTGGAGTGTTAGGGTTTGAGAGAAAATAGGGGAGAATTCGTGTGTTTTAGGTTTTGTTCGTGAAAAATGACGATTTCTGAACCCTGTTGTTTAATACAGTTCGACATCAGCGGGCGCTGACTTAAACCCAGCGGCCGCTGACCCCTTTTTAAATGGTTCTAGAGATTATAACAAAGCCCATCAGCGGGCGCTGAGAATGGGCCAGCGCCCGCTGTAGTCATTTTTGAGGCTACTGGAAAAGGAGTGCAAGTTTCTCAGCGGGCGCTTTCCTCAAAATTTTTGCTACTGGAAAAATTGAACATATCCCTCAGCGGACGCTGATAATGGGACAGCGCCCGCTGCTGTGAATTTTTTTAGCTACTGGAAGTTTTTGGCAAAACTAATCAGCGGCCGCTGAATGAGGTCCAGCGTCCGCTGTAATGAAAAGTTTTGCTACTGGAACATTTTGAGCATTGTGCAAGCGGGCGCTGGTGAAAATTCAGCGCCCGCTGAACCTGACCTGTAGCCAAATTTTTCAGCAGATTTAACTTAAGAATTGCACCAGAATCTCAGATTTAGAACATCTTTTCTTCATTGTATCCTAAGGGATACATCAACATGTATAGTGGCCCAAAGGGCCAAAACCACACTCGTTGATGTATTCGGAAGTTCAATGAAGGAAATCTCTCATTTTCTTTTCACTCACTCATGATATTTTTTTTATTTATTTTTTTTCAAGTGCTCCCTTTTTCTAACACACATTCATGGACATATGTAAAGATCACATATTTGTACAAATGTGTGAAGGCACTACTCAATCTTTTCTCTCATCATCATTAGTGTTTTTTTTTTTTTTTTTTTTTTTTTTAATAATTACAATGCAAAGAAACAAACTAAACTATCCTAAAAAGCAATAAATTGAGGGTTGCCTCCCACAAGCGCTTGTTTAACGTCCCGAGCCTGACGAAATGACCGAGTCGGCCCTACTCCTCAACGGGAGTAACATCAAACTCGTCTAAGTGGATCACAAGGGCAGCTTCCGGAGGTTGGCCTCCATAGTAGGCTTTTAAGCGTTGCCCATTCACTTTGAAAGGGGCGGTTCCATCATTTCCAATCTCAACCGCCCCATAGGGGTAGACTTTCCGAACCGTAAAGGGACCACTCCACCTTGACTTGAGCTTTCCGAGGAACAACCTAAGCCGAGAATTGAACAATAGGACCTTGTCCCCTTCATGGAACTCCCTATGGAGGATATTCTTGTCATGCCAAGACTTGGTGCGTTCCTTGTAGATTCGAGCATTTTCGTATGCATCAAGCCTCAATTCCTCAAGTAAATGCAGGTCGAGCATCCGCTTCTCCCCCGCAGATTGGAGATCGAAGTTGAGTGCTTTGATCGCCCAATGTGCGCGATGCTCGTGCTCAACTGGTAGGTGACAAGACTTGCCATAGACCAACTTGTAAGGGGTTGTGCCTATGGGAGTCTTGTATGCTGTCCTATACGCCCAAAGAGCGTCATCGAGCTTAGTTGACCAATCTTTTCGAGACCGATCGACGGTCTTTTCAAGGATCATTTTGATTTGCCGGTTTGAAATTTCTGCTTGCCCGCTCATTTGAGGGTGATAGGCCAAGGCAACCTTATGCTTAACACCATATTTTGAGAACAAGGATTGGAGTGTTCGCTTCGCAAAATGTGATCCTCCATCACTAATGACAGCACGGGGAACACCAAACCTCGGGAAAATGATGGTTTTAAACAACTTAATAACTACCTTTGCATCATTGGTGACCGAGGCAATGGCTTCCACCCATTTAGACACATAGTCTACCGCGACCAAAATATATTGGTTGCCATAAGATGAGGGAAAGGGTCCCATGTAGTCGATGCCCCAAACATTGAAGATTTCAAGTTCAAGAATGCTGTTGAGGGGCATCTCATGACGGTTTGAAATATTGCCGGTACGTTGGCACCGGTCACACGCCTTGACCATGCTCCAAGTGTCCTTGAACATGGTAGGCCAGAAAAATCCAGATTGCAAGATCCTCGACGTAGTCTTGTCAGCACCCATGTGTCCTCCACAAGGAGAAGAGTGGCACATGCTAATAAGACTTGCAATCTCATCATCGGGGACGCACCTCCGAAAAAGTCCATCAACACCTCTTTTGAACAGAAGAGGGTCGTCCCAATAGTATTGGCGAACGTCATGCAAGAAACGCCGCTTTTTTGATACCCCCAATCGGAGGGCATAATCTCACAAGCAAGATAGTTAACAATGTCCGCATACCAAGGAGCAGGGATTGCCAAGGCAACAAGGAGGTGGTCATCAAGAAATGAATCGTTGATTGGAATGACCTCACCCTCCTCGCATAAAGCTAACCGAGAGAGATGGTCGGCTACAACATTTTCGGCCCCGGCTTTGTCTCGGATTTCAATATCGAACTCTTGTAGCAACAAGATCCACCGGATGAGCCGAGGTTTAGCGTCTTTCTTGGCCATTAAGTACTTCAAGGCTGAGTGGTCGGTGAAGATTATGACTTTGGAACCGACCAAGTAAGACCTAAATTTTTTCATGGCGTGGACAATTGCAAGAAGCTCTTTCTCCGTAGTGGCATAATTGCGTTGAGCTTTATCTAGAGTCTTGCTTGTGTAGTAGACGGCATGCAACTTGCCGTCCTTCCGTTGTCCGAGCATCGAACCTACAGCGTAGTCCGATGCATCGCACATTAGCTCAAAAGGAAGCTCCCAGTCCGGGGGCTGAATGATAGGAGCAGTAACTAGAGCTTGTTTCAGTTCCTGAAATGCTACACAACAATCATTAGAAAACACAAAAGGGGCATCCTTATGCAATAATTGAGTCAAGGGCTTGGACATTTTTGAAAAGTCTTTTATAAAACGGCGGTAAAAACCCGCGTGTCCAAGAAAACTCCTAACCCCTTTGACAGTGGTGGGGGGTTGGAGACGCTCAATGACATCAACCTTGGCCCTATCGACCTCGATGCCCCTAGATGAAATTACATGCCCGAGAACAATGCCCTCTTCGACCATGAAGTGGCATTTTTCCCAATTTAGAACCAAGTTCGCCTCTTGACACCATTTCAACACATTCACCAAGTTAGCAAGGCAGGTGTCAAAAGACGAACCACAAATAGAGAAATCATCCATAAAAACTTCTATGGATGTTTCTAGCATGTCAGAAAAAATAGCCATCATGCACCTTTGAAAAGTCGAAGGTGCATTACATAGCCCAAACGGCATCCTTCGATATGCAAAGGTACCAAAGGGGCATGTAAACGTGGTTTTTTCCTGATCATCGGGATGAATCGGGATTCGGAAAAATCCCGAGAATCCATCCAAAAAGCAATAATGGGTATGATTAGCCAATCTCTCCAAAACTTGATCAATGAACGGAAGGGGAAAGTGAGCTTTACGGGTTAATTTGTTTAGTTTTCTGTAATCAATACACATTCTCCAACCCGTAACCGATCTTGTCGAGATAGTTTCACCCTTCTCGTTCTTAATGACAGTCATGCCTCCCTTTTTAGGGACTACTTGAACCGGGCTTACCCACTTACTATCTGAGATAGGGTAGATTATGCCCGAGTCAAGCAATTTAATAAGTTCACCTCTCACGACTTCCTTCATCGAAGGGTTTAACCTTCGCTGATGTTCAATCGAGGAGGCATGATCGTCATCAAGCAATATACGATGCATGCAGAGGGTGGGACTTATTCCTTTAATGTCGGAAATGTTATACCCGATGACACTTCTATATTTTCTCAAAACAACCAAGAGTTTGTCAAGAGAAGTGTCGTCGAGTTTAGCATCGACAATAACGGGATAAGCCTCATCGGCATCCAGAAAAACATACTTAAGTAAAGAGGGAAGAGGTTTCAACTCTACCTTTGGAGGAGGCGTAGTCCTCTCCTCCTTACCCTCGACCCGGAGGACCTCGAGCTCAGCATTAGTGCTAACCGGGGTGCCATCAAGAATTTTTTTATACCCCCGGCTTTCATCAGTGTCGAAGACCGCTCCGTCAGAGATCAATGATCGCAATGGGTCTGCGACCTCGATCATTTCAGAAAATTCCATCATAGTAGTATCGATGGTGTCGATGCGAAGGATTGCATCCGTAATAGGCATTTTCATTGCCTTTGAGAATGAGAAAGTGATCTTTTCATCCCCGACATTTAGACTCAAACGACCATCCTTCACATCGATAACGGCGCCCGCCGTTTTCAAGAAAGGCCTCCCCAATATCAAGGGAACCTTGGCATCTTCCTCCATATCCATTATGATAAAATCACAAGGGATAAAAACTCGTCCCACTTGCACCGGGACATCTTCTAGAACTCCTAGAGGTAATCTTACCGAGCGATCGGCAAGCTGAATAGACATTTTTGTGGGCTTTAAGCCACCCATATTGAGCTTGTGGGCCATAGTCAAAGGCATAAAACTCACACTTGCTCCCAAGTCACATAGAGCATTTTTGCTTTGAAGATCACCGATTTTCACCGGTATAGAGAAACTGCCAGGATCACCAAGCTTCTCGGGAAGCTTGTTCTGAAGAATAGCACTCACCTCCATAGTAAGTGAAATGGTGGCATGCTCCGCTAATTTGCTCTTGTTCGAGAGAAGTTCCTTCAAGAACTTGGCATAAGCCGGCATTTGGGACAAAGCATGAAGAAAAGGGATGTTTACTTGAAGACCCTTCATGACCTCGAGAAACTTAGAAAATTTCTCGCCTAACTTCTTCTCAACGATCCGATGGGGGAAAGGAACCGGTGGCACATACGGTTTCATCGGTGCTTTTACAACAATATTTTCTTTTGGAGGCGCAACACTATCCTCACTTTGTGGCTCACTCTCATGCGCTCCACTCTCAAAATCAATTGACATATCGTCAACAACTCCCTCTTTACTCACTTTTGTGGCACCCTCATCTAAAACCATGGATGGACCCGCATAATCCTTACCCGATCGCAGTGTTATTGCCTTTGCTTGCTCCTTCGGATTAGTGATCGGTTGCCCTGGAAATTGAGAACTTGAAGAATTATTGGAATTCCCAACTTGTTGTGCTATTTGAGCAAGTTGAGTTTCGATCATTTTATTATGAGTTTGCAGTTGATTGATCGAAGTGCTCATCTCGTTCATTTTTCAGTCATTATCTGAATTAGCCTTGGTCTGATGCTGCATAAAGGTCTCTAGAGCTGTCTCAAGGCTAGATTTCTGAGGAACGGGAGAGGTATATGGTGGCCTTTGAGGAGAAGGACCCTGATTGAAACCTGGAGGGCGATAAGGTGCTGGAGCTTGTTGGTCCCTCGGTTGATATGGTTGTTGTTGGCGGTATGGTTATTGTTGATTATTGTTCTTCCAGCTGAAATTGGGGTGATCTTTCCAACCGGGATTGTAAGTGTTAGAGTACGGATCATTCCGTGCTCCCATCATAGCGACTTGCTCCATCGAGGAGCTGCAATAAGAAGACAGGTGGTCGTTTCCTCCACACATGTCGCAAGAAAGAGAAGGCTGGGATTCAGAACTTGAGGCGGCAAAATGTGCTTTCTCAAGTCTCCGTGTCAAGAAATCCAAACGAGCATTAACATCGTCAAGACCTTGATCGGATCGAGATGTCGCCTTGGGAACAACACGTCTCGACCCACCCCATGAGAACTGTTTAGCAACCTCCTCGATCATTGGCCTAACTTCAGATAGAGGGACCTTCATCAACCTACCACTCGTACCGGAGTCCAAGTGACCCCTGGAAACAGGATTAAGACCATCGTAAAATGTCATGTAGGCTATGCCTTCACTATAGCCATGGTGAGGGCATGAGCGGAGGAGTTCTTTAAAGCGCTCCCATGCTTCCCCGAGAGTTTCGTCCTCCTCTTGAGAAAAACCCGATATTTTTCTCCTCATTTCCGAAGTTTTCTCCGGAGGATAATATTTTTCAAGGAATGCTTTGGTGATAGCATCCCATGTAGTCAAGGATCCCTCGGGGAGTGAGCGAATCCAGTGCTTAGCCTTATCAGTTAATGAAAATTGGAACATGTGCATCCGTATAAACTCGGGTTGAACATTGTTGTGCTTGACCGTGGAGCACAGTTCCAAAAAGTTGTCGAGATGAGAGAAAGGACACTCGGTCGAGTTTCCCCCAAACTGTGAATCTTTCACCATCCGGATGAGATGTGGTGAAAATTCATGATGATTTGCAGCCGTAGCGGGCAAAGCAATCCCGCTACGAAGTTCGAAGGATTACGGGTGGCGGAAATCCCTCATTGTCTGTTGTGGAGGTGGTGGCGTATCAGCCATGACTGAAGAAATAGAACAAGGACTACCAGGTGACTTTGATTGCAACTCAGATTCGAGTTGCTCAATGTTTTGCGCACTAGTAGCCTTTCTCAGATCCCTCAAATAACGGTTGATTTCTGGGATTAATGGGAAGACTGGTAAGCTACGAGTCCTGCGTGTCATAAACTGCTAAACAAACACGTTAGCAATAACAATTCACACAATCAGGTAGCAAATGAAATAAAAGAAGACAAAGTCCAGTCAAACTCAAGTAAATCTATAGCAACAAATTCCGTTATTCCCCGGCAACGGCGCCAAAATTTGATAGGCCGTCGTCGAGCCTACCAAAAGTAAATTTCCTAACTCGGGCTTACTAATGCTTGTAAGGGCAAGTAAGGGTCGAACCCTAGAGAATAACGTTTATTGACCAAGGACAATGAGCATAGACAAGCTAATTCGAAATTGGATTCAAAGATTGGAAGTCAATTAACTACAAGATACTAAAATAGGGGTCTAAAACAAGGAAATAAATACTAAGGTTAGGGGATTAACGACTCGACACCACCATGAATTATGGATCGGTCAAAACTTAGACTTAGGTCATGGATAAGGGGAGGTCGTTCTATGATCGTACCACTCCTTCGAGCTAGTACGATGACCGGAAAGACATATATACCTCACTTTCGTGCAGCGACATGTCTAACAAGTCCTAAGCACAAAATCACGAAGACCGGTAACTTTCCCTTGATCGAAGGCCCAACTTTCGTGGTGCTTCCATCAATCGGGCGAAGGGAGTCATCACCCACGTTCACCTTTCGGTCCTTAGGTGGGGATTCTCCTAAGAATCTAATGCTATCTAAACATAAGACTCAACATCAACGAACCTTCGGTACCGACATTAACACAACCAAGGCCAAGAAATAACTAAAACATAACATGGAGGATTTTGAGAGGTTTCACCCCAAACCCTAGCAATGAGACTACTCACACATGGCTAGAACAAATAAGGAAAACATAATGAACATATTAAAACTAACGCCAAGCATGAAAATAAGGACAAACTATGGAATTTAACAATAAACAATCATAAAAACATCAAGGAAATAATCAACTAAGTGCAAATAAATAAGGAAAGAGTAGAGAAATGTTACAAGTGAAGCTTCAATATCAATAAGTAGAACAATGTGATGATCAATGTAATTTCCCAACCAAAAGCATGAACTTCTACAATTTATCTAAGACTTGAAATGAAAATCTATGGAAATTTAGGAGAGAGAAAGGAGAGAAACTACTAAAAACTTAGGTTAACTACTCTGAAAATATCCTAAAAATGTCATCTCCCTACAAAAAGGGAGTAAAAAGGTATATATACTTCTCCCAAAAATAAAAGAAATAAGCTAAAAAAAACGAGCAGAGCCAGTTCAGCGGGCGCTGAGGCGATGACAGCGCCCGCTGACACCTATATCAGTAGGCCTGCAGTGCTTGGAAGACTAATGGCAGCGGGCGCTGAGTTGGGGTCAGCGGCCGCTGCCAATTCTGGGAGTGCTACTGCCGCAAAACAGGGGAGGGGACAGCGGGCGCTGAAAAATGGTCAGCGGCCGCTGTCTTCTCTTGGTGCTTGTGATTGTGTGGAGGCTGCAAAATTAGCGACCGCTGGGAATCCATCAGCGGCCGCTGCCATGGCATAGAAGGCCTTCTGCCTTTTTTCCTTGCAAAATACTTGAGTGACAAAATCCATCTCAGCGGGCGCTGAGGAATTCCCAGCGCCCGCTGAGGCCTGACTTTCAACATTCACCATGATTCATCCCAGCGGGCGCTGAGGGATTTCCAGCGCCCGCTGAGGCCCTTAAAATTTAGCGCCAACAAGCATATAGGACATGTGGTTTCCTCGAGGTTCCCGGTTCGCTTCCTCGGGTTCCGAAATCAACTCGGGACCTGCAAAAAGGGAAGAAAACGCAGAAACAAGGCAAAATAGAGGAAATCACATAGAAAGGGGAAGGGGGCTACAAAAGTAAAACTAAGCTGAAAAGCCTAAAAATACTAACAAAAACTAAATAAAAATAGAAAATAAATTAATAAAGACTACGAAAAATACTAATTAAATACAGACTATCATCTACTGCTATCGAGTAATGCCTTTTGGACTCAAGAACGCTGGGGCTACCTATCAAAAGCTAGTGAACACAATCTTTGCCGAGCAGATTGGCCGCAATGTTGAGGTTTATGTTGATAACATGATAATCAAAAGCAAACAAGCAGGTGATCATCCCAAGGATATAAGGGAGACCTTATTAACACTGAGGAAGTTTGGTATGAAACTCAACCCAAGAAGTGTGTTTTTGGGGTTAAGGGGGGCAAATGTCTTGGTTTCTTGGTCGATGAGAGGGGCATCGAGGCAAACCCTGATAAAATTCAAGCCGTCATCAACATGCAATCTCCAAGGACGGTTAAGGAGGTGCAACAACTAACAGGGTCCATGGCTGCATTGGGCCGTTTCTTATCACGATCAGCAAACAAGAGCCTCGCCTTCTTTCAGGTGTTGAAGCGGGCCACATTCAAGTGGAACGAGGAGGCTGAGAAGGCATTCATACAGTTAAAGGAGTACCTTTCCGGTATCCCAAAGCTCGTTTCACCTTTACCAGGGGAGACATTGTATATCTACTTAGCCATATCTGAATATGCATTAAGTGCAGTGCTAGTACCTGAGAGAGATAAGCAGCAACACCCGATTTACTTCATCAGTCATGCATTTCGAGGGGCAGAGTCTAGATATACAGAGGCTGAGAAGATGATCTTTGCCTTAGTCATGGCTAGTCGAAAATTGAGGCCATATTTTCAAGCTCACCCAATTAAGGTTCTAACCGGGCAACCAATAAGGAAGATCATTGAGGGAAAGAATCATTCGAACCGCATAACTGAATGTGCAAACCAACTGTCTGAATTTGGGTTAGAATATGAACCCCGTCGAGCCATTAAAGCTCAAGCATTGGCTGACTTTATAGTGGAATGCACCAACAGGCCAAACTCTTCTAATCTAGATAGTTCCAAGGTCTGGGAGTTGTCTACTGATGGATCTTCTACTCAGAGTGGAGGAGGAGCAGGAATATTGATCAAGACTGATAATGGGGATCGACTGGAATATGCCATTAAGTTCAGCTTTGTGGCATCAAACAACGAGGCAGAGTACGAGGCTCTGATTTTAGGGATTCAAATGTGCCTCACTGCTGGGGCAAGGCATGTTAAAGCCCAGGCTGACTCACAGTTTGTCGTGGGAAAATTCAAAGGGGAATTTGAGGCAAAGGAAGATAGCATGAAGATGTACCTCCAGAAACTGAGGACCCTCGCTGGGAAATTGGAGTCTTTTGACATTCAACATGTCCCTCGATCTGGGAATCAACAGGCTGATGCTCTATTGAGGTTGGCAAGCTCCGCAGAAGGAGAGGAGCCACGAGTCATTCAGTGGCAGGTCTTGAAAGAACCAAGTATCAACGAATCTGAAGTCAACACTCTGGCTCGAGGTGAAACATGGAAGGATGCTATCATCCACTATCTGAAACATGGGGCTTTGCCCATAGATGACAAGGAAGCTGAAGAAATCAAAAGGAAGTCCAAATGGTTCACATTGCATGATGGAGAGCTTTACAAGCTGTCTTACACACATCCCCTCCTGAAATGTGTGACCCCTGAAGAAGGAGGCTATATTCTGAAGGAAATTCATGAGGGATGTTGTAGCAATCATCAAGGGGCAAGAACGATCGCGGGCAAGGCCCTTCGAGCTGGGTATTATTGGCCTACACTCAAGGAGGACGCCATCGAGCTTGTAAGGAAGTGTGTGCAGTTCCAAACTCATGCTGTCATCCCTAGACAGCCTTCTAGTACTCTAACAGCAGTTCAGGCAGTCCTACCCTTTGATAGGTGGGGAATGGACCTACTTGGGCCCTTTCCCCCAGCTGTGGGGCAGAAGAAATTTCTTATTGTCGGGATCGACTACTTCACCAAATGGGTCGAGGCTGAACCCCTATCGAGGATCTCTGATAAGCAGATACAAGAGTTTATTTGGAAGAATATCATCACCAGATTTGGCATTCCAAGAATGTTAATTTCAGATAATGGCAGGCAATTTGAGAGTGGCCTTACAAAGGTATATTGTGCTCAGTTTGACATACAAACAAGGTTCACATCTGTGGCAAGGCCTCAATCAAATGGACAAGCTGAAGCAGCCAACAAGTTCATACTTCAAGGCATCAAGAAGAAGATAGAAGCAGTCACGGGATCTTCGATAGATGAGCTTCCAAGAATCTTATGGTCAACTAGAACCACGGTCAAGGAGGCAACTAGGCATACTCCATTCTCACTTGTTTATGGAAGTGAAGCTGTATTACCTGTCGAGGTAGGAATACCCTCGCCAAGAATCACCTTCTATGACTACAATCAGAACGAGGAACAAAAAGCTGTCAACCTAGACCTATTGCCAGAAACAAGGGGAAATGCATTGCTCAAATCCATTGCCTACAAGCAAAAGATGACAAGGTACTTCAATCGCAAAGTGTCACCTCGAACGATAATAATTGGAGACTGGGTACTGAGGAAGGTCGAGGCTACTGGAAAGACTGCTCTTCGAGGTAAATTGGGTCCTAACTGGGAAGGACCCTATCGAGTCAAAGAGATGGTAAGGCCAGGAACTTACAGACTTGTCAATCAAGAAGGAAAGCCCTTGCCTCGACCATGGCATGCTGATCATCTGAAGAAGTTTTATGCTTAGTTTTCATCCCTACTGGGTTAGTTAGGTTTTAATATAGCCCGTAACAGGGCATTGTTCTGGTTGAGCTTTTTGTGTTTTCACCAGCCCTTGCCGGGTCAAATTATTAAGTTTGGATATTTTTGTTTCAATAAAGCCCTAACAGGGTCAAATTTTTACTTACTTTTAAAGCTCTAACAGGGTCAAGTTTAGTGTTTATTATCATTCTTTGCAGTATGAGATAAATGCTCTAAGAGGGTCGAGTTCTACTAACTTATAGAAACCCTAACAGGGTCGAGTTCAAAGTTGATTGCTTGTCCTTTGCATAATAACATAAAGCCCTTACCTGGCCAAGTTTTTTCATTATTTCTTCTTTTCCTTATAGACATGAGCATATATGATTGAGCAATAAAATTAATGAAAGTAGTAAATGAAAGCAATAAATGAGGCAAAGATAGTCAAAAAAGGTTGTTTCTCATTAATATTATAGAGATTGTTACAACCTATGCTAAGTACAATGAAAAAAAACGAGAGAAAAATCTAAGTACAAAAACCTAATCTATACAAATGTTAAGCTCATCTAAGAGCTGATCAGGATCCCCCTGCTGCTGCTGCTGCTGTTGGCTGCCTTGCCCTCCACTCTTGCCAACCACCCCATCAAGGTCACCTCCCTCACTCGAGCTCGAAGAGAGGAGGTTGGTCTCTTGTTCACCCTGGAGAGGGGCAGCCTTTTCTTTGGGCTCTTTTTCCTCAGGAGCAACCTCTTGCCCCTGAGCCTCTTCCTCCAGTTCCAGTGCTTGGTACCTGGATTCAAAGGAAGCCCATTGCCCTGGGTACAACTCCTCCATCACCTTCCTGGCCTTGCCAAGGGTATCAGCAATGAGAATGCCAGCACCCTCAGCAGCACCATTCAGGCGAAGGCCTGACTTGTACCTCTCCCCAGCCTCTGAATCAAGCTGCCTGTTGACGATGGCTTCCTCCTCGTTCTTCATCGCCTCGAGGGCTTGGTCTCTGGCCTTTTGAGCTTTTTTCAAGCTCTTCTTGGCGTTGAACAAGTCCTCGAGGGCTTTGTTTTTGGTGCGGTTCACTGAGTCGCGTTGGGAGATGGCATTGACCAGTTTTGTCTCCAGGTCAGTGATGGAGGTGTTGGCCGTGGCAAGGTCGGCTCTTGCAGTCCCCAGCTGACCTTCCAAGGAGGTCACAGTCTTCTTGGTGGTGGCATGGTCCACCTTCTCCTAGGCCAAGTCAGCCTTCACCTTTTGAGCATCAGCAAGGGACAAGTCCTTACCTTTGTTGTTCAGCATGTACTTGGATGCAGCATGCATCCGGATAGACATCTGCACAAATAACAAGTTAGTAACAAAGAGATACAAAAGGGAAGAATTTGAACAAGTGCATAGGTACTCACATCCAGCCAGGAGTTGTGGAGCTCATTGAAGACCTCATCTCCATCGCCTCCCATGATGTACTCTTCATCAGAGGGTGAGATGACCCTAAAAGCTCCATGGAGGCGACGGTTGCGCTCCTTCTGGGTCAGCGCTTTGAAGTGTCTATCGCTGCCAGCTGGAACCTCCTTCGAAGAGGAAGGCCTAATGACCTTCCCAGCAGCAACAAGGGCAGCCTCTGTGGCTGCATCCTTATGAAAAATGCCCTCTTCAGGAAATGATGGTTGATCCCCCTCCACCACCTTTTGTTTCTTCTTTTTATCCTTTTGCTCTTCAGCAAAAGGATTGGTCTCCCTGGTCCTCTTGATTCGAGGCACCCCGCTGGTCGGGGTTTTCTTTTTGTGCTTGGAATCCTATCGAGGTAATAAAAATGTTAGCATCATCGAGTCAAAGGAAGGGGGCAACATAAATATCATCGAGGTCAGTGATTACCTTAGGAGGATTGGGAATTGTTTCTTCCTTCGAATCGATCTTGCCTTTTACAGCAAGAGCTTTTATGGCAGATTGTAACGACCCGGAATTTTGGGCCAGAAAATTTCGCGGTTGTTAATGTTATTTAATCAGTTTTAGTCCAAAAGGCCCATTAAAATTGGACTGTGTTATTTTTAGCCCAACCTTTTCTCTTCCAAAATTGGGCCAAAGACCCAATTTTCTTTTCCTTGTCCTCATGGCCGGCCTTCCTCTCTTTTGGGCCAAATGGGTTTTTTTTGTTTTAATTGAATATATGTTAATTATTATTATGGATAATTAACTAAATTAATTAATTTGAATTAATCAAATTTACTTTTTCAATTGTTGTTGTTGACCTAACTATTTTTCCTCCTCTTGTTGCTCCTCCACGGCAGCCCACTTAGGCTTAGGGTTGTGGTTTGTTTTTTTTTATTTATTTTTTTTATTTATTTTTATTATATTCTTTATATATAGGACCCCTTCTCTCCATTTGGGTCCTATTTGTTTTTGGCTTTCTTAAACCCTAAAGAAATCTTTTCCTTCCTCCCTTACCTTCAAAAAGTCGAACTACCCTCATACCTTGGATTAATTTAGCGATCTAAGGTAACTAAGCTTTCTTATTTAATTTATGGGTAGCTTCTCACATAGTTAAATAGGAATTAAGATCATGAAAATTGTAGGGTTTAATCCTGTTTTATGCGTAAATGTCGAGTGATATATGCGTGTTATTTAGATGTGTTGTTCATGATTTTCTTGATTAAAATGTATGTTTTAAGCATGATTTAATTATTCGAATTGTTATATTTTAATTCATATTATTTATATGTGACTCGAAATTTTGCATGAATAATTTTAGATTTTTGTTCTTGATTTCTTCTATTATTGTCGAGTGATATGATACTCTTGTAATGAATTTTCGCAATGTTTCTTAATTATTTTAAGCATGATTATGATGTATTTATTTAATTAAATTTATATCATGCATATGTAAATCTACTTACTCTCGGGATTTTTCCGAGTGAGCTAAAGATTAAAGAAAGACAAAAAGTGTTATTTTATTATTAATCTTAATCATATGAATTATTGATGTAAATCTTGATTTAATCTTTAATTAGTTCTTTAGATTGTATCATGTTGTTTCTATTTCTTGAATTTGCAAATTTTGTTCTTGATGTGGTATGAATGCCTGTATTTTGAGGAAGAATCAAAGCATAAATTTTGATCTTGTTTCTTTAATTCAATCTTGATAATTGTATGCCAAAAGTAAAATTTTTACTAATGTTGTTTAACTAATTTAATTAATCTTGTTTGTTTTGATTTAATTAGATTAAATGGTAATGTTGAGGTGATGTTGTCGAGTGGGTAAAAAAAATGAGAAATAGAACTTTTATCTATATTTTTGGTGATATTAACAATTAGATTGATTAATTAAAATTAAATTAAAGAATTAAATTAGATATTGTTACCAATTTTGACTTTGCCGTGTTGAATAGAGGTTTTGGTCAAATTTGAGTTAATTTTGTTTATTATTAATTTAGGATTAATTAATAATGAAAGTTACGGATAAAATAATTATTAGGGATAAGTTGTAAAGTGTAGGGATTAAAAGGAACAATATTACTAATATTATCTAATTAGGCCGAAAAGGGGAATGGTATAATACTATAATTATTTTTGGATAATGTTACAATTAATATATGATATAATGTTAGAGTTAGTATCCGAAGGGATAGGAATATAAGAATATGTTATATATATTTGATGGATAGTATTTATATAGGGAATGAAGTGCATAAGATATTATTAGGGATAAGAAAGGAAACAGAGTAATAGCTATACATGTCATGTTTCGGTCTCTGGCTAGGAAAGACTTGGTATTTAAGGTGGCCAATATACGTGCCGCACCTCTCTTTCTTGGGACTCCGAACATTTCATTTCCTATTACGGTCACCTAGTATTATCCTAATATATGATATGATTAAATTAAATGAAGATATAAGATACAATATGGACGCCCACCTGATGATACACGAGTCGTTAGTGGGTTAAGTCAAAGCCACTGCTCAATGGGACGAACACACGAGTTCCCCCGAGTAGTTTTGGATCTTAGGACATGTAGTCGTCTGGTAGTGGTACACGAGCCGCTACTAGGAGTTATGGCCATAGCTTAGACTTAGTGGTGAAACACGGGATCCGCTACGGGATTGAGTACACGAGCTCCTCCCGGCATGTTCTAGGAAGTTATGGTGAAACACGAGATCCATAACGAGTTATAGTGACCGGTCCAACAAAGATGTTATATTATGATTATACGATTGATATGTTAAGATGAAATCATAAGATGAAGATTAAGATGATTTCAAAGATGATAAGATAAGTTATGATCGTATATGATATGATATGTTAAGAATATGATAAGATATGATTACGACAAGAAATGAATGATGATATGATAAGATATGAATTATGATATGATAAGATTAAGATAATGTAATGATGATGATAAATTAATGATATAAATTAAGAAGGGATAAGTATAGATTAAAGAGTGGGATAATTTAAAATGTATAGTATAGAGTATAAGTTTAGTATAATGTAAGTCTTCCGCTGTGTATTTTCCTGAAATTATACGATTATGTACGTGTGTATGTATATACGGATGATGTATGTATTTGGTATGTATTCTAACCGTATTTTGCAGGGTTGATTATACGTACTTTATACGTGAATATACGTATTTTAACCGTATTTCTGCAGGGGTATTTATATGTATTTTTATACGTACCTTTATACATATTTATATACGTATTTGTATACGTATTTTATACGTACTTTTATACGTAATATTATACGTACGTTTTTATGGAATTTGTGTATCTTGTGTAAAGCATGTATTAATTCTTTTACAGTTTTTATGATATTTTTCTATGATATTATGTGTTTGGTGGTCCCTCGATTAAATGGGACAGCCTAGTTACTCGCCACTGACGGTGGACCCCCCCCCTCAGTTTCAGGTGATGTTGCAGCAGATTAGAGCGGGCTTCGCCGGATGGGCTTGAGAGTTTTAGCCTTTATTTTAAGTTTCTAGCTTATCCAGAACAATTTAAACCTTTATTTAGTTTATACTATGATCCCAGCATGTTGGGACAGTATTTCCAGACTTTTGATGTAATAACGATTAGTGGGTTATTTTAGTTTTTAGCAGTCATATTAATAAAGGATAATCCTTCCATTTATTTTTGTTTGATTTATTGTTAATTATGATTAAGTAATGATCCGAATGTCAATTTCCCTTCGTAAATCGACAAGCTAAAAGTCGGGTCATTACAGCTGCAGTCATGAGGGAGGCCATTTTGGGATCTAGTTTGTCTCTTGCTACCCCTGCAATAAAAAGAGCAAATAAGTTAGAATATCAGGAAGAATAAAAAATATGAGGTTAGTGCTTAACAGATAAGAGCCCCTACCCTCGGGATATGCTGGGTTTAGCCCCATAGCAGACAAGAAAAAGTCTTGCTTTAAGTCGTCCGTGCTGGGAAGCCAGTTAAAGGGGACCATCACTGTCTTTCCCTTTTCCTCTTTCGCTTCGAGCTCGCAGTAGATGGCCACCACTGCTTCCTCAGCAGACATCTTGGGCACTTGGCAGTTGAGGTTGAAGTTTGGTTCGTCTTCAACCACCCTAGGGATTTTCCACCCCTCGCTATTGAAAACAAAGAAGAATTCGTGCCTGAATCCTTCTTGGTTGGTGGGCACATTATTTACAAACCTATAGCCCTTTTTAACCTGAAAGTTATACCAACCCTTCCCATGATCGACACTACGGCTTTCTACTAACTTAGCCAAATTACGCCATAGGCGAAGAGTTGGGGTAATCCTAAGCATTGTACATATGCCAATAAAAGAATTGATTGAAGCCCAAGAGTTAGGCACTAATGAAGCTAGGGATAAGTTATATTCACAAAGAAGTTGTACAACAAAATTGTGTAATGGAAAACTAAGCCCCCTGACCATGGCAAGTTTATATACAGCTACACATCCGTCGGGGGGGAACAGATGGTCGGAAGATTAATGGGTCTAACTACTACGTATGGCTCTGCAAATTGGAATTGGGCAGCAAAGGAACGAATGACTCGCTTGAGACGATGGTTGAAAGTTGGGGCTACAAAGAAATATTTAGGACCCTTCTCAGGGGGAATTTTTGGGTACACGATGTTCTCTATCTCCTCTTGACCAGAGGTGGATGGACCATCGAGGTTCATGTTTAGTATACCTACAAGTTTTTCATATGTGGAATGATAAATGTTATGATGTGCTACAGATGGCTCACAGGAGTAGGGGGTTTCTACCTCTTCTCCCCCAAACACTGACCCATCCAAGTCAGAAAGTAGAGGGATGGCCTCAGGGATGTTTTGGGATTCAATCCCTTCATCATCCTCGACCCGAAGGACCCCAGTGCATTCTAGGGGAAGAAGGGGTGGAGTACTTGACATGTCCAATACCTAAGTTATTGAAAATAAACTAAGGAAAAGAAAGGTACTCGACAGGACAAGGACTCACTTATTCAAATAAATACAAAGAAGGGGAAGACGGTTACCTTGACAAAGAGACTACTCCGAGGCTGCCTAGACACAAGCTGAGAGAAGACCTTCGAGGAGATTAGAGAATGCTAGAGAGAGAAAATTTGAAGAGTGAGAGAATGATGTTGAGGAAATGATTAAGGGGTTGAATATATAGGAGGTAAAGAATGTGAAACGGTTTTTACCTCATTATGGTAAAAATCAGATAAAACGACATCAAATTATGAGTTTAGAAGGTGAACAATGTTCACTAATTCGTTGACTTTTGGTCAAACCTTCCACGTCATCAAGTGACAAAAAGCCCTATTCAACATAGCCATCCATTGAGGAGAATGGAATGGCTGGACAGGCATTCAGAGTCACTGGGGCTCATTAGCCCCTTGGCTCTGGAAAGAGCTCCTTAGGCCAATGATTAAGCCCTGCTCAAGGTAGGCACCCATCAAAGAAGATGGGAGGTTGGATAGGCATCACACTTATCTTGGGGCTCATTAGCCCCTAAGGATCAGTTGATCACCTTAGGCCAAGGTCCCACTCAATGTGGGCACCCATCGAGGCTGATGGGTAGCTAAGATATCTTTCCCTAACACTCGAGGTTCAGGGAGACCCTCGAGGTCATCAGGGCCTTTTCATCTTCTACCTCTATCATAGTCGAGGTAATGGACACCCTCGAGGTCATTAGGGAAGGTGGTCTGACACTTAGTCTCTGGGGCTCATTAGCCCCTTGGCTTTGGGAAAGCTCCTAAGACTTACAACAAGCCCTACTCAAGATAGGCACCCATCAAGGGATATGGGAGGCTGGATAGGTGTCAACCATTTCTTGGGGCTCATTAGCCCCTAAAGGGATAGTTGGCCACCTTAGGCCAAAGCCCTACTCAGTGTGGGCACAACAAAGGTGTATTAACAAACAAAACATCTCTTGGACTGCCCTATCACACTCGAGGTAATAGGAGGACCCTCGAGGTTACCAGGGTAAACCTTACCTTGGACATCTATCACGGTCGAGGTAGGTAAGACCCTGGAGGTCATTAGGAAGGCTGTCCCAGAGTAGGTCATTTCTAACTCTTGAGGAAAAAGGGGCAACCCATCGAGGTAAAGATTAGGGTAAAATGGAAGACCCTCGAGGTGGAAAAGGGGTCTAGGAAACATCAACACTTAGAAAAATTATAAGGGTTTCAAGGAGTGAAGATCAGGGGAAGAGGCCCTTCACTCAGTCGAGGTAATTACCTACAAGTCACCACCATCGCGACACGTTGAGCACGTCGGACAACCTCGAGGTAGAGAAGGAGGAGGACCTAGCTAGAGATATGGGTCGAGGTCACCTTGATACACGAACAAAAGAGAAAGCCTAGCAGGCGTTACTACCTCGATCGAGGGTCCTTCCTCATACGATCGAGGTTCCCTCGATCGAGGAGACCATCCCCCTTGGGAATACACCCTCGAAATTATGTGGGAGAAGGAGGCCTTATAAGCTTATGGATCAAGATCACCCCAATGAACATCTTTTCCTCACGATCGAGGTTCCCTCGATCGAGGTTTGCCTCGATCGAGGCAGGCATCTTCAAGTCATCCTCAACGAACCACACATCATGTTCTTCTTTGCATTCTGGAAGACCCTCGAGGCAAATATGGGGAATTAAGGCTAGGGCTACCTCGATCGAGGGACTCTTCCCTCACGATCGAGGCTACCTCGATCGAGGCCCCCTCCTGAGAAACCCCATCGAGGCTTTTCTGGGCCTCCATGGGGCTTAGGTTACCTCGATCGAGGCTCCACACGATCGAGGTTGCCTCGATCGAGGCCTCTCCCTTATTAGAGACCTCATCGAGGCTTTTCTGGGCCTCCATGGGGCTTAGGTTACCTCGATCGAGGTTCCACACGATTGAGGTTGCCTCGATCGAGGCCTCCCCCTTATTGGAGACCCCATCGAGGCTTTTCTGGGCCTCCATGTGGCTTAGGTTACCTCGATCGAGGTTGCCTCGATCGAGGCCTCCCCCTTAGTAGAGACCCCATCGAGGCTTTTTTCCACATTTTCCCTGGGGCTTGAGTGATCGAGGATGCCTCCATCGAGGTTCCACACGATCGAGGTTACCTCGCTCGAGGTCTCCCCCTAATGGTCGAGGTAACCTCGATCGAGGTGCCTTCTTTGGGGCATCCTTGTGATCATAAGAGGTTTGAAGATTTTTTTTTCCGGAGTATTCCGCTCGGCATCCAACGTCCATGGATTCCCGTTCCACGCCGAGTGTGGGGCTAATTGTTCCGGGCCCACCCAGGTGGTCAAACCCGTATTAGTGGGCCCGAATCCTAGGCCCAGTTCTGGTGGGGCTAGGTACATATTAGATATTCTATGGCGAATACAGAGTTGCCACGTGTCAATCATCTTGGTAAAGCTTTGACCAGGTTTCCATGGGCCCGGCCCAGCAAGAACCCTAACCAGGGATCTAATGCCTATATAAGGATCAGTCCTACCATTCTACAGGTACGCAATTCACAGTCCACAAACTCACAAAATACTCTGAATCCTTATTTCCAATATCTGACTTAAGCATCGGAGGGGCGTTCCCGGGTTCCACCCCCCGGGTTAGCAATCTCTGACTGTTTTGCAGGTCACAGCATTAACCGAGGATCATCTAAAGTACACGTCATACACCAAAAGATCGTTGACTATTCACGAGAAGTTCCAGAACAGGAACAAACTCCAATTCAGTTTTATTTATTTATTTTAATACAATTTCAGGTTTTTTTTTTTGATGAATTGGATTGGATTATCATGTGTAATTTTAGTTGTAAGAGGCACTTAAAAATCCAGAGGAACCTAATTTTTGTTGTATATATATATATATATATATATATATATATATATATATATATATATATATATCTAATGTTGTGATAGTTGTAATGCCAATGATAGTATTTGTTACAGTTGTGTACTTGTGTCAATGGAGGAAGAGAAGGGAGCAGAGAGATAAAATGATGGAGAAGAAGACGTGAAAGAGAAGGATGAAGGAGGGGGAATATGTTGGATTAGTTTTTCTTAAATTATGTTTAATGTTTAATTTTATTTTATTTTTTTTAAGTTTTCAGTTATTTTAAGTGTTAATTATGTCACTTTTCAAAATTGATTTTGGCTTTAACCGGTTCAGCAAGTTGCAAGTATTTTAGTTCGTTTTGGGCAGATTGGGTATAAAGGTTGGTTTGTTTTTGGATTACTCAAAGGTGGGTTTATTACTTGCGTAGGTGATAAATGTAGGTTTATTCATATCAAATTTTCCTTTTTTATATCTGCTCATTTGTGTTTTCATCAATACCTATAAACTAATAGAGTAATAGAAAAGGGTAAAATCATAAATAAGTTGTGCAAAAAAAGTAAGAGAAAGAAGATGATAAAGTAACTTGGGAAAAAAATATATTAATAAATATAAAAAATAAAATTTTACTATAGTTAGATAATGTAGGAAGTTAGCAAATTAAAATAAAAACAACCAAAAAAGAAAATTGCGCAAATTAAATAAAGACAAAATGAGTAATTTGAAATAAATAAAATTAATTTTTTTATGTAAATGTTTGTCAATTATTATCTCAAAGTTTTTTTTGTTATTATTATTTAAGTTTAAAAAGAAAAAGGTCTTTTCATTTTGAAAATTTTTCTTTAATATTGTAATATTTTGTATTTCATGGCAACATATGAATGTAATACATCATTTATATTATTCTATTTGCTAATTTATGTTGCACAAATTTCATGATTCAACTCCTCTTCCACAACCCGCTATAATTTTCTAAGGATTTAATTCAAGTTTTTTTTATAAAAAAAAAAAATAAAGTTCACTATTTTATGTATATTTTTAATATTTCACGCAAAATAAATTTCACTATAACTTTTTAAGCCATGCATTTTTCATGTTTAGACATGGGTTACTGAAAATTTATTATATATGTAGTGTATATATGAATTAACGGGTGTTTAGTGTAATGGTTACTTAGTGTTCTGTGAGGGGAGTTAATCAAGATTTTGTATAAAGATTACTATTGTTTTGTATTGGTTTTTTTTATTAAAAAAAATATATTAATATAGGTTGTTATTTCTAAACATAAAATGTAGAGTATAAAGATGTGATGCTAAAGTCACTATATTAGGAAATGAATTTTGCAAATCTTTACATTACTATTTACAAAGTTAATATTAAGATTTTCAAGCCGTGCACCGCACGGGTGCTATGCTAGTTAGGCCCTGTTTCTTTGGGCTGAATTAATCTGAATTGAACTGAAATTAATGGACCTAAACTGAACTGAACTGAAATTTTTTATATTTAGTTTTTAATTTTAATTTTAATTTTTAATTTAGTTTTATATTTATTTTTAATTTTAATTTTATTTTTTATTTTTATTTTTATTTTTATTTATTTTTTTTTATTTTTTACTTTTTATTTTTACTTTTATTTTTTATTTTTTACTCTTTATTTTTATTTTATTTTTATTTTTATTTTATTTTTTGTTTTTATTTATATTTTTTATTTATATTTATATTTATATTGTTATTTTTATTTTTTATTTTTATTTTTATTTTTTATATTTATATTTATATTAATACTTATTATTTATGTTTTATTTTTTTATTTTTTATTTTTCATTTTTTTTATTTTAAAAGTTGCCGGAAAAGTCGGTCGTAAAATTGTTGCTGGAAAATTCCACTGGAAAACCCTCGCCGGAAAAGTATGATGGAAAACCATCGCCGGAAAATCCAGCCGAAAAAGCGTCGCCGGAAAATCCGATCGAAAAACTTCGTCGAAAAATCTGGCCGGAAAATCATCGCCGGAAAAGTCGGACGAAAAATACGGTCGGAAAACCGGCCAAAAAAGTCGTCGAAAAACCGTCGTCAGAAAAGTCGCCCGAAAACCGTCGCCGGAAGAGTCAGCCGAAAAATACGCTCGGAAAAAGTCGTCGAAAAAGTCTTCGCCGGAAAAGTCGGACGGAAAAACGATGCCGGAAATTAATAATAATATTAATAATAATAATAATAACGATAATAATAATAATAATAGTAATAATAATAATAATAATAATAATAATAATAATAATAATAATAATAATAATAATAATAATAATAATAATAATAATAACAATAATAATAATAAGTTGAACTGAACTGAACTGAACTTAATGGACCTGAACTGAACTGAATTTGACTGAAATTAAGTCCAAAAGAACAAGGCCTTAAGCTACTATATACAATCAACCTAATAATATTCACAATAATCAAAACTAATAAAATTTAAACAATTGTTATAAAAGCGTCGAATTATACGACCTAATTCAAATCAAACCCGAATTCGTGTAAAAATAAATAAAAGTAATTAAAAAAATATGATAAGCTATTTGGGAAGAGAAAGAGGAAAATGAGAAGTAACAGAGAAATGGCATCACTTTCCTTCTTACCGAGGAGAAATGAAACCTAATTCCTGCAAATTTGACCTACTAGAGCAGAGAGAGAGAAAAGAGTGAGGTTCCTCTTGTAGAGATAGAAAAATTTGGTGAAAACCTACTAGAGGAAGACAGATCCGGGAAAATAATGTCGGTGAGTTGTTCTATTAATTGCTATTTTCATATACATATTTTATCCAGAATTTTTTTCATGATTCAGATTATTTGATTTATCAAGAACCCATGTTATTAAATTTGAAAAATTTGTGAATTGAATTTTTCATGTTTGTTCTTCTTGCTTGTAATTGCTAGAATCTTTTGCTGAAACTGTCTAGTCCTGCTAGCTTGATGAAAGAACTTTGTATTATCATCACCCTCTTCGAGCAACTTAACTTTACGTCTAGTTGAAAGGCTTAATTTTGGGATTACATTGATGAATATATGTTTGTTCTATTTCCATAATTTTAGCTTCTGTTACTACTTTGTTTGTTTATTTTTATTTTTTCTTCCTTTAAAAAATGAAAAATAAGTTGTGGGTTGAAACTTGAAAGTGTTTTTTTTTTTTTTTTTGAGGTTGTGCAAGACAATTGTCATTTCTCTTTACATGATTAATTGAGAAAAAATCAAATAAATCCTTTAACCTCAAAATATCATAAAAGATAGTGGAAATTGGCGTCTCATTCTCAGTAGGATATGTCAACTTACCCGACACTCAGCTAGCCTCTGCCATTTGTTGTGAATGTTATGAAAGTGGGGTTAGGTTGTGAATGATATGAAATCTTATAATTGTTGATATTTATTTCCTAAATTATTATCTTTTGTTTGATGTGGTGAAGGAAAATGGACGAGATGATAGGATCTTGGAATTGCTGATTCAAATTAGATGGTCTGAAGATGATCATCTCAATGAAGTCGAAATTAGATTTGACAGCAGGGACATTTGGGTCGAACTGGTGAGAATTCTGAATGAGGAAGGCTATGGCCCGGTCCTGGATCATCAGGTCTATTTCAGGGCCAAGCATATGAGAACAGTATATAGAAATAGGGTAAGTTCTTGCTTTTACTTCAAATTATTTCTCCCTAAAAGTTGTAATATATAGCATTTCCCAAATTTTCTTTTTCAACTTGTGTAATGTGTTGTTTATAAAATATTGATTGATACGAAGTACGTTAACTAATTGAAGTTGTTTAAGCCTTCTTTTTTCTCCCTTTGAAATGCGAGCTCAAATGCATAAGACCGAGCCATAATGATACCTAGTAGTTAAAGATAATTAGCAACATGTAAATGTCACTATATATTTCAAAACTCCAGTAGTGAAACACATCACAAAACATTTGCTATCATATAACAACATTATATCACATCAAATTCTTTCTACTGAATTTGCATATTGGTCAGCTGTGTATTTTATGTGTTAGCATGTCCTTTGTTTTTGTTAGGATGAGTCTGGATGTAAGTGAGCTTATTGTATGGTTCAAAAAGCACCTCTTGCTGTTATGGAGTGTGTTGCTTCTGATTTGGCTTAATAAAATTGCTACTTTCCCGTCAAAATATAATGTTAGCAGTAATGACAGTGATCGATTGTCTTCTTTTCTTGGAATTTGTTTTGCAGGCAACCACAATACTAGACAATGTCAATAGAGCATTTGGAACCTACAGTCAGTGTGGGCGCATTGCGCAATTCCCCAGTGTATACTTGAATCCTCCAAGGACTGGGTGCAGTTTGTCGCGCTCTGCCTCCACTTCTCACCGCTCTCCCTCCCCTTCTCAGCGCTCTGCATCCCATTCACAGCCCTTTGCGTCCAATTCTCAGCTAATGCAGTCCAATAACTCCGACGCTGCCGAAAGGATAAACGCCTTAATCAACAGTGGTGATATTTCCCTTCATGAGGGGTTGAGAGCTGGCAAGTGGCTGGAGAAGCACTCCCTCATTGGAGCACCTCTTTTCACAAGATTGACGGATGAAAATCTCATCAAAGTCGTGAAGGAGAAACTTTACCTTGATCCACAAAATATTGCCCTTGAAACAGGTATGTTAAATTTTCGGGTATGATTTGTTGTAATTTCATCAAAAAAAATTTGGGTCAACAAGAACTATGCAACTAATTAACATCTCTAACACTGACTTTCCTAGGAATAACAGATTGAATTCTATGAACAAGCTCAAATTTAATCTGGTTTACAACCTGATTTGGATCAATAAGAGTTCCTTGCCACACCTTAATATTCCTCATATGCGAAACATGATAGACAACAACACTCATAACAGCATAGTACACTCTCTTCTGAAACTTAGACCAATCACTCCTGCAATTAATCCATCTAAACATTCTGAGGTAGCAGCTAGGGCAACCAGAGATCTTAAGCCAACCCTTAAGCCCCTGCAACAATGACAGGGCGGGAGCAAATGTTCTTTGCATACCAAACTTAATCAGCCTTGCTTTTGTAGTGTACTATGCCTTGGAACAGAGAGCCTGTTCCAAACCCAACTGGACCACTGAGCGCGCCTTAGCCTGTACCACAGTAACTGCTTGATAAATCTTTGCTGTTTATGAGCCTTAATATTTATTTTTTTTCCCAAAAAACTGAATATCTACAATTGTTTTGCCTGTAATTATGGTTTTCCTTCCTCTATTGCACCGTGCTACACTTCCAAATGTGATAGACCATAGCTGCTAGTATTGTTGCTGCCAACCTTTTGATGTTATGTGGATTCAAACTTAATAGTCTTGAATATTATGTTAATTAAATGAATTTTTGAATTTTTATTGTATTAGTGATTGGGGAATTGTTGATCTTTTCAGGTGATGCGTGATTTAGGTCCTGTTCATGGAGTGATTTGGGGCCTGTTCATGGAGAGGATGAGATTATGTAATGGATACTTATATTATGATGTTATTTGCTACCAATTTAATATTGTTTTAATTGAATTCTAGATTATGATGCTGACAAGGGTTGTTCTGCCCTTTGCTTGAATGTAAAACTTAATACTTCTGCTATGCTGATAAGGGGTGTTCTGCCCTTTCCTTTGGCTCAATATAACCAAGTAATTTAAATTTTCACAATTGATAAATACACTAGTAAATTAGTTTTGGTAATTCATGGGAAATTTTTTTAACAAAAGATTCTAGCTAAAAAAATATGTGGGAATCAGGAAATAAAGTAAATTTTGATCACGTTTTTGAGACACTAAATATATGATATGGGTGTGGATATATTTCAAATTTTTTAATGTTTGTTTTTTTATATGACCATTTTATTTTAAATTAGGTATTTGATCCAATTCAGAAAATGATGATTTCAATGTTTCTTTTTCCCCCTCTAATTTTTTATATGGGTATAATTAATAGTAATGCACATGAATTGATACGGAGTATACAATTACTGTATTAGTAGTAGTACTTGATAAGTAGTTGGGTGAATTAATTTCTTGAGGATTTTTGTTAGATCTTTAATTTTTTGGTACTACAATAATCTAAGTTGAACATAAATACATAACCACTAATAATAATGGTGGACTAATAATACCTAACCACTAAAAATACATGTCTAACTAGTCTACAATTACTAATAATAAGGGTATTACTAAATACCGTCCGTAATTACTAGATATCGGCCGTATTTTACCTTATTTTCCAATACTACCCTTACCCGAAAACGTCCAGGGAAGGGGGTCGCCGGCGCATCTGAGCGAAGTGAGGTTGCATCGAAGGTAATTTCAGATCTCCTTTGAATTTTGATTTTTTTTTTTGCAATTTTTCCTTTTTTTTGGCTGTCAATTGGAGATGAATTTTGTGAGGAATGTGTTGATATATTTCAATTGGAGATGAAATTTAGCATTTTTTATGTTTGAATGTTTTAGGAATTTGGGGTGAAATTTACCCAGAATTTTCTGTTTTTTTTTTTTATTTTCTGATTTTTTCAGTTTTTTTATTATTATTTTCTGAAAATTTTCTGAATTTTTCAGTTTTTTTTTTTTTTCTGATTTTTTTCTGATTTTTTTTTTGGGGAATTTGATGAACTAATGTTAAATTTAGGGGAATTTTTTCAATTTTTTTTTGTTTAATTTGATGAACATTTGCAGAGTAGGTAATTTAGATCTAATTAGAATTTTGATTTTTTTTTTTTTGCAATTTTTTCTGATTTTTTTTTTTTGGGAATTTGATGAACTAATGTTAAATTTAGGGGAACATTTTAATAATTATTATTTAGTATTAATTAGTTTATGTTAATTATTTGATTTTTTAAAATTATAAAATGGTGTAATTACGAATTAATATGAATTGGTGTAATTGTTATAGATTGGCTTAGTTATTGTTAACTGGTAATTAATTGGAATTTTAAATTATAAATTAGCGTAATAATTTTTAATTAGAAATTATACACAAAAATATTCGAATTATTTTATAATAAATTGGTGTAATTACTTTTAATTAAAAATTATTAGTAATTATAATAAATTGGTGTAATTGTTGTTAATAAGAAAATATTGACGATTAAGATAATTATTATTCATTGGTTAAGGATACTTGGGACACTTGTTGGCATCCAACGACATACACCGAGTGAGCGTGCACCTAGTTGGGGAGGTCATGCGTAGCATTTTTTTTTGTATTATTCTTTTTTGTATTTTTTTTTGGTGCAAATTCTTTTTTGTATTTGTATATAATGGCATATTCTGATTTTACTTCCTACACTCCATATCTTGTATTTGTATGTAATCACATTACTCCTTTTCGTCATATTCTGATTAGATCATGAATTTTCTTTTAATGAGTTTCATCCACGGTTACAGCATTAAATATATTCATATATTGAACTAACTCAAGTTACAACATTAAATATATGCACAAATTGAACTTATTACAAATTCTTAATGCAAATTTCAACAAGTCTCATCCACTATGCTACTCTCCCTTATTACAGCGTAGATAGGTTAACATGCGAGACACCGATGTATAATTGATTTTGGAAATGAAAATTTCAAAACCAATCCCATGAGCTATCGGTTTCGCCCAATCACATGCCTCGTGATGACGGGAAAACGTCTGATTGGTGGCAAAACTTTCACTATAGTCCACGCCATCTCCGTCGTTATTGTCCTAAATAATTTCATTAAATACGCTAATTAGTTATTAAATTTAAAAGCATAAAACGTTGCATATGAACGTGCCCTTATCGCGATGCCCCCATGGTAGCAACAAACCCTAAATACGTTACACCCATGGAAGCAACTTGTTTGAATCACGTTAACAACCATGGAAGAACGTGTTCAAAAAACACGTTACAACCATTGGTGCAACGTGTTAGGAATACGTTAACACCATAGGAGCAACGTGTTCAGAACACATTTGTAATACCCTGAATTTTGAGTCATAAAATTTATTTTCATTAAAAACATAATTTTAATTTTCATTATTTAACTAAAGAATTATTTTAGCAATTTGCGTTTTTCCGAAAATCGCGTTTTCCGTTTTCGCTTAAATCTAGATTATATCATATAGTCCATAGTTAATGCATGATCTTATGATCAGAAATGGAAATATGAAAATCTAGATGTGTTGTCTTAATCCAACTTATATATTATTACATAATGAACAATGTTAATTTTCTATTGGTCCAACCTAATCTATCCATTGCATTGTTTAAACCCTAAACCTAATTAACCCTAATTGCTTCCCTAACCTAGCCGTGTGATGTTGTTCTTTGGGTCGTGTGAGTATGCTTGATGATCAAGCAAGTGGTTATCTAACCTAATTCTACCTAAACCTAAAGAGAAACCCTAACTCTAATCCCTCTTGGTAGCCATTCAACCCTAGCCCAATTAGGAAATCTATTTCTTTGAGTTACTTCATATCATTATTGTTATCAATATTAGTATTATGATTATTATTTTTCATATACATATTTCGGACCATGTATGAATATATATAATCTAATTTATTTTAATCTACAAGAATTATTTATTTAGTTGATTTTTCATGAAGGCCGTATGATATGATCATGATATTATTATGAATTGCTATTGTTATTATCATTACTATTGTATAATATTATTATTATGATTAATGTTTTATATATGTAATTCGGATCTTAAATGTGTATGTGTGTATATTACCTAATTTATTTAATTAAGTGAAATTATTTATCTTGTTATTTAACTAGATGGCCGTGTGATATGTATGTGTGGAGAATGATATTTTGATTAATGTTTGTATATTTATATACATGTCGAATGGTAACATGTAAATATATAGTGTAATTCGAATTATTTGTATTATTATTATTGTGTAATTAATTTATATTGTGTATTAAAAATCGATTCATGTGTGATAATCTGAAAAGATCCAATTTTTGATGTGTTAAAATTGTTAATTTTGTTCTTGTGGTATTCGGACATTAGGGATAATTTTTGATTAATTTTATTATTATTGATTAATTAATTTCGAATATTTATGGTAATAATTTCATTAATTAAATTAAATACATAGATCATTAGTTAATATGGTTTAACGAATTATAATGAATTATATTGGCTAATTGTCGAGTGGTCTATAGGAATTTTCTGAGTGAATAAAATTAATTAAATAATTATTAAACAAATTTAAATAATTAATTAAAGGTATAAAATTGGTTAATTGGATTAAATATGTTAATTGGATAATTCATGTATCATATATGTGAGTCGAAAGCTATGTGTATAAGCTATGTGTTGTCATGTAATTTTGGGTTGGGAAATAAATTGATTTTATAGTTAAAATATCAAATTTTGTGATTCTATACTATTTATAAAATAATATTTTTATTTCAGCAAATATTAAGAAAATAAACGGATTTTACAAAATTATTAATTAAAAATATTCAAGTGTTATTAATATAAATTTTCGAATAATTTTAGTTGAATTTTTCGGATTTATAAATAGTAAATAAAAGGGATAATTTCAATAATGGTATTTTCGTAATTAACATCAACTTTCGGATTTTACAAAATAATGTTTTAGTTGGTGAATTTCCCTTCGACTTATGGAATCTGTTTCCTTAAGCTCCAATAGGCATTGATGAATCGCTTTCAGTGTCTATTAACGGTCTAATGGTGAGTCGCTTCCGTTAGAACGGATGTAGGGTAGGTCATCGGTGTCGTACTAGTATGTGGTGAGTCGCTTCCACATAATCTAGGTGTCTGGCCAGTCGCGACATAATTCTCTGAGTCGCTTGAGAATTACTAGTTATGCCGCATAATACACACATACAATATGCCGATGATAATTTAAAATTTTGGGTATTTTAAATTTTTCTTAATTAAGCTAAGCATACTTGCCTAATACACACATACAGCATAATACATTTTATCATTTAAGCCAAAAATAGGTTAAACTATTATTTAATCTATTAGTTATGTATTGTTTCAAGTCACTGTTATCATTTAAAGCAAAAAAATATGTTGAATGATTGTAAAATAGTGATAAAAAACAATAGAAAATAACATGTTAAATAACCATTTGACTTATTTTTGGCTGAAACGATAGCAATGTTAGCTTATTTTTGGATTTTCAAAAGGTTGGCTTATTTGTGGAAGATCGCCGAAAGGTTGGCTTATTCTTGGCAATTTTTCCTAATTTTTATTGCAGTTAAGCCAGTGGAGTAGTTGTTATAAGTATCGTGGCTGGGTTACGTGTGAGGATTTAGATCCCTTTTATGTTGGTTTTGTATAGGTCTTTTTATTGATACCCTGAACTCACTTCTGAGATTACTAGCTAAGTTATTTATAAACTCATATCTTGTCCTAGCATGTCGTGCCTGATAGTTATCCCATTTAAAAACATTTCAGTAACTGCCCATCTAAGACGTTCTCCGCTAGGGTTGCTCCCAAAAGATGGGTCGTTACAGCTCTTCTGTTTTGGGAATTTTTTTGGCTAAGTCATCACTAATGGTATTCTGCAATGGTCCGTTCTTCACAACTAGACAACAATCATAGTCTATACCAGGTTATAGTTGAAGGGTTTAAACTTGTTTAAGTAAATGGGTGGATATTATACGGCACAATGAAGTTAGTAATCGACGCATTATTAACGAGTTTGGGTTGAGCATTTTGACCCATTTGAATAAGTGGAACGACAAAACACAATCCGTTCATGTAAATGGGTTGACACGAACTTGACCTAACCCGATCCAATTCACTAGGGGTGCTCATAAACAGGTTAACCGAACCGTTAAGGCTTAACGGTTCGGTTAACCATTAACACGGTTACTAGTTTTTTGTAACCGCAACCGAACCCTTCACAAACGATTAACCGTGAAACTGTTAAAAATGATGGAAGATGAATCGAATGATGGAAGATGAAAATATAAAATGATGGATCATAGTTATACATATAGGGGTAATAGGGTTAGGAACATATTTGAAAATTGAGCTAAGCATACTTGCCACTTTAAAAAATTAACGGTTAACTATTAAGATTAATGGTTCAGTAACTGTAACCGTTAAAAATTAACGATTAGTTAAATTAACTGTTAAAAAGTACCAGTTACACGGTTAACAATTACAGTTTTTTTGACACCCCTACAATTAACGCCATCACACATCAAGTTTTTTTATTACTATTTGTACGGCAAGATACACGAATATCCGGTTCTATATCGGTAAACCAGCACAACACAGAGAAACCCAACATAATGTTGCATTGTTGCGTAAGAATCAAACCTGGCTTCGACTAGGAAATGTGGGGTTATATATATCCTACTAAACTACTAACCCCCAAGTACTCATTAGTCATCACACATGAACCTCGTATAAATAAACCTGACCTAATACCAACCTGAAAATTAACCTGAAAAAATTGAGTGATGAACATAAAAAAAAAAAAAAGACATGAAACCCATTTTTGATTGAACCAGACTTGTTTTAAAGTAGTGACCGAAAGTAGTGACCGACACGTTACCAACCTGATCGAACAGTTTCCCAAGTATAGTCCTATACACATGGAAATAATATTAGACCACAAGACATGCAAAAGGATACCACTTGAATATTTTTTTTTATTATGTACAAATCACAAATATTAGTCAAAGTTATAAATGTAAATATTTTACAAGCCCACTTTTTGCTATAAAAAAGGAAATAAAGGATGTATTTTGAGGAAAAATTCCAAGTTGCTTTAGTTACATAATGCATTTTCCAAGTCTTAAATCCCAATTCAATTAGTTACCTGTCTTTTGCGATACGACAAAAAAATCAATTTTTTAAAAAAAGTGGCCAACCGACCGACCTATTATCAAAAAATTTGGGTCATGAATTAATAATTTCGACCCGTTATCGAAAAATGTCCGACCTAGAAATGACCGATGCTGACATCGCATTTAGTCCCTTATCCAGAGGAAAGACTCGATGATAAAAAATTAATAAACTCAATTTTTTTTTTAGGATTGAGTAATTATGTATTTTTGGACATTATTAAGCCTTATTAAAAAATATTTTTTACTTTCAGAATAAAATTATTGTAAAATTATATTATAGTCATATAGTAGACTGAAACAACTTCAAAATGATATATTACATGTTCCATTTGGAGTTACAGATCAAAAGTTAGAATTTTTGGAAAATTGAACATTAGCGAGCATAAGTTAGTATCACTGACTAATCAATGATTATATCTTATACTCGCTGATTTGCCAGCGAATATAAACTTGATTCGCAGAATATATCATCGATAATATATAATCATCGCTGGTTTTTTTTAAATATGTTTCCGTTTTATGAGCTGGCAAATTAGCTTTAATTGATATTAATCACTTGTATATCAGCGTTAATTGATATTAAACACTGGCATGTCAGCGTTAATTAATATGCTACACTGATTTATCAACTTCATCCAAAATTAATCATTGCTCTGCTTTGTTATATAAACCCCCCAATTTTAATTGAGAGGGGACACGGTTTTTTTCTTCTTCCCAACATCTACTACAATTCTCTACTCCATAACACTTCTTTCTTTCAAATTCTTTTAAACTTTACAAAGTGATCGACAAAAACTATCATTAATACTTTTAAGTAAGGCGAAATTTTGCCCAACTGAATACTCAAGAAATATCTTTGAACGAGAATTGGCATGTTTCTGAGAGCCTTGAATTAATTCATTTTCCTTCTATGTATGTGAATAATTGTATAGTTTATTTATTTTATTGTTTTTCCAACATATTTTATGATTTCATTTGATTAAAAAAAACAACAACAAATTATTCGATATGCTGATCTACACTACAAGAAAAAAACGTTTGGGCAACGTAAATTTTCGTTGCTCAAAGTCTAAATTTCGTTGCTTAACCATTGGGAAACGAGTTAAAATTCGTCACGAGGTTGTTGCACAATGGCCGTTGCACAAGCTATTTTGGGCAACACGAAATTGTATTTCGTTGCAATATTGCAATATGTGCAACTAAGAAATCATTATTTGGCTTCGCTTAAAGTCGTTGCCCAAAACTATTTTGTGCAACGAAATAATATTTTTATTGCCCTTAGTTGATTTGTGCAGCAAAATTTCACTAAAAAAAAAGCAAAAATATAGCTCTTCAAAATATTAATTGGCAACAAAAAATTTACTTTTGGTTGCACATTCATCCTCCAACAAAGGACATAACCTGCTAATAAACAAATTAAATTATGCTACTTTAAATAACAATTCTATAATATCATACATATGACAATAAGATATAAAACACACATTTTTCATAAATCTCAAAAAAGATTTAAACTCTATTACAATCATGAAGCCAAGTGTTCCAAACGACTATATTTACAAACTAAAAGTATTTTTATTCCGTCATTCTTCAGTAATCATGATCATTCCATTCTTACCTCACCATGTGTATTCCTGCGTGAAAAATATATACAATTATTACTTGACGTATATATATAAATAATATGGAGTAATATATATGTATGTATGCATTCCAAATTCCAATTGTTATATATATACACACACAAACACACACACATGAGCATACATGATGCATTACCCCTCCTTTACCCACTTGTTGTATGCCTTCCCCTTCCCCTACTACTTCTGCTATATCCCCCTCCCATGCCCTCTATTGCTCCTCCTCCCCTACACCCTCCCTTTCCCCCTACTACTGCCTGCTACTCTACCCCTCTAGTCCTCTACTAACCCATGCTCTTGTGCCCCCTCCCTTGCCCCATGTTGCTACTGCACCCCCTCTCTTGCCCCTATTGTTATGCCCCCTTCCTTGCCCCCTACAGTTGTTCCTATACCCCCTCCCCTGCCCTACCCCTGTCCCTGTTGCTGTTGTACCCCCTCCCATGCCCCTGCTATTATGCCCCATCCCTTAACCCCTGCTGCTGCTAATGTACCCCTTCCCCTGCCCACTGTTGCTTTTATATGTATGTATACATAAATACATCTGTGTGTGTGTACATACATATATGAGCCTGTATACAATTACATATAATTACATTCAATTTCCATGAACCCTTCTATATCTCAATTCTCAACTTACATGTTCCATAATAATTATTGTATGGTCAAACTTATCAACTTTAATCATTGTATTAAAGCAGACACTAATTAATATATAGGGCGAGGGTGGCTAGATAATCAACTACACATGTCATTAACAAGTAGGAAAAGCAAAAAAATAGTAATTTACCTCATCTTTTCAAACATTTTAAGCATGTCCTCTCTTAGCTTCTTTTCTCGTTTGATATTTTCAATATTCATCCTTGAAAGAGCTGCTTTAAGCTCATCATTTGATGCTACTAGCTCTTCATTTGATGTTTTAAGCTCCTCATTTGATGCCTTGAATGTGTCAATTTGACTAGAAAGTGATGCCTCTCGTTGTGCTGCATCATCCTTTAATGGTTGAATATCAGCTGATAGGTGCATTCTTTCTTCAATATTATCTCCTTGAGTGTAACACCTTGAAAATTCCCTACTTTTTAATCCGTAAATACTCTAAAACCCTAGGTATAAAAATATTCTTGAAGAGAAATTTCCAAAGTATTACTACCACGTGTGGAAACGTTTCGGCTTATTCAGAATTTTGCAGCGGAAAAACTTTAACAATTATTTAAACCAAATAACATAAATGAAATAACATTTTAAAATAGGCTCAAATACAAGAATTGTTAACTCTTGAATCACTCTCATCCCACGACAATGCATATGCCGACTGCTTGAACTTCACATCATTAAGCTAACCTGTGCAATTCTGCTCCCCAATAATACAAGTGTATAAATTGGTTCATCACAGGGTCATTAAGGCGAGGGCCATGACCAAAGAAGACACACACACAAAAGCACGTAATCAGCAAAAGCTGAGTACATATATACTACAGGCGACAATAAATAAATAAACAAATAAATTTATAAATAAATAAATAAATTACTGTAATTGAGCTAAGATTATGGACTCCATGATCCGAAAAATTAAATATAGTGGTCAGATTAAATAATGGTGAAATGTATATTATTTGTTTATTTTATTAAGAGATTGGATTCACATCGAAGGGGCTCCCAAAGATAAAAGATAACGAAAGTTGCCTACCACGGCTGCCACCTGGCCACGCACTTGGTTGCGATCCGAGTGGGAATATCCACCATAAGGTGGTTGGTATCCCAAAATAAAATAGAAGAAGAAAAAGAAAAATAAGAAGAAAAAATAAAACAAGAGTGAACGACGTCTCGTACCTCTTGATAGGAGCATAAGCTCCCCCCATTGTTCATACTCAAGGTATATACGTTCCAAGAGTTTTGGTGTGAATCTCGTTTCACTTTACATGATTTACAGTGTTATTAAGAGAAGTCAGGTTTTATTTTATTTCCCTAAAAATCTACAACACCAACACTCATAATTTAAAACACACAGCTGTGGGTTTAATTATCTTTTATTTAGCGATTACATAGTTATTAAATCCCTTAATGCCACCTGGCCCCACACGACGGTGGTAAAAATAATATTAGTGCCACCTTGCCCCACATTAAGTGGTAAGATGATATAAATGCCCCCTGGCCTCACATTAAGTGGTAGAATAATATTAATTGAACTTATATTCCAAACTGTGATAAAATAAGTAATTCAGGACATCATGCTATAACAATATATATTTTCCCTTTCCACAATCACAGATATAACATACAACCAGGCCAGTCATCACAGTTCAAATCATATCCTAGACATGCTACTACATGCAGACAGTTTACTGAGTACATACGTACCGGTATAGTACACTCGACTAACCACAATTAACTGAATTCTCCGAACTCAAAGTCCCCTACAATCAAACATTGGGACTAATTAATTCCCTTGAGCAAATAAACTATCCTAAGTACATATTACAAAATTCCAGCCTCTAAATAAATAATTTTTTTTTTTTTATAAATCACTTTTAACTATTCCCTTTAATTCAAAAACTTCGTATTTGTCTCCTCTAATTAAAATACCAACCCGACGTTAAATAAATAAAACATCACATAGACGTGATTATTCAAAAATTTCAGCCTTGATATATAAAACATTTTAAACCCACAAAATAAATGTTTAAAGTCCCAAATTCGCATAAAAAGATCCGACAACACGCAAGGTATAATTCTACCCCAAAAATACTAAGAAAACATTGAATATAATATTTTAAATAAAATTTCAGAATATTATTACTTATTTAAACACCCTTAAAACATCATAAACTCACTTTTCGAATCATAAAAAATGTTATAGTTCAAACCCTACCTCATTATAAACAAATCCGATACATAAAAATCACAAAAATACATCCGTCATAAAGGTTTATTTGAGTTTTTAAATCTCTTTTCAAATCTGAAATCTTTACCCTAACAAACATAAAAATCAGAATTTAAATCAATCAAAACCTATCCAAATCCATGACTAAAACATACAAAAATCATAATACAACTTCATATTTGAACTAATAAAACCAGATTTAAAACTAGAAACAAAAGAAATTGAAAAGAGACAAAAGTTTTTTTTTATTTTAAATATACCTAACACAGACGGGCAGAAGCGGTGGCCGGACGGCGGTAGCATACGGCAACGGGTTCCAGGCGGCGGCTGCGGCAGTCCTCCGGTGGTGCTGGGCTGCTTTGTGTTGTTGTTCGTCAATTAGTATTCTGTATTCCCGGGACTACATTGCTATGTAGTCTTGCGCGTGGTTGGTTTGGTGGGAATGCGCGTGGGAGTAATTTATTATAAAAAAAAAATTGTTTTCCCCCAAAAATAGCAAAAACATGCTTATTTCAAAACGGATTTCAAGAAAACCTTTCACTTTCTCTCATAAACTCAGCAACAGCAAAGAACAATCTGCATATTTATCTTCATAATCTACATTTTTATAGCAAATTCTTCATCAAAAACGTTGTCAACAACAAAATCTCACAAGAATTTCAAATTTGGAACATCATGGAATCGTAAGTATTTTTTTTTGTTTCTGCGATTTTTTTAAAAAAATTTCTGCGTTTTTTGTGGGTTATGCTTCTTTCAATTGAATAATCTGCATTATTACTCTTTCAAATCTACATTTTTGTTCTTGATTCTTTATCATAGAAGTTGTCAACAACAAAATCCCCCAAAAAATTCGGAAGGAACCTGCGTATGAACAGTGTGAAGCTGTGAAATTTTTTTTTTGGGTGAATTTTAATTGTTATCAGTACAAATTTGCATGGTATAATTTCTTATTTTCGATTTTGAAGTCTACGAGTATGAACTGTCGTTTGTTGGTAATTTTTGGATTTTTTTTATTGTCCATGTTAATTTTTGAATTTATTTCTTGGGTGATTTTTAACAAATACAAGTTAAATTGTTTGTTAGTTTAATTGTTTGTTAGTTTAATTTATTTTTATAAAAACTTTACTTTTATTGTTGTTGTGAAATCATCATTTTGTGTAGTGATAATGAAACTTTGGCTGATTGGAAAAGAAGAACAGTAACAGATGCAAAGATACAAAAAGTTGTTGATCAAATAAGAAACGGGAATCAACCTGAAAATGAGAAGTAAGCAATTTATACATATTTTTTATGTGGTATATTTATTTTTTGAAGTGGAATATTTTTTTTTTTTTTTTGTATTGATATATTAATTTTTGTTACTATGGGCTGGTATATTCATATTTTTGAAGTAGTATATTCATTTTTTATAGTGGTATATTCATTTTTTAATAGTGGTATATTCATATTTTTGAAGTAGTATATTCATTTTTTTATAGTGGTATATTCATTTTGTTATAGTGGTATATTCATATTTTTGAAGTAGTATATTCATTTTTTTATAGTGGTATATTCATATTTCTATGTGCAATCTTCCTTTTATAATGTTCATATGCGATCTTCAAATGTTAATCTTCATATTTTTAATGTGCAATCTTCAAATGTTAATCTTCATTTTTTAATGTGAAATATTCATTTTTTAATGTGCAATATTCATATATTATTCTTCACATGTAATCTTACAATTTTCAAACCTTCATTGGCAATCTTCATGCTCATTTTCATACTACTTAACATATTGACCAATCAAATTTTATATAGCTTGTTGCAACAAGTCAATGGTTCAAACAAATGGGAGTTCCTTATGCTGATGAAGTTGCTAAATTTAAGAAGCACATGGTGAAAATGTCTTGGAGATCAAACTCAGATGTAATAAATTGTGGAGTTTACCTCATGCACCACATGGAAATATATGATGGTGGACTAGATGACTGTTTTTGTCATTTTAACAAGTGCAGAAATAAAGTAAGACGCAATAAATCATAATAACCTTTTTTAAAGAATGAATCTTCCTTTATTTAATACAGAATCTTCATTTTTTAAATAATTGGAACTTGATGTTTTTACATAGAAACTTAAAAATTCAAATTGTTGCTGGATGAGGCGCTGGTTAAAATGACGGCTAGGCTATGTGCTGCTATGTTATGCTCGGAACTCAATCAACAGAGTCAACAAGTAATTTATGCAGAAAAGCAAAGAACAAATAGTTGAACATTGTTTTTTTTTTTTTAATCTTTTTTGGTTATAGGTTTGATGAATGTGAACAACATTATTTCAAGTATTAACTGTTTCCCAACGAATGGGATGAACAAAATTTAAACAATAAAAATCTTCATTACGCATTCTATTTCAGATGTTAAGTCATATACACATTCTATTTCATAAATTGAGTAATTTATATTAGCGTAGCATTCTTCATTTTTGGAAATGCATGCAATATTCATTTTTATGTAGTTTATATTTTTTATTTCTTCATGTGCAATATTTTTTTTTTCATTGCCAATCTTTCTTTTTTTCATGTGGTTTTATCAAATTGTCTTTTGTAATCTTGAAAGTTGTCATATGCTATCTTCAGTTCTTGATGTGTAATATTAATTTTTTATGATCATATACAATCTTCATATTTTTATGTGCAATCTTCATTTCTTCATGTAGAACATTCATTTTTTCATGTGAAATCTTCAAGTCTTCATGTTCATTTTTTTTATGTGCAATCTTCATTTTTTCATGTGCAATCTTCATTTTTTCATGTGCAAACTTCATTTTTTGATGTGCAATTTTTTTATAATTTTTCAGAATATATAACATATTGATTCTTGGCAAATTTGATCAATAAAAGAATATTATTAATTTCCAATGTCCAAAAAATAGTGTATTTAGAAGTAATGCATTTTAATTTCCTATTACTATATAAAATAAAACGTTATAATTTTGACGAAAGAGGCAAAACTCTATACTAATCAAAAGCATCAAGTACAACATTGAAATATGGATCAACTCTATGAACTTCATCGCGCAAGCTGGTATCACCAAATGAAGTAGACTCAACAGTTACTGGTTCATTCATAAATTCTTCTTCACCAAAGAGTGTTGCAACATTATAGCTTGATTCTCCAACTTCATTACTTGGTGCATTAGTGTTCAGCACAGGAACATCTTGTACAATTAATTTTGGTTTTTTCCGACCTTTTTTCTTTTGAACACGAACAGATTTCTTTTGAACAGGAGCAACTTGCCCATCTCCCAACACACCAACCAAATCAGAGTCTTGGAGCAAAGGATGGATGTAGCCGACAACATCTTGATCGAAACCCTTCAAAATAAAGGTTAACAGTAGAATATTCATCACATGAATAACTTTCTTCATAATGTGAAAACATATGATCATTATCAATATTCATTTTAGCAAAAGCATATATTCATTATTTAAAAAGCATTATTCATAAGTAAATACCTGGACAGATGTTTGTGTTTTGCCCTTTAAATGATCAGTATATAACCCAATTCTCTTCCTCCAAGCCTTGGCCTTATTGCAAGCTTTTTCAATAGCACCTTTTGGCCTAATGTTTCTCTCATAATTTTTGGTAAATAATACACAATATTCATTTCTCACCAATACAATATTCATTTTTTTTAAAAACAATATTCATAAATCTAAATAAAGAACTAATGAATCTAACATATAATACGCATAATTAACACCATTCCCAAATTACAAAACAATCTTCATAAAAACATAAGAAAATCTTCATATTCAAAAGAATAATAATCATTTTTCAATAATAATGTGAACCAAAATCTTCATCCCATTCAAAATTATAATATGTTGAACAAATAATACACAATATTCATTTCCTACAATATTCATTTTTTTTAAAAACAATATTCATAAATCTAAATAAACAAGTACTGAATATAACATATTATACCCATTTATACGCATAATTAACACCATTCCCAAAGTACAAAAAAAACGTCATTAAAACATAAGAAAACCTTCATATTCCCGTTAAAAAAAATTATACAAAAGCATAATAATCATTTTTCAATAACAATGTGAACCAGAATCTTCATCCAGTCAAAATCATAATATGTAGAACAAGTAAAACACGCAAAAATTCATTTCCGACAAATACAATATTCATTTTTTTTAAAACAATATTCATATAACTAAATTAAGAACTATAGAATCTAACATATTATAATGGTTGGGATTGAATCATTCTAGGGTTAATACTACTCAGTAATCAAAATTCAACAAAACATAATTCAAATCAAACATTACACTGATCATGAAAAAAACCCTAGCACAAATTAGCAAAAAGGATACCAATCCAAAAAAACTCGCCAAAATCAGAGTAGTAACACTATACTATTCTGAAAAATCAACCAGAGAAGCAAAAATGACGACAAATTTGGAATAAAAACCTCGGAAACTTCAATAAACTTACCCAGAAACCACAAATAAAACATTTAATGCTTATCATCAATACAAAAACCAAAAGGAATAAACACAAATACTTACTGTTATCATAAAAAAATCTCAATATCATCACAAAAAACCTCCTTGCAAGGCACAACAACATCATCCATCATATAAAATCCAACGAATACGTGAATCTTCAATGATCCAACAAATAAATTACTACTTTTAAAAACTAATTTTTACGTAAATTATTATAAGAGATTAAGAATAATGATTATAAGCAAAGAATTAAGTTGTGCTTTTTATTTAGAAAAAAAATTTAATTTTTACGTATAAAAAAAACTGATTTTTTTATGAATTAAGAAACTGCTTTTAATTCCTTGAAAGTATGAATTCTATAATAAGAGATTTTTTTAAAAAAAAAAAAAAAAAAAAAAAAAACTGTTTTTTCCATGAATTTAGAAACTGTTTTTACGTAAAAACCTAAAATAGTTTTTTTTTAACTCCAAAACTACGTCGTTTTGGCAACGGACCATGTAGAGCTACGTGGTCCTGGGACCATATAATAATTTGCGGTTGTTCGTACCCATCTTTCCTTTCTTCCTCGTGTTTTACTAGTGATTTTTATTATTATTATTATTATTTCTATTTTTTTAATTTCCTTTTTGAATTCCACGTGAAATGAGAGGGAGGAGAGAGAGGGTGAGTGGGTTTTTGTTTTTTTTTCTTCTCTTTCTGATTTAGGGTTTGACCTATTGTGGTTTACGTTTCAGGTATAAATATAGTTTGGGTCCAATTTGGGTTTTCCGCTGGGTTGGGCTTGCGACAGTGGAAATAAAACTTTTACCCTTTTTCAAACCGGAAAGTTTTATTTTATAAACGACGCCTAAAATTGATAATTAAAACCTTGAATATTATTTCAAACGGTTTTATAATTTTTTTTTTCAAATATAAATGAATTATCTAAATACTCAAATAATACTATTTTTATAAATACTTACTTTAAACCGTTTTGTTAACGTTAACTAATAAAACATATAAAATATTTATTTAGTTGTATAAAATAGGTATACATTTGTATAAAAATGCGTATAAAATATATACATAAATGTCTAAATATACGGGGTATTACATTGAGTTCTACATTTCTTTTTCGGCCTAGCTCCAGGACCAAGCCCTCTCAAATAACCGACTTAGGTTCAAAAACCTTCATGTATACCTCTTTGACAGTAATCGTATCCTTACCATGCTTTTCTACCTCATTAGCATGGAGTTTCTTGAGTTCTCCGTAGACCTTTTTTGCTTCTGGTTCCCAACCACTTACTTTGTGCCTGATGAATCAATAATAATCATTAATTATTTCAAATTACACATTCAAAGAGTGAAGTTTGCACATGGAAAAAATTAAATCACTGAGGTGTATTACTTTTTAGTCTTCTCAAATAATCTAATGTACACATGGTATTTTTTACTTTCAACTGGGTGAGAAGATCCTCCATGATCTTCATCTTGATCTTGAGTTGATTGCATATGTGGCTCACTAATCAGCACATATAACAAGCTCAATACATATTAAAAACTGCATGAGTATATGGACCTCTATAAGATAAAGTTTTGAAAATTTTGAGTATAAGAAGCTCACAATTATTTCATTTATTAAATCAATTAAACATAATAATTAGCACTCCACTAAGGTAGGATATAGTATAGTACTTCATTATGCATCATCAATAAGTGAACCAATGGTGGACCATTATCTATCACACATACACAGATTACATACACTTTCATAAATCATAATAACCATGAATAAATTATTAAAGCCTATTATACGTGAAACTAACATGCCTCTAACTTTCCCCTTCTCATTATTTATATTTTTTTAGAAAAACCGAGCGACATTGCATGCATATATTGTAATACCATTAATTTTTCAAGGATTTTTCACAAATAATATTTTCTAAAAAGAAGTTTTCGAATTATTTTCAAAAAGGTATTTATTATAAATTAAGTATTTTGCCGTAATATTATTTTCGGAAAATAATAAATTATTTTTAAAGTTGGAATATATTTTCAAAATAAATAAATATGTATATATATTTTCAAAAATATTATATGTATATTGCAAAAATTATTTTATTTTATGGAAAAATATTTTGGTGAATAAAAATATTTTTATCTCTTAGAGTTCTATTTTTTTAAAGATCGTTTTATGCTTGTCGTATTTTATTTGCCGCATAATTAGAGTGCTTAGTCAAATAGTCATGAAGTAATCAATGCTTGACAACACAACTCCCGAGGCAAGCTCACCACCACTCACACCCTTATCCCCACCCCAGTCCACACGTCCACCCACACCACTCCACCCTCTTTGTCCCACATTAAAAATTTTAGCTTTTTCGTCCACCCTTTCGCCTATAAATAAAGCTCTGATCTTCACCCATATTTACTCCTCACAATTCTCTCTACCTTTCTTCCACTTCTCCTCTAAGAAAAGAGGAGTAACAACTGAAAAGCTTTCACGGAAGAATAACCGAGAGAATCGAGTTGTTTTTCTGAGGAGGGAGCGAACTTAAAGTAGTCTTTCAGATGTTGAGGTATGCTTCGATGTCTACAGCTTTCTTTAGCCCTTAGGTTCTTGTATGCTTAGTCTAGATTAGTTTGTTTTTACGCTTTATGTTTTAGCATGATTAGTGTTATGTTCTAGCATAGTTTTAATGTTTTAAAGTTATGTTTATTTATGCTTTAGTAGAAGTTGTATGCATGTTAGGATAGTTGTTTTAGTTATTGTTTTTAAGGTTGTTTTGATGACCGTAAAATTATGATTAATTGTGTGCAAAGTAGTAGTGTTTCGTTTGGATGTATGGGAATTCAAGGAATGTTTTTTAAGCATGTTTTAGAGGGATAATGTGATGGTTTTAAAGGCATTTTATGCCAAATATAGTTGCTATCCAAATTTTTGTAATGGCTCAATTATGCTTTTGTTATTTTTAAAAATCAAAATAAAATTTGTTTTTGCACTAAGGGATGTGTACATGTGTTTTAGACCATATAATTTTGTACCAAATACCCATTAGAAGTCCAAATGAAGCTTATTTATTTTATTTATAAATTCTAAAATTTTCAAAAAATTAATTTTCATGGGTTGAAAATATTTCTAATTTTCGAAAATATGCTACGTATTTATATTATAATTTTTGAAACTTAAACTTTCAAACTGCTTTATGTAATCTTACTTTACTATTTTCGAAAATTATTTGGTATATGTACATGTAAATTTTCGAAAAGCATGATGATAAGTGTATTATTCCATTTTTGAAATTATCTTCTATGCTTATGTTTTCGAAATGTATTTTTTGATGACGTACTTATGTCATGAAATTTGGGTATGGATTGGTGAATATTTGTATTTGAGAAGTATAAGTGGTGTCCATGAATGAACGATGAGTTACGAGTTGTTGAATTGGATTGGCAAGTTTGCCTTATGGTTTAATTACTCACGATGAATTCTTAAAGTATGGAATTTTGGTTCATTGATTTATTTTGAGTTTGTTGTTCTCTCTCAAATGATTTTCAAAACCAAATAAATCTAAACTTAATGTGGAACAATCTTTAAAGGGAAAGTAGCCCGAACGATGACGACCTATTATGGTGACGCAATAGGTCGGACATGTGTTGTATAGTCGCTGAATCAATTGTTATTGTTATAATCTGCTTTCATCCTACTCCTGAACTTTTAGCGCGCACTTGCGGATACGCATCAGTTCTGTGAGGGGTGTATACACTCGGGACACTCTGTCGACAAGCTGGGGGCCAAGCCGAAAAGTCCGAGACAGGATGAAAGAGGCCCTATCGCGTTCACTTTCCCAATTAATAATCTTTAATGATTATTGCTCTAAAATTTGTGAATTGGTTAATCATGGTTCAGTTAATGCTTGCTGTTTCTTTTGTGTCAAATATTTTTAAACTAAATCCCTTTTTACGGGGTAGAGTTGATCATACTCAGTTTTGCTGATTTTTGTGTATTGTTTGTTTGTTGTTTTTGTAATAACCCGAAATTTCGGGCTATTTTAAATTTTTATTTATTATTTAATTACTTAATTTGATGGGCAAAAGATTCTAACCCGAACTAAAAACCGAGCCCAAACTCTTTACCTTGCTTTGTCAATCTAGGACCAAAGCCCAAATTAGCCCTTAACCCCTTAGCCCCACACGGCCCAAATCCTTTTTATTTAACCCTTTTAATTAATTTGTTTATTTCTATTAATCTAAAAACATATCTAACAAAAGATCCTACTTTTATATTTTTCTCTCCTAAATTTTAGGAGTTCACCCAACCATCCAAGCATCTATAAAAACCCTCCCTTGCTATTCAAAACTCACGGCACCATCAAACACCAAACATCAATATTTTTCTATTCCTTCTTTTATCTTCTACAAATAAAAACTTCACATTAAATCTTGAAGCTCACAACAAACCATCCTAAAAAGAAAGCAAGAGAACAACACCAACTTTATTCGAGTATCATACATGGCCAAAACATCCACCACCTTCGAATCTTGAGCCATAAATTGAGATAATTAGACGTGCTTAGTTTTAGAACAATATTAAATATATAATTGTTAGAACATGTAAAGAATTGCTAAAGATTGTATTTTTATGTTGTTGAGTGTATGAATTTATTTCTTGATCAAATCTTGTTATTTCTTGATGAATTTTTTGTGAGAGTTTTTTTACTGGTTGATTAGGTATCAAGATTTATTTCGTGGCAAAATTCTTTCTTTTCTTGCTTATAACAATTTAATCTGTCAAACCGGTAAAACTGTCCAGATTTGATATATGAATTTATTATAATACTTTTTCAATTCGGATGGCTACGAAAATTTAGGTGAAAGTCCATATTAGTGTTTTTACAGCTTGTGATAAGTTGTCGTAATTTTTTGAGTTCGTTTGATATGGCAAAAAATTCGGAAACTGATTATAGTCTAATCTGATCGGTTAGTTATAAAATTCCTTAAAATTAGTAAATGATATTATTTTTGGACGAAACTTATGCAAGTTAAACTTTGAACATAGATTTAACTTTCATCAAAATTTCCAAAATGGTAGAGACCTTTAAATTGTTGTTCTTTAATTTAAATCGGTAAAATTAGATTGTGTAAAATAGTGTGATTAAATTACTAAAATAATTTTAAATTATATCTTGTCTAATCTCTGTTCAAATTATGATTCTTTATGAATTTATTGATTTATTTTTACTAAGTAAATAAGTTCTTGAATTAAATTGTTAACCTTGTTATTAATTAAAGATTTGGTTTTTATTTAATTATTAGATGATTCGAAATCTAATTGTTGAATTATGTTATTCTCATGAGTTATTGCTTAATTGTTATTTTATGAATATTTTGATTTATTATTTTTGAATTATGATTGAGTTCGAATTGTTGAGTTGGGTAATTGAAGTGTTTGGATTGATGAGAATTTGAAGTTCCTAATTGTTTGTCGAGTCTAGAGTCAAAGTTAAGATGAGGATAGACCTAGAGTTGACTAGTTGTTCAGTCAAGTTGACAAAAGAGTCAAAGTTATGGAATTAAATAAAATAATAATAATTTAAAACATCGAAGGAACGGAAACAGAGCAAGAGGATGTTGTTTTGTTTCGATCTCTGGCTAGGAAAGGCTTGGTATTTAAGGTGGCCAACATACGTGCCGCACCTCCCTTTCCTGGGACTTCGAACATCTCAGTTCCGATTACGATCACCTAATACTTTCGATTATGGTATACTCTACCGGGTTTAAGGAATTGACGGCCGGCATATACTGATAAATTGGGAATTGACGGACAGTTTATGTCGATAAATAAGGAATTGACGGCCGGTGAGCACCAATATAAAATATAAAACAAATTAATAAGATAATATGGTGATGAGGATAAGATAATGAAAAATGAATAAATTGAATGGTAAAAGTAATATTAATAATGGAAAGGGAACAATGGAGTACAAATATTGTATGTTGGATGTCAAACCAATGGAATGGAGTATGACTATTGTATGTTGGATGTCAAACTAATGGGATGATGGAGTACGACTGTTGTATATTGGATGCTGAAAGGTGGAGTACAACAATTGTATGTTGGATGTCGGAACATTGGGGCGATGGAGTACAATAGTTGTATGTTGGATGTCGGAACATTGGGGCGATGGAGTACAATAGATGTATGTTGGATGTTGAACCCGGGAAAGATAATATGATAACCCATGGAATGATGGAGTACAACTGTCGTATGTTGGATGCCGAAAGGTGGAGTACTTCAGTTGTATGTTGGATGTCGGACCATTGGGCCAATAATGAATAAATGTAATTCGTAAGTTTGAATGGATATAAAGTAAAGAATTGAGTATTGGAAGTTGAGTTATTGTGATCTATAGAGTCTAGAGTCTAGAGGTGGCCCTAGCTAGTGAGTCAATGTTGGTTATGTCATGTATTTCCGCTGCGTATCTGATTGTGTGATGTTTTCTAATGAATTATGAATTTGATTGTGTTAACCATGTTGATATTATGAAATAAGTGTGTTATGTTCTGTCTATTATATATTTGATTGCGTTCTACGATTAAGTGGAACATTCTAATTACTCCCCACTGACTGTGGACACCCCATTCCCTTTTCAGGTAATGAAGCAGAGTAATCTGGGTTTTAACGTTGGTTGGGTCTCATGAGCGAGCAAGTGTAGCATTATTATCTACCCATTTTAGTAGACTTAGCCTTGTTAATGAATTCTAGTAGCTTGTAGTAGAACTTTAATATTTTAAAGAGGTTTTTGAACAATTTTCTTGTTTTGTTTAATTAATTTTGATTCATAAAAGAATTAAGTGTTAAAGCTTCCGCTGTTATTTTAAGATTTGTGATATAAGTTTTCATTCATTAATGATTCGTATTGTTGTTTTCTTCGAAAACAACGTTGCTAAAATACGGGTCGTTACAGTTTTCCTTCGGGGTTTTGTGCAGGTGAGTAGTAGGGATGTCATACTTGTTTGAGGATAACGAGGAATCCTTGTTGAGATTAGATAAACCATTTGATCATCGGCTTTATGCTTTAGCAGAACAAATTGTAATAGGTTATTTTAACTTTTAATGCTTTGGATTTAAACTATGTACGACTTTGGTATTATGAATAAAATCCGCTTAGGAATTTAAAAACATTACGATCCTACTTTTACTTATTCGTATACCCATTTCTTATCAGAGGTGGGCTTACGAGTAGCAACTCTAGAAATTCGGGCTAAGGCTTTGGGTAAAAATTTAAGTTTTTTAAAGGAAGGAAAAGGTCCGAATTTCCGGGGCTGTTACATATATCCTTTAGAAAGAAAATGCATCATATCATATCTCTGAAAACTAATTCATCAAATCATCGATCTCAGCTGAAATTACTTTTCTAATGTATATGGCAGCTAGGCTCCTCCTGAATTGATAGTTTGATAGCTACCTTTAGATATGTACTTACCATAGTCCAAGTCCCCCTTTTCCCTGCCCCTCTTTCCCTGCCCCTAGACTCCTCCTCAGCCACTCTGCTGATAGTAGCCCAAACACCTGATAACAGCCCCAGCAGCCCCTACACCTAATAACAGCCCCAACCCCCCCTTTCCCTGGCCCCAACCCCCTCTTCCCATCAGCTAGCCCCTCCTCAGCCACTCCGCTGATATCAGCCCCAGCAGTCCCTACACTTGATAACAGCCCCAGCCCCCCTCCTCCCCTGCCCCCAGCCCCCTCTTTCCCTGCCCTTATCCCCCTCCTCAGCCACTCCCCTAATAACAGCCCCAGCAGTCCCTACACATAATACACACACACAAGTGTTGGAGATCATCTATATACTAACTTTGAAAAAGGAAATAGTTCCAGTTTAATTCCCAAGCAATATGCCAACATGTAATCTACAAACAAAGAAAACCAAGATTACGTACCTGTTCATTGAATATTCTTGCAGTAGACTTTGAGCCATTAGTCGTGGTTTCAGTTTGGTTTAGCTTATTAGTAGTGTTTACTTCACTTCTACGTTGCACACAATTAACATGAATAAAAATCACATTATCATCATAATATATATATTTTAACAACTATGCCCAACCTTTATTTAACATCAAACTTAAAAAAAGATTACCTTTTGTTTTTCACTATTCCAATAATCACAAACTAACCATTTCCATTTATTTGAACCAATGTGGCTAGGTCTGCTATTTAGTGCCTCTGTCAAAGACTTGCCTCTAAAGTGAACTTCTTTTAGCCTGTATCTACATTGCTTGTACAAAGAAGCGCACTGCACACTCAATGCTTCATCTACATTAACACCACCAACCTCTCCCGGCAGATTGTATTTTTCCTTTCAACAAAACAACACATTAAACAACAGACTTGGTGAATGAAAAATAATACAATATCATAAAATAGTAAACATTATTTGAACTATTGCTAATATATAAAATTTCTTACATTACCTTAATCTTATTATATAATCGTTGTTGTGCATCTTTATCCTTCTTCGGCCAAGTCCTAATGCTAAAAAAATTGAATTACTGAAGCTTATGTCATACATAAAAAACGCATAAAAACTATAACAAGATTTGGTAAACATACCAAGTATCTAAGGGGAAAAACTCCTTGACCCAAAGTCTGCAATCACATATGAACTTGCTTGCTTTGTCACCAACCACCCTTCGAAGCTCATTGATGAAATTGACAGTTACTTTTCATTAGGATTCCTTGAACTATATTTCAACCCCCTAGTTGGAACACGCCTGTTATGATTAGGATTGTTTTCTAGAAGCTCAGCTTGCTCAATCCTTCGCCTCTCTCGATAAGTCAACCTAGGTGTTTGTGGTTATTGCTCATTTGACTGCTCAACAATTGGAGTAGTTGACCTTGTCCTGTTAATAAAAGTGGAAGTGATAAACAAAATAATTGAGCAATCATAAAAAGGTTAAAAAAATTCGTTCACACTTTAAATAAAGAAAAAGAATCGAAGTTCTTAAGTTACAAGTCATCAAAATAAATGAATTCATTACAATAGCATGCAATATCTTAATCAAAAGTGAAAATTACCAACAATTATCAAACTTCACATAATTATCAATATCTATAAACTTAAAATATCTAAATTGGTAAACAAATTGTTATATAAAAATGCATCTTCTCCAAATAATGATCCAATGCATCAAGTGCTGCCAACAAAGAAAAAAGAAGTATCACTAATACAACAAAAATAAAAAGAGAATAACGAATACTAAGAAAGTGCAAATATGATTTTATTACCAATTTTTTTAGTCGCTAAGAGGTGAATCCGTAGAACTATCACTTTCACATTCAATATCTTCTAGCTCTTGGTTAAGCTCTTCCACGTCAGATTCTACATCTAATTCCTCTTCATCTTCCTCTTCCTCTTCATCCTCTTCTTCTCCATCCTCGTCTTGTTCATCCTCGTTTTCATTTCCTACTTCCTTCATAAGACCATCCACTATGTTGGCATCAACCAAACCCGGTTCAACATCATTTCTCACTATACAAATATCAGCTCCATCATGATCCTTATTCACATTATTAAAGATTTCTGCCCCTGCTATTGCATTTTCCCATAAAGATTCATCTTGTTCATTCTCTTCATCATTTGGAAAATAAAAAAAGTTGCGTGGGTGGGTCTTAATAACATAGCGCCATTGTGGTTCATTTTGAGATGCTACATAGAAAACTTGCTCGGTTTGGGATGCTAATGCAAAATATTCATTGGTATTTAGTCGACGAGCTACATTAAACGCGTACACCTCCGAGCTTTTCCTTTTTTATCCCTTTCCCCTCACTAAATACATCATACCACTTACAGCTAAACAAGACAACTTTGGGACTTGTTTGACTTTTTAAGGCGTCGTACTCTAGCAAAACAACCTCCTCTAATACCCCATAAAAATCCTTTTCTCCACTTGCCTCATCTCCCTTCACAATGACACCGCTATGTTGAGTTTTTTGATTTCTTTGCCGCCTTTTCGTGTGAAAACGAAACCCATTAACTACATATCCATCCTAAGTGACGACTGTTTTCATTGGCCCTCGTGACAGACACAAAAATTCTTCAGTTACTCTCTCCTCTCCTTTATTCCAAAGATCATTTATCTTTTCAAAGGAAACAAGAAATAAATACATGTGAGCTTTAATTAATTAATTTAATATAGTTGGAAAGAATGGGAAAACACTCTCTTATCCTATTCTCAAACCACGTACAAAAGTCACTTTTTTGTGCATCTATATTATTCTCATACTCATTGCACAAAGATAAGGAGCTATGTATTTAAAAATATGAAATTTACTGTAAGAATGGTTGTGCTTCTTCACAATTTTTCAAAATATATATTCGAGCTTCTCTCCACTCCTCAATAGTCAATTGCTTTATATTTGTCTTCCCCAATGGTTTGCCTATCTTAGAGAAAATTGACAAACTATGAGGTTGTGAATACTCAATGTCTTCATTTCGATCTAAACGACTAACATCAGCCTCGATCTTAGACAAGTATCTTGAGCAAAATGTTAGACATTCTTTTTCTATATATCCTTGGGCAATGGACCCTTCTGGTCGAGCTTTGTTGCGAACGAAAGATTTGAATGTCCTCATTTCCCTAAGAGATTCAATATTAGTATAACAAAAATTTAGTAAATTCATTTAACAAATAAGTTTTAGATATCGATAATACCTTTCAAAGCGATACATCCAACGGTAATGGACATATTATCAATTTCATAATTCATAATTCAAGTCTCTCGATGCATGGGAATAGACAAGTGGTCTGAAAAATTTATTTAATAATTCAACTCTCTCGATGCATGGGAATTTAACATTTTTCATCGTATTGAGAATGAATTTTAATTTGAAAGAAAATTGACATATTATCAATTTCTTATGTAAAAAAATTTATTATTTACATTAGGTTTTTTTCAACATTTTTTTATGCGAATACTATGCTTGAAATTTATATAATGAGGCCTACGTATCCCGAGAAGAGAATCAGGCCATGCGTAGTTCTAACTGGAAAAAACATTTTTTAAAGTCCATGGTGGTTCTTTAATGAACATATTGGACTTATATCTATAAATTTAGGATTATTTCAACAAATACATCGCAAAATACTGCTAAAATGATTATCATTATCAGCGTATATAAAAATTTAACGCTGATTAGCCAAAGATAAACAAAGTTACTCGTTGATCTATCAGCGTAGCAAGAAACGAGTTGGTGATCAATTAGCGTAGCAAAGAATTAAGTGCTGGTCAATTAGCGTACATCTAAGTTTAACGATGCATGTTTTCTAGATTTTTTTTAAAATTTATGTATAAATTTTTTTTACACTTTATTAATGTAAGCCTATTCGGCCATATATATACTACAATATGGAAATAATTATATGATCCTATATTTTGAATGACTTAGAATGAGTCAATGAGTTGAAGGACTTAAATGAGCCTATTATTAAATACTTGGATTGAAATTTGTTAAAACTCCATTTTTTTTGTCATAAGGAGCAATAACATTAAATTAAAGAGTATTAAGAGTTAGGATTACAATCCGGGGAGGGGCAAACAAGATTAGGGAATAAACCCTCCAAATGTCTACTAACAATACTAGGATTAGGAAGTTTAATTAAACTACTACATTGTTCAGAAGATAAGACTAAAGGGATATTTCTGATTAGAGTGGACTTCTTGGTTCCCCCAGCTAGCAAGTCAGCATGCTTCACGACATCCCTAGGTCTCCACTTTAATTTCGTTGAAGGTTGGATCATACTTCGGCATTCCTTGTATAGATTAATATAAACATCCGTAGGTGTTGTGGTACATTTCAGATCATGGACCACTTTTTGAGCATCTGAAACAATAGTTGTTGAATGCCATCCTTCACTTTGAGCCCATTTGATTGGTGATAGAATTGCAAACCCCTCTAGATAATGTGTAGCTCTTCCCTTACTCTTTAGGATCATTCCTTGTACAACTTATGCATTAGAATTGTAAAATATAGCAGCTATACCAGCTTCAAAGTTAGACAAGGAGCAGGAAGAATCAACACAAATAATGAAATTTGTTGAGGGGCTGTTGGATAAGGTAATATTGTGAGGTGGATGGAGTGAAGCTGGTGGCAGAAGATAATAGAAGAACTCAGAGATTAGTCTATGAGTGTCAGAGCAAAAATTTACCAGGGGCAGATTCACATTTTTCATTATCTAGTTATTTCTCCTAATCCAGATTCTCTATAATTGGAATGGGAAACAAGTGGCCCAAGGTATATATGCCATTGAAGCAACTTTTAGAATTGAGATTAGCACTAAACCAGTGGGTAAAGTCTGCACCAAGTTCAGGGGTGTGTTGGAAAGTCTCCTGCCAGGCCTATAAAGTTCGGAGAACTCCCTCAAGATATGGTTAATTGACTCATGTTGAGTAGCGCAAAATGGACATTGCGGAGATAAGGGAAGACCTCTGGTCTGGAGAGTATAGTTAGTTGGGAGGTTGTCCAATGAAACTAGCCAAAGGAAGTACTTTATCTTTGGGGGGCATTGACAATCCTAGATCAGGTTCCATCCTTCCCCAGTGTTATTTTGTGATTCCCTCCATAGGTCATCTTACAACTGTGTTGAGTTAAAATGGTTACTCTTGGTCAGGGAGCAAACTAGGGTGTCAGGTTGATTGGGAAAGTACTAGTGCAATCAATGTGATGTCTGATGCTAAGTGGGATGTACATAGAAATCCTTTGTAGGTTCCAATTCCCATCGTGGAGTATGTCCTTGACAATGACATTACTCTCCTGGTGGGTTAAGGGTCCCTGCAGAAGGTTTCTAAGTGACCCAATTGGCATCCAATTGTCCTCCCAAAAACTCACACAATCCCCTTTACCTATGGCCCAGAAAATGTCCCAAACTTTACTCAGATCCCTCCAAATATGGGAGCCAGATTTGAAACTCTTTAGAACTCTTCCAGAGTAATACTTTACCTTGTTGATATCAGAGGCAATATTACTTTTTGAATATTATCTCCTTGAGTTCTACATTTCTTTTTCGGCCTAGCTCCAGGACCGCAAATTATTATATGGTCCCAGGACCACGTAGCTCTACGTGGTCCCTGGCCAAAACGACGTAGTTTTGTAATTAAAAAAAATAGTTTTTTACTTAAAATCAGTTTCCTAAATACATGGGAAAATCATTTTTTGGGGAAAATCTTTTATTATAGAATTCCTACTTTCAAGGAATTAAAAGTAGTTTCTATATATTCATAAAAAAAAATCAGTTTTTTTAGCGTAAAAATCAGGTTTTTTTTCTAAATTAAAAGCACAACTTAATTCTTTGCTTAATCTAATTTACGTAAAAATCAGTTTTTTTCAGTAGTAAGACATTGAAGATTGAAGATTCACGTATTCGTTGGATTTTATATGATGGATGATGTTGTTGTGCCTTGCTAGGAGGTTTTTGCTGATGATTTTGAGATTGTTGATGACAACAGTAAGTATTTGTGTTTATTCCTTTCGGTTTTTGAATTGATGATAAGTAGCGAATGTTTTATTTGTGATTTCTGGGTAAGTTTATTGAAGTTTCCGAATATTTCAGAATAGTATATTGTTACTACTCTAATTGATTTTGGTGAGTTTTTTGGATTGGTATCCTTTTTTGTGATTTGTTCCACATATTATGATTTTGACTGGGATGAAGATTTTGGTTCACATTGTTATTGAAAAATGATTATTATGTTTTTGAATATATAGATTTGTTTTTTTTTAATGGGAATATGAAGATTTTCTTATGTTTTAATGAAGTTTCTTTTGTACTTTGGGAATGGTGTTAATTACGCGTATAATATGTTATATTCAGTACTATTTGTAGGAAATGAATATTGTGTATTATTGGTTCAACATATTATGATTTTGAATGGGATGAAGATTTTGGTTCACATTGTTATTGATAAATGATTATTATGCTTTTGAATATGAAGATTTTCTTATGTTTTTATGATGTTTGTTCCGTACTTTGGGAATGGTGTTAATTATGCGTATAATATATTAGATTTATTAGTTCTTTATTTAGATTTATGAATATTGTTTTAAAAAAAATGAATATTGTATTGGTAGGAAATGAATATTGTGTATTATTTGTTCAACATATTATGATTTTGCATGGGATGAAGATTTTGGTTTCATTGTTATTGAAAAATGATTATTATGCTTTTGAATATGAAGATTTTCTTATGTTTTTATGAAGTTTGTTTTGTAATTTCTAAATGGTGTTAATTTTGCGTATAATATGTTGATTTATTTAGGTAATAATGAAATATTGGTTGTAAAAGAAGCAGAGGAGTCTGAGTTGTTGTACCAAACTGTTAATTGTGACCAGGAAGCGTATGATCACTACAATAAATATGTTTTCTCTAAGGGTTTTGGTATAAGGAGGGGTAAGAATAGGCGTGGTGCTGGTGGTGGTTGGACAATGCGTAAGTACCTTTGTTCAAAGGCAGGAGTTAAGAACAAGTCTGATAGTGATGGACGTAGTTATAATAAAATTGATGTGAGAAGTGATTTTAAGGCTTTTGTGCAATATAGTAGTGTGGACATGTACAAAGCATGATATGGTACATAATCATGATATAGTTCCTCTTGAAAATAGACATTTGTTGAGATCACAAAGGAATGTTTCGGATGAACAACGTGAGTTTATTAGTACATTGAAGTCTAGTGGTGTTCAAGTGTCTTATGCTTTTCGTGTCATGAGTAAAGAAGCTGGAGGGTCGTCATTTATTGGGTTTACTGCACGAGATGCATACAATGCATTGGTTGCTGAGAAGAAAAAGGATGGACTTGATGGGTTTGATTGTAAAAAACTCATTAAGATATTTGTTGAGAGGTAAAAAATGAATGTTGGTAATGGAATAATGAAAATTTTTTAAAATACAAATTAATATAGCTTACTCTATTTCTTGTGTGATTTTATTTTTAATTATTTGCAGATAAGTAAATGAGAGTGATTTTTTCTATGAGTTTGAGCTTGATGATGATAATATGCTGATTAGATTTTTTTGGCGCGATGCACGAATGAAAAGGGATTATGAAGCTTTTGGTAATCTTTTGGTTTTTGATACAACTTATCGAACTAATAAGTATGGAATGATATGTGCTCCATTTGTTGGAATGAATCATCACTGCAATAATGTGATGTTTGGTATTGGGTTTGTGTTGAATGAGCGCATCGAGTCTTTTATATGCTTGTTTGAATCATTTTTTAGCTCTGTTGGTGATTGTGCTCCCGTTACTATGATGACTGATCAGTCTGCTGCAATGGCTGCTGCTATCAAGATTATGTTACCAACAGTTCATCATCGATTATGTACTTGGCACCTTGGCGAGAATCTATCAAGAACATTGGTGCTCTTAGGGCTTTGGAAGGATTTAATGATCTTTTCAATTATATCTTGAAGTATTGTGATACTCCTACTGAATTTGAGCATTATTGGAAGAGGTATGTTCATTTTTTTCAATCCAATGTTCATTTTTAGATATTGACTGTTCATTTTCATATCATACGATATTATTTTACTATACCGATCAGATTATACATATGTGTTTTAGGATGATGCTCAAATATGAATGTTCTTCAAATGGCTGGTTGAGTAGTTTGTATTTGATAAAGGAGCAGTGGTGTCCTGCGTATTCCAAAGATTATTTTTCTGGCGGAGTTTTGTCATCACAACGTAGTGAATCCACAAACAACTCTCTCTGTCATAGGTTGAAGGCGACGTATGTCATGTGTGATTTTTATAATGTTTTTGTGGATGTTATATCTGAATGGAGGAGTAAAGAAAACGGCCAAGACTTTAATTGTATTAGAGGGAATCGTCACTTAGCTTTTGCAAATGTTGAAATCCTTTTACATGCTCGTGAGATTTACACTATTGAAGTTTATAAGATTTTTGAGGATCAGTTTGTTAAGTCTACTGCATGTAATCAATAGGTTGCTAATGTGACGTTTCCACATCACACTTATTATGTTTGGAGGCCTAGAAGAGATTTGATAAAGCATCAAGTGCAGTTCAACAGTGAAAGCTATGAGATCTATTGCACTTGTAAGTATCATAGTGAAGTGGGCCTGTTGTGCTCACATTGTTTGCGTATATATCATTTACATTGCGTTGGACGCATACCCGATCAATATGTTTTGAAGAGGTATTTTTAAGTGTTTAGTTGTCATTTTTTGAAATTGAACTTTCATTTTACTCAAGTAGTGTATGCATTTTTTTTTTTAATTACAGATGGTGCAAAATTGCAATGAGTTGTCAAAGTATTGGGGACAAAATTGACAAATCTAATGTTATGACTTCTGCTGTTTGGAGGGCTCAAAGTCTTAGGTTTCTAGTAGATTTTGTGACGGGTTATCAAGATTATCCATTGTGCAGAGACGAATTTGATCGTGGGATTAAATTTTGGAAGGAAAAAGTTGAGAGTATTCGAGGTCCAATTGAATTTGGTAAATGCAAAGAAGATGAAATAGTTATTGATATGTCTGAATTGAGCATCAAAGATCCTCCTTTAGTTACTAAAAATTATGAGAGGAACATTAGGCAAAAAGTTGCTGTTGAGAAAGCTTGCAATAAGGCCAAGGCTTGGAGGAAGAGAATTGGGTTGTATACTGGTTATTTAAAGGGCAAAGCACAAACATCTGTCCAGGTATTTACTTATGAATAATGCTTTTAAAATAATGAATATATGCTTTTGCTAAAATGAATATCGATAATGATAATATGTTTTCACATTGTGAAGAAAGTTTTTCATGTGATGAATATTTTACTTTGTAATAATGAATATTCTACTATTAACCTTTATTTTGAAGGGTTTTGATCAAGATGTTGTCGGCTACATCCATTCTTTACTCCAAGACTCTGATTTGGTTGGTGTGTTGGGAGATGGGCAAGTTACTCCTGTTCAAAAGAAATCTGTTCGTGTTCAAAAGAAAAAAGGTCGGAAAAAATCAAAATTATTAACTGTACAAGATGCTCCTGTGTTGAACACTAATGCACCAAGTAATGAAGTTGGAGAATCACCTATAATGTTGCAACACTCTTTGGTGAAGAAGAATTTATGAATGAACCAGTAACTGCGGAGTCTACTTCAGTTGGTGATACCAGCTTGCGCGATGAAGTTCATAGAGTTGATCCATATTTCAATGTTGTACTTGATATTTTTTATTAGTATATATTTTTGCCTCTTTCGTCAAAGTTATAACATTTTATTTTATATAGTAATAGGACATTAAAATACAATACTTCTAAATTCACTATTTTTTGGACATTGGAAATTAATAATATTCTTTTATTCATCAAATTTGCCAAGAATCAATATGTTATATATTCTAAAAAATTATCAAAAAAATAAAGTTTGCACATGAAAAAAATGAAGATTGCACATAAAAAAATGAACATGAAGAATTGAAGTTTGCACATAAAAAAATGAAGATTGCACATGAAAAAATTAACATGAAGAATTGAAGTTTGCACATCAAAAAATGAAGATTGCACATGAAAAAATGAAGTTTGCACATCAATAAATGAATGTGAAGAATTGAAGTTTGCACATTAAAAAATGAAGATTGAACATGAAAAAATGATGTTTGCACATCAAAAAAAGAACATGAAGAATTGAAATTTGCACATCAAAAAATGAAGATTGCACATGAAAAAATGAAGATTGCAAATAAAAAAATGAAGATTGCACATGAAAATATGAAGATAGCATATGACAACTTTGAAGATTACAAAAGACAATTTGGTAAAACCACATGAAAATAGAAAGATTGCCAATGAAAAAGATGAATATTGCACATGAAGAAATAAAGTAACAACTACATAAAAATGAATATTGCATGCATTTCCAAAAATGAAAAATGCACAAGCTAATATAAATTACTCAATTTCTGAAATAGAATGTGTATATGACTTAACATCTGAACTAGAATGCGTAATGAAGATTTTTATTGTTCAAATTATGTTCATCCCATGCGTTGGGAAACAGTTAATACTTGAAATAATGTTGTTCACATTCATCAAAGCTATAACCAAAAAAGTTTTTTTTTTTTTTAAATGTTCAACCATTTCTTCTTTGCTTTGCTGCATGAATTACTTGTTGACTCTGTTGATTGAGATCCGAGCATAACATAGCAGCACATAGCCTAGCTCTCATTTTAACCAACGCCTCATCCTGCAACAATTTGAATTTTTAAGTTTCTATGTAAAAACATCAAGTTCCAATTATTAAAAAAATGAAGATTCTGTATTAAAAAAAGGAAGATTCTTTCTTTAAAAATGGTTATTATGATTTATTGCGTCTTACTTTATATCTGCATTTCTTAAAATGAAAAAACCAATCATCTAGTCCACCATCATATGTTTCCATGTGGTGCATGAGGTAAACTCCACAATTTGTTACATCTGAGTTTGATCTCCAAGACATTTTCACCATGTGCTTCTTAAATTTAGCAACTTCATCAGCATGAGGATTTCCCATTTGTTTGAACCATTGACTTGTTGCAACAAGCTACATAAAATTTGATTGGTCAAATATGTTAAGTAGTATGAAAATGAGCATGAAGATTGCCAATGAAGGTTTGAAAATTGTAAGATTACATGTGAAGAATAATATATGAATATTGCACATGGAAAAATGAAGATTGCACATTAAACAATAAATATTTCACATTAAAAAATGAAGATTAACATTTGAAGATTGCACATTAAAAATATGTAGATTAACATTTGAAGATCGCATATGAACATTATAAAAGGAAGATTGCACATAGAAATATGAATATTTCACATTAAGATTAGTCATTGAATAAATGTTAAAAGTACGTAAATATAAAACATTACCATTTTCTGTGGGAAGTCTCGATACTTGCTGGTTTTGTTCATATTCCTTGGCAGCTTCCTGTTGTCTATTGTTGTTAAGTATTTCTCAGAAAGATTGATACAAAACAGATAATAGTGATTTGCATTAAGGAATGGGAAGAACCATTGGGAAAGGAAAATTAATTAGTTACATTAGACATTACGAAAAGATAAAATTTTCTAAGTTTTTATAAATAGAAATTGTATGATGTGTATTTATTACCAAGTTGATGGGGTCAGTTTCCTGTAGGTTGGACAATGTCAATTCCAAGTCCAACTGTTCAAAAAAAATAGCCTAGCCTTTCTTCCTCATCGACTTCATCTAGGCATATTTGATTTGTGCACAGAATGAGCTGCATTTTGAGCAAGTAAAATACTTAAAAATTATATATTAAAATGTAAGGAAATGAATATTATATACTTACAAATTCCAAAAAAAGAATATAACACATTTCAAATTTGAAAATTGCTCCTTAAAAAAAAAAAAAATTTGAAGATTGCAAAAATCAAACTGGTAAAACCACATGAAAAAATGGAGATTGCACATTTTAAAATGAATATTGCACATAAATAAATGAAGATTGCATATGAAGATTAGAAATGAAGATAGCACATGAGAAAATGAAGTTTGCATATAGAAAAATGAAGATTGCACATGAAGATTAAGTAGTATGAATATTATATACTTACAAATGGCAACAATGAGAAAAAAAATCTGTCTCTTTTTTTATCCTCGAATGTTGGGAAACCTGCATTCAGTATGCTAGTCCATGCATCTACTACATTGCATATTACTTCTTCATCTTTCATCAAAGTTTTTATCTCATTTCGGTTGATTGTGGTATATCCATCATTGTACAAGACCTCCCTGTTGATTAAACAATTAAAAAAAATTAATATTATGTTTCATGTATTGAGGTTTCTATTTAAGCTATTAACAAATGTTCTTACTTTGGATTTCCTTCCCCAAACGCGTAATCGACTACAATTGCATGCATGTCCAAGTGAAAACATTTCAAAGATAGGACAAGATTGTGGGGTTTGATGATGTTGGGGATTTGACTCATGCATCATTTTCTCCTGAAGGATGCTTTCTTCAATTTTCTGTACTTCTGCAAGGAAATCTGGATTCTCATATACATCTTTATCTTGGCTTAGTATAGATCCTGGCTCAGAAGTTTCTCCAGCTCTCATCATTGTTGTAATGAAGGCGTTTGCTTTGAATGCAAGGTTGTTGTTTGGTAACAATGTCCTCGCCTTTAACACCATCTTTTGAACTTTTGCTACACGAGTCCCTATTCCTCGGAGCTCTTGCAAAAAGTCTTGGAAAAACGTCTACAAAGATAGTAATTTAAATAATGTTACTTTTACATTGCCATGAAGATTACTATTAGTTAAAATGAACATCCTACTAAAAACATAAAAATGTTTTTTAAGAAAAAGAACATCCTACTTAAAAAGAATGAAGAATCTATTCAAGAAAATAATCATTGAAAAAATTAAAAGCACATAATGTTCATGAAACTGAATATTGTTGTAACCTCAATATCCTCCTCACTGTATGTCATTCTCTTTTCCCCAGTCAAATCTTCCTTATTTTCTACTTTATGGGCTGTTAGTCTCTCCAGAACTACACCCTTGCCAAATCCTTCTTTCATTTCAAGTTTCATTCTTTCAGCAATTTGTTTAGCATTCCAACTTGAAATGATCGGTGCACTTCTAGGGGATTGTTGCAATCCCAACCTATGCACTCTATCAAAGTAACAGAGCTGTGCAAGGAAACACAAATATGATGAGTCTGTTATTAAAGGAAAATTCTATTGCTAAAATGAAAATTAAATTATATAAATAAAGAATTGCTTACTGTTAAGAAACATAGAGGCCCTTTATAGAATGATTGTTTCTTGGTTTTGTACTCGATTGTTGTTGAGATGAGCTCATCGTGCACATATTTGCACCAATTCAAGTTTTTGATGGCTTGGACATCCATCAAAGAATTTAGGAATTTAAAGTGACAGTTGTTTCCTGTTTTTTGCGACATAAGGCAGTTGACGGCAACTACTACCAAATTCAAGAGGAACATGGCATCAAGCGCTTGTTCCCTAAGTTCGGTTGTATACCTTGCCACAATGTCAGTAACTGTCGGACTGCCTACATCAATCCCCCAAAATGCTCTCCAACCTGCCAAGAACGCACTAAACTCGTTTGTGTACGTCTCGTAACTTTGTTCTATGAAAGGTATATTTCCTCTAGGAAGACCGTACACTATTTCAACATCTTCTTCAGTTATTTCAAATGTTTTCCTCCTTGGTAGATACATCGTTGAATCACTTGGGTCAATTCCTAGCATGTCTAACTTCAGTAGCGGACCAAAACCAATGTCCACTACTGCCCTCTTTTTCTCATCTGTGAGTTGGGCTACCCATTTTAGGAATGGTTTATGCCCAACTCTCATTTGAGCCTTTGCAGGTTGCTGTTTTTTTTTTAAAACAAAAATGTCAACTAAATTACAATGAAATGAATATTTTGTATAACAAAATGAATATACAATATATTTATGCTATAATTGAACATGCAGAATTGTAATTGTTGTAATGACAATAACTTACTATTTTTTCATTGGCCTTTTCTGTATTTATTCTTGTTTTTGCTTCTTGTTCTTCTTGCTGATTTAAAATTGTCATTTTAGTTGAAAGAAAATGAAAACACAATTTAATAATACGAAAATGAAAAATTGTAACATACCATTTTTCCTTTTCCCTTTTCTCTTGTTGTTGCTTTTTTGGAATGTTGTTCTTCTTGCTGTTTAAAAAGTTAGACATAACTATCAAACTTACATGTTGTAGTATTTAAAATTGAATATGAATTGTTAGTAACATACCTCTTTGTCTTTCCTTGAATTTTGTTCTTCTGTTGGAGCAACTATCGTTTGTTTCTTTGTCTTTTGTTTTTCTTCTTTCCTCTATTGTTTTTTGTTCAGTGTTTTCCTCTTCTGCTGCCTTTCTTTTACTTCTATCAACGCCATGTTTATTGTGTTTTTCTTGTGGGTGTGCCGATGTTTGATCACTATTTAACAAACAAACAACATATTCATTCAGTATTAAGTTAAAAATCCCCCAAAATTCATATGACAAAATTAAGATAAAAAATGAAGATATAATGAAGATTACACTTGACAAAATGAAGATTGCATATGATGATTAAAAATAAATATTGCACATGAACAAATGAACATGAAGATTACACATGTAGATAAAAATGGACATAGCACATGACAAATTTGAATATTGCAAAAGACGTATTTGTAAAACCACATAAAGAATGAAAATTGCACATGAATAAATGAAGATTGCATATTGAGATTAGAAATGAAGAGTGCACATAAAAAAAATGAAGATTGAACATGAAAAAAAGAGAGCCAAGATTGCACATGAAAAAATGAAGATTACATATGTAGATTAAAAATGAGGTGTGCATATAGATAAAAAATATTGCACATGAAGAATAAAAATAAACACTGCTCTTGAAATTTTAAAGTTAAGATAGCATATGACAAAATGAACAATGCACTTGACAAAATGTAGATTGCAAATGAAAAAATGAATATTGCATTCGAAAATTAAAATTTAAAATTTCACATCGGAAATGAAGATTACATAAGAAAAAAATGAAGACTATACATGCTGATGTTGAAAATGAATATTCTAGTGTAAAAAATGAATATACCAAATCAAAAGATGAATATGGGCAAATTATAGTAGTGTTAACATAATGAATACACCACTTCAGCAGAAAATCAAAAACAAAAATAAAATAATCACTACAAAAAAATGAATACACCACTATAAAAAAATGAACATACTACTTCAAAAATATGAATATACCAACCCATAGTAACAAAAATTAATATACTAATACAAAAAAAAAAAAGAAAACAATATACCACTTCAAAAAATAAATATACCACATAAAAAGATGTATAAATTGCTTACTTCTCATTGTCAGGTTGATTCCCGTTTCTTATTTGATCAACAACTTTTTTTATCTTTGCATCTGTTACTGTTCTTCTTTTCCAATCAGCCAAAGTTTCATTCTCACGACACAGAATGATGATTTCACAACAACAATAAAAAGTAAAGTTTTCATAAAAATAAATTAAACTAACAAACAATTAAACTAACAAACAATTTTACTTGCATTTGTTAAAAATCACCCAAAAAATAAATTCAAAAATTAACATGGAGAATTAAAAAAACAAAAAATTAACAACAAACGAGACCAGGTTCATACTCTTAGACGTCAAAATCGAAAATATGAAATTATACCATGCAAATTTGAACTGATAACAATTAAAAATCACCCAAAAAAATAATAATAATTCATAGCTTCACACTGTTCAAAATTGCATCAAAAAACGCAGATTATTTTCGATTTTTTTGGGGGATTTTGTTTCACAACAACTATGATAAAGAATCAAGAACAACATTGTAGAATTGGAAGACTAACAATGCAGATTATTCAATTGAAAGAAGCGTAACCCTAAAAACGTCGAATTTAAAAAAAAAACGCAGAAACAAAAAAAAAAGACTTACATCTCCATGGTTTTCCAAATTCGAAATTCTTGTGAGATTTTGTTGTGGACAACGTTTTTGATGAAGAATTACCCAAAAAATGTAGATTATGAAGATGAAATATGTAGATTGTTGTTTTGTGTTGCTGAAATTTTGAGAGAAGTTAAAGGGTTTCTTGAAACAGAGTGAAATAAGGAGAGTTGGCTGTTGCTATTTTTGGGGAATTTTTTTTAAAAAAAAAATCCCACGCGATGCACTACATGTAACGACCCGACTTTTTAGCTTGTCGATTTACGAAGGGAAATCGACATTCGGATCATTACTTAATCATATTAACAATAAATTAAACAAATTAAATGGAAGAAATATCTTTTATTAATATAACTGCTAAAATCCGGAATAAACCACTAATTGTCATTACATCAAATGTCTGAAATACTGTCCCAACATGCTGGGAACATATAATAAACTGAATAAAGGTTTAAATTGTTCTGGCAATACTAGAAACTTTTTTTAAAAAAATATAGGCCTAAACTCTCAAGCCCATCCGGCGAAGCCCGCTCTAATCTGCTGCAACATCACCTGAAACTGAGGGGGGGGGGTCCACCGTCAGTGGCGAGTAACTAGGCTGTCCCATTTAATCGAGGGACCACCAAACACATAATATCATAGAAAATATCATAAAAACTATAAAGAATTCAATACATGCTTTACACATTAAAACACAAATTCCGTATAAACGTACGTATAATAATACGTATAAAAGTACGTATAAAATACGTATACAAATACGTATAAAAATACGTATAGAGATACGTATAAAAATACGTATAAATACCCTTGCAGAAATACGGTTAGAATACGTATAATTACGTATAAAAATACGTACATTCAACCCTGCAAATACGGTTAGAATACATACCACAACCGTATACCTATACATACACATACATACTCATATAGTTACAGAAATACACAGCGGAAGACGTATAATATACTGGTCTTATACTTTATTTTATACTTCTTAAATTATCCCATTCCTTAACTGATACTTAACTCTTCTTATATCATTAATAAATCATAATCATATCTTGTCATAATCTTATCATCATAATTCATATCTTATCATAATCTTATCATCATAATTCATATCTTATCATATCGGATCATATCATATCTTTCTTTAGAAATCATCTTATACTTCTTCTTATGATTTCATCTTATCAATTCATATGATCATAACATAACATCTTTGTTGGACCGGTCACTATAACTCGTTATGGATCTCGTGTTTCACCATAACTTCCTAGAACATGCCGGGAGGAGCTCGTGTACTCAATCCCGTAGCGGATCCCGTGTTTCACCACTAAGTCTAAGCTATGGCCATAACTCCTAGTAGCGGCTCGTGTACCACTACCAGACGACTACATGTTCTAAGATTCAAAACTACTCGGGGGAACTCGTGTGCTCGTCCCATTGAGCAGTGGCCCTGACTTAACCCACTAACGACTCGTGTATCATCAGGTGGGCGTCCATATTGTATCTTATATCTTCATTTAACTTAATCATATCATATATTAGGATAATACTAGGTGACCGTAATAGGAAATGAAATGTTCGGAGTCCCAGGAAAGAGAGGTGCGGCACGTGTATTGGCCACCTTAAATACCAAGTCTTTCCTAGCCAGAGACCGATACATAACATGTATAGCTATTACTCTGTTTCCTTTCTTATCCCTAATAATATCTTATGCAACTTCATTCTTATAACATATACTATTCCTCATATATCCGTATACTTATATCCTTATCCTTTCGGATATTAACCTTAACATTATATAACAATTTCGTAACGTTATCCAGAATATGATTATAAAAATTACCAAAATAAGATAAAAATCATATTTTTCAACAACATTCATCAAGATGAACATAAAAATAATATTTTTAACTCTTCTTTTAATTTCTATACACTCGACAATTAGAAGATAATAACAAGATTTAATTTTTTAATTCAAGATTAATCAATATAATTCAATACTATCAAGATTCATCATAAAAATCATATTTTTAGTTCCCTTTTAATACTTAGGTCACTCGAAAATTCAATAATTAATAATAGCATATTTTAATAATTCAATTGCCCTATTTTATACAATCTGATTTTTAAAGAATTAAATTAAAAACGACCATCTAAAGATCTCTAAAAATCTGGAAATTTTTATGGGAGCTAAATATGGGTTCAAGGATTAACGTGCATAAATTTCGCCTAAAAATAACATCTTTTACTATTTTTAAGTGATTTTATAACTAACCAGTCAGATTAGGCTAAATTTGGTTTCAGAATTTTCTGCCATAGCAAAAGATCTTTAAAAATTACGAAAAAATTACACAAGCTTTAAAACAGTATTACTGACTTCCACCTAAAATTTCGTAGCCATTATATTTGATTAAGTATACTAATTAATTCGTAAACTAAAACTGGACAGTTTTATCAGTTTGAAAGATTAGATTATTTCAAGCAAGAAAAGATCGAATTTTGCCACGAAATAAATTATGATTCAAAATAAAACAGTAAACAAACTGCCACGAAAAATTCATCAAGAAATAACAAGATTTGATTAATAGATAAATTCATACAAGTAATTATTCAACAATTAGAGATTTCAAGAAAAACATCAAATCATGAAAATACATGAAAATAAATCAAGAACATCATCATCCATATACTCGACATTCTTGAATAAAAACAAAGATTAAATTCCTACAACTTTCATGATTAATTCCTAATTAACTATGTGATTTGCTACCCTTTAATTAAATGGGAAAGCGAAGTTACCTTAATTCGCTATAAAAATTCCAAAGGAAATTCACCAAAGGCGATGAATTTAGCACGGTTCTTTGAGAGGAAAGGAAAGGAAGAAAGTTGTAATTTTTTTTGGATTTTAACTCAAAATAGCAATTAGGACCCAAAAAAGAGAAGGGGTCCTATATAAAGAAAACAACAACAACAACCAAACCCTAAGCCAAGCCCTTGGGGGCTGCCGTGAACATAGAGAAAGAGGGGGAAGAAGTTTGTTGGTCAACAACAAACATTTGACAAAGTAATTAGTAATAATTTAAATTAATTAAATTAATTAATTCAAATATGATCTAATAATCAATTAAATAAACCAACCCAAAAATTGGCCCAAGTGCCTAAGAAAAACCGGCCACCACTAAAAATAAAGAAATAAATTGGGTCTTTGGCCCAATTGAGAATTCAAGATGAAGCTGCCAGTTTAAAAGATGAGGCTTCAAGCTGCCGGTTTGGTCTTCATAAACCGCCGGTCTTGGACCTTGCAAGCTGCCAGTTCTATACCGCCGGTTTGGTCTTCATAAACCGCCAGTACTGGACCTTGCAAGCTGCCAGTTCTATACCGCCGGTCTTGGACTTCACAAGCTGCCGGTTCCATACCGCCGGTCTTGAACTTCACAAGCTGCCGGTTATGAGACAATATTCTAGGGAAATCACATTAATAACCGCGAAATTTTCTGGCCCAAAATTCCGGGTTATTACACTACATCAAGACCACGCGCCACTATAGACCTCTATCAGATAAAATTTTGAAAATTTTGATATTTTTTGAGATTTTGAGAGAAGTTAAAGGGTTTCTTGAAACAGAGTGAAATATGGACCTCTATCAGATAAAATTTTGAAAATTTTGAGTATAAGAAGCTCACAATTATTTCATGTATTAAATCAATTAAACATAATAATTAGTACTCCACTAAGGTAGGATATAGTATAGTATTCCATTATGCATCATCAATAAGTGAAGCAATGGTGGACCATTATCTATCACACGTACACAGATTACATACATTTTCATAAATCATAATAACCATGAATAAATTATTAAAGCCTACTATACGTGAAGCTAACATTTCTCTAACTTTCCCCTTCTCATTATTTATATTTTTTTTAGAAAAATCGAGCAACATTGCATGCATATATTGTAATACCATGATTTTTTCAAGGATTTTTCACAAATAATATTTTCTAAAAAGAAGTTTTCGAATTATTTTCAAAAAGGTATTTATTATAAATTAAGTATTTTTCCGTAATATTATTTTCGGAAAATAATAAATTATTTTTAAATTTGGAATATTTTCAAAATAAATAAATATGTATATATATTTTCGAAAATATTATATATATATTGCGAAAATTATTTAATTTTTTGGAAAATATTTTGGTGAATAAAAATATTTAATGGCTTAGAGTTCTATTTTTTTAAAGATCGTTTTATGCTTGTCGTATTTTATTTGCCGCATAATTAGAGTGCTTAGTCAAATAGTCATCAAGTAATCAATGCTTGACAACGCAACTCCCGAGGCAAGCTGACCACCACTCACACCCTTATCCCCACCCCATTCCACACGGCCACCCACACCACTCCACCCTCTTTGTCCCACATTAAAAATTTTAGCTTTTTCGTCCACCCTTTCGCCTATAAATAAAGCTCTGATCTTCACCCATATTTACTCCTCACAATTCTCTCTACCTTTCTTCCACTTCTCCTCTAAGAAAAGAGGAGTAACAACTGAAAAGCTTTCACGGAAGAATAACCGAGAGAATCGAGTTGTTTTTCTGAGGAGGGAGCGAACTTAAAGTAGTCTTTCAGATGTTGAGGTATGCTTCGATGTCTACAGCTTTCTTTAGCCCTTAGGTTCTTGTATGCTTAGTCTAGATTAGTTTGTTTTTACGCTTTATGTTTTAGCATGAATAGTGTTATGCTCTAGCGTAGTTTTAATGTTTTAAAGTTATGTTTATTTATGCTTTTGTAGAAATTGTATGCATGTTTGGATAGTTGTTTTAGTTATTGTTTTTAAGGTTTTTTTGATGACCGTAAAATTATGATTAATTGTGTGCAAAGTAGTAGTGTTTTTTAAGCATGTTTTAGAGGGCTAATGTGATGGTTTTAAAGGCATTTTATGCCAAATATAGTTGTTGTTCATATTTTTGTAATGGCTCAATTATGCTTTTGTTATTTTCAAAAATCAAAATAAAACTTGTTTTTGGACTAAGAGTAGTGTACATATTTTTTAGACCATATAATTTTTGTACCAAATACCTATTAGAAGTCCAAAGGAAGCTTATTTATTTTATTTATAAATTATGAAATTTTCGAAAAATTAATTTTCATGGGTTGAAAATATTTCTAGTTTTCGAAAATATGCTATGTATTTATATTATGATTTTTGAAACTTAAACTTTCAAACTGGTTTATGTAATCTTACTTTAATATTTTCGAAAATTATTTGGTATATGTAGATGTAAATTTTCGAAAAGCATGATGATAAGTGTATTATTCCATTTTTAAAATTATCTTCTATGCTTATGTTTTCGAAATGTATTGATTCTTTTGATGAAGTATTTACGTCATGAAATTTTGGTATGGATTGGTGAATATTTGAATTTGCTTTGATTCGAGAAGTATAAGTGGTGTCCATGAATGAACGATGAGTTACGAGTTGTTGAATTGGATTGACAAGTTTGCCTTATGGTTTAATTACTCACGGTGAATTCGTAAAGTATGGAATTTTGGTTCATTGATTTATTTTGAGTTTGCTGTTCTCTCTCAAATGATTTACAAAACCAAATAAATCTAAACTTAAAGTGGAACAATCTTTAAAGGGAAAGTAGCCCGAACGGCGACGACCTATTAGTGTGACTAACAGTGTCTCATTGGGGAATACCCAATGTGGGCCTATTGTTGTGGCGGACACACAATAGGTCTGACATGTGTTATATAGTCGTTGAATCAATTGTTATTGTTATAATCTGCTTTCATCCTCCTCCTGAACTTTTAGCGCGCACTTGCGGATACGCATCAGTTCTGTGAAGGGTGTATACACTCGGGACACTCTGTCGACAAGCTGCGGGCCAAGCCGAAAAGTCCGAGACGGGATGAAAGAGGCCTTATCGCGTTCATTTTCCCAATTAATAATCTTTAATAAATATTACTCTAAAATTTGTGAATTGGTTAATCATGGTTCAGTTAATGGTTGATGTTTCTTTTGTGTCAAATGTTTTTAAACTAAAATCCGTTTTATGGTGTAGAGTCGATCATACTCAGTTTTTCTGATTTTTGTGTATTGTTTGTTTGTTGTTTTCCTTCGGGGTTTCGTGCAGGTGAGTAGTAGGGATGGCATACTTGTTTGAGGATGACGAGAAATCCTTGTTGAGATAGCTAAACCATTTGATCATAGGCTTAATGCTTTAGCAGAACAAATTGTAATAGGTTATTTTAACTTTTAATTTTTTGGATTTAAACTTTGTACGACTTTGGTATTATGAATAAAATCCGCTTTGGAATTTAAAAACATTACGATCCTACTTTTATTTATTCGTATACCCATTTCTTATCAGAGGTGGGCGTACGAGTAGCAACTCTAGAAATTCGGGCTAAGGTTTTGGGTAAAAATTTAAGTTTTTTAAAGGAAGGAAAAGATCTGAATTTCTGGGGCTGTTAAATATATTCTTTAGAAAGAAAATGCATCATATCATATCTCTGAAAACTAATTCATCAAATCATCGATCTCAGCTGAAATTACTTTTCTAATGTATATGGCAGCTAGGCTCCTCCTGAATTGATAGTTTGATAGCTGCCTTTAGATATGTACTTACCTTAGTCCAAGTCCCCATTTTCCCTGCCCCTAGCCTCCTCCTCAGCCACTCCGCTGATAGTAGCCCAAACACCTAATAACAGCCCCAGCAGCCCCTACACCTAATAACAGCCCCAGCAGCCCCTACACCTAATAACAGCCCCAACCCCCTCTTTCCCATCAGCTAGCACCCTCCTCAACAACTTCGCTGATAACAACCCCAGTAGCCCCTACACCTGATAACAGCCCAACGCCCCTCCTCCCCTGCCCCCAGCCCCCTCTTTCCCTACCCTGATCCCCCTCCTCAGCCACTCCCCTAATAACAGCCCCAGCAGCCCCTACACCTAATACACACACATGTGTTGGAGATCATCTATATACTAACTTTGAAAAAGGAAATAGTTCCACTTTAATTCCCAAGCAATATGCCAACATGTAATCTACAACAAAGAAAACCAAGATTACGTACCTGTTCATTGAATATTCTTGCAGTAGACTTTGAGCCATTAGACGTGGTTTCAGTTTGGTTTAGCTTATTAGTAGTGTTTACTTCACTTCTACGCTGCACACAATTAACATGAATAAAAATCACATTATCATCATAATATATATATTTTAACAACTATGCCCAACCTTTTTTAACATCAAACTTAAAAAAAGATTACCTTTTGTTTGTCACTATTCCAATAATCACAAACTAAACATGTCCATTGATTTGAACCAGTGTGGCTAGGTCTACTATTTAGTGCCTCTGTCAAAGACTTGCCTCTAAAGTGAACTTCTTTTAGCCTGTATCTACATTGCTTGTACAAAGAAGCGCACTGCTCACTCAATGCTTCATCTACATTAACACCACCAACCTCTTCCGGTAGATTGTATTTTGCCTTTCAACAAAACAACACATTAAACAACAGACTTGGTGAATGAAAAATAATACAATATCATAAAATAGTAAAAATTATTTGAACTATGGATAATATATAAAATTTCTTACATTACCTTAATCTTATTATATAATCGTTGTTGTGCATCTTTATCCATCTTAGGCCAAGTCCTAATACCAAAAAAATTGAATTACTGAAGCTTATGTCATACATAAAAAAGGGATAAAAACTATAACAAGATTTGGTAAACATACCAAGTATCTAAGGGGAAAAACTCCTTGACCCAAAGGCTGCAATCACATATGAACTCGCCTGCTTTGTCACCAACCACCCTTCGAAGCTCATTGATGAAATTGACGGTTTCTTTTTCATTAGGATTCCTTGAACTATATTTCAACCCCCTAGTTGGAACATGCCTCTTATGATTAGGATTGTTTTCTCGAAGCTCTGCTTGCTCAATCCTTCGCCTCTCTCGATAAGTAAACCTAGCTGTTTGTGGTTGTTGCTCATTTGACTGCTCAACAATTGGAGTAGTTAACATTGTCCTGTTAATAAAAGTGGAAGTGATAAACAAAATAATTGAGCAATCATAAAAAGGTTAAAAAAATTCGTTCACACTTTAAATAAAGAAAAAGAATCGAAGTTCTTAAGTTACAAGGCATCAAAAAAAATGAATTCAGTACAATAGCATGCAATATGTTAATCAGAAGTGAAAATTACCAACAATAATCAAACTTCACATAATTATCAACATCTATAAACTTAAAATATCTAAATTGGTAAACACATTGTTATATGAAAATGTATCTTCTCCAAATAGCTCCAATGCATCAAGTGCTGCCAACAAAGAAAAAAGAAGTATCACTAATACAACAAAAATAAAAAGAGAATAACGAATACCAATCAAGTGCAAATATTATTTTATTACCAACTTGTTTAGTCGCTAAGAGGTGAATCCGTAGAACTATCACTTTCACATTCAATATCTTCTAGCTTTTGGTTAAGCTCTTCCATGTCAGATTCTACATCTAATTCCTCTTCATCTTCCTCTTCCTCTTCTTCTCCATCCTCCTCTTGTTCATCCTCGTTTTCATTTCCTACTTCCTTCATAAGACCATCCACAATGTTGGCATCAACCAAACCGGGTTCAACATCATTTCTCACTATACAAATGTCAGCTTCATCATGATCCTTAATCACATTTTAAAGATTTCTGCCCCTGCTATTGCATTTTCCCATAATGATTCATCTTGTTCATTCTCTTCATCATTTGGAAAATAAAAAACGTTGCGTGGGTGGGTCTTAATAACATAGAGCCATTGTGGTTCATTTTGAGATGCTACATAGAAAACTTGCTCGGTTTGGGATGCTAATGCAAAATATTCATTGGTATTTAGTCGACGAGCTACATTAACGCGTACACCTCCGAGCTTTTTCTTTTTTATCGCTTTCCCCTCACTAAATACATCATACCACTTACAGCGAAACAAGACAACTTTGGGACGTGTTTGACTTTTTAAGGCATCGTACTCTAGCAAACAAACCTCCTCTAATACCCCATAAAAATCCTTTTCTCCACTTGCCTCATCTCCCTTCACAATGACACCGCTATATTGAGTTTTTTGATTTCTTTGCCGCTTTTCTTGTGAAAACGAAACCCATTAACTACATATCCATCATAAGTGACAACTCTTTTCATTGGCCCTCGTGACAGACACAACAATTCTTCTGTTACTCTCTCCTCTCCTTTATTCCAAAGATCATTTATCTTTTCAAAGGAAACAAGAAATAAATACTTGTGAGCTTTAATTAATTAATTTAATATAGTTGGAAAGAATGGGAAAACACTCTCTTATCCTATTCTCAAACCACGTACAAAAGTCACTTTTTTGTGCATCTATATTATTCTCATACTCACCGCACAAAGATAAGGAGCTATGTATTTAAAAATATGAAACTTACTGTAAGAATGGTTGTGCTTCTTCACAATTTTTCAAAATATATAGTCGAGCTTCTCTCCACTCCTCAATAGTCAATTGCTTTATATTATCTTCCGCAATGGTTTGCCTATCTTAGAGAAAATTGACAAACTATGAGGTAGTGAATACTTAATGTCTTCATTTCGATTTAAACGATTAACATCAGTCTCGATCTTAGACAAGTATCTTGAGCAAAATGTTAGACATTCTTTTTCTATATATCCTTCGGCAATGGACCCTTCTGGTCGAGCTTTGTTGCGAACGAAAGATTTGAATGTCCTCATTTCCCTAAGAGATTCGATATTAGTATGACAAAAATTTAGTAAATTCATTTAACAAATAAATTTTAGATATCAATAATACCTTTCAAAACGATACGTCCAACGGTAATGGACATATTATCAATTTCATAATTCATAATTCAAGTCTCTCGATGCATGGGAATAGACCAGTGGTCTAAAAAATTTATTTCATAATTCAAGTCTCTCGATGCATGGGAATTTAACATTTTTCATCGTATTGAGAATGAATTTTAATTTGAAAGAAAAATGACATATTATCAATTTCTTATGTAAAAAAATTTATTATTTACATTAGGCTTTTTTCAACATTTTTTTATGCCAATACTATGCTTGAAATTTATATAATGAGGCCTACGTACCCCGAGAAGAGAATTAGGCCATGCGTAGTTTTAACTAGAAAAAACATTTTTTAAAGTCCATGGTGGTTCTTTAATGAATATATTGGACTTATATCTATAAATTTAGGATTATTTCAACAAAGACATCGCAAAATACTCCTAAAATGAATATCATTATCAACAAATATAAAAATTTAACGCTGATTAGCCAAAGATAAACAAAGTTACTCGTTGATCTATCAACGTAGCAAGAAACAAGTTGCTGATCAATCAGCATAGCAAGGAATTAAGCGCTGGTCAATTAGCATAGATCTAAGTTTAACGATGCATGTTTTCTAGATTTTTTTAAAAAAAATTTATGTATAAAATTGTTTTACGCTTTATTAATGTAAGCCTATTCGGTCATATATACTACAATATGTACTTAATTATATGATCCTATATTTTGAATGACTTAGAATGATTCAATGAGTTGAAGGACTTAAATGAGCCTATTATTAAATACTTGGATTGAAATTTGTTAAAACACCATTTTTTTTGTTAGAAGGAGCAATAACATTAAATTAAAGAGTATTAAGAGTTAGGATTACAGACCGGGGAGGGGTAAACTAGATTAGAGAATAAACCCTCCAAATGTCTACTAACAATACTAGGATTAGGATGTTTAATTAAACTACTACATTGTTCAGAAGATAAGACTAAAGGGATATTTCTGATTAGACTGTATTTCTTGGTTCCCCCGGCTAGCAAGTCAGCATGCTTCACGACATCCTTAGGTCTTTACTTTAATTTTATTGAAGGTTGGATCATACTTCGGCATTCCCTGTATAGATTAATATTAACATCAGTAGGTGTTGTGGTACATTTCAGATCATGGACCACTTGTTGAGCATCTGAAACAATAGTTGTTGAATGCCATCCTTCACTTTGAGCCCATTTGATTGCTGATAGAATTGCAAACCCCTCTAGATAATGTGTAGCTCTTCCCTTACTCTTTAGGGTCATCCCTTGTACAACCTATGCATTAGAATTATAATATATAGCAGCTATACCAGCTTCAAAGTTAGACAAAAAGCAGGAAGAATCAAAACAAATAATGAAATCAGTTGGGGGGCTGTTGGATAAGGTAATATTGTGAGGTGGATGGAGTGAAGTTGGTGGTAGAAGAGAATAGAAGAACTCAGAGATTAGTCTATGAGTGTCAGAGTAAAAATTTACCAGGGACAGATTTATATTTTTCATTATCTAGTTATTTCTCCTAATCCAAATTCTCCATAATTGGAATGGGAAACAAGTGGCCCAAGGTATATATGCCATTGAAGCAACTTTTAGAATTGAGATTAGCACTAAACCAATGGCTAAAGTCTGCACCAAGGTCAGGGGTGTGTTGGAAAGTCTCCTGCCAGGCCTCTAAAGCTCTAGGAACTCCCTCAAGATATGGTTAATTGACTCATGTTGAGTAGGGCAAAATGGACATTGAGGAGATAAGGAAAAACCTCTGGTCTGGAAAGTATAGTTAGTTGGGAGGCTGTCCCATTAATCTAGCCAAAGGAAGTACTTTATCTTTGGGGGGCATTGACAATCCCAGATCAAGTTCCATCCTTCCCCAGTGTTGTTTTGTGATTCCCTCCATAGGTCATCATACAACTGTGTTGAGTTAAAATGGTTACCCTTGGCCAGGGAGCAAACTAGGGTGTCAGGTTGATTGGGAAAGTACTAGTGCAATCAATGTGATGTCTGATGCTAAGTGGGATGTTCATAGAAATCCTTTGTAGGTTCCAATTCCCATCATGGAGTATGTCCTTGACAGTGACATTGCTCTCCTGGTGGGTTGAGGGTCCCTGCAGAAGGTTTCTAAGTGACCCAATTGGCATCCAATTGTCCTCCCAAAAACTCACACAATCCCCTTTACCTATGGCCCAGATGGCGTACTTGGAGAAAATGTCCCAAACTTTACTCAGATCGCTCCAAATATGGGAGCCAGATTTGAAACTCTTTGGAATTCTTCCAGAGCAATACTTTGCCCTGATGATATCAGAGGCAATATTACTTTTTGAATGCAGTTTCCAGCATAGTTTGACTAAGGCTATTCTATTATTAATGGTTGCAGATCTAACACCTTGTTATTTCAGATGAACTACTACAAGAGGGGGGGTGAATTGTAGCATGGAACATGATAGTCAATTTTTGCGGAAATTAAAGAACATGAAAGGAAAATAAAGAGAAACGATGCAAGAGAGATTTAGCGAGGAAACTTTCCATGGCCCAACTGGAAATAAAACCTCGACCCACTAGGGATTTCTCTAAAATACTTCACTATAGGGAAACAACCCAGTTACAACCTATAAGTACTCTACTGGACCCGTAGGTTCCTCTAGGAACTTACTTCTCTATTCTCTATATTCTATTGTTCTTTTCCCTTTTCTTTTTCTCTCTTTTTCTCTTTCTCTTTCTCTTTCTATGCTCTGTTCTTTTTCTCTTTCTTTTCTCTTCTCTGTTCTTACACTTTTCTCATATTCTCACCCCAATTACATGAATTCACTCAAACCCTTTACAAATTCCCCATTACAAGAGTTCACTCAAACTCTCTTCTCTCTTCTCAAAATTACAGACTCTTGATAGAATAAAACTCTAATATATTGAACATAAAACTGACTGGAACTTGGAACATAATCTGGAACATACGATAGGAACTTTGAGTGGAACCGACTCAATATGTGGATATAAGATGGTACATTTTAGCTCTCCATATTATTGAAGTCTGGCTCACCTTAGAAATGAAGATTCATTCAGTATTTATAAGGTTTAAAGTGGTGCTCCCTAAGAAAACACTAACTACACCACTAAACCCACTCAAAATGCTGACAGGAACTTGTAACTACCCACTAACTCATTCAACACGTCCCACTTCTTTTGACTCCTGATTTTTAGGAACTAATTAGCCTCTTTGACTGACCTAATCTTCAGAATTAGGAACATAACTCAACTTCCTAAGATAACCGAATTTGACTCCATCAAAGTTGTACTAACAAACTCGATTTTTAGCTAGTCAAATAACCAACTTTTAACTTAGTCAATAGCTGAATTAATTCTAGAAAAATCAGCCATCTAACTCAGTAAAAAGTCATTCAAAATAACAACTCATCACTTCCTAAAATTTAGCTAACCAATTTTACCAAGTTTAGTAAAAATCACGTTTTTGTTAAATGAAAATCTGAAATTATATTTTAATAAAAGCTGAATTTTTTATTCAATAAAATTTATAAATATAACCCTTAAAAGTTTGAAAATAATCAGCCCAAATAATTAGAACAATAATAACCTCTAACACTACGAATTAGGTAACCAATTTTTACCAAAAACATATTCAAACTAGGTTGTTATTGCCCCTAAAGTCAAGGACTCTTTAACTCAATTAATTTTGATTTATTTTAAGTAAGACCATCTTATATAGTAGGTTAAAATAATATAAATTCGTTGACATAAGTTACCAAATCAGTCGGACCAAAGTTCCTCTAGGAACTGGACTCGTGTTCCTGTAGGAACTGGACTCAAGTTCCTTTGACAGATAGACCTAAGTTTCACATGTAAATTAACTCGTGTTCCAGTCAGACTCATGACTCAACAAAAGTCTTAGAAAATTAAACTCTTAATTTTCTAGTTTCTTCTCACCTTTAAGATGCTCCAACTCTAGAAATCTTGATTCTCATTTCTCTTGATTTGTTTCTTTACAGGAACTTAACTCGTGTTGCATAGGAACTTCAATTTAGCTTGCTTGCTTGCTTGATTGTGCTTCTTCAAGTATTCTCTTTGCAAGGCTTCAACTTTGGTATCTTTGAGTTGCATTCCCACATAGAAACTTTTCTCTTCTCCTTTTGATCTCCCTTGAATACCTGAATACTCCTTCAAGTTCTTCTTGGTTGATCTTCTCTTTGAAGTTCTCGTTTAGAAACACTTCTCCATTTTTATTCCTTCACTTGAACTTCTTTATTTAGTTGCTTCAACTCAGAAGCTTCTCTTGCTTTGTTCCAACTTAGGAACTTATATTGCATACATCATCAAAGATAATAGGAACCTTTTTCATTAAGACCTATGAACTTGTTCATGCACATCTCAATACACATGTTAGTTAGATAATCATCGTTTGTTCATTATCATCAAAACCATATTTGGCTCAACAAACCTATTCCTCCATTGCCCTTAGGGGCTGTAAGTCTATCCTAGTTTACAAGATGCAATCTTCTTTTTTCAGCAAAGGAGCTCCGGAAGAAATTCATGGATATTTGATCAAGAGAAGAAAGGATTGGAGAGGGAAACATGAAGCATTGTATTTGGTATGAAGGAATAAAAGTGAGAGTTGAGGTAATTAGAGTGGCTCTACCAGATTTGGACAGAAATTTAGCCTTCCAAGAATTGAGTCTAGATTAAAGTTTGTCAATGATGGGTTTCAGCTGGGTCACTGTTGGTCTTTTGTCAGTTAGAGGGAAGCCCAGGTAAGTACCCAAGTGATTACATTCCTCCACCCCAGGGTTTCACAAAATTGGTCTCTTGTGTCATGGGGAGTCAATTTTGAGAAATAAATCTGGCTTTTATCTTTGTTCACTCTTTGACCAGATTGGTTTTCAAACACCTGAAGGGTTTCAAGTAGGCTAGAAAGGGTATTATTATTACACTGGCCAAAAAGGATTAGGTCATCTGCAAACATTAGGTGAGATATGGAGAAACTAGTCCTAGGGATTTTGAAAGGATCCCAAAGGTGATGTTCAGTTTGACCATCAATTAGGTGGGTGAGGTATTCCATGAAGAGGATAAAGAAGTAGGGTGATAGGGGATGTCCTTGTCTTAGTCCTCTTGATGGATAGAAAATAAGGGAGTGGTTTCCATTAATTAGAATAGAGGTGGATGTAGAACTGATACAACTCATGATAAGTGTAATGGAATTTTCATCAAAATTATGCCAGGTTAGACATTTTTTAACGAAACTCCATTCCATTCTATCATAAGCCTTCTCTAGATCCACCTTTAAAGTAAAGAAATTTTTCTTGCTCTTACTAACTCTCATGGAATGAAGGATTTCTAAGGCAACAATATAGTTAACATCAGTTCCTCTTCCTGGAAGGAAGCTGTTCTGATTAGTTGAAATCAAGGGGTTCAGTAAGGGTCTAATCCTCTTAACAATGATTTTAGAAACTATTTTATAGAAGGTGGTGCAAAGGCTAATAGGTCTAAACTATTTGATTGTCTTAGGGTTATCTCCTTTGGGAATAAGGCAAATTGTGGTTCTATTGGCAAGTTCAGGGACAGATTGGGACTAGAAGATGCTAGTGACATTAGTCCATAGGTCATCCTTAATGGTCTCCTAGTGTTTTTGGAAAAAAGGTGCTATAAAATCCATCTCAACCAGGAGATTTATTAGGAGCAATTCTGAAAACTTCTTTCCTAACTTGGTTAATGGTAGGAATGGTGGCAATGTGAATGCTAAGGTTCCTTTGTTCTGGGAGGCAGTCATTAGAAATAGAATTATCAGAAGTGAAAAGTCTCTTGAAGTACTGAACCACATGGTTGGAAATCTCAATTGGTTTTACAAGCTAAGCACATTTCCAACTGAATCAAAAAGGTTTATTTCTTTTCCTTCTATGGATTACTGAATTATGGAAGAATTTGGTATTTTTGTCTCCCTCATTGATCCAATTATCTCTAGACCTGACTTTCCAGAAACACTTATAAAATATATGAACAATTATTGCAAATGGGAACATGTACTATGAACATTGATTTTATTTGATTTGTAGCACATAAACAAGTAGAAGAAGTTTAGTATTGCATGTATAAAGTTTAGGACCCTTAAAAATAATAACAATATAATATAAAAATTATTTACAAGAGAAAAAAGAAAAGAATGATTGTGTTGAGAAATCAGCGTGTCTGGACACTAAACGCAGATGAATCAACGTTTCAAAAATAATTCGCTGAAATTGATTTTCTTTTTCTTTTTTTATTTTTTTTAAAATGTAAAATGGATAAAAAAAAAAGAGGAAAAAAAATTCAGATGGTTAGATTCATTAAAGTTTTAGAATTCGACTAGTTAAATCCTACTTAAAGGATGTAACTAGCCAAATTCTAAGTTGATTTAATTTGCATTAATAATTTTTAATTTTGCCTCTGATATAATCAGGGCAAAGTATTGCTCTGGAAGAGTTCCAAAGAGTTTCAAATCTGGCTCCTATATTTGGAGGGATCTGAGTAAAGTTTGGGACATTTTCTCCAAGTACGCCATCTGGGCCATAGGTAAAGGGGATTGTGTGAGTTTTTGGGAGGACAATTGGATGCCAATTGGGTCACTTAGAAACCTTCTGCAGGGATCCTTAACCCACCAGGAGAGCAATGTCACTGTCAAGGACATACTCCATGATGGGAATTGGGACCTATAAAGGATTTCTATGAACATCCCACTTAGCATCAGACATCACATTGATTGCACTAGTACTTTCCCAAATCAACCTGACACCCTAGTTTGCTCCCTGACCAAGGGTAAGCATTTCAACTCAACACAGTTGTATAATGACCTATGGAGGGAATCACAAAATAATACTGAGGAAGGATGGAACCTGATCTGGGATTGTCAATGCCCCCTAAAGATAAATTACTTCCTTTGGCTAGTTTCATGGGACAGAATCCCAACTAAATATACTCTCCAGACCAGAGGTCTTCCCTTATCTCCTCAATGCCCATTTTTCCCTACTCAACATGAGTCAATTAACCATATCTTAAGGGAGTTCCCAGAGCTTTAGAGGCCTGGTAGGAGACTTTCCAATACACCACTGACCTTGGTGCAGACTTTATCCATTGGTTTAGTGCTATTCTCAATTCTAAAAGTTGCTTCAATGGCATATATACCTTGGGCCACTTGTTTCCCATTCCAATTATAGAGAATCTGGATTAGGAGAAATAACTAGATAATGAAAAATGTGAATTTGCCCCTGGTAAATTTCTGCTCTGGCACTCATAGACTAATCTCTCAGTTCTTCTATTCTCTTCTACCACCAACTTTACTCCATCCACCTCACAATAGTACCTTATCCAACAACCCCTCAACTGATTTCACTATTTGTGTTGATGCTTCCTGCTCCTTGTCTAACTTTGAAGCTGATATATGTTATAATTCTAATGCATAGGTTGTACAAGGGATGATCCTAAAGAGTAAGGGAAGAGCTACACATTATCTAGCGGGGTTTGCAATTCTATCAGCAATCAAATAGGCTCAAAGTGAAGGATGGGATTCAACATCTATTGTTTCAGATGCTCAACAAGTGGTCCATGATATGAAATGTACCACAACACCTACTGATGTTTATATTAATCTATACAAGGAATACTGAAGTATGATCAAACCTTCAATGAAATTAAAGTGGAGACCTAGGAATGTCGTGAAGCATGTTGACTTGCTAGCTGGGGTGATGTGTCCAGTTTGTAAGAGTTATTTAGCTTCTTTTTTTTTCCTTTATGTAATTAGTTTAGCATAAGATTGCACATTTTGTTATTTTGGAGTTTAAACGAGACTTTGGCTTGAAATGTAAACTTGTAGTGCAATTTACAGTTTTTAATGCTTTTAAGGATTAGTTTAGTTTGTAGTTGCGGTTTGGTTTTATGTTTTCTTGTAGTCTTGAGCTATGAAACATCTTTAGGAGCATTGCTGGAGCCATTGATCATGCGCCAAGCACACTTGAAGAAATAATCAAGCATTAGATGGAAAGAATGCAAGTTAGCCTTATTGTGAACCTTCATTTGTAGTAGGTCCAACTTAAAATGGACATATCTCACAATCTACTCATTGGATTTATGTGATTCAAATTGGAGGTTGTATCTCTCTTCAAGTTCTTTCAAACGGTAGGTCATAAGCCTTATTGTGTCAAGGAACAAAAGAGTTATGGCTATTTTAGTTCGAGCTGCGCATACAGTCTATAGGGGCGCGCCCCGTGCCTCAGAGGGCGCTGCCAGTGCCCCCATTACAGTAAGCATCATGAAGAGGGCGCTGCCAGCGCCCTCTGCTCTGTTTTATACGCGGCTCTTTCCACTTGATTTTTAAGTTGTAATATGGTTTTAGTATAAAACCAAATGATGTTTTTCTTTGTTTTTACCCTAGTTTTTCATGTTTAATTAGTTTCTTAGCATTAATTCTCTTTAGTAATCCTCAAGAACTCAAATTAGTTTAGTTTGTAATTTTATTTATCTTTAGTGGAATCAATGAAGAATCTTTGTTTATCAATGGAAATGGTCGCTTAAACTTGTTCTTGGGATTGGTTTCAATGATTCTAAAAAGCTCCTTGTGAGGATTCTCTAACTCTAAACTATTTCATTACTTCAATTATTTACTTGCTCTTATATGAATTGTTATTGGTTTTGTTGAGTGCTTTAGCTTGATCTTTGTTGTTATTATATTTTACAAAATCATTACTAGGGTTTGAAAACATTCGATTATTGTGTTCAACCTCGAGTAGCAACTATCTTGTTCATGCTTAAGCGTATTCTTATTGTGAACAATTTAGTAGAGCTTGTTTAAACGTTAATTGTTTATTGCGTATTCTCTAAACAATTGTGTTCTTATTGTGTCTCCGTTCTTAAAGCTTTTGTTCACTGCGTGTTCTTTGAACATTAAGGGTTTTAGGCAATTTACGATTTATCTTGTCTAGCTAATTAAGGGGACTACAAGAGTTTACTCTTGTCAATAATTAATTGAGTATTGAAGTGGTTTTGTAATTAAGAGTCTAATTCAATTAGCCGAGTCAGAGTCGTTGTAACTGAATCCTAAGATTCTTTAGAACTAGAATTTTCCCGTAATCACTTAGTTGTTAGTTTCTTTTATCACTAAAATCTCCAATTCCCCCCCCTCCCCCCTTGTTACCAATATCACTAAGGAATTAGTGATTCCCCCTTTAATAATCCAAATATATTTTAACACAATTAAATCAACATAAATTCGTTCTCTGTGGATACGAACCTTACTTGCCCTTTACACTAGTTGTAATTGGAGAGTAAGAGAAATTTACTTTTGATAAGTCTTTTATTTTTAACGACATAAAAGGCCTACCATGGAGGAACCAAGAAGTCCACTCTAATCAAAAATATCCCTTTAGTCTTATCTTCTGAACAATGTAGTAGTTTAATTGAACTTCCTAATCCTAGTACTGTTTGTAGACATTTGGAGGGTTTATTCTCTAATCTAGTTTACCCCTCCCCGGTCTGTAATCCTAACTCTTAATACTCTTTAATTTAATGTAATCCCCGCTGTAGCCACGATTTTAGAAAAATTTCAACAATACCCTTGAGGTATTGGGAAAGCCCAGATGTAACCAAATTCATTAACTGAGGCTTAGACGTTAAGTGGATTATTAGGGTTGTAATATAATTAAGTGGTTTTTTTTCTTTTTAATTAAAAAGGAGAAAACAAATAGAAAGAAATGACATAATGAAAATCTTTCCTTTCCCTCTCATAACTGATAATTCACTCAACTCACTCTGTTCTACTAACCACACGAACCCATCTACGAAAACCCTAAATCCATCTCTGACTTTAATTGCGGTTGAATATTAAGCGATATTTGCATCATTTGGAAGTCGTACTCCATTTCATCTGTTTTGTGGAAGAATTTCGTGCCTCTAGGTGTTTTGGGGGATCGCTGTTGCAGGGGTTTTGGTCCAAAAAATGGATATTTCACGCGTATTTATGGTAAGGTTTCAATCTCAATGTTTTAGTTTGTTGCAATTTTTGTGAATTTTGGTCCAATAGTGTAGTTGTATGTGAAAGATAGTGTAGTTGTATGTGAATTTTGGGTGTAGGGTTATTGTTTCATTAATTGATTGTGAAATTGGTTTTTGTAAAAAATAGTTTAGTTGTATCTATAAATATTAAGGATGTTGTTTACTATTTCATTCTTGTTTATTTGTTTTGGAATTTTGTTAATTGTTGTTAAAATTTAAGTTAGGGTTAGATGTTTTTTGGTTGAAATATTGTTGACTTAGTTTTTATTCTTCAATGTTTGGTTCCTTTAATTTTTAAGCAACATATCTCCAAGAACTTTGAAATTTAGTTATCAGGGTAAGGTTGTGAATCTTGTGATACTTAATATTGACAAGTGTGTGTTAATTGATGTCTTGAATGATATGGTTGATGAGTATGGGAAAAAAGTAGTTGAGCTGCCTACTTACCATGTTCTTCACTATGGCTACATTGGCAACACTCAATACCTTAATGATGATAACACTTTAATGTCCATGTTTGATAATGTGCAAAGCAAGACAATTTAAGTTTGGGTTGGTTCTTTGGAGAAACCAAACTTCATTTGGAAACTTGCACAAAGGGTAAGATTAGGACCCAATGCTTCCCCTGGATCAGAACCCAATGTTGCCCCTACTTCAGAAACCAATCCAACACCCAAGAAATTGGACAAACTTCCTATCAAGAGACCACCCAAAAATTCACAACCCTCTCAACTTGTACAAGAACACACCTCCACCGCTTTCAATTCCAAGGAGAAGCTCTAGATTAGAGGGAGTGGTCCTAATAAATGAGGATCAATGGAACAAAGCCATTTCCAAAGGAAAACAAAATACACCCTCATCACTTCTTTGTAAGACCTTTTCTAATGCTCCAGCTTCACCCTCAAACACACCCCTTGACAAGCCAGTGTCAGCTGTACCTAATAATCCACTTAACGTCTGGGCTTTTTTAAACATATTATTAAACCCTAATAATCCACTTAACGTCTGTTAAGCCTCAATTATGGCATGTTAATGAATTTGGTTACATCTGGGCTTTCCCAATACCTCAAGGGTATTATTGATATTTTTCTAAAATCGTGGCTACAGCTGGGATTTCTCAATACCTCAAAGGGTATAACTGAGAAAAACCCTTTAATCTTTAAAGACTAGAGTTATTAAGCTATCAAATCTTATTGAATTGTACTTATATTTAATAACATGAGATTCATATTTAAGTACTTTTCAAATCTATTATGGAGAATTGTCTTTTTTAATTGAAGCACAAATCAATATTACTAATGCAATGAGTTTGAAAACAAATATTCGGCAAAGCTTATACAACTCAATTAAAATGTGGTAAGAACTTCGCATATCTCCATTTTGATGTATCATTATCTTCGCGAAATTCATTAAATAAAATTGTCGATCATTAAAGAGCAATTAATTGACCCCAAATAATCATTCTATTGGGCCAAAATATTATGCTCTAATGTTGTGTGATATATGTGCCCAAATTTCAGCTTAACTTAAGCATTAAAAATAGGGGGCTCATTCTAAGTCCACCTACAGTGATGCATGGCACAATACACCAACACAAGAGGCAATTTTGTCTCCTTTAAATCAAACATACCTTAACAGTACATTGTGATCCACTTTCTTGGAAGCCCTTTTGAGCCCAAACTGTAATGACCCAGATTTTATCGGTATTTTTGCCGGTATTTATTTGTATAATTATGTGTTTATTTGCTAGTTCAAAATTTATTTTGAACTATTTATTTTAATTTTTATGTGAATAATTTCGATTTAATCGAAATGTTTTATTTCTCAGTTTTTATTATTTATTTTAATTATTATTTAATTAATTAGAATTTTATTATTTAATTTTCTAATTAATTATTTAATATTAATTTTGGGCTAAATCGATTGGTTTCATGATTTTTATGTAAAATTCAATAATTGGCCCAATGGATTCCGAGAGCCCAATTAGAGCTCAAACTTGGCCCAATTCCCTCTCCATGGCCGGTTATACAAGGGCATGGCAAGGCTTGCCACTTGCCTTGTGTTCACACCTTAACTAACTCTATAAATAAGAGAGTTAGTAAGGCCTTGGCTCATTTTTGTCATCCTTGCCTTTAGCACTCTTGCCATCAAATTCAAAGCACCAAAACTCCCTCCCATTTGCCCAATCCTCACGCCATTCATGAGCAATTGAAGCCATCAATTGTTCATCAACTTTCTTAGCCCAAAACTTAAAGATTCAACCTCAATTAATCTTTAAGTGATCAAACACAAGCCTAAACACATTTATTTCAAACAAGATTCATTGTTTTGGGTTGATTTGGGTGGTTCGTGTGTTCTTGCTCGTGTGGGTTCGAGTGTGGCCGTGTGGTGTTCGTGTGGAGCCGTGTGAGGTGGTGGTTCGTGTGAAGAACCGTGCTGCAGTGGCCGTGCGTGGTGCAGTGAGCAGCAGCCGTGCAGTGGCCGAGTGGGTGTGCCCGTGCTTGTGCGATTGAGGTCGTGTGTGTGCCGTGCATTGGGGCCGTGTGTGACTCGTTCTTGCATTGTGTTTGTGTGTTGATTTGTGTGTTGATCTTCAATAAGGTAACATGCTAACTCAACTTAATTGGTAGTACTATGTTTATAGCTTTGATTAAATGCATGTTTGATTGAGTTTTGATGATTGTTGATGATTGTTCATGACTTTTGAAGTTAATCTTTAATTCTGATTTGAAGTATTAAATGATGATTTTAATGGTGGTTTTTCATGTTTTAAGATTGTTTTTATGATATTTCGAAATCATGGTGAATGGGTTAAAGTTTGATGAATTTTGGAATAAAACATGTTGAGATTTTCGTGTGGCTATGATGATGTTCATGCGTGTGATGTTGAGTTTGTATGAGTTCTTGATTGAAGTTCTTGAATCTTGATTGAGTTCTTGATTGAAGTTCTTGAATCTTGAATGGTTTCTTTATGAGTTCTTTAAGAGTTAGATGAGTTCTTTAAGGTTCTTGATTGAGTTCTTTAGAGTTCTTGTTGAGGTTTGATGAGTTCTTTAAGAGTCTTGAGAGTTAAAGAAAGTGTTAGAAAGAGTCTTGGAAGTTAAAGATTTGGTTTAGGATGAGTAAAGAATTGAGTTAAGAATGATTATATGATGTTTGGTTAGTCTCAAGATCATGGCTATAGGCAGTTCTTGGGTTAACTTCGATGTTTTGGTTATTAATTTCAAGAGTATGGCGTATTCTTGTTTTTAATTTAACTTCGATGAAATGATGATAATAGGATAAGACCTTTAGCTTGATTTCTTTTCTAGACACCCTTGACTTTGTGTATGGCTTATGCTCAGTCTCTGGGTTAAGACGTTGCCACTATTTCCGTCCGCGGTATCGGAATAGTTTTGGAGTCTCACTATGTTATCCTTAGTGACACGTTCGCCAGGTAAAATTCGGGTTCGTGGGATTTGGGTGTATGGCTTATGCCCGGTCCGGACATAGTAGAAGTTCGGTTGCGTAAGATGCTTCCGTACGAGCATAGTCCGGTCTAGAACTAGAATGATTGCACCTGAGTTAGAATTGAGTTTAGAGTTGTCGTATGATGATGATGTCGAGTGATGAGTTGATTTTGGGATTACGAGCTTGAGGTTGTCTCGTGTCTTCGAGGGTTGTATGTGTGATGTTATTTGATTATTGCTATGTACTTGTGTATTCCCGTTAGGGTGAGTCAGTTATGTTACTCGCCACTGATGGTGGATATGTTGTGTTTTTCAGGTACATCTGACGATGATGCTCTTGCTTAGCTTTTGGGTTGGGCGAGCGGCGCTATGCGTGTTTTATTTTCTGTTTGTTTATTTTCGTTTGTTTCATAGCATTAGACGTGTTAGACGTTGATTCAGGATTTGGATATACATTTGTTGTATAAGACTCTAGCATGTGGTTAGAGTTGCACTTTACTTTTATTTTAGTTCATTTGATTTTTGGACTTAGTTTGTACAAGATTGTGGGTTATTGTACATTTATGGCTTAGTAATAATAATTTGAGGTTTTTAGTTTATTTCTAAGTGTTGAGTTTAGTTTTATAACTACTTGACTCGTCGGTTTCTTCCGCGCCGATTTATGCGAGTCGGGTCGTTACAGTTGGTATCAGAGCCGAATAGGTTTAAGTGAAGTTTCTAGGAATTCGAGTTAAACCCGGGAGATGAGAGCTTTATTTTCCCGAGTGATTAAAACCTTTTTCTAGGACTATGTGAAGGGAGGAGAGTTGGGTAGAAAGACCGGGATAGGATTCTTTCTATTTTCTCCTTTTCTTGTATTTTCTTTGTATGAATTTGGTGAGGTTTTGTACTGACTTGCTATTCTTGTTATGTCTGTTGTTGTGATGCGTTGCAGCATGTCTACACCTCGCCGGTTGCATACTGGACGACAGAGGTTGCGGGCCCTCGAGGAGGCGATCCTTACGTTGGCGCACCATAGTCGTCATACGCCGAGTACGCAGTCGACGTTCGATCGTATCGCACGTCATCGACCTCCTACCTACGACGGGGTTGCCGACCCCACTATCTTGGAGAGCTGGATCCGCGAGATGGGCAAGCTCTTCGACGCGACGTTATGCCCCGAGCACGAGAAGGTGCAGATCGCCGCTTACTATCTGCGTGGAGAGGCCGATAACTGGTGGACGTTAGCTAAGGACGCGTACCAGCCGTTGCAGACCATGTCGTGGACCTCGTTTACCGATAAGGTCCAGGAGCGTTTCTACCCTGACGAGTTACAGTGGCAGAAACAGGAGGAGTTCCTTACTCTTACCCAGGGTAAGATGTCTGTTCAGGCGTACACTGATCGATTCACGGAGTTATCGAGGTTCGCTACGTCTGTGGTTCCGTCGGAGAAGAATCGGGTCAAGCGCTACATCAAAAAGCTAGATCCGAGGATCCGAGTTCACGTGATCAGTAGTGGGGCGACGACGTTCCAGCAGGCCTATGATGTGGCACTCGAGATACAGTCATCGATTTCTGAGGAAGATTCGAGCAAGAAGAGAGCTCCGATTCCGACGACTACAGCTTCGTTTAAGAAGCCCCGTTTCAGCGCACCTAGTAGTACCCCTCCGACCACGAGTTCGCGTAAGGGCAATGGTGGTTCTGGTTGTCGAGGCTGTGGCAAGGACTTCCATCCAGGGAAGAAGTGCGACGGTTCTCCGATCAGTTGTTTCACATGTGGCAAGGAAGGCCACAAGTCGACAGTTTGTCCCGAGAGGAGGCCAGATTCAGAGGTGAAGCAGCTTCCAGCACCGACAAAGACTCCAGTGAAGAACAGAGTCTACTGTATGACCGAGGCGGAGGCCGAGGTTCAGCCTGACGTTGTATCAGGTAGATTTCTTGTCTCTGGTATGTTAGCATTAGTTCTTTTTGATTCTGGTGCTACTGTGTCTTTTGTGGCTAGTAGTTTTGCCTCGAGGTCAGATCTTCGTGGCAGTCTACCTGTTTGTTCAGTTATTACTCTCCCTTCAGGAGAGGATTTTACTTGTCAGCGAGAGTTCCGAGGAGTGCCTATCGTGATAGCAGGGGAGCAAGCGACGGCCGATCTGAAGGAGTTCCCGTTGATAGAGTTTGATGTTATACTTGGCATGGACTGGCTATCTAGGTATCGAGCGATCATTCGTTGCCGAGATCAGTCAGTGACATTCCGAGGATCTCAGGGCAACCGAGTTACCTACTCTGGGTTCGTCCTTAAGAAAGGAGTAAAGGTAATCTCAGCCTTGAAGATGAGGAAGCATCGCCGGAAGGGCGATATGGTGTTTCTTTGTCAGGTACGAGACTTGACTGATGAGTCTCCGTTGGACGATATACCTGTAGCGAGGGATTTCAGAGACGTATTTCCTGATGAGCTACCAGGCGTTCCACCTGAGCGCGACGTCGAGTTTCATATCGACTTAGTTCCCGGCACAGCGCCAATCTCAAAGGCACCGTACCGGATGGCACCATCTGAGTTATTGGAGTTGAAGACACAACTCCAGGATTTGATCGATAAAGGCTTCATTAGGCCTAGTGTTTCTCCGTGGGGAGCACCTGTGCTCTTCGTGAAGAAGAAAGATGGTAGTATGCGTCTGTGCATAGACTACCGAAAGTTGAATCGGGTGACTATCAAGAATAAGTACCCGTTGCCTAGGATTGAGGACCTGTTCGATCAGCTGCGAGGAGCAGGAGTGTTTTCGAAGATAGATCTTCGATCTGGATATCATCAGATACCAGTTAAGAAGGAAGACATCCCGAAAACTGCTTTTCGTACAAGATACGGCCATTACGAGTTCGAGGTGATGCCCTTTGGTCTTACTAACGCGCCAGCCGTGTTTATGGACCAGATGAACCGGACATTTCACCACTTACTCGACAAGTGTGTCGTAGTATTTATTGACGATATCTTGGTATATTCTAGAGATGAGTCCGAGCATACGGAACATCTCCGAATGGTACTTGAGATATTGAGGAGTCATAAGTGGTTCGCGAAACTCTCCAAGTGTGAGTTCTGGCTTCGCGAAGTAGCCTTCCTAGGTCACGTGATCAGCAAAGAAGGCATTAAGGTAGACCCAGCCAAGATTAAGGCTGTAGTGGATTGGAGTAGCCCGAGAAATGTGGCGGAAGTTCGTAGTTTTCTTGGCTTAGCCGGATACTATCGACGATTCGTCCAGGACTTCTCCAAGATAGCTAGACCGATGTCTAGTCTCCTACAGAAGGAGGTCCGATTCGTTTGGACAGAGGCTTGCGAACAAGCTTTTCAGGAGTTGAAACAGAGATTAGTCTCTGCTCCGATTCTTACTCTTCCGAATGATGAAGAGGGCTTCGAGGTCTATAGTGATGCTTCGAAGAGTGGCTTAGGTTGTGTGCTCATGCAGGGTGGGAAGGTCATCGCTTACGCATCAAGGCAGCTGAAGGTGCACGAGCGTAACTATCCTACGCATGACTTAGAGTTAGCAGCTGTAGTATTCGCGTTGAAAATTTGGAGGCATTATCTCTATGGTGGTTCGTGTAGAGTATTCACGGATCACAAGAGTCTCAAGTACATCTTCACTCAGAAAGACCTCAATATGAGGCAGAGGCGGTGGCTTGAGTTGATTAAGGACTACGACCTGACGCTCAACTATTGCGAGGGCAAGGCGAATTTGGTTGCAGATGCGCTAAGCCGCAAACATCGCTTGAGCTTCAGTAGAAGCCGTGGTTCCGTCAGACTTCGTCTGACATCGATGAGTGCCGAACCTGATTTGATTCGGGAAATGCGTGAGGGTCAGCAGAACGACCCACAGCTTGCTAGGATTCGAGAGGCTATACGGCAAGGTAAAGCCGTTGGTTTCACGATCTCTTCTGATGGTAGTATGCACTTTCGAGGGAGATGGTGTGTACCAGACTGTTCTGATCTTAGGAACAGGATCATGTCTGAGGCGCATAACTCGCCTTATTCTGTTCATCCCGGTGGTAATAAGCTTTACCAGGATCTCAAGGGCCAGTTCTGGTGGCCTAAGATGAAGAGGGATGTAGCAGAGTTTGTTGCTCGGTGTTTGACCTGTCAGAAGGTCAAGATTGAGCATCAGAGACCAGGAGGTCTGTTGCAGCCACTACCGATTCCGACCTGGAAGTTTGAGTCTGTTTCTATGGACTTTGTAGTGAGCTTACCCACGTGCAAGGGCTTGAATGCTATTTGGGTCATTGTGGATAGGTTGACTAAGGTCGCTAGATTCATTCCCATGAAAATGACCTGGTCGATGGAGCGTCTAGCTGAGGCGTATACTCAGGACATAATCCGACTTCACGGAGTTCCGAGGGAGATTGTTTCTGATCGAGATCCGAGGTTTCTATCTCGTTTCTGGAAATCAGTTCAGGAAGCCTTTGGAACGAAATTGAAGTTGAGCACCGCTTTTCACGCGGCGACTGATGGTCAGACTGAGAGGACCATCCAGACTTTAGAGGATATGCTCCGAGCATGCACTCTGGAGTATCACCAGTCTTGGGTACGTATGCTCTGCTTGATAGAGTTCTCCTATAATAACAGCTATCACTCTAGCATTGAGATGGCTCCGTACGAGGCCCTGTATGGCAGGAAATGTCGGAGTCCGATTTGCTGGAATGATATTAGTGATTCTGTGGCTTTAGGACCTGAGATGGTACGCGATACTATTGAGAAGGTTCGAGTCATTCGGTCTAAGATGCAGGCCGCTCAGAGTCGTCAGAAATCCTACGCCGATAATCGACGTAGACCACTGGCTTTCGAAGTAGGTGACAAAGTCTTGCTTAAGGTTTCACCTTTTAAGGGAGTTGTACGCTTTGGTCAAAAGGGTAAACTTCGACCGAAATATGTGGGACCTTACGAGATACTAGAACGAGTTGGGGAGGTGGCTTATCGATTGGCATTACCACCTAGTTTGGCTAGTGTTCATGACGTATTTCATGTTTCCCAGCTAAGGAAATATGTACATGATCCTACTCATGTAATCTCAGTGGATCCGGTCGTAATCGAGCCGAATCTGACTTATGAGGAGCGACCCGTCCAGATCTTGGATCGGGAGGAGAGGACCCTGCGTCGTAAGCAGGTACCGCTTGTCAAGGTGTTGTGGAGAAATCAACACCATGAAGAAGCGACTTGGGAGACGGAAGCGTCCATGCGGCAGAAGTACCCCGAGCTGTTCGATGGGGAGCGATCTCCTGCACCTTGAAATTTCGGGACGAAATTTCTTTAAGGAGGGGAGGTTGTAATGACCCAGATTTTATCGGTATTTTTGCCGGTATTTATTTGTATAATTATGTGTTTATTTGCTAGTTCAAAATTTATTTTGAACTATTTATTTTAATTTTTATGTGAATAATTTCGATTTAATCGAAATGTTTTATTTCTCAGTTTTTATTATTTATTTTAATTATTATTTAATTAATTAGAATTTTATTATTTAATTTTCTAATTAATTATTTAATATTAATTTTGGGCTAAATCGATTGGTTTCATGATTTTTATGTAAAATTCAATAATTGGCCCAATGGATTCCGAGAGCCCAATTAGAGCTCAAACTTGGCCCAATTCCCTCTCCATGGCCGGTTATACAAGGGCATGGCAAGGCTTGCCACTTGCCTTGTGTTCACACCTTAACTAACTCTATAAATAAGAGAGTTAGTAAGGCCTTGGCTCATTTTTGTCATCCTTGCCTTTAGCACTCTTGCCATCAAATTCAAAGCACCAAAACTCCCTCCCATTTGCCCAATCCTCACGCCATTCATGAGCAATTGAAGCCATCAATTGTTCATCAACTTTCTTAGCCCAAAACTTAAAGATTCAACCTCAATTAATCTTTAAGTGATCAAACACAAGCCTAAACACATTTATTTCAAACAAGATTCATTGTTTTGGGTTGATTTGGGTGGTTCGTGTGTTCTTGCTCGTGTGGGTTCGAGTGTGGCCGTGTGGTGTTCGTGTGGAGCCGTGTGAGGTGGTGGTTCGTGTGAAGAACCGTGCTGCAGTGGCCGTGCGTGGTGCAGTGAGCAGCAGCCGTGCAGTGGCCGAGTGGGTGTGCCCGTGCTTGTGCGATTGAGGTCGTGTGTGTGCCGTGCATTGGGGCCGTGTGTGACTCGTTCTTGCATTGTGTTTGTGTGTTGATTTGTGTGTTGATCTTCAATAAGGTAACATGCTAACTCAACTTAATTGGTAGTACTATGTTTATAGCTTTGATTAAATGCATGTTTGATTGAGTTTTGATGATTGTTGATGATTGTTCATGACTTTTGAAGTTAATCTTTAATTCTGATTTGAAGTATTAAATGATGATTTTAATGGTGGTTTTTCATGTTTTAAGATTGTTTTTATGATATTTCGAAATCATGGTGAATGGGTTAAAGTTTGATGAATTTTGGAATAAAACATGTTGAGATTTTCGTGTGGCTATGATGATGTTCATGCGTGTGATGTTGAGTTTGTATGAGTTCTTGATTGAAGTTCTTGAATCTTGATTGAGTTCTTGATTGAAGTTCTTGAATCTTGAATGGTTTCTTTATGAGTTCTTTAAGAGTTAGATGAGTTCTTTAAGGTTCTTGATTGAGTTCTTTAGAGTTCTTGTTGAGGTTTGATGAGTTCTTTAAGAGTCTTGAGAGTTAAAGAAAGTGTTAGAAAGAGTCTTGGAAGTTAAAGATTTGGTTTAGGATGAGTAAAGAATTGAGTTAAGAATGATTATATGATGTTTGGTTAGTCTCAAGATCATGGCTATAGGCAGTTCTTGGGTTAACTTCGATGTTTTGGTTATTAATTTCAAGAGTATGGCGTATTCTTGTTTTTAATTTAACTTCGATGAAATGATGATAATAGGATAAGACCTTTAGCTTGATTTCTTTTCTAGACACCCTTGACTTTGTGTATGGCTTATGCTCAGTCTCTGGGTTAAGACGTTGCCACTATTTCCGTCCGCGGTATCGGAATAGTTTTGGAGTCTCACTATGTTATCCTTAGTGACACGTTCGCCAGGTAAAATTCGGGTTCGTGGGATTTGGGTGTATGGCTTATGCCCGGTCCGGACATAGTAGAAGTTCGGTTGCGTAAGATGCTTCCGTACGAGCATAGTCCGGTCTAGAACTAGAATGATTGCACCTGAGTTAGAATTGAGTTTAGAGTTGTCGTATGATGATGATGTCGAGTGATGAGTTGATTTTGGGATTACGAGCTTGAGGTTGTCTCGTGTCTTCGAGGGTTGTATGTGTGATGTTATTTGATTATTGCTATGTACTTGTGTATTCCCGTTAGGGTGAGTCAGTTATGTTACTCGCCACTGATGGTGGATATGTTGTGTTTTTCAGGTACATCTGACGATGATGCTCTTGCTTAGCTTTTGGGTTGGGCGAGCGGCGCTATGCGTGTTTTATTTTCTGTTTGTTTATTTTCGTTTGTTTCATAGCATTAGACGTGTTAGACGTTGATTCAGGATTTGGATATACATTTGTTGTATAAGACTCTAGCATGTGGTTAGAGTTGCACTTTACTTTTATTTTAGTTCATTTGATTTTTGGACTTAGTTTGTACAAGATTGTGGGTTATTGTACATTTATGGCTTAGTAATAATAATTTGAGGTTTTTAGTTTATTTCTAAGTGTTGAGTTTAGTTTTATAACTACTTGACTCGTCGGTTTCTTCCGCGCCGATTTATGCGAGTCGGGTCGTTACACAAACTCATGGCCTATTCTTTTCAACCCATATCATACAAAGCCTGGGAATGGGATTGTGCTAGTACCATTAAAGAATAACGATTCTAATTGAAAACTTATGAATCAAATAAGTTGGTTTCCATGTTCAATTAGTTCCAAATGCAAAGTGCGTGGCAAAAAGTCTCAACCTTGAAGTCTTGAAAAATAAGTTTGTCCTAAAAAAAGGAAAGCCAGTCAAAGATATAATAGTATAGCACATTGGGGTTATATTCTGGGGTATTTGAGCCTTTTTTTCCAATTCTTTCTTAAACACAAAGCTTATCCACAATACAACCTTGGAAAAGCCCTCCTTGAGGTGTAACTTATTAAGTGTCTTCATCTTCATCACAAATGACTCAGATTGAAAGAGCTACGTAAGGCTTAATTCCAACTTGAATTGGATACGTATGCAATCTTTTATAAGGTGCAGCTATACTTGTCCTACATTTATAGGACATTCAATATAAAAAAAAAAAAAAAACCTAACCAATTTCTAAGGGCTCGTAAAATTCCTTCTAGCAAAAGACTCACTCTAAGTCCTGTTTGTTCAATTTGATTAAAGACGCATAAAAATGTCCTAAAATATTGCATTATTATCACTTAAAACATGACATTTTATATCTTGTATATATATTGATAGCATTTCTTCTTTTTTTTATCATGTTCAAATGTCTTTTGTTTTCACCTTAGGATTTCAATTTCTAGCCACCAATTGAGTGACTTGCTTCATCCTTGCACCGAACTTCTTCTAATTTTTTATTTCCTTTCCACAATCACATAGCCTACTTAATCTTCATCACACCTAAAATCACTTAGGACTCTTATAACCTTCTTCTCAACTTATTCTTATATCACATTTAGTTCAATCTAATCACCCATTCTTCATAGCAAGGTTGTCACTCGTAGCTTTCCTTCCATTAAGATTTGGTTTTAATAGACTATGGTCCCCTATTTATTTTGAGCACTTGCTACTACACCCATGAGTGAGCATTAACAATATCTCTTACTTCTTCACAAGAGATTACCATAACATGATAGCCAAGTTACAAACACTTATCTTTTAAAATGAGTGGAAACAAATTTCAATAATGGAATATTGTTTTTGAGATCGAATGAGCACATTGAGAAGCACCAAAGAATTTTCATTTTTCAAGTATTACTTTTGTTGAAGATTGGACCATTTGATTTTCATTTTTTTACTGTGTCTTTTTCTTTCTAACAAAAGGCTATTTTAAAAAAGGTTTTTTTTATTGTAATTGGGAAAAGTTGAGATACTCCTTATTTCTTTGTATTCTACTTCTAACTTGATTGACTAACTTATTGATTTTTAGTGTACATATCTTACTCTGTTATGTCTAGCCTTTAATTATATTGGGGGCTACCTTTCTCAAGAGCTTATAAAGACATTTGCTTCAATATATTATTAAACATTTGATAAGTTTCACACTTGAAAATCAAATTTCAAAGATTATTTTTTGGGGGGAGAGAGTTGGATAATCCTCCATAAAATAACTGTTTTATTTTCTTAATAGCGAAAAAAGTAGACCTTTGGTCTGTGCATCAACCCATTGGTTTAGATTACAAAAAGCTTGCCCAAAGTAAAAAAAACTCAAATTATACTCAAAGTCTTGTTAAATATATTTAACCCATATGGTTGAATTATGTTAAAAAAAAAATAAAAAATAAAAATTCTACCTGGTAACCCTCAACTCTTGCAAAATCTACACGGTAACCCTCAAACTTAAAAGTTCTATCAAATAACCCTAAACTAATGAATTTGTTCACACCGTAATCCAATTGACTAAAACCGTTAGTTTGACCGTTAGAATTAAGAAAAAAAAGAAAAAAAAAAGCAAAAAAAAACATGTAATCAATGACTTTTAGTAAATAACGCCGACAGAAGAGCTTAAACAAATATGCTACGCTGCATTCATCAGCGATTTATAAAATTGATCGCTGCATATTCAACGACAAAGATTCACATTCATTGCATTTTCCCCCTTCTTAACCTTTTTTTGCTCTTTGTATTATATCAATCAGCGAGTCGTCGGGAATTACGCTGTTGAATCAGCGATTGATTATAATTGTCGTTGCTGGTATCAGCGACTTCTTTAAAGAATCGTTGGTTGATCATGTGATATGGTACAAGAATGACTCTTGTTACACTTAAATAATAGGATAGAAAATAGACAGAATTTAGACAGAAAAGGACAGAAAATAGACAGAGAGAAGAAGAGAATAAGGAGATTTTTATTTAATTGAATTCATAATCCAACAATAAGGAAGAATACAAGTATTTATAGAACAATTGATCTGATATTGATCAATTAACTAATTGCAACTAACAATTAAAACTAAATTCTAACTAACTTTCAAAAAAGGCGGGAAAATTGGTTAAACACAATTAAATGAGAAATAAGCTAAATTGAGCTAAAAATTGAGGAATTAAAATGGAATTAAGCTAATTTAATACTAAATAGCTTAATACCATAACATACTCCCCCCCTTAGAAAAGACTTGACCCAAGTCTTTAATTTACACTAAAAGAGGGATATTGTTGCTCAAAATCTTCAGCATTCATAGCTTTATGATTATCATAATCTTTTCATTGGACTAGATATTGAGTGATTGCTTTATTTTGTTGCTTCACAAATTGCCTTTGCAAAATTTTTTCTGGAACTAGGGATTGCATATCTTTCTGTTAGAACCATGGAGGTATGTGGGCTGCAATTGACCGAGTCGCGCTGAGAGATGGCGTTGGCAAGCTTCGTTTCGAGATCCTTGATGGAGGTGTTGGCTGTGGCAAGATCAGTTTTAGCCATCTCCAGCTCATCCCCCAAGGACTTCACTTCGGAGTTGGCAGCCTCCAGAGATTTTTTGGTGGTGGCATCCTCACCCTGTTCCTTAGCCAAATCAGCTTTGGCCTTGTCAACATCAGCAGGGGAGAGGCCCTGGCCCTGGACCTCGTACATAAATCTGGATGTAGCGTGCATCCGGATTGACATCTGCAAAGAAGATAAGAGTTAGACCAATTCAAATCAAAACAAACTTAGAGGCAAAAGGTGAAACAACGTTTTTACCTCCAACCAGGCCTCGTGGAGATCATCGAAGGTTTCTTCCCTCTTCGCACTTCTTATAAACTCTTCATCAGTCGAAGAGTATAGGGACTTGAAAGCTTTGTTCAAACGACGGTTGCGATCGTTCTGGGTTAACGAACTGAAAGGTCAGTCGCTCCCAGCAGGCTCTACCGTCGAGGAAGATCTAATGACCTTCCCAGCAGCATCTAATGCAGCTTCTACATCTGCATCCTTGGTGAAAATCCCCTCTTCAGGTTGGGGTGGCTTGGGCTCCTCCACCATTCTCTACTTCTTCTTCAGGTCCTTTTGCTCCTCGGCAAAAGGGTTACTCTCCCTAGCCCTCTTTGGTCGAGGGACCCCGCCAGTTGAAGATTTCTTTTTGTGCTTGGGGTCTTGTCGAGGTGTAAAGTAAGTTAGTAAGAGAACATCATCGAGTAATAAAAAGGGGGTAACATAGCAATAAAACATACCTGTGGGGGCTTAGGGATTTTTTCTTTCCCTTCCTTGACCATGTTCTTGACGACCATGGCCTTGATTGCAGCAACTAACATCTTTGAAGCCACTGTCTTCCCGCATTCCTCCCTCTCATCGAGCTCGCAGTAGATGGCCACCACAGCTTCCTCAGCAGACATCTTTGGCACTTGGCAGTTCAGGTGGAAGTTTGGTTCATCCTCCACCACTTTGGGGATTCTCCAACCCCCACTACAAAAGACAAAGAAGAATTCGTGCCTAAATCCTTCTTGGTTGGTGGGCATAAAATCTACAAATCTATTGCCCCTTTGAGCTTGGAATCTATACCAACCCCTCCCATGATCTGTGATACGGCTCTCTACTAATTTTACAAGGTTTCGCCAAAGGCAAAGGGTGGGAATTATTCTTAGCATCGTACAGATGCCAATGAATGAGTTAATTGATGCCCAGGAGTTAGGCACCAACGAGGTCAATGAAAGGTTATATGCACAAAGAAGTTGTTCCACAAAACTATGTAAAGGAAACCTAAGCCCCCTGACCAGGGCTAAACTATACACAACCACACATCCATCAGGGGGGGGAACGTACGGTTTGAAGATTTATAGGTCTAACAACAACAAAGGGTTCCTAAATTTGGTATTGTGCAACAAAGGAACGTAAGTCTCGCTTTAGGCGGTGGTTAAAGGTTGGGGCAATAAAGAAATATTTAGGACCCTTCTTAGGGGGAGCCTTTGGGATATACATACAATATTTTCTATTCCCTCCTGACCGGAGGTTGATGGACCTTCGAGGTTCATGATTAAAATACCTACACGTTTTTCATATATGGAATGATAAATGTTAGGGTGTGCTACAGATGACTCCTAGGGATAGGGTGTTTCTACCTCTTCTCCCCTAGACACTGACCCATCCAAGTCAGAATGAATGGGGATGGCCTCAGGGATATTTTGGGATTCAATCCCTTCATCACCATCGACCCGAAGCACCCCTGTGCACTCAAGGGGTAGAAGGGGTAGAGTACTTGACATGTCCAATACCTAAGTTATTGAAAATAAACTTAGGAAAAAGAAAAGGTACTCGACAGGACAAGGACTCACTTTATTCAAATAAATAAGATAGGGAAGACTGTTACCTTGACAAGGAGACTACTTCGAGGTTGCCTAGACATAAGTTGAGAGAAGACCTTCGAGGAGAATAAAGAACTCTAGAGAGAGAAAATTTGTGGAGTGAGAAAGTGATTTTGAGAAAATGATTAAGGGGTTGAATATATAGGAGGTAAGAATATGAAATGGTTTTTACCTCATTATGGTAAAAAAAAAACCTCGAAATGACATCAGTTAATAAGTTTAGAAGATGAACAGTGTTCAAAGTTCACATTGACTTTTGGTCAAACCTTCCACCTCACCAGGTGACATAAGCCCTATTCAACATAGGCATCCATCAAAGGAGATGGAGTGGCTGGACAGACATTCAAAGTCCCTGGGGCTCATTAGCCCCTTGGCTTTTATGAAAGCTCCTGAGGCCAACAATAAGCCCTAATCAATGTAGGCACCCATCAAGGCAGATGGGGGGCTGGACAGGTATCAACCTTGTCTTGGGGCTCATTAGCCCCTGAGAGTCATTGATCACCTTAGGCAAAAGCCCTATTCAACATAGGCACCCACCAAGGAAGATGGGGTGGCTGGACAGACGCTCAAAGTCCCCGGGGCTCATTAGCCCCTTGGCTTTGATGAAAGCTCCTGAGGCCAAGAATAAGCCTTATTCAACGTAGGAACCCATCAAGGCAGATGGGAGGCTGGACAGGTATCAACCATGTCATGGGGTTCATTAGCCACCAGGATTCTGTTGATCATCTTAGGCCAAAGCCCCACTCAATGTGGGCACCCCTCAAAGGAGATGGGCAATCAAAACTCATTTCTCACAATTACTTCCATCACACTCGAGGTAAAAGGAAGACCCTCGAGGTTACCAGGGCAACCCTATCCTTATACCTCTATCACAGTCGAGGTACGGATGACCCTCGAGGTCATTGGGAAGGCTTTTCCCTACATTGTATATCATACTAACCCTCGAGGTATAAGAGACCCTCGAGGTAAAAAGTGTCAACCCGTGGGGCTCATTAGCCGTTAAGGCCTAATTGACCACCTCAAGCCAAAGCCACATTCAACATGGGCACCTACTATGGAAAGTGGAATAAATATTTACTTCTCAAGGCACACCCCTCACAGTCGAGGTAAGGGTAAACCCTCGAGGTAAAAGGAAGCCTTAAAAAGATCAATACTTAGACAAATTTCATGGAAGTTCATGTAAAGAAGTTCCTAACGGTCACGAAAAGCATGATCACAGTCAAGGTAAGAGGACCCTCGAGTTCAAAAGCAGCTCCCAAGCCTCTCCTCGCCACGACCAAGGTAACCATGGTCGCGGAGTGCTATCAGGGTACCACACTTAGAAAATTTCAGCGCTCAAATAAAGGAAGCCCTTCATTGTCGCGGAGAATGCTATCACGGTTGCGGAATAGCATCACCTCAATTACCTCGTTGGTCATTCTAAAGAACATCCTAGGTCAAGGGCATTACCTCCCTCACAGTTGAGGTGAGGGGAAGATCCTCGAGGTCCTCAGGGGGCCTTCATCTTTTTACCTCTATCACAGTCAAGGTAAAGTTCTTCATGGTCGTGGAAGATTGAAATACAGCAACACTTAGCAATTTCACACTAAAATTCATAAGAGTTCTTCATGGTTGAGGTGGGGACCTCTATGGTCGAGGAAGTCATTCTCGAGTTGAAAGCCAGGATGCCCAATGTCAAAGCAAAGACACACTTGATCGAGGTGAGTACCCCATGGTCGAGGCAAATTCCCCACGATCGAGGTAAATACCTCATGCTCGAGGCAAATACCCCATGATCGAGGTAAGTACTCATTATTCGAGGTAACCATCCCTGAGGTTAGAATAAGGATCCATTAAGGCAAAGTCTCACACCATCATATGATCAGAAGATCCCCCACACTCGAGTCTTATACCCTCGAGGTGGGAGTTGGGTCAACAAAACCTAGCTCACTCGGTCGAGGTTAGGTAGGAGTTGGTCGAGGAACCCATGTCGGTCGAGGTCGAGTTCAAGTCATCCATGCATGGGACGTTTGGTCGAGGGTACATTTAATACTACCCATGGAGCATGTTGGTTCACAGAACAACGAGGCCTCACTCGATCGAGGTCAGGGTCACCCGATCGAGGTATATACCTCACAATCGAGGTATCCTCCCTCGAGTTGGGGGCTGGTCTGCTTAAAAGCACCTACGGTCGAGGTGGCCACTGAGCAACAAAGGGGGCACAATGGTCTAGCGTCATTTCACGGTCAAAGGCCCCCATCAATAAGCAGGCCAAGAGGGCACTATGGGTCGAGGAAAGTGCTTTGCAATCAAGGGTAACCATCGACGTACCCAACAAAGCCAGCAAAGGGGCACGTTGATCGAGGGAACTCCCTCACGGTCGAGGGTCCCCTCGGTCGAGGTGTTTTGCGTTGATCGAGATGTTCAGAAAGCAGCCCAAGAGGGTATGATTGGTCGAAGCACCTTATGGTCGAGGGGGACGGTCGAGGTACCCAACAAAGCTAGCAAGGGAGCATGTTGATTGAGGGTAGTCCCTCACGGTAGAGGGTCCCCTCGATCGAGGTGTTCTCCCTCGAGGCACAGCCCAGGCACCTTTTTTGTGTTTCATTTTTTCTGGAAATTCCGCTCGGCATCCTACGTCCAAGGATTCCCGTTCCACGCCGAGCATGGGGCTAATTGTTCCGGGCCCACCTAAGTGGTCAAACCGATATGGATGGGCCTAAACCCTAGGCCCAATTCTGCTAGGGCTAGGGACACATTAGATATTCTATAACGAATGATATGACGCCACGTGTCATGGGCCAGGCCCATATATCAGCCCAGCTGACTCAATAAAATCCTAACCAGGTAATCTACGCCTATATAAGGGTCAGTCCAATCACTTTACAGGTATGCAATTCATAATTCACAAACTCATAATACACTGACTCCTTACTCCCGATATCTGACTTAAGCATCGGAGCGGTGTTCCTAGGTTCCACCCCCCAGGTTAGCAACCTTTGACTGTTTTGCAGGTCTTAACCTTAGCAAGGAGCACCCGGAGTCAACATCAACATAATGAAGAGCATTGACTTTTCACAAGAACTTCCAGAACAGGAACAATTACTAAGCACCCCTCTTTCTAGGACATCTAAATATTATGTACTTTAGCTTTTTTTTCTTTATTTTATTATTTTTCTATTGTTGTTGTAAATGAGCTAATATTAAGTAACTAAACCAATTTACTTGATTTTCTAATCTCCTAACAAATTTACTAAAGTTACTTTTTGTGCTGAACTTGTAGTAAATAAGTGTATTTACTACATTTGTTTAATTTGCTGAACTTGTAGTAAATAAACGAATTTACTACCTTTTGCAAAACTTTAAGTAATTAAGCGAATTTACTTACTTTGCTACAACGACTTATAGTAAATAAGCGAATTTACTATCTTTTGCTAGACTTTTAGCAAATAAGAAAATAGTTCATAACAATTCTAGATTTATTTCTATGCAATTCTAGCAATTCTAAACTTGTTCTATGAATTATATAATTGATTAGTTCACAGATTAGGTAAAACATCTAATTACCTCAATTGATGGGTCAAGATTCGAAGGTGGTGGATGTTTTGGCGGTGTATGATACTCGAATAAAGTTGGTGTTGTTCTCTTGTTCTAATCTTTTTAGGATGGTTTGTTGTGAGCTTCAAGATTTAATGTGAAGTTTTTATTTGTAGAAGAGAAAAGAAGGAATAGAAAAATATTATTGTTTGGTGTTTGATGGTGCCGTGAGTTTTGAATAGCAAGGGAGGGTTTTTTTAGATGTTTGGATGGTTGGGTGAACGTACTCCTAAAATTTAGGAGAGAAAAATATAAAAGTAGGATCTTTTCTTAGATATGTTTTTAGATTAATAGAAATAAACAAATTAATTAAAAGGGTTAAAACAAAAGGATTTGAGCCGTGTGGGGCTAAGGGGTTAAGGGCTAATTTGGGCTTTGGTTCTAGATTGACATAGCAAGGTAAAGAGTTTGGGCTCGGTTTTTAGTTCGGGTTAGAATCTTTTGCCCATCAAATTAAGTAATTAAATAATAAATAAAAATTTAAAATAGCCCAAAATTTCGGGTTATTACAGTTATTATTATTATTATTATTATTATTATATTGTTATTATTATTATTATTATTATTATTATTATTATTATTATTATTATTATTATTATCATCATCATCATCGTCGTCGTTGTCGTCATCATCATCATCTAATTGAAATCAATATTATTATCATAATTTTTACTATTATCATCATTGTTATCAACTTATCATTAGAGGTGGAAATTGAGTCGGGTTGGGTTCGTGTCAACCTTTTTACATAAATGGGTTTAATTCTTTGACCCTAACCCGACTCGTTTAATGAACGGATCGTATTGTGTTGACTCGCTTATTTAAACGGGTCAAACATCTCAACCCAAACACGTTAATAACTGGTCAATTTCGTGTCGGGTTAGAGGGTCGTATCAATTTTCCCCACCTCTAGTTATCATTATCATTATTATTACTTAAATAATATATAATAGAAAATAATTAGTAAAATTATTGAAAAAACCTGAACTAAATTGAACTTAATAGAGATGAACTGAGCTGAACTGAACTTAATAGAGATGAACTGAACTGAACTGAATTTAATCTTAAGTAAACAAGCCCTAAGTAAACTTTATTCATCTACAATCAAACAACAAACATTAATTTTCCTAAGGATGACAACCCCTCTAGGAGGGCTCCCTATCCAAAGAGAAAAAGCCAACAAACATTTGTAACATACAACATTCAAACATCTAACAACATAACATTCAAACATCCAAACAACCTAATTAGCCTTTACAAAGTTGTTTACAACAAGTAAATTCAAACGTAGTCTATTATATAAACCAACAAAAAAAACCTAATAAGTATAGCCATATAGGTAGCAGTAGGAGACAGTAGGGGCAGTAGTAGGAGACAGTAGGAGTAACGGCATCGTCAACGACAGAGGCAGTGGAATGTGACTGAGAAAAACACACATTAAGGTTTCTATAAAAGTGGTAATATATGAAATGCAAAAATATTTTTTATAAAATTAAATTGGGCTCTCAGATCTGATAATTTGGTAAAAAAAAAAAAACCAAATTACAAGAAATAAAATCTTCATAGAGCGCTACTGTGACGACCCAACTCGTATAGAACAGCGTGGAAGAGACCAACGAGTCGAATTGTCAACTAACATACAAACATACTTAAAACCTAAAACAAAAACCTCAAAGTTTATTATTATAAAACCAAAACGTACAAAACCAGAAGTTGTACATAACTAAGTCCCAAATAGTCAACACTAAAGAATTAACTCCAAAACAGATGTCAAAGTTAGAGTATACAACATACTAACAGTCTAAAGTCTAATAACAGAAAATCACAACTACAACTATAGATAGAAAATCGACACTCGCCCGAACCCAAGCTAAGCATCAACATCACCATCAGAGTTACCTGAAAATGAACATATATCCACCATCAGTGGCGAGTAACATAACAGTCCCACCCTAAAGTGGACACATATGATCATAGAATAAATCAAACAACAAATCAGGCACTCATACATATAAACATGCAACGTAAACAACAATAATGATAACAATAATAATAACTCGCTTGACTTTAATTGACTTAATCTTATCATAATCTTTGTCGCTATCATTTACATATTAGACCGGACTATGCTCTTATGAACGCATCTTACGCGAACGAACTTTCCTACTATGCCAGGAATGAGAATCTTACTCCCAAACCCATGAACCCCTGATCGGGTGCTAGGGGTCGTTACTTCCTAGGTCCGGTCAAAGTATAAAAACCCTATTCTCTAACTATCCTAAATGGGTAGTATAATGGAGTAAGGGGTCGAATCCACAGAGAGGTAGGTGATCGGGATTGTTTCTAGGCCAATCTTGCTATTTGAGGGTCTCTTTTTGGGGTTTTTTGGGTAAATTGGGATTTATAAACAATGAAACTAACCAAATTAGACTACAACTACATCTACAAGTAAAGTCACTAGGGGAGGGGGAAAACACGATATTCCAAAAATTAAGCACGAAGCAACCACATAACAAGCATAAAATCAATTGTTTCAAGCAAGGAGATTAGTTAATGCAAGTGGGCTTAGATTTCTCAGCCGACCCACTTACATAACATCTCAATCTAGACCAAACCAAACACCATGGATCGAATCGCTCGGTAGACTAGATCTCTCATTCTCTACCTCGCTCACAATCCGGTTCGAAGTACCCTAGACCTTTTCTAACATATTGTCTCTAACCTCATGCTTAGATTTCTCAACCACACTTGGTTAGTCCAATATTCTATCCTAGAAGTTGGCCAAACTCCTAATCTAGCATTTTAACCCATGTTTGAAAACAAGCATCAACAAATAATTTCACACCAAACTAACAATTACTCCATGTTCAATAATCAAAATACCATCATTTCCCCTCCCCTAGCTAAAAATCTAGCCTAGGTGAGGGGTACTCATACTAACTAAAGCAATACACAAAACTACCATAAGAGAAAGCATGAATAAGAACAAGAACATTGAAGAAAATAGCAACTACACTAACAAATCAACTAAAAGATGCAAACTATAAACTCATAAACCATAAACAAGATGATTAAACCAAGAACAAGCTAAGTAACAAACATAATAGCATAAAGATGATAAACAAGTATAAGGGAAGTGAGAAATATTACCAAAAACTAAGAGATTGAATGTATTGATTGATTGCAAAATGATGAAGAAGACATGTTGATTGAAGATTACAAGCTAAAAACTACTCAAAGCTCTTGTGTTTTTCTCTCTAAAAATACTGAAAACAATGCTAAAATTAAGTGGTAATTTCGTCCCCCCTAAACCTAGAAGAGTTGGGGTATTTATATATTACATGAGAGAGAACAAATGGACGCGCTGAAACTGGGCCAAGGGAGCGGACGCTCCAGGGGTTGGAGCGGACGCTCCATGCAAGGGGAGCGGACGCTCCATGGGTTGGAGCGGACGCTCCATGGGTTGGAGCGGACGCTCCATGCATGGGCGAGCGGACGCTCCATGGGTTGGAGCGGGCGCTCCATGCATGGAGAGCGGACGCTCCATGGGTTGGAGCGGACGCTCTGGCCTTTGCTAGCAGCCAATGCCTTCTGATCATGGGCCGAGCGTCCGCTCTAAATTAGAGAGCGTCCGCTCTGACATGTCAGAGCGTCCGCTCTCATATTTAGAGCGTCCGCTCTGAGAAGACTGCGCAAAGAGCTGATCTTGTAAGGCTCATAACTTTTGATGTAGATCTCTGATTGGAGCGTGTAATATACCGTTGGAAAGCTCTTGAACTCTAGTTTCCAACACAATAGGCCCCGCATCCAAAAGATTTCCAGAAAAGAATTTATGCCCAAAATAGTGGAGGGTGGTCAAAACCGGCTTCGAATCCTCTGGCGTGGACCTAAAACAACTCATGTTAAATATCAAAGCACTTGTATTCCCATTTCCTCTCAAAAATGCATAGAAAATACCCAAAAATGAAACGAGACCCAAATCTTGGTAACATGTAACGAGCGGAGGAAAAACCAATTAAAAATGCACAAATATGGGCAAAACAAAGAATAAAAAGGATGAAAAATGACCTATAAGATGGTGCACAAATGCACCGATCAAAATCCCCCCAACTAACCCTTTGCTCGCCCTCGAGCAAAGTCAAATTGATTCCCGAACCACAGGATAACAACACCAAGTAATGGAAAATAACAACCTAATCAAACACAGCATATTTACACTAACTCACTGTCGTAGGAATCACGGTCATTTTTAGCGTAAATGACAAGCCATTTAAACCTCAAAGTCGTCAATGAGGACGAGTGATGCTCTCGTAAGGGTTTCCAAAGAGTTTAACCCATAACTCTTCCGACAATAGATCAAGGCAGAGGTTAACGAAAAGTCGAAAACAAAGAAAAGAAAAATAAAAGGAAGAAAAATAAAACAAAAATCCCTAGTCGGACTTGTAAATGGATCAAGGATCAATGAATGCAAACCTTTCTATGCACTAGCGGAAAACATGCTCAAAAATGTCTAAGTTAAGGTGGATAGTCAAATAAAACATGCTACATAGAAGAACTAGAGAGAAACAATCCCCTTTTCGCTCTACAACCAAACAATCACAAGCTAAGCTAGTTTCATCTCCACCCTTTGAGGTAGCTCCTCATGACTCCCCGAAGGAGCCGGAAGAACAAAAAGGAGTAACAATTTAGGCTACCCGACATCTCATCATAACAAAGCCGCTCAATATGCTTGAACCATGACTTCCTCCACCGACTATAACTCAACTCTCTAGGATCAAGAGGGCTTAAGGGTTGTAATGTAGGGCTAGGGTAAGGTAGGAATGAATTTGGCTTTTGGTGCTCAAAACTTAAATAGTGAAGCAAATAAGTGCCAATGAGCAACAAATAGCAAACAAACTCCTAATACGCCATACACATACACACAAAATCCCCCAAGCTTATTCAAAGAAATAAACAAAATTTGAAAAATTTTACAAGATTTTTCGCAATATTCCTCCTCCCCCAAGCTTAAATGACACAATGTCCTCATTGTAAAAGAGAAAGGAATAAATGCTTTCCTTTTTTTTCTTTTTTTTTCACTTTTTTTTTCAAATTTTTTTTTTTTTCCAATTATTTAACACGACCTTGCCTTTTCCAACTTAGGTCGGCTTTTGCTTGCAACTATGCAAATCAACACGTTTGTGCTTAGCAAACCTCCTTACTTCTCCACAAATTTCCGATACAAAGCAAATACAAACCACAATGCTCCAATTGCTTCACTATACCTAAAAGGATATAAGACAAAACAAGGGGCATACAAGGCTAGTAATGTGGCTAGAAGAAAGGAAAGGCCAAGCTCAAAAGGTTCCAAATGATAAATGCACAGAAAAAAAAAAACTAGAAAAATGAAAGAAGCAAGACAAATAAAACAAAAAAAGGAAATGAAAAAGGAAAAAAAAAAAATGGAACATAACTAGGAAAATGAATGCCTCTGTCCTCCCCTAGAGTAGCTCGGTCGCGGTCTCGGCGAGTCATGAATCAAGTTCTTGATCAAGCTAAGTTATAACAAGGATCCTATCGCCACTCAAACAAAATATGTTGAAGGCTTGAAAGATTTGACATTTCCTCACATGTTAAGGGTAGTGGATTGCAAATACTACCTCCAGGGATTCAACTAGCTAGCAAAGCATCACCAATCATTCCACAACCCAAGAGTTTAAGTTTCATGAACTCTAAAGCTCTAAAACCTAGCACATGATATTTGAAAATCAACCCCAACATCTCAAACCATGTGGACCGCTAACAATTAGGAAGGAATGCATTCAATGTCCAAGACTCTAAAGTGATCAAGTCCAAACTAAAAACAAGACCAAAAATACACTTTGCCTTGAAAAGAAAAGAAAAGGAAATTGAAAAAAAAAGGAAAAACAAAATAAGAAAACTATACAAAAGTGAGGAAAACAAAATCCAAGCATGAATGACTCTCAAATAAGCAATCAAGAATCAAACAAATAAATAAATCGAGGCCCAACGCCATCGATATCCAAATGTCCTCAAGGGCTTAAAAGCCAAAATTAAAAGCCAAACATCCTCGAACAATCATCTCCTCCTGAACCTAACCCTAAAACTAAGCAAACAAGGGAAATAAAAGAGGAGAGTTTGGAAAGATCTCACCAAAGCAGGCTTCATCAATTTCTTACTTCAATTTGTCTCACTCTTTAAGTTCCTCAAACCTACATACACATGAGACAAGTCCAAACTTCCAAAATAAAAGCATTAATAACATAATGAAAATGAAAGATCAAAAGGTCCTCCCCCTCCCCCCCCCCAATTCGAATGAAGCATTGTCCTCAATGCTTCAAACAAGTTCAAAGGGAGGGAGGGAGGGAAAGGAAAATAAGAGGAAAAGAGAAAATAAGAAAAATAAAACTATTTACAAAGGGAGACCATTTAATCTAGTAAATAAGATTGCAACGATCTCAAAAGCTTGTCATGTGCAACCGCACACGGCTCAATGAGTATCACATAGGCAAGAGTATACAATAGAGTAGGCACAAAGTGAATCAATACTCTATGCCTAAATGATGAAGAAAAGGCAAAATGAGAAAATTTACAAGGAAAAATGAAAAAATAAGAAGAAAAATCAAAACAAAAAGAAGAATCAAAAGAAAAAGAAGAATCAAAAGAAAAGGAGGAAAAATTGTCACTACTATACAACTTTGCTACAATGGTATCAACAAGAGAATCTTGGGGGTCATGAGTGGTAAGAGGATCCTCAAGTGGTGGACAAGTGACATAGTGAGGAAGAGAAATAGGGAAAGAAGGAACAAGATCAAGACTCTTGGAGAAAGGGGCATGAGTGGATAGAACGGGCGTTATGTCCTCGCAAAAACTCTCACTCACATCACAAGAACTCATAACAAGAGCACTCCTATCCAAAGCTTCTTCACCTAAAGATTCATCTCTCAACTCATCACCTACATCATCTACATCCACAAATAAAGGGTTGTGATAATCACGAGTTTCATAAGCATCCTCAAAGAGGGGGTTTTCAATCTCTAAGCCAAACTCATCATCATCACTATCACTAGAGTCACCATCTTCACTTTCAATACCATCTAAGTCATCAATTGATTGAGGTGGGTTAGGAAGAGACTGAATAATGGAGTCAATGGGAGAAGGGGAGGCAAAAAGAGAATCTAGGGATTCACAAACTTCCTCAAAAGCAACCTCTTCCTCTTCATGAATTGGACTCACCAAACCTAGGCATGGCTCATCATCATCACTACTCCAAAATCCATCATCAACAAGCACAATTTTCTCCCTCAAAACATTTTCTTTCTCTACATAGGGAGAACCACCATCAAAATCATTCGAGGACTTAGATGCATAAACACATTTTCCATAACCTCTCTCCTTGTCTATCCTCATCAACTCACGTATCACATCCTCACACTCTTGGTCGGTCATAGAGGGTATTGGATCACACTCCTTCACTAACCCATTGCTCTCATCCTCACATTCAAGAGGGGTAGGGGTGTAGCAAACATCTACTCTAGATTCAACATGTTCAACACATTCAATTCTACTACACATTAGTTCCTCTAAGTGATTCATGGCATCAAGAGTAGGATTCACATCATAGACTTGAGAATGCATCACATCATTTAAATTAGGGGATGAATTAGCATGCGGGGGAGAGGAATGATCATCAACACACATGTTCCTCCTTTCTAACTTCATGTCATCGCAAAAGGATTTTATGCAATCTAAGATAAGTTGTGTATCAAAACTTGGAGCATGCACCTCATTACAATTTTGACTTAGAGAAGAAGAATCATGATATGACAAGTGAGGAGAAGCATTGTAAGCACAAGGGACATCATTGTAATTCATGCAATCATTAGGTGGGGATGAAAATTCATAACCAAACTGCATAGAATCACAACTAGGAGAGGGGGTAGGAGGCATACCATAGTTGGGTTGAACTTGTTGTGGGTTTGTGCCCATATCCCACTCATATGAGTCTTGAGCTAAACATTTGAAGTAGTCAAAAGCATCATCCCAAGAAAGTGCTTGAAACCCTCCATTATGCCTATACTCAACCAAATTGAGAGTGAAATCGTTCAACCCGGCGTAAAGTACTTCACATAATCCACGTGTCCCACCAAAATACTTGTTGGGAAATACTTCACACACCCTATCGAAAAACCTCCAAAATGGCTCATTCTCAAATTGCGGAGGAATTGAGAAACTAGCCATTCTTGAAAATGAGTCTCAAGATATGTTACTTGTAAAACCAAAGCTAAGCAAAGGGTTAGCAATGACAAGAGAGAATAAAAGGAAGAGTAAAATAAAAGAAAAATAGTAATCACAATAAAAGGAAAATCAAAATCAAACTAGAAAATGAAAGCAATAACTGAAATCGCAAAAATAACTCAAAAACAATTCCAATCAAGTCGCACCTCCCCGGCAACGGCGCCAAAATTTGATCGGGTGCTAGGGGTCGTTACTTCCTAGGTCCGGTCAAAGTATAAAAACCCTATTCTCTAACTATCCTAAATGGGTAGTATAATGGAGTAAGGGGTCGAATCCACAGCGAGGTAGGTGATCGGGATTGTTTCTAGGCCAATCTTGCTATTTGAGGGTCTCTTTTTGGGGTTTTTTGGGTAAATTGGGATTTATAAACAATGAAACTAACCAAATTAGACTACAACTACATCTACAAGTAAAGTCACTAGAGGAGGGGGAAAACACGATATTCCAAAAATTAAGCACGAAGTAACCACATAACAAGCATAAAATCAATTGTTTCAAGCAAGGAGATTAGTTAATGCAAGTGGGCTTAGATTTCTCAGCCGACCCACTTACATAACATCTCAATCTAGACCAAACCAAACACCATGGATCGAATCGCTCGGTAGACTAGATCTCTCATTCTCTACCTCGCTCACAATCCGGTTCGAAGTACCCTAGACCTTTTCTAACATATTGTCTCTAACCTCATGCTTAGATTTCTCAACCACACTTGGTTAGTCCAATATTCTATCCTAGAAGTTGGCCAAACTCCTAATCTAGCATTTTAACCCATGTTTGAAAACAAGCATCAACAAATAATTTCACACCAAACTAACAATTACTCCATGTTCAATAATCAAAATACCATCATTTCCCCTCCCCTAGCTAAAAATCTAGCCTAGGTGAGGGGTACTCATACTAACTAAAGCAATACACAAAACTACCATAAGAGAAAGCATGAATAAGAACAAGAACATTGAAGAAAATAGCAACTACACTAACAAATCAACTAAAAGATGCAAACTATAAACTCATAAACCATAAACAAGATGATTAAACCAAGAACAAGCTAAGTAACAAACATAATAGCATAAAGATGATAAACAAGTATAAGGGAAGTGAGAAATATTACCAAAAACTAAGAGATTGAATGTATTGATTGATTGCAAAATGATGAAGAAGACATGTTGATTGAAGATTACAAGCTAAAAACTACTCAAAGCTCTTGTGTTTTTCTCTCTAAAAATACTGAAAACAATGCTAAAATTAAGTGGTAATTTCGTCCCCCCTAAACCTAGAAGAGTTGGGGTATTTATATATTACATGAGAGAGAACAAATGGACGCGCTGAAACTGGGCCAAGGGAGCGGACGCTCCAGGGGTTGGAGCGGACGCTCCATGCAAGGGGAGCGGACGCTCCATGGGTTGGAGCGGACGCTCCATGCATGGGCGAGCGGACGCTCCATGGGTTGGAGCGGGCGCTCCATGCATGGAGAGCGGACGCTCCATGGGTTGGAGCGGACGCTCTGGCCTTTGCTAGCAGCCAATGCCTTCTGATCATGGGCCGAGCGTCCGCTCTAAATTAGAGAGCGTCCGCTCTGACATGTCAGAGCGTCCGCTCTCATATTTAGAGCGTCCGCTCTGAGAAGACTGCGCAAAGAGCTGATCTTGTAAGGCTCATAACTTTTGATGTAGATCTCTGATTGGAGCGTGTAATATACCGTTGGAAAGCTCTTGAACTCTAGTTTCCAACACAATAGGCCCCGCATCCAAAAGATTTCCAGAAAAGAATTTATGCCCAAAATAGTGGAGGGTGGTCAAAACCGGCTTCGAATCCTCTGGCGTGGACCTAAAACAACTCATGTTAAATATCAAAGCACTTGTATTCCCATTTCCTCTCAAAAATGCATAGAAAATACCCAAAAATGAAACGAGACCCAAATCTTGGTAACATGTAACGAGCGGAGGAAAAACCAATTAAAAATGCACAAATATGGGCAAAACAAAGAATAAAAAGGATGAAAAATGACCTATAAGATGGTGCACAAATGCACCGATCAACCCCATCTTACGGAAATCCATATCATAAAGACGACATAGTAAGTATTCACTATCCCAATACTGCAGTTAGGATAGGGGCAGCGTCTTAACCCAAGTCTTAGAATCTTACTCTAAGGTTAGGCATCTAACAGTAACTTTCAAGCTATCTTTACGTTCTTTACATTCTTGGTTAATCTTAAGTTGCATCTTACGCCTTTACTTAAGACTAACTATAAAAACCATAATCTTGGAACCTCGTTATTCAATCTTTATAACTTTCTTTAATAATCTTTAATTACTTTTAACCTTTCTTAAATCAAGACTATAAGATCTATACTTAAAGACCACGTAATCATAATAAAGAAAATCAAGATTCAACATAACATAATCAAGAAACCTCAAGAACTCAAGAATCATCAAAGAACTTATCAAGAAACCTCAAGAACTCAAGAATCATCAAAGAACTCATCAAGATCATCAAGAATTATCATCATCAATACAACTCAAAACACACGCATGACATGGCTAACTTGCAACAACATAATCATCAATACTATGCATCGAAACTCCATGAAAACCGAACATGAACATGATCAAACATAAAACTATCATATCTAATCATAAAATTCATAGAAACAAGGCAAGAACATTACGAAACAACTACCTAAATCAGCCCATAAATCACGCATGGTACAAGGTCATAATCATCAACTTTCGGTCTAGTTTAATCATCTAATCTACCCTATGAATCATGGTATACAAACTAGGATAGGATAGCATGTTACCTTATTGAAGTATAAACACGAAAGTACACGAAACTTGCTTCCCGGAAACGAAACACACGGCCCAGCCACGCGGCCAAACACGAGCACCACACGGCTCCAACCTACTTGAACACGGCCTGAACGCACAGCCACCACGACCACCGTGCAGCACCACTCGAACACCACGCACAACCCTCACGAACACGGTCCTCAACCCACACGAACCTTACCCAAAACTCAAACCGAAATCGAAGTCTTGATGAATGGCAATGAAAGTTTACTTGTGTCTAATTACTTAAAGATCAATAGGATATGAATCTTTAAGTTTTGAGTTGAAAAAGATGATGAACAATTGATGGAGATTCAAAGCCAAAAAAGGCGTGTGGAAATGGAGGGAATGGAGAGAGTGTTTTGTGTTTAGTTGTGGGCAAAGGATGATTAGAATGGCAAATGATCATTAAGCCTTATTACTACTTCTATTTATAGAAGTTAGTTAAGGTGTGAATACAAGGCAAGTGGCAAATCAAGCCACTTAACATAAGGGGGGCCGGCTATGGGCTTGCTCAAATGGGCTAACAAGTTTATTTGGGCTAATTACACTTAAGCATGACTAATCATGTCTAAATCGCATTAATTAATTAACTAGAAAATTAAAATAAAATTCTAATTAATTAAAATAAAATAAAATAAATAATAAAACAGTTAATCATAAAATAAAATAATCATATTCAAGAATTAAAACAAAAATAAATAGTCCAAATAAATTCGGACCATACATAAAATAAACATAAATAGACAAATAAAATAGCAGAAAATACCGAAAAACTGGGGCGTTACAACCTCCCCTCCTTAAAGAAATTTCGTCCCCAAATTTAAGGCAAAGGAGATTGCTCACCTTCGAATAACACCGGGTACTTCTGCTTCATGAACGCCTCAGTCTCCCAAGTCGCTTCTTCACGATGTTGGTTTCTCCACAACACCTTGACTAATCTGACTTGCTTGCGTCAGAGGGTCCTCTCTTCGCGATCCAAGATCTGAACTGGTCGCTCCTCGAACGTCAAGTTCGGCTCAGACGTGGGTAGGATCATATACATATTTCCTTAGTTGAGAAACGTGAAACACATCGTGAACATTAGATAAACAGGGCGGTAATGCTAAACGATATGCCACTTCCCCAACTCGTTCTAGTATCTCGTAAGGTCCCACGAACTTCGATCGGAGTTTCCCCTTCTAACAAAGCGAGCCACTCCTTTGAATGGTGAAACCTTAAGCAAGACTCTGTCACCTACCTCGAATGTCAGTGGTCTACGTCGGTTATCGGCGTAGGACTTCTGACGACTCTACGCGGCCTGCATCTTCGATCGAATGACTCGGACCTTCTCTACGGTATCTCGTACCATCTCAGGTCCCAAAGCCATAGTGTCACTGATATCATTCCAACAAATCAAACTTCGACATTTCCTGCCATAGAGGGCCTCGTACGGAGCCATATCAATGCTGGAGTGATAACTGTTATTATACGAAAACTCTACCAAGCAAAGCATCTTCACCCAAGACTGATGATACTCCAGAGTACATGCTCGCAACATATCCTCCAGAGTTTGGATGGTCCTCTCAGTCTGGCCATCCGTCGCCGCGTGAAATGCTGTGCTAAGCTTTAACTTCGTCCCAAAGGCTTCCTGAACCGATTTCCAGAAACGAGACAAGAATCTCGGATCACGATCAGAAACTATCTCCCTCAGAACTCCGTGAAGTCGAATGATGTCCTGGATATAAGCCTCTACTAGGCGCTCCATCGACCAAGTCATCTTCATGGGTATGAATCTAGCGACTTTGGTCAACCTATCCACAATTACCCAAATGGCGTTCATTCCATTACAGGTAGGTAGGCTAACCACAAAATCCATAGATACCGACTCAAATTTCCAGGTCGGAATCGGTAGTGGCTACAAAAGACCTCCAGGTCTCTGGTGCTCGATCTTAACCTTCTGACAGACTAAATATCGAGCTACGAACTATGCGACATCCCGCTTCATCTTAGGCCACCAGAATAGGCCCTTAAGGTCCTTATAAAACTTATTACCTCCAGGATGAACAGAGTAGGGCGAGTTATGTGTCTCAGACATGATCCTGTCCCGAAGATCAGAACTGTCCGGTACATACCACCTCCCTCGAAAACGCAGACTACCATCGGTAGAAATCTCAAAGCCAACGGCTTTTCCTTGCCGCAAAGCCTCTCGAATCCTAGTCAACTGCGGGTCGTTCTTCTGACCTTCGCGCAATTCCTGGAATAACTCATGCTCGACACTCATAGATGTCAGATGAACTCTGACGGAACTACGACTTCTACTGAAGCTCAATCGATTCTTGCGACTCAGTGCGTCAGCAACTAAGTTCGCCTTGCCTTCACAGTAATTAAGAGTCAGGCCGTAGTCCTTAATGAGCTCAAGCCATCGTCGCTGCCTCATATTGAGGTCCTTCTGAGTGAAGATGTACTTGAGACTCTTATGATCCGTGAATACCTTACACGAACCACCATAGAGATAGTGCCTCCAAATCTTAAGCGCGAAAACCACAGCTGCTAGCTCCAAGTCATGCGTAGGGTAGTTATGCTCGTGCACCTTCAACTGCCTCGATGCATAAGCGATGACCTTCCCACACGGCATCAGCACGCATCCTAGGCCACTCTTAGACGCATCACTGTAAACCTCGAAATCCTCCTCATCGTTCGGAAGGGTAAGAATAGGAACAGAAACTAACTTCTGTTTTAACTGCTGAAATGCTTGCTCGCAAGCCTCCGTCCAAACGAATCGGATCTCCTTCTGAAGGAGACTAGTCATCGGCCTAGAAATCTTGGAGAAGTCCTAGACGAATCGTCGATAGTATCCGTCCAAACCCAGAAAACTACGAACCTCCGCCACATTTCTCGGGCTACTCCATTCTACTACAGCCTTAACTTTCGCCGGGTCTACCTTAATGCCTTCCTTACTAATAACATGACCCAGAAATGCTACCTCGCGAAGCCAGAACTCACACTTAGAGAGCTTCACGACCTACTTATGCTTCCTCAATATCTCTAGCACTATCCGGAGATGCTCTGCATGATCAGACTCGTCTCTCGAATACACTAGGATATCATCGATAAAGATTATGACACACTTATTGAGTAAGTGATGAAAGGTCCGGTTCATCTGATCCATGAACACAGCTGGAGCATTAGTGAGACCAAAGGGCATCATCTCAAACTCGTAGTGGTCTGATAGAAGGGATTTTCTCACCAAATAAAAAAACCCCGTCGTAGTATGAGTGGGGGTGTCGAACACGGGGAAGGTACGTTGCACTAGTGTAAGCATGAGCATCGAACAAGCTAGGTCGGGTGATGGTCGTGAGAGGCGGAGAGAACAACGGGAACTAACTAAAACTACACTATGAAAACAAGAATAAAAGGGACTAGGGTAAGAGATCCACAACTCATACCACCATGAATTGTGAGTCAATCGAACTTAGACTTAGGTCATGGATAAGGGGAGGACGTTCTAAGATCGCACTACTCTTTCGAGCTAGTATGATGACCGAGAAGACATATACAACCCACTTTCGCGCGGCGACACATCTAACAAGCCTTAAGCACGAAATCACGAAGACCGATAACTTTCCCTTGATCGAAGGCCCAACTTTGGTGGTGCTTCCATCAATCGGGCGAAGGAAGTCATCACCCACGTTCACCTTTCGGTCCTTCGGTGGGGATTCTTCAATGAATCCTGTAATGACCCAGATTTTATCGGTATTTTTGCCGGTATTTATGTGTACTTATGTTTGTTTATGTGCTAGTTCAAATTTATTTTTGAACTATTTAATCTAATTTTATGTGAATAATTTTGATTTAATCGAAATGTTTATTTCTTAGTTTTTATTATTTATGTTATTTATTATTTAATTAATTAGAATTTTTATTATTTAATTTTTCTAATTAATTATTTAATATTTTGGGCTAAATCAATTTGTGCATGATTAATCATGCGGTTTTCGCAAATTAGCCCAATTGAGCACGAGAGCCCATTTAGGCCCATTATAGCCATGATGGCCGGCCCCTCTAAAAGCATGGCAAGATTTTGCCACTTGCTTTGCTTTCACACTTAACCAACTTCTATAAATAGAAGGGGTTAGTGAGCCTTAAGATCATTTTTGCCCACTTTGCCATCCATTTCAAACACAAACTCCCTCCCATTTGCCTATATTTCACGCCATTTTTGATGATTGATACCCATCAATTGTTCATCAATTTTCTTAGCCCAAAACTTATTGATTCAAAGTTCATTGATCTTTAAGTAGCCTAAACACAATCTAAACCCATTTGTTTTATTCAAGATCTCTGGTCCGGGTTGGGTTGGGGGTTGTATCCGTGTGGGTGCCGTGTTGAAGACCAAGCAAGGGTGGTGGTTCGAGTGGTGAACCGTGCAGAGGACCGTGTGCAGCCGTGGTGGTTCGACTGGTGCAGTCCGTGGCAGCCGTGCAGTTCGTGAGGCAGCCGTGTGGTGCGTGGTGGTGGTGCCGTGTTCGTGTATTGCTTGGGCCGTGTGTACTTGTTTCCGGTCAGCAACTTTTGTGTTGTTTTAGTGTGTAATCTTCAATAAGGTAACATACTTTCTCAACCTTTTTGGTATACTATGTTTATAGTATAGGTTAAATGCATGTTGGGGTTGATTGTTGATGATTATTCATGATTTTATGTATGATTTTATAATCTGATTTTTATGTGTTTATATGATGTTTTAGTGATGATTTTTCATGATTTTATGATTGATTATACATTGTTATATGATCATGATTGTTGAGTTAAAGTTTGGTGGATTTTGGATAAGAAAAAGTTGATTTTCGAATGGTTTTAATGGTGTTATGCGTGTGATGTATGAGTTTGGATGAGTTCTTGATTGAGTTCTTGAATCTTGATTGAGTTCTTGATTGAAGATCTTGAATCTTGAATGAGTTCTTTATGAGTTCTTTATGAGTTCTTTATGAGTTCTTTGAGTTCTTTATGAGTTCTTGATGAGTCTTTAGGAGTTCTTGATTGAATCTTGAAAGTTAAAGAAAATGGTTTAAAGAATAAAGAAAGTTAAAGAAAGTGTTTAATATGGTTAAAGAATGATTAAAGATTCATGAATAATGGTTGGTTAGACTCAAGAATAAGGCTAGAGGCAGTTCTTGAGAATAACTTCGATGTTTTAGCTAGATTAATTTCGAGAACCGAGGCTTTAGGCAGTTCTTGAACTTAGTTTAGTTATGTTGAGATAATAATGAATAATATGATTAAAATGAGTAAATGAATTAATTAATTACTTAGCTTGATTTCATTTTTAGACGCCTGATACTTTGAGTAAGATTCAATGTATTCGGGTTAAGACGTTGCCCCTAATCCATCCGCGGTATTGGGTTAGTTGGAGTCATACTATGTGATCTTTGTGAATTCCAGTAAGATTGGTTTCACGGGACATGGATTTCCAGTAAGATTGGTTTCATGGGGTTTGGGAGTAAGATTCTCAAATCCGAACATAGTAGAAAGTTCGAGCGCGTAAGATGCGTTCGTACGAGCACAGTCCGGTCTAGAATATGAATGATTGCGCCAAAGATAGTTGATTAGGTTGGTTTGAGTCGAGTTCACGTTTCGGGTTGTTCTCGTACTTTGTTTAATGATGTTGATCGTTTGATTTATGCTATGTACATGTGTGTTCCCAATAGGGTGAGTCAGTTATGTTACTCGCCACTGATGGTGGACCGTTGTTGTATTTTTCAGGTACTTCAGATGATGATGCTCTTGCCTAGTTTTGGGTTGGGCGAGCGACGTTGTTTCTTGTGTTGTCTGTTGTATTTACTGTTTTCTTAGTATTAGTTAGCGACAGTATTTGTTTAGATGTTATTTCATTACTTTTGGACTTTTATATGTTGTTTAAAGACTCTGACATGTAGTTGGAGTTAACTCGTATTATAATATTTCTAGTTTGACTTTTGGATTAGTTTATGTACAAACTTGTGGGTATTTGTACTTTTGGTGGTTTAATAACAATATTTGAGGAATTAGTTTTATTTCTTAGGTTTCGAGTTGTAGTTTATAACTACTCGACTCGTCGGTTTCTTCCGCGCCGATTTAAGCGAGTCGGGTCGTTACAAATCCTATGTTAGCTAGACACAAGACTCAACATAACCGAATCCTAAGGTACCGACATTATCACAACCAAAGCCAAGAAACAACTAAGCTACAATCATGGAGGATCTGAGAAGTATCACTCAAACCCTAGAAATTAACTACTCACACATAACTAATAAAAACATAATTAAAATTATAATTAAATACATAAATTAAACCTAAAACTAAGAATAACAACTAAAACCTAGAAAACTAGAAACTAAACTACTAAGAACAACAATGAAATCAAAATAAACAACACCAAGCATGAAAATAATAACAAGCTATGAATTTAAGCAATAATCAATCACCAAACATCAAGCAATAATTAACTAAATGTAAAAATAAAGGAAAGAGTAGAGAAATGTTACAATGAAGCTTCAATATCAATGAGCAGAACAAATGGATGATCAATGTAACTTACAAACCAAAAGCTTGAACTTCCAAAAATAAATTTAAAGCTTTGAACAAGAAAATCTATGGAATTTTGGAGAGAGAAAGGAGAGAAAACAACTAAGAACTAGGTTATTTATTCTGAAATATATCATAAATGTGATTCTCCTTACAAAAAGGGAGTATAAAGGTATATATACCTCTCCCAAAAATTAAAACAAAAGGCTAAAAAAAAACGAGCACAGGCTTTTCAGCGGGCGCTGAGGCGATGACAGCGCCCGCTGACACCTATGACAGTAGGCTTGCAGGGCTTGAAGACTTATGGCAGCGGGCACTGAGTTGGGGTCAGCGGCCGCTGCCAATACTTGGGGTGCTACTGCCTCAAAACAGGGGAGGGGGACAGCGGGCGTTGTTTGGAAATCAGCGGCCGTTGTCTTCTCTTTGTGCCCAAAATATGCCCATCAGCTCCTTAATCAGCGGCCGCTGGGAATCCATCAGCGGCCGCTACAAGGCCATCAACAGCTACTGCCTCTTTCACCAAAAGTCCAGAATTCATCCCAGCAGGCGCTGAGGGATTTCCAGCGTCCGTTGAGGTCTTTTTTCATTGCTACTGCCTCTTTCACCATTCACCAGGACTCATCCCAGCGGGCGCTGAGGGATTTCCAGCGTCCGCTGAGGCTTTTTCCAGCATCAACAATGGCATAGAGGACTTGTGGTTTCCTCGAGGTTCCCGGTTCGCTTCCTCGGGTTCTGAAATCAACTCGGGACCTGCAAAAGGGAAGAAAACGCAGAAACAAGGAAAAATAGAGGAAATCACATAGAAAAGGGGAAGGGGACTACAAAAGTAAAACTAAGCTAAAAATCCTAAAAATGCTAACGAAAGCCAAATAAAATAAGAAAATAAACTAAGAAAAACTAAGAAAAATACTAACTAAATACAGACTATCAAACTCCCCCAAGCTAGCTCGTTGCTTGTCCCCAAGCAACTACCGCACGAAGAGTTCGACAAATCCTTGAGGAGAGGAATTCTACAACGGACTAAGGACTCCTATTACAGCCTTAAGGCGCACAAATCCCAATGCTAGGAACTAATTAAACTAAGGACTGAAACCTTTCACACATTAGAACCTTAAAGGACTACGAGGTATCCAAGCCTAAACAACCTAACAACCGTCAAACACCCTTGAATAATCTCAGACATAAGTCGGTGGCGGGAAAAATACTCCGTGAGGGAGTTATGTAGAACAAAGGAAAGGACACTCACGTCTCGCCGGAGTTAGCGTCTCTCGAAATTTGACAAGTGACGCTGCATACCAAAGATGAGACCTTTCGAGAACATGAAATCAATAGGGCTTAAGGTCATAGCATCTTACATACAAGGCCCGAGACTACAAATAACTACCGACCGACTGTTAGGATAAATTACAATAGGACACTAGTCGGCTAAGAAAACTACTATCTACTTCTCTAATTATGCACATTTTTTTTTATTTTATAAATAGAAGAAATTAAAAAAACAAGCGTATAAACAACTAGAACTAAAAACATGACATAATAAACATAAATAATTAATAATTAAATTTTTTTCATTTTTTTTCATTTTTTTCATTTTTTTCATTTTTTTCATTTTTTTCTTTTTTTTCAATTTTTTTTTTATAGAGACGGAGTTATAATACTCAAATAATTACACTATTACAAAATTTACAAGGACCGAAAATAAAACTCGATGCTATGACGTAAGATGGTACCTAAATCATGTTCCAAGTCTCGAAAGGGCGGTAGCAATTCACAAGTCAAAAATCAGAGACAAAAGAAACAGAAAAACTAAAACCGACGAGGGATACAATGCGACGCTCAGAAATGAATAACCCTAAAAGGGTCTAATTAAGGCAGGAGCTCCAACCTCACCTAGGTTCAAAGACCACCGACTCAGCGTCAACTAAACAGGGGACAACCTCGTACCACAAACCGACTTGGATACACATCTAGTCCTAAAGGGTTCTCCTAAAAGGGAAAAGCATTCTATCCTAAGAGTTAGTAAAAAGCATTGAAAATTGTGCGGACTCGAGACTCTAAAGGAAAGAAAAGTCCCTATAAGGATTCCCCTAGATTCGTCATCGGGAGACGACTAAACCTAGAAAAATAAAAGGGATAAAAGAAAATAAACTACGAAAAATAAGCTACATGCAAAAATGGAGAAAAATAAAAGGAAATAAACTACAAAAATAAACTAGTATGCAAAAACTAATAAAAAGAAACTAAGGAAAATAAGAAAAGAAAAATAAACTACGAAAATAAACTAGAATGCAAAGCATTAAAATGCATTTGGATTTTCAAAACGGGAGCAAAACCTGGATATCACCCCAATGACCACTATAAATCACACACACTAAGAAACACAACCACGAACAAGCACAATCAAACATACCCCAAGAGCAGCTCCCCCAAGCTAGCTCCTCTATCCCAAGACCACGACTAAACCCCAGGTTCACTTAAATAAAAGTGAGAACTTACCTGTAGAGGACATGATTCGGTTTGTCGGGAAACCTGTTGTCCAGGTGCACCATTGACACTATTAAAGCGCCTTTAACGCTACCGAAATCATGCCTCGATCGAGGCTCTAGTGCTTCACCCTCACTAGCTACGGGTCCAAACAACAACAAAAAAAGTAACCGGACCCAAAGGGTCTAAATCCCCCCAAGCTAGAACGAAAGCATCGTCCCGAGGCTATGAGTGGAGAGGTCTAGAGCTCAGGGTCATCCTGGGGGGGGAGGGAGGGGTGTCGGAAGAAGTGACCTTCCGACACATGATAGTCGTACATCTGGTCAGTCTGTATACGGAGACGGTTCAAGTCAGAACGCATCTCCATAATCTTGGCATCAATGGACGCATAAGCAGCGTTTTGCTGCTGGGATAGGGCCTCGAAGGCGGCCGCAAACTCAAATTGCCACTACAAGAAAAAGCATTTATTGCAACGAGTTTTTGCAACGACCTAATTTTTGTCGTTGCAATACATAGTTTTAGCAACGACAATAAATAGTCGTTGCAATACCTGTTGCAATATAATAGATTTTTATTTCCCTCCTAACGAAATTGTGCGCGGGAATTGCTGAAAAATGGGCTTATGTTTTGCAACAACATAAGTCGTTGCAATAAATCAGGTACTATGTAAGGCAACAAGGAAAGTTGTTGCAATAAAATATCATCAGTTTTTGCAACAATTGATGTCGTTGCGAAATATTCTCCTAACTTAAGGCAACAAAAGGTTGTTGCTAAATCTAGTGAAAAAAAAAATAAAAAAAAAATAAAAAAAAAATATACCCAACCAAACCTTAAACATTTCATCAGTCCACCTCCACACCACGCAGCACGCACGCAGAGAAACCAAAAAAAACGAAAAAACCCTTCTCTCATCTCCACCACGCACCAGCTCCACCACGCCCCAGCTCCACCACGCCCCAGCTCCACGACGGCGACGCAGCAGTCCAGACCAGCCACCTGATGTCGACGCACCGACCCACGCCACTCTAGCTTCAGCCCTACACGACGCCGCGAACCAGAACGGTTGAATTCCTCCAATTCTCGCCTGCCAGTTGTTGAGGGAGCACCGCCAGCCGTCGACCATCACCAACCATTCACCACCTGACGTGGAGCAGCCGCGACCTACAACCACCAATTCTGTCCAGATCTGGTATGGAAAGTGAAGTTTTTTCTTTAAGTAACTTCTCTGATTTTGTTGAATTATGCTGAGATTATCACTTAAATTCCTGAATTTTATTTTCTTGTGCTTGAAATTCCATCTTGATTATGAAATTTTGGGTTGAATGGTGTTGGTATAGTTGATGGTGTTGCTGAAATTCCATCTTGATTATGAAATTTTGGGTTGAATGGTGTTGGTATAGTTGATGGTGTTGCTGAAATTCCAATTTGAATTGTGTTTCTGAAATTATGCGTTGAAATTATACTAATTTTAGTTGTTTTTTAATGCTAAAATTATGCTTTTGCTATTGGTATAGTTGATGGTTATTAGTGTTATATGTTAGGTCTTTGAGAGTTAGTTTATTTTACTCTCTTTATTCCACTCGTTTCTCTCTGACTATTTTTCTCTCTTTAATGCTAAGTTGTTTCAATGGTGTTGTTTTTATTTTTTTATTATTCTAAAATAGTTAGGTTTGATTATATATAATTTTTATAATTATAAGTTAAAGATTATATATTATATATTAGTAATATATAAGGTCAAAATGTACGTATGATAATTTCATAATTGATTTGCATATTTTTCACCTACTAACCGTAAGCACATTAATTTCTCAACGGAACTCACCTATATATATATATATATATATATATATATATAATCACAACCCTAAGAACATAACACAACAATGACTAATAAAATGACCCATTATAATAGCTTCTACCTTCTACCTATATGCTCAAGTTAATGAGTAATAACCAAGTAATTTTCCCAGTGGCCTAACACTTGATGTAATTAGAAGCATACTTAATTAGACAATTACAATTAGTGGGATATGTAATCAGTAATTTACTATTGATGTTCTTATTTTTTTACAATAGGATATGGCTTTAAATAAAGCGTGGATGAAACTAAAGAATCGGTCATCATGTGATTATGTGGAAGGTGTTGATAGTTTTTTAAACTTTGCTCTTTCGAGTGTTAGACATGAAGATAAGGAGACTACCACTATTAGGTGTCCTTGTAATAATTGTCGAAATATTTTATTCAAAAGAAAGACTGATGTGAGATTTGATTTGCTTAAGTGGGGGATGTATGAAAAGTATTCCGTGTGGGATTTTCATGGAGAAGTACTAAATGATGTAAGGGAAGATGAAAATTACAATGACTTTGATGTTGATGATGATATTGGCATAACAATGCTCCAAGATGCTTGTGGCATGGCTCCTATGAATATAGGGGCACATGATGAGATTTTGAGTGATAATGAACATGTTCCCGAAGAGCCTAATGAAAATGCCAAAAAATTTTATCGACTCTTACAACAATAAATAAATATATGATAGAGGGTACACTTGGTAAGAGAAAAAGAATGAGTAAGCTAGCTGAAAGGATTACTCAAGCTATTGATGTAAATGAAGCTGCAAACCCAATACCTAGAGAGGTGCAAAATAATGACCATGTTGATGACTGTGATCAAGGAGATATAGAAGGTTTGAATGAAGGTAACTTGCTCTCATCTAATCCCTTCCCTCTTTTGAAAAATTAATGATATTTTGGTATAATTTTTTTCTCCCTTCATTTATGAAGCAACAAGTAAGACCGTCGGAAAAGGAAATAGAGGAAAATACAAGAGTATTGTGGTTGATATGAAAATTAAGGGAAAGGGATCCAAACTGAAAATTGAGATACCTGATGAAATTGATCGAGCAATTGGTGAAAATGCACGACATTTGGTGAACGAGTGTGGTCGTGTAGTGAGGACAAGAGCTCCTTTGAATGTTAAGCATTGGGAAGAAGCTTTTTCTATGGCAGGGGATAGTATGTGGAAGGAGATAGAGGTAATGTTTGATACTAAGTTGAACATAACAATTTATTTTTACAAATTTGACTAGATTTACCCTTATACTCTTTTACGTTACTTTGCTAGGATAAGTTTCAAATTGCTGAGTCAAGTCATTACTTGAAGATGTATGCCTTTGTTGTCGAAACCATGCAACGCTTGTATAGGTTATGGAAATGTCGACTACATTATTACTACAAAAATCCAAAATGCGGAAAAACTGACCAAGAACGTGAGAAAAATCCTCCTCCTGATCTTCCAATAGAGCAATGGAAATATTGTGTAAAACGTTATGGATCAGAAGAATTTAAGGTAGTTTTGCACACATTTTATAGGTAGTGTTGTTATGTGTACCTTGATTCTTTATAACATTTTTTTTTTCCAGATTGTAAGTAAAAGGAACTCAAAAAACAGATTGTCTGACAAAAGGGCTACCCATACTACTGGGAACTTAGCTTTTGTTGAAGTTGAGGATATATTGGTAAAACTTATTTTTTATACATATGTATGGCTTAATTAATTATTTGTACAAGTTTTATAACAAATATTACAAATAATATATGATCAATGTCAGACAAAGAAGAACAACAATGTGAAACCGTCTGCAGATGTGGTGTGGCTGATTGAGCACACACGAAAGAATGAAAAGGGTGACTTAGAATGGGCTGACACAACACGATCGAAAACAATTCATGTATGTATTCAAGTTGTCAACAAAAGTCATTGTTTTGGTATAATACACATGCTTTGTAGTTTTACATCCTTAATTAACTACCTTTTTTTTTAAGGATCAACTCAAACATGTAGTTGCTGAGGTTGGTGATACAATGTCACAAGAGGAGGTCTTGCTTCAAGTTTTACAACCAAGATCTGGGTATATTCGTGGTAAGGGAACTGCTGTACGTGGTTATGTGAAAGGAAAACAACAAGTAGTTCAAAGAAAACTGGTGGAAGAACAACAAGGGAAAATACAAGAGCAAGAACAAAGGATAAAGGAGTTAGAAGAAAGCCAGCATAAACAGAAACAAGAATTTGAAGAAATCCAAAAGAGACAAAAACAAGAATTAGAGGAACACAAAGCACAACAAGCATCAGAAATGGAGGCTTTCAAACAAGACTTACTACGCCAACTTGCAAATACAGGTGTCTAGTAGCTACTTTGGCTTTTATGTGCTAACAAGGTAAAAATATTTATGCTTTATATTCTCACACACACACACTCTTATATGTGCTCATAGTGTTGAACTGCTTTGGTTTTGTGGTTGAGTATTTGGCGATTATAAAGGAGTATTTTGCGGTTAGTTGTAGTAGTTGTGAATGGTTGGTTGTTTGTGTTGTCCTACGAAAGGTTGTATAATTTGGATCATTTTACATAGGTTTTGAAACCTTCTCCAATGGGGAGTAGTCCAAATTATAAAGGAAACTCTGCCGAAATTTTTATTCACCAGTTTAATTATGAGGCTATCAATTATAAAGGAGTATTTTGAGGTTAGTTGTAGTAGTTGTGAATGGTTGGTTGTTTGTGTTGTCCTACGAAAGGTTGTATATTTTGGATCATTGTACATAGGTTTTGAAACCTTCTCCAATGGGGAGTAGTCCAAATTATAAAGGAAACTCTGCCGAAATTTATACTCAAACCTATCTTATATATTTTTAAGAGGTTACCAAATAAAAAAGACTAATATAATATGATAAGAGTTTATTCATAGTTTAGATTTTTTTTTTTAAATGAAAATTAATTTTTTTAGGGATTAAAATTAGAAGTTTGTTATTATTTAATTTAAGTTAATTTTTCATATAATAAATTACATACTAACATTGAATTTTTTTCTTGATTAAATTTAAATATATTGCAGGTCGTCGGAATAGATGAACTTACATTTTTGGTACAATGCATGATTGAAGCTACTACTATGATATCTACTTCCTTTTGGTTATTAGCATTGTTAATACTTTTGTTATTAGAATTATAATTAGTAAGTACCAAATGATGGATATTTTGTGTAATGATGTAAGAAACAAAATTTCTATGGTATTTTGTAATGACATATATTCATATAAATATATTATATGATTTCGTATTGTTAAAACTATTTTGTATCATGATCAATTACACATAATCTATTGCTATATATTGCCAAATATATTCATTTGCCAAAAAAAAAATATCAAATAATCTTTTGCAACAACAATGTCGTTGTAAAACACTAGAAAGTCACTCTTTTTCAACGACAATGTCGTTGCAAAATAATGTACAACTAATCTTTTATAACGATTTTTTTTCACAAAAATAGATATATTGCAACAACTGTAGTTGTTGCCAAAACTATATATATTGCAACAGATGAAGTCGTTGCAATAAATATAATGTATTGCAACAGATTAAGTCGTTGCAATAAATAAAATGTATTGCAACGACTTTTGTTGTTGCCATACTAGGTACAATCTTTTGCAACGACCTTAGTTGTTGCAATAGATAGTCATATTTTGGGCAGGAAATACTTGTGTTTTGTAACGACATTTATTTGGTAACGGCAAAAGTCGTTGCAATATATTTTATTTTTTGCAACGAAAAAAGTCGTTGCAAAAGCTTTCGCTACGGCTTTATGCGCAACGACCCTGCAACGACAAAAGTCGTTGCAAAAACAATGTACTGCAACGACTTTTGGCTTTTTGCAACGACTTTTGTCGTTGCAATAAATGCTTTTTCTTGTAGTGTGCGGCTGGGGTGGGATGGGTTGTGCATGTGGTGGTTCTGGTGCTGGTTGTTCGATCTCCTCAACAACAACATCCGGGGGCCCCTGAAATAAATCTGCATCACGCTGGGCTATGGGTTCTGCGGGGATTATGTATGGGCTATCCCGATCAAACCTGGTTATCTCGAGATTGGGCAAATAATAGTTGTGTCTCCCGCGGACCAGGGCACTTAGCCTGTCTTCCCGACTGGTGTTCTTAATGAAAGACTGGTTGAGGAAATCAGACTTATCAAAATACCAGGTTTCAGAAAATGTTTCCAATTGATCAATAAACTGCGAATACCCCAATTTCATAGCTATGATCGTTACAAAACCTCCTAATGTGATATCAGCGGTCATCTTGGGGTCTCTTGTTTGGGCAAGCATACGCTTGACCAACAAGTGACCCGTGTTCACCTTACCCAACGGGGATGGAGTTGTTGCTAAGTAAATACAAAGCAACTCATCTTTGTTGATCTTCCCAACCTCCTTTTTGGAGAAGATTGAGTAGGTCAACAAGCGATGAAACAGTCGTAGGGCAAGGTGATGGATCGCGCTGGCCACTGCCCATGTAGAGTCAAAACGATCCTCACCTGTAATCGCATGCCAAAAGGCAAGCGGGTTAAAGTCAGGAAAGTTTTTTGGACTAAAATCAATAATGGGGTTGGCCGGGTCACATCCTAAAAACTCGTTTAGCTGGGAAATTGTAATGTTATGTCGGTCATTGAACAATCGGAATGAAAGTTGGTATTCTGGTATGTTAGTGGTGGATTCTATCTCTGTATAGGTCAATGTGCTAAGGAATTCACAGGCCAACGGTGGGTATGTGTAGTCAGCCATGTTGGGGTTAGTCAAGTTCTCCCACCCAAAGTTTGCGAACAGGGTTTGCATTTCCTTGGTGATCTGTAGCGCCAAACAAGGGCGCGCATCATAAAATTGGGTAGGGCGAAATGTTCGCCTCAACAGGTTATCATATTTAGCCCGATTGGCCTGTGGAATCCTAATGGCTGGTTGTAATAACCCGGAATTTTAGGCCAGAAAATTTCGCGGTTATTAATGTGATTTCCTTAGAATATTGTCTCATAACCGGCAGCTTGTGAAGTTCAAGACCGGCGGTATAGAACTGACAGCTTGCAAGGTCCAAGACCGGCGGTTTATGAAGACCAAACCGGCGGTATAGAACTGGCTGCTTGCAAGGTCCAAGACCGGCGGTTTATGAAGACCAAACCGGCGGCTTTGAAGCCTCATCTTTCAAAACTGGCAGCCTACTTTAAAACTGGCGGCTTCATCTTGAATTCTCAATTGGGCCAAGGACCCATTTCCTTCCCTTGTTAGGCCTTAGCCGGTCCTTCCTCTTTTTTTTTTTTGGGGCCAAGTTTGTTTATTTTAATTAATTAAATATTAGTTAATATTTTTGGATAATTAAATAATTTAATTAATTTAAAATCTTTTTTTTTTTTTACTCATTCAAAAGTTTGTTGTTGACCAACAAACTTTCCTCCTTGTTATTCTCCATCTCACGGCTGCCTAGTTGTTGTTTAGGGCTTGCTTGTTTTTTTTATATATAGGACCCCTTGTGTTATTTTGGGTCCTATTTGTTAATTTCTCCATAAACCCTAAAGTTTTTCTCCTCCTCTTTCCTCCTAAGAACAGCCGTGCATTGGGTTGCCTTGGATTAAATTTGCGATTTAAGGTAACTTCGCTTTCCTCTTTAATTTATGGGTAGCAATTCACATAGTTAATTAGGAATTAAGATCATGAAAATTGTAGGGTTTAATCCGGTTTTATGCATAAATGTCGAGTGATATATGTGTGTTATTTGGATGTGATTTTCGTGACTTTCTTGATTAAAATGTATGTTTCAAGCATGATTTAATTATTAGAATTATGGTAATTTAAATCGTGAAATTTAAGCATGTATTCGAATTTTGGCATGATAAAATTCTGATTTTTGTTTGAGAATTTTCGAGTGAAATATGATGCTGTTATGAATTGATTCTTGTAATTTTCTTGAATTTTATATGTTAATCTTGATTGTAAAAATTAATCTAATTACATGAAAAATTCTGATTTAATTGTTTTTACCACTCGAAATTTTTGTATAAATAATTTAGATATTTGTTCTTGATTTCTTCTATGGTTGTCGAGTGACATGCTATTTTTGTAATGAATTTTTCGCAATGTTTCTTGATTATTTCAAGTATGATTATGATTTATTTAATTAATTAAATTTATATCATGTATATGTAAATCTACTTACTCTCGGGATTTTCCCGAGTGAGCTAAAGATTAAAAAGATTAGAAGTATTATTTTGATCTCTCTTGAATTTATATGAGCCGTGAGATGATGGGTTAAAGCCTGTTAATTTAAATCTTGATTCTTGATTTTAATCAGGTTAAATAATGTTAAGTATGAATTTTATGATAATTGTCTATTTAAATTAATTATTTGTTGTCAATTGAATTTATATAATTTAATTGCATATTTTTTTGGTAAAAATTAGTATAATTGTCGAGTGACTAAAAATAAGGAAAAATAGAATTTTATTCATAGTTTGATAATTTTTAGTAATTAAATTGGTTAAGTAAATTAATTTAAGAAATTAACTAATTGTTGTTGTTAGTTAGAAATTGCCGTGTAACTTGCTTAGAATTAGTCTTTGTTAATTAATTTTTGACTTATTATTAATTTAGGGATAATTAATAATAAAAGTTACGGACAAAATAATTATTAGGGATAAGTTGTAAAGTGTAGGAATCAAAAGGAATAATAATAGTAGTATTACTTTGGTAGGGCCGAATTACTACCTATAATACTAATATAATTATATTGTATTGGATAATGTTACAAAGTTAATATATAATGTTAAGGTTAGTATCCGAAAGGATAGGGATATAAGTATATGAATATTTAAGGAATAGTATACGTTATAAGAATGAAATGCATAAGATATTATTAGGGATAAGAAAGGAAACAGAGTAATAGCTATACATGTTATGTCTCGGCCTCTGGCTAGGAAAGACTTGGTATTTAAGGTGGCCAACACACGTGCCGCACCTCTCTTTCCTGGGACTCCGAACATTTCATTTCCTATTACGGTCACCTAGTATTATCCTAATATATGATATGATTAAATTAAATGAAGATATAAGATACGATATGGACGCCCACCTGATGATACACGAGTCGTTAGTGGGTTAAGTCAGAGCCACTGCTCAATGGGACGAACACACGAGTTCCCCCGAGTAGTTTTGGGTCTTAGAATATGTAGTCGTCTGGTAGTGGTACACGAGCCGCTACTAGGAGTTATGGCCATAGCTTAGACATAGTGGTGAAACACGGGATCCGCTACGGGATTGAGTACACGAGCTCCTCCCGGCATGTTCTAGGAAGTTATGGTGAAACACGAGATCCATAACGAGTTATAGTGACCGGTCCAACAAAGATGTTATATTATGATTATACGATTGATATGATGAAATCATAAGATGAAGATTAAGATGATTTCAAAGATGATAGGGTAAGTTATGATCGTATATGATATGATATGTTAAGAATATGATAAGATATGATTATGACAAAGAATGAATTATGTTTATGATAAGATATGAATTATGATGAAAAGATATGATTATGATTTATTAATGATATAATTTAAGAAGGGTTAAGTATAAGTTAAGGATTGGGATAATTTAAGAAGTATATTGTAAGTCTTCCGCTGTGTATTTCCTGAATTTATACGGATATGTACGTGTGTATGTATATACGGATGATGTATGTATTTTGGTATGTATTCTAACCGTATTTTGCAGGGTTGATTATACGTACTTATTACGCGAATATACGTATTTTAACCGTATTTCTGCAGGGATATTTATACGTATTTTTATACGTATCTTTATACGTATCTATATACGTATCTGTATGCGTATTTTGTACGTACTTTTATACGTATTCTTGTATGTACGTTTATACGGAATTTGTGTATTGATGTGTAAAGCATGTATTAAATTCTTTATAGTTTTTATGATATTTTTCTATGCTATTATGTGTTTGGTGGTCCCTCGATTAAACGGGACAGCCTAGTTACTCGCCACTGACGGTGGACCCCCCCCCCTCAGTTTCAGGAGATGTTGCAGCAGAATAGAGCGGGCTTCGCCGGATGGGCTTGAGAGATTTAGTCTTATTTAAAGTTTCTAGTACTTCCAGAAAAGTATAAATCTTTATTTAGTTTATAATATGATCCCAGCATGTTGGGACAGTAATTCTAGACTTTTGGATGTAATAACGATCAGTGGATTATTATGGTTTCTAGTAGTTATATTAATAAAAGATATTTCTTCCATTCTAATGATTTGAGTTATTGTTTAACATGATTAAGTAATGATCCGAATGTCGATTTCCCTTCGTAAATCGACAAGCTAAAAAGTCGGGTTGTTCCAGTTGGTATCAGAGCTGAGGTTAGACCCTAAGTTACTTCTTCACAAGTGACTTTGTAAGATGAGTGCTTTATGAACCCGAGCGAACCCTAGCCTAATATGGAAACTTTAGATGAGAGAAACCATGGGTAGTAGCCTGGGTTAAGACGTTTTATCGCTGTGTTCCACGTTGATGCTGTTTCTGTGTGCCGTTCGTGTGCTAACTTGTTTGTGATTTCAGGATGTCGACCCCTAGACCACCGAATTTCCGTCTTCGTCGTCGCAACTTGGAGGATGCGATCCTCACGTTGGCTCAGAGCAGCGTCCGGGCTCAGAACAATCAGTCGACCTTTGACCGCATAGCCCGACTTCGTCCTCCGACTTATGATGGTGCAGCTGACCCAACCATCCTCGAAAACTGGATTCGAGAGATGCGTAAGATGTTCGATGTTTTAGCTTGCCCCGCAGCTGAACGGGTCCCCATAGCTACGTTTTACCTTCAGGGTGAGGCAGACAACTGGTGGAGTACACTCTGGTCTAACCCCGACACAGATCTGAATCTGAGTTGGGAAGACTTCACCAAAAGGCTGCAAGATCGTTTCTACCCCGAGGAGCTTAAGTGGCAGAAACAAGAGGAATTCCTCACATTTACCCAAGGTAATTTGTCCGTCCAGGCTTATACGGACAAGTTCACCGAGCTCTCCAGGTTCGCATCAGCAGTGATTCCTTCTGAAGCCGAGCGAGTTAAGAGGTACATCAAGAAGCTGAACTCCAGCATCCGTGTTCATGTGGTTAGCAGCAGGGTGAAGACTTTTCAGGAAGCATATGAGGTGGCTCTTGAGGTTCAGTCTTCAGTTTCTGATGAAGACACCGGGAAGAAGAGGGTTACTCCAGCTCCAGCTCCAGCTCCGGTTAAGAAGACCAGGTTCGAGCCTTCTTCGAAGCCGCAGCAGAGATCTCGACCAGCTCCGAGTCAGGGTCCGAGAATTTGTCGAGGTTGTAAGAAGGAGTTCCACCCGGGAAAGAAGTGTGATGGGTCTCCTATAGTGTGCTTCGATTGTGGTGAAGCGGGTCACAAGTCTATCTTCTGCCCTAAGAGACAGCCAGCAGCAGCAACAGCTACAGGTAGTCAGGCTCCGGTCAAGAACAGGATCTTCTGCATGACACAGGAAGAGGCAGATGCTCAGCCCGATGTAGTCACGGGTACATTTCTTGTTCATGATATGTCTGCGTATGTTCTGTTTGATACTGGTGCCACTGTGTCCTTTGTTGCTAGTACTTTTATTGCTAAAGCTAACCTGATGGGAGAGTCTCCTGTCAAATCTATCATAACTCTTCCTTCGGGAGAGGACTTTTCTTGTCTTCGGGAGTTCAGGGACGTGTCCATTGTCATCTCGGGGGTAAGGTTCGAGGCCAACCTGAAGGAGTTCCCTATGATTGAGTTCGATGTGATCTTAGGGATGGATTGGTTAGCTAAGTATCAGGCGACCTTTCGGTGTCAAGACCAGGCTGTCACTTTGCGAGGACCAGACGCAAAGAGGGTAACTTATGTCGGGAAGCCGATAGGCAAGGGGTTAAAGATCGTGTCCGCTATGAAGATGCGCAGGCTGCAGCGCAAGGGTGAGACAGTGTTTCTATGTCAAGTCAAGGACTTGACTAAGGAGGAACAGCTAGAGGCCATTCCAGTGGTTCGAGAGTATGCGGACGTTTTTCCAGAGGAGTTGCCAGGGATACCACAGGAAAGAGAAGTGGAATTCAACATCGATCTGGTACCTGGGACTGCTCCGATTTCTAAGGCTCCGTATCGCATGGCTCCAGCAGAGTTGAAGGAATTGAAGACCCAGTTGCAAGAGTTGATCGACAAGGGTTTTATCCGGCCTAGTGTGTCGCCATGGGGTGCTCCGGTATTGTTCGTGAAGAAGAAAGACGGCAGCATGAGATTATGTATAGATTACCGGGAGCTGAACAAGGTGACGATCAAGAACAGGTATCCTCTGCCCAGGATCGAGGATTTGTTTGATCAGTTGAAGGGAGCCAGTGTCTTCTCTAAGATTGATCTCAGGTCCGGTTATCATCAGATTCCAGTGAAGCCAGAGGATATACCAAAGACTGCTTTTCGCACGAGATATGGGCATTATGAGTTCGAGGTTATGCCATTTGGTTTGACGAATGCTCCGGCAGTGTTCATGGATCAGATGAATCGGACCTTCCATCATCTTCTAGATGTGTGTGTGGTAGTGTTCATTGACGATATTCTCATTTATTCGAAAAATGAACAAGATCACACTCAGCATCTTCATCTGGTGTTGGGTATTCTGCGGGCTCAGAAGTGGTTCGCGAAATTGTCTAAGTGCGAGTTCTGGCTCAAGGAAGTTGCCTTTCTAGGGCATGTGATTAATGCGGAAGGTGTCATGGTGGATCCAGCCAAGATTAAGGCAGTGGTAGAATGGCACAGTCCGAAGAATGTGGCCGAGATTCGAAGTTTTCTTGGCCTAGCAGGTATATTAAAGTTTTTGTTATAGCTTTTGTTAATGTCTATGCAAGAATACTTACCTGTGAAATTTGTTGTATCAGGTTACTATCGGAGATTTGTGAAAGACTTCTCCAAAGTAGCAGCGCCTATGACCAAGTTATTGCACAAAGATTGCAAGTTCGTGTGGACCGAGCAGTGTGAAGAAGCCTTTCAAGCACTCAAGCAGAGTCTTGTGTCTGCACCAGTTCTTGCTTTGCCGACGGAGGGTGTAGGTTTTGAGATCTACAGCGATGCGTCGAAGAAGGGTCTAGGTTGTGTTCTGATGCAAGAAGGAAGGGTGATTGCATATGCTTCGAGACAGCTCAAGGTTCATGAGCAGAATTATCCTACTCACGACTTGGAGTTGGCAGCGGTGGTGTTCGCTTTGAAGATCTGGCGACATTATCTTTACGGGGTGTCTTGCAAGTTGTTCACCGATCACAAGAGCCTGAAGTACATTTTCACCCAGAAGGAACTCAACATGAGGCAGCGACGGTGGCTCGAGTTAATTAAGGATTACGACCTCTCGGTTGACTATTGTGAAGGGAAAGCTAATAAGGTAGCCGATGCCCTTAGTCGTAAGGATCGTCATTCATGTAACAGAGTGGCGGTTTTACCTAAGGAAATCTGTTCCGACCTTCGCAAGTTGGAGATTGAGATGGTTACACCAGGCAGCACTAGAGTGTTTTTGAGTGCTATGAGTGTCGAGCCCAGTTTGTATCAGGAGTTACGGGAAAAGCAGAAGGAAGACCCACAACTCGAGAAGATTCGTGAAGCTAAACTTCAAGGCAAGGCAGAAGACTTCACGATCGAACCCGATGGTAGTTTGAGGTTAAGGCAAGGCAAGCTAAACTTCAAGGCAAGGCAGAAGACCGGGTCGGTCATTTCTTTTCTTTTTCCGGGGCTCAGACATGACTGATTTAACTAGGGCCGAAACTAACTATAAAAAAGATAAAATAAAATAAAAATTTCAGCTAGATTACTTACCTAACCAGTCAATGAACAAGAGGCCTAAACCCAAGTGCCTCAAGTTCACAAAATCACAACAGAAAAACCAAAAAATAATTCACCAACACAAATCCAAGTCAAAAAAAAAAAAAAATATATATATATATATATATATATATATATATATAATTCAACAAACACAAAACAAACAACAATCTAAGACTACTATTGAACTCAAAAATTCAACAACCAATTGCAAAGTATAACTAAAACCTAATATTCGAACTAAGCTTAAAAACAACAAAGCTAGAAAACTAGGGTTTTAGAAAATACCCAACTAGAGTATGAAAATACTCTAGAATAACCTCCTTGTTGTTGTTGTTGATGAAATGAGCCAAAAGCAACCAAGATCCTTGTTTTTTTCGTGTTTTTTCAACCCCCCTTTTTGTTTTTGTTTTTTTGAAGAAATTCGAACCTAGGGTTCGAATTTTAGGTGAGAAGGTGAGAGAGAATTGTGATGGGATGGGAGAAATGAAGTATTTGAGTGATAATGAAGATGAATGATGGAGATTTGAGTTAGTTTGAGTGAGATTGAGAGTTAGGGTTTGAGAGAAGTGAGAGAATTCGAGTGTTCTGATTTTTTTGTTCGTGAAAAATGAACAATTCTGAGCTCGAACATTTTATATTAAACGCACGCAGCGGGCGCTGACTTAATCCCAGCGGCCGCTGCCCCTTTGTTAAATGATTCTGGAATTCTTAACAGAGCCCATCAGCGGGCGCTGAGAATGGGCCAGCGCCCGCTGTAGTCATTTTTTTGGCTACTGGAAAAAAGGGTACAAGTTCCTCAGCGGGCGCTGAGAATGGGCCAGCGCCCGCTTCCTTCAAAATTTTTGCTACTGGAAAAATGGAACATGTTCCTCAGCGGGTGCTGAGAATGGGCCAAAGCCCGCTGCCATCAAATTATTTTGCTACTGGAAAATGGAACATGTTTCTCAGCGGGTGCATAAAATGGGACAGCGCCCGCTGCTAAGAATTTTTTAGCTACTGGAAGTTTTTGGCAAAACTAATCAGCGGCCGCTGAATGAGGTCCAACGCCCACTGTAATGAAAAGTTTTGCTACTGGAACATTTTGAGCATTGTGCAAGCGGGCGCTGATGGAAATTCAGCGCCCGCTGAACCTGACATGTAGCCAAACTTTTCAGCAGATTTAACTTAAGAATTGCACCAGAATCTCAGGTTTAGAACATCTTTTCTTCATTGTATTCTAAGGGATACATCAACATGTATAGTGGCCCAAAGGGCCAAAATCACACTCGTTGATGTATTCGGAAGTTGCAATGAAGGAAATCTCTCATTTTCTTTTCACTCACCCATGATATTTTTTTTCGAGTGCTCCCTTTTTCTAACACACATTCATGGACATATGTATAGATCACATATATGCACAAATGTGTGAAGGCACTACTCAATCTTTTCTCTCATCATCATTTTTTTTTATAGAAGTAATTACAATGCAAAGAAACAAACTAAACTATCCTAAAAAGCAATAAATTGAGGGTTGCCTCTGTAGACACCTAAAAGTGTCTCCCCAATTAAGGATCCAATGATTTTAATATACCCATCGTCAATTGGTCCGGATTTCTGAAAAGCCCTGAGAATTGTTTGTGCATGGCTAGACCCAAATTTAGACCTTTTAACCAAGCCCAAACCTTTTAGCCTAAATAAACCAAAACTAGCATTACTAACTTTTTAATAATAACAATAATAATAATAATAATAATAATAATATCACCCATATCTCATCATATCCCATATAATCATCTCCATATCAAGCTCTTACCTTATTCTATCTCATCACATCCCCCCCCATATCCTTGTTGATTTTCTTCTTGAACCTTCCAATCCCACTATATATACCAGCCCTCTTCATCACCAAAAAAGACACACAAAAAAATCCTCTCGAACTACCCTCTAAACTACAACAAACGCAGCAACAATAACACATAAAAATAACCCTCAAACAGTCATAAAACGAGCGATTCAAAAGCCTTGACGATTCCGTTTCGATCACGGCGATTTCGGTATAATTTCTGAGGACTCAATCTCTTTATAATCATATATGTATTTGATTTCATAATTCATTTAAGTACTAATCAGTTTATTCATGATTGTAGCAAGTTATAGCTTGATGTTTTGTTTCATTTTCTCGGTTTTGTTCTGAGCAGTAACTTTGATGAATTTTCCAGAGCTATTGGGAATGAGTTACGATCTATTCGAGTACTCATTTTCGAGATTGTTATGTCTAGTTTCAAGGAAAAATATTTCAAAAAATTTAAGAAAATTTCTTCTGGGCGTTTTATGGGATTGAACGCAGCCTGGTCATGAACTCGCTGTTCAGATTTTTTATTTCCAGTTTTGTTTATCTAACTTTGCCGAATTTTTTTAGACAATTGGGATTGAATTAAGAGTCTTGTGAATACTAGTTTTGAAACCTATTATGTCTAGTTTTACAAAAAAATATTTACAAAAATTTAAGAAAATTCCTTCTGGGAGTTTTATGGGATTGAACGCAGCCTGGTCATGAACTCGCTGTTCAGATTTTTTATTTCCAGTTTTGTTTATCTAACTTTTCCGAATTTTTCAGGACAATTGGGATTGAATTAGGAGCCGTGTGAATAATCATTTTAAAGCTTATTATGTCTACTTGTACTGAAAAATATCAAATAAATTTTATAAAATTTTCTTCTAGATGTTTTATGGGTTCGAACAGAGGATGGTCAATCTTGCTCTTTTCAGTTTCGTTTGTCTGAATTTGCTGAATTTTACAGGATTGCTCGAAACTAATTAGTGGTCGTGTGAGTAGTAGTTTTGAAGCTTGTTGTGTCTAGTTTTATGGAAAAATATTAGAAAAAATTTTAAAAATATTCTTGCAGGTGATTTTCTGGTCCGAAGCCAGGTTGGTTAGTGTTGATCTGATTGCATATGACTTGATTTTCTTAGTTTATTTTGTTTTATTTTTGTTAATTTTTTATTTGATATTATTTGACTTGATTTTATTTCATATGATTTTATTTGGTAACATATTGTTTAATTATGTCACTTGTTATCTTACTTGATTTTTTTTATTATTTCATGATCTCATGTACATATTTTTATTTTATCTCATGTATATATTTTGTAACCTTGGACAATTGTGACATTAGGGACCGTTTAATATGGACTAAATCAAAGTGGTCGCCTTAAATTCGTCATAATTGTAATAATTTGAACACGCCTAGTAAATCGCGCTTTTAAGGACATAATACGGAGATATTTATGTATTCGGGATTAATAATAATTTGACCATAAAAAGAGACCTAGTAGAGACCGCTTACAGGCGGGTGGGCCCAATGCACGATTGGCTCGTAACCTGTCCCCGAACCCATACTCTGGTGCACGACAATATGGGGCTGATTGCTCCTGGCTTTCAGTACTTCTTCGGTGTCCAGGGACCGTATAAAACGCACGGTGGCGACTCCTACTAGTCCGTATTCACGTACGGCGTTAACGAGCATTCAAAATAACTCGTGAGACGTAGGCGGTCGGGTAAAAACGACCCCTACAGTTTGGCGACTCCACTGGGGAATATCACTCCTTAGTGGTGTGGACAAACTTGAAAAGTCTCGTGGTCTTATTATTATTATTCCCGAATTATTTTTAGGCATATTGCATGCGGCCCTACGAATAGGTGTCGCAATATAGAACCTTATCTCATATGAGCATGTTCCATGCTCGAGACCGACCCCGGGGGGTTTGGTTATGGTTACTTGTTGGTGCCCGACCACAATGATCATAGTCGGCCCATCCCAACCATGGCGCGTGATCATCATGCCCGATGAGGTCATAATAAGGAATCTATTAACCGTGTGTCATTCAAAATGAAGAATTATCATATCGGTTCATTTTTCTTTAGCCGTGGTACCTTGTGACCACCCAAGACTGACTTTTAGAGACCTTTCATACTAGTTTTTTAAGTTAGTGTGCTTATGTGATTATGTGTGCATTTTTTTGTGGGCTCTAGCCATGTTTTATTTTTTTTCTATTCATTCACACTTCATTTAGTCATGGTCATCCTCTAGTTCATATAGTTCACAATGTTGGGCCCTAGTGTCCTTGCATGTAGTCCATATAGGCTTTGACTTTAGTTTGACCATAGGTTTTGGCCCAAAACCTTAGTCATTTCTTTATTTAGGCTTAGGTCCACTCCTCATATAAATACTTCCATTCACATACATTGCATATTTCATGTATTTTGGTGCCCTCTCAAAAAAAAAAATCAAAAAAAAAATAATTCCCAAAAAAAAAAATTCAATTTTTTTTTTTTTAAAAAAAGAAAAAGAAATGGAAAGGGCACCTTGCATCCATGCATTTTAGGGAAGATGGCCATAAAATTAGGACATGCATATACATCTGCATTTGCATCCATATCACAGTGACCAAGGGGGAATTACTAAAGGTTTTGATTCATTACAGTTCGGAGCGGTCTAAACAATCCATTTTCAATCCAAAGCATAGCCGAGGTCCGAGCAAGACTCAAGCCCAGTCCAACCTCACCTCATTTAAACACCACCACGGCTTCACTTAAACTTATCCAAACCCAAAAGCCTTAAGCCCATACCTAGACATCACTCAAGCCCATATCCCAAACTTACATCACTCAAGCCCATATCTTTAGCTCACAACCCAAACACCACAAATGGCCACTCAAGAGGACCAACTCAAACAGCTCGCTAAGCGTTTCGATGAATTGACCGTTGTACTCAAAGGGCTCCAGGCCAAGGTCAGCGATCTAGAAAAAACCCCAAGCTCATCCATGATAAAGAACCTAGCCGAGCATGTCCAAAAAACAAGAGACTCTGCCTTCCACCAAGAAACACGTTCCATTGACCCTAACCTTTCCTCCAAGCTTCCTAAGGAATTCTCGAGCAAGGATCTCCCAAAGTTCAAGGCCATAGATGATCCTCGTTATCACCTCGAAGGATTTCGAGCCACCATGGTCCTTAAGGGTATTGAACCAGCATTATTCCCTACGGTCTTTCCACCCTCACTTGAACCAGTTTGCCAAAAGTGGTTCTACTCTCTTTCTGAGAAGGACGCATCTACATGGGAAGACATTGCGCATGCCTTCATGACCCGTTACAAGGGGAACATCCAGGCCCAGACCTCGACAAGAGAACTTGAGATCTTGAGGCAAGGTGAGAAAGAATGTTTCACGGCTTATTTGACAAGATGGAAGCAAGTTGCAGCCCAAATGGTCACTACTCCTGCTGAACCAGAAATGGTCAAGACCTTCATCTCCAGTCTACAGCCAAAGTACCAGGATCACCTCAAGTACTTAGGCCTCACCACCTTCCAAAAGGTCTATCACATTGGAGTAGACATAGAGGACGATCTGCTAAAGGGTGATACGTCAAGCTCACCAGAATTCGATGAGCAATAGCAGCATCAGCACACCCCACTCCCAATCAAGAGTCAGTCAGGGTTGTTTCTTTAGGTTGAGTCGGAGAGTCCCTCCACCTACATATTTGCATTTCTTTTCTTTCTTTTTCGAGCCTATGTCAATAGGATTTTTTTTTCTTTCCATTTATAGCCTTGTAATTTCATTGACATTAATAAAATTCTATTTTTTATTTATTTATTTATTTATTTTCTTCATTTTTAGCCTCACTTTTAATTAGTGCTTTTAACTCTAACATAATTTGTGACCTCAAATTTTCATAATCAATAAAATTGAACATAATAAATGGACATTGCCGGAGAGGCCTTCTTTTCTTAAAATCCATAAAAATCATCAACCCTTTCCCAATACCTGTATTCATTCAACCCCTTGCAGCCATTTGAGCCTTAAACACAAATAAGCCTACTTTCTTTCCTTACCCACACCTACCTCACCCATGGGATCAAATGGTGCGTAGGAAAAGACATGTGCCTAAAAAAAAAAACAAAAAAAAATAAGAAATAAAATTCATACTCGACACACAACAAACATAGTTATCAAAGTCGAGTCAAAGCTTCCAATTCAAACACAATCATAATCAAAATCCAAGTTCAAAAATTCAGCAGCTAGAAAAGTCAATAAAACTAGTTCAATGCAATAAATCAAGTTCAATTCAATGAATCCAGTTCAATTCAATAAAGCTAGCTCAATTCAATAAATCCAGCTCAATTCAATAAATCCAGTCCAATAATTCGACTTAGTCCAATCCAATTCAAAAAAAAAAGTCAAAAAGCACACTACGCACCATGGGGGGTTAAATTGGGAACTTTGAGCCTTCTTTCCCTTTTCCTTCTTAACCCTCAACCCTAGCCAAACATTTCAACCACAAAATCCCTCTCCCTAGAGGCATTGTCCAAATAATCATCAAGAACTACGATGGTCTGATTCCATAAGGATACATAGGAAACCTCTTGTCGAGGTTCGACCCAATTAATATATGAATTTTTGAAGTCCACTCCTTCAATTAACTTGGGGTTTTAAGCACAAATTCTTAGTTCACCACCCGTCATAGGCTCGAGTTTGAACCAACATTAATTCAGCCAATCACATCAATTCCCTACATCATCACCCTTTAGTCACAAATTTTTAGCTTTTTTTTCTTGCACCTACGGCCTTTCTCTTTTCCACACCCTGTGGGCTTTCTCTGACTCTTCTCAAGCTCATAGCTTTGATTTGACTCTTGCGTTCTCCTATTTGGGCGCGTCATACCCCATGCATAACTTCATAAATTGGGCAATCTTCATCTTGCGAGAAATCTAACTCAAGTTCACGACTTGAGCTAGATGACCTCTTTTCTCAATGCTTTGGCCTCTTTATGCTATCCACAAAACAACTTTTCCTTCATCCATCCTTAGCCTACAGGCTGGGGGCTTACCTATCCATCTACTTCGCAAAAAGACTTACCCATCATCTCACATTCATGCAACCCTATTCATTCACTCATTTCACCAAAAAATATAGTCTTCCCCACATTTGTAATACTTTACCTATTCACTTACTCCACCATAAATATAGCTTTCCCAACAGGGCCGGGGGCTTGCTTATGATTGAAAGTCATGTCTTTGATTGATTGGGGCTTAAGATCGCTCCATTCCCATTTTAGAGAAATACAGTACTATTGGTCGATCCCCTTGGTCATTCATTGCTTTGTCATACATAACATAGCATCCTACATGCACCACATTTCACGAACACCAATCACATCATGCATCATGCACCACAAGCATATTGGGCATCATAATCATTTCATGCATACATTCATAAGCATCATGCACATTGTACATATGTACATCACAGAGCACAAAGCACACAAGGCTAGAGCCCATCTTTGTTGAATCCTTGAATCACTATATGTGATTGTTGTCTTACTTAATTTGGTCATGAACCAATGTATGCCTACATGGCTATATACAATTTTTCCTTGATATCTTTGCTCATGCAGCCCACACATGCTATTGCCTCGCCCCAACCATAATACTTTGACTTTCGTCTTGCGAGAACATTCGTCTCTCAGGACTCAGTCAAAGTGGGGGCCTCTCATCATACACACACCTCCTTGTACAATTTTTTGCGCCTCAACGGCCTCATCATCTTTTTTTAACGGGTTTATGCTTACCCTAATTCCTCTAAGGGTTTACCCTTAATTCCCCAGCAAGAATACTTTGACTCTCGTCTTGCGAGAACATTCGTCTCTCCAGACTCAGTCAAAGTGGGGGCTTCTCATCAGACACACACTTCCTTTTCCCTCACTCATAAGTACTTTTCTCACAGGGTTTATGCTTACCCTAATCTCACAAATATCACTCTGAGGGTTTATACCCTTTACCCTTAATTCACATACTTTTCTCACGGGTTTATACTTACCCTAAGCTCACAAAAATACCTCTAAGGGTTTCTGCCTACCCTTAATGCAATCACTTTAGTTATGGGTTTATGCTTACCCTTGATTCTTCTCCTAAGAGTTTATGCTTACTCATAACACATTACTTTGCTTATGGGTTCACTCCCATACCTGCTCTAATATCAAGAGTTTATACTTACTCTTGATTCTTCCACTAATTGAAGAGTTTAGGCTTACTCTTAACACATCATCCTTGCTCATGCGTTTATGCTTACCCTCATCTCTCAAGAGTTTATTCTTACTCTTGTTTTCTTCCTCTAAGAGTTTATGCCTACTCTTAGCACATTATCATTCTTACGGGTTTATGTTAACCCAAACACACGTCATACCTTTTTATCAAGAGTTTATGCTTACTCTTGACTCATCACAATTTCTACCAAGAGTTTATGCTTACTCTTGGCACACAATGGGTTATTTCTACCCTAATCATATTTTCTTACGAGTTTATGCTTACTCGTGTGCACCTTTTCAAGAGTTTATGCTTACTCTTGATCGATCCCGCCTATACGGCTTTTCATCATTGTCCCAAGGGTTTATGCTTATTCAAGGGAATAGTTTCGAAGGATCCAAGCACATCCGGAGGAACCCGAAGATTCATCCATCATCATCCTGAGGATCCAGGCGCTTCTGAGGGATTAAACCGCATGGGGCGCGGTTACATGTAAAACTAACATTTGTTTTGCAGGTACCGGCGTTAAAAAGGGTGACTCAAGGTCGCAGAACGTCTTGAGTTATCCTCCGTCCCGACAGGAATACTTTGACTTTTGTCTTGCGAGAGCACTTGTCTCTCCAGACTCAGTCAAAGTGGGGGCTTCTGTAGACACCTAAAAGTGTCTCCCCAATTAAGGGTCCAATGATTGTAATATACCCGTCGTCAATTGGTCCGGATTTCGGAAAAGACCTGAGAATTGCTTGTTTTGAACTTTGATCCATTTTTAGACCAAACCCGAGCCTTTATAATTAACCTTAAACCTTTTTAAGCCATGCCCAAATTTGAACCTTTTAACCAAGCCCAAATCTTTTAGCCCAAATAAACCAAAACTAACTAACATTACTAAATTTTTAATAATAATAATAATAATAATAATAATAACAACTAAATTAGACACTAACTAAATAATTACTAAACTAATCCACTCAAGATCATCACACCATATATATCTTGTACACAATCTTCTACATCTCATACCATAATCTCTATATCTCTTATATCATTTCTAATCACCCTTCCAACTCATGTAATCTCAACCATATCACACCATATCACACATATCATCACCATTACCATTATCCTATCACCATGCTTCCCATATTTATCATCCAATATCTCATCATATCAACCATATCCCATCCATATCTTCCATCAAATCTCATGATTTCCTACATAATCATCTCCATATCAAGCTCTTACCTTATTCTATCTCATCACATCCCCCCATATCCTTCTTGATTTTCTTCTTGAACCTTCCAATCCCACTATATATACCAGACCTCTTCATCACCAAAAAAGACACAAAAAAATCCTCTCGAACTACCCTCTAAACTACAACAAACGCAGCAGCAATAACACATAAAAACAACCCTTAAACAGTCATAAAACGAGCGATTCGAAAGCCTTGACGATTCCATTTCGACCACGGCGATTTCGGTATAATTTCTGAGGACTCAATCTCTTTATAATCATATATGTATTTGATTTCATAATTCATTTAAGTACCAATCAGTTTATTCATGATTGTAGCAAGTTATAGCTTGATGTTTTGTTTCATTTTCTCGCTTTTGTTCTGAGCAGTAACTTTGATGAATTTTCCAGAGCTATTGGGAATGATTTACGATCTATGTGAGTACTCATTTTCGAGCTTTTTATGTCTAGTTTCAAGGAAAAATATTTCAAAAAATTTAAGAAAATTCCTTCTGGGCGTTTTATGGGATTGAACGCAGCCTGGTCATGAACTCGCTGTTCAGATTTTTTATTTCCAGTTTTGTTTGTCTAACGTTTCCGAATTTTTTAGGACAATTGGGATTGAATTACGAGTTGTGTGAATACTAGTTTTGAAACCTATTATGTCTAGTTTTACAGAAAAATATTTTAAAAAAATTAAGAAAATGCCTTCTGGGCGTTTTATGGGATTGAACGCAGCCTGGTCATGAACTCGCTGTTCAGATTTTTTATTTCCAGTTTTGTTTATCTAACTTTTCCGAATTTTGCAGGACAATTGGGATTGAATTAGGAGTCGTGTGAATAATCATTTTAAAGCTTATTATGTCTACTTGTACTGAAAAATATCAAATAAATTTTATAAAATTTTCTTCTAGATGTTTTATGGGTTCGAACAGAGGATGGTCAGTCTTGCTCTTTTCAGTTTCGTTTGTCTGACTTTGCTGAATTTTACAGGATTACTCGAAACTAATTAGTGGTCGTGTGAGTAGTCTTTTTTGTTGTAAAATAGGAGTATTTTCAAGGCTACAAACTAACATCTAATATTGTAATTCATGGAATAATGAAAGGAAGGAAGTCGGTGTGGCGTGATAAATCACTGACTTTGAAAACGAATTCCAATGCAACCGTGGTGCTCAATTGTATCCACCGACTCGTCCCCTAAGGTTACACACCGCTCTCACACTAAGGCACTTTAGGGTGAGAGGTGGAGTCATAGTAAACTTATGCCCAAAGAACAAGGAATATGTTTAGCTTCTTTGTATTTTTCCAAGTGTGTCAATTCTTCAAAATGAAACAAGTATTTATAGATAGAGATGGAAGATCCTAGAAGATCTCTCATCAATATAGTGAAAGATGGAAGAACCTAGAAGATTCTTTCATTAATATAGGTAATTAAAACTTAATAAAGATGAGAGTTTAAACATCTTAATCATCTAATTAAAGGGGGAGGTTACAAGAAGTCAAAGAGACAAGAGAAGTCAAAGAGACAAGGGAGAAAGTGTACACCGCAATCCATCTGCGGAAAAATGTAGTAGGCTACAACCTACCTGCAGAGTAAACTAATCTTGCTCTTTTACACTCTTTACACCAACAGTTTTGAAGCTTGTTGTGTCTAGTTTTATGGAAAAATATTAGAAAAAATTTTAAAAATATTCTTGCAGGTGATTTTTTGGTCCGAAGCCAGGTTGGTTAGTGCTGATCTGATTGCATATGACTTGATTTTCTTAGTTTATTTTGTTTTATTTTTGTTAGTTTTTTATTTGATATTATTTGACTTGATTTTATTTCATATGATTTTATTTGGTAACATATTGTTTAATTATGTCACTTGTTATCTTACTTGATTTTTTTTATTATTTCATGATCTCATGTACATATTTTTATTTTATCTCATGTATATATTTTGTAACCTTGGACAATTGTGACATTAGGGACCGTTTAATATGGACTAAATCAAAGTGGTCACCTTAAATTAGTCATAATTGTAATAATTTGAACACGCCTAGTAAATCGCGCTTTTAAGGACATAATACGGAGATATTTATGTATTCGGAATTAATAATAATTTGACCACAAAAAGAGACCTAGTAGAGACCGCTTACAGGCGGGCGGGCCCAATGCACGATTGGCTCGTAACCTGTCCTCGAACCCATACTCTGGTGCACGACCATATGGGGCTGATTGCTCCTGGCTTTCAGTACTTCTTCGGTGTCCGTGGACCGTATAAAACGCACGGTGGCGACTCATACTAGTTCATATTCACGTACGGCGTTAACGAGCATTCAAAATAACTTGTGAGACGTAGGAGACCGGGTAAAAATGACCCCTACACGCACTAGTAGCCTTTCTCAGATCCCTCAAGTAACGGTTGATTTCTGGGATTAATGGGATGACTGGTAAGCTACGAGTCTTGCGTGTCATAAACTGCTAAAAAAACACGTTAGCAATAACAATTCACACAATCAGGTAGCAAATGAATTAATGGAAGACAAAGTCCAGTCAAACTCAAGTAAATCTATAGCAACAAATTCCGTTATTCCCCGGCAACGGCGCCATGGTCGTATCTCGTACAGAATGCTGTCTTCGAGATGTCTTCTCTCTTGACCGAGATCTGATGATATCCAGATCGAAGATCTACCTTCGAGAAAAATCCTGTTCCTCTCAGCTGATCGAATAGGTCCTCAATCCTAGGCAACGGGTACTTGTTCTTGATCGTTACTCGGTTCAATTCTTGGTAGTCTATGCACAGGCGCATGCTACCGTCCTTCTTCTTCACAAAGAGCACAGGTGCTCCCCATGGAGAAACACTCGGCCTAATGAAGCCCTTATCAATTAAATCTTGAAATTGCATCTTCAACTCTTGCAACTTCGATGGTGCCATCCAGTAAGGTGCCTTTGAAATCGGCGTTGTCCCGGGTGCTAAATCGATATTAAACTCGACATCGCGCTTGGGTGGAACTCCTGGTAGCTCATCAGGAAATACGTCTCTGAAATCCCTCGCTATAGGTATATCGTCCAACAGACTCTCCTCAGTCAAGTCCCTTACCTGATACAAGAACACCATATCGCCCTTCTAGCGAAGTCTCGTCATCTTCAACGCCGAAATTACCTTTAATCCCTTCTTCGGAACGATCCCAGAGTAGGTAACTCGATTGCCCTTCGATCCTCGGGATGTCACTGACTGATCTTGGCAACGAATGATCGCTCGATACTTCGACAGCCAATCCATGCCCAAAATAACATCAAACTCCATCAGCGAGAACTCCTTCAGATCGACCGTCGCTTGCTCCCCAGCTATAACGATGGGCACTCCTCGGAACTCATGCTGACAAACAAAATCCTCTCCAGAAGGGAGAGTTATAATAGAACTAACAGAAGAATTGCCACGAAGATCAGACCTCGAGGCAAAACTACTAGCTACAAAAGAAACACTGGCACCAGAATCAAACAATACATAAGCTAACATACCAGAGACAAGAAATCTACCTGAGATTACATCTGGCTGGACCTCTGCCTCTGCCTCAGTCATACAGTAGACTTGGTTCTTCATAGGAGTCTTAGTCGGTGTCAGTAGTTGCTTGATCTCAGTGCCTGGCTTCTTCTCAGGGCAGACTGATGCCTTATGGCCTTCCTTCCCACAGATAAAACACGAAATGGGAGTCTCGTCGCATCGCTTCCCTAGATGGAAGTCCTTGCCACAGCCTCTGCACCTCGAACTCCCTGATCCCTTAGACGAACTAGCGATCGGAGGGGTACTGCTGGGAGTACTGAATCGGGGCTTCTTGAAAGATGGCGACGTCACCGGGGTCGGGGTCCTCTTCCTGCTCACATCTTCCTCGATAACAGACGCCTGAATCTCGAGTGCTACCTCGTAAGCTCGCTGAAATGACTTCGCTCCACTGCTAATCACGTGAACACGAATCTTCGGATCTAGCTTCTTGATGTAGCGCTTGACCCGCTCCTCCTCGGATGGAACCACAGACATAGCGAACCTCGATAACTCGGCAAACTTATCGGTGTAGGCCTGAACCGTCATCTTACCCTGAGTGAGAGTAAGAAACTCCTCTTGTTTCTGCCACTTTTACTCGTCGGGGTAGAACCTCTCCTGGACCTTAGCTACGAACTCGGCCCAAGACATCGAGTGCAAGGGCATGCATACGTTCCTAGCCATGCTCCACCAATTATCGGCCTCTCCTCTCAAGTAGTAGGCGGCGATCTGGACCTTCTCGTGCTCGGGGCAAAATGTAGCGTCGACGAGCTTCCCCATCTCATGGACCCAGCTCTCCAAAATCGTAGGGTCGGCAACCCCATCATAAGTCGATGGTCAATGACGAGCGTCGACTGCGAACCCGATGGCTGACGACTATGGTGCGCTAATGTAAGAATCGCTTCCTCGAGCGCTCGTAACCTCTGTCGTCCCGAACTTGATCGGCGAGGTGTGGACATGCTGTAAACATCGCAAGAAAATAACGACAAATAAAAATGTCAGTCAATAATCTAAAACTACAGTCAAGCACTCAAAAGAAATAAAAATAAGAGAAAAGAGTCTTATCCCGGTCTTTTACCCGACGCTCTTCTCCCTTATAATTATTCTTAATCGGGTTTATCACTCGGGAATGGTAAAGCTCACAACTCCCGGGTTTTACTCAATTCCTAAAACTTCACTTAAAGTTTTGACTATTCGGCTCTGATACCAACTGTGACGACCCAATTCGACTCATCGGTCTCTTCTGCGCCGTTCTATACGAGTTAGGTCGTCAAAGCTACACTTACCTAAAACAGAAAAGACCAACATAAGGGTTAGTACCAATAAGGGCTGCAACCATAGGGCAACAGAATGCAAGGGCAACTGACCATATGGTCGCTGCCAGCAAGCACCTTTGCCAACAAAGGTTGTGCCTACTTGATGGCAGCTTCCTCCTCATCACCATGAGCAAATTTTTTCTGCAGCAACGGTTAATATTTCCACATCATTTTCCTCAGGTTCAAACCTAAATAGCCAATTTCGTGTTGTCACCAAAATTTCAACATTTTTTTGTAACAATGAAGATCTCAATCTGTTAAGGATCCGACCACAAACACTAAAAGCAGATTCAGATGCAATAGAAGTAATTGGAATGGCTAGAATGTCTCTAGCCATCAATGCAAGTGTTGGAGAAGCATTAGATTGTGCCTTCCAATATTCAATAACATCAAAATCATCACAATCAACAACAAGAGACATGCCCAAATATGACTCAACATCACCTCTCGTTGTCCTAGATGTGGAAGTACGCGGAAAATCCTGTTGTAACTTCCTCATCTGGAACGGATGAGGAGGAACATGGTTTGACACAGAGTGTGCAACAGGAGGAGATTGATTTTTTTTCATATAGCATTCATATAAAGCAACAAAAGCAGTAAGCACTTCACTTGCCTTTTGTTAAGCAGCACTAGGAACACATAACATAGTATACAAATCAATAAGATAAGTCATTTTAAAATGTGGATCAAGTATAAAGGCAAAAGAGAGAACCATAGAGTGATCGAACCAATATTTGTCAAACACTTCCCACATAGGAGCAGCCATCCTTCTCACTGCATTACTAGGATCTTGGTGGGAATCAGTCAAAAACTTTTCAATAAAAACTAAGAAAGAGATAAATTTGCAGTGGGATATTTTGAACCAGAAAATAGCTTGGTAATTTCATAGAATGGCTCAAGAAAATCACAATTATTTTGAATTATATCCCACTCATAGTCAGAAATACTATCAATATCAATATCAATATCCCTACTTTCAAACGTAAGATATAAATCAATGGCATCCTTCACATCAACCGCCCTACGAATCATGTAATAAGTGGAGTTCCACCTAGTGGAAACATCCAAAACTAAATTACCCTTCGATTCCAAATTTTTATGCCTTTTAGCATTTTCAAAACTTGTGAGTCTTGAATTAGGAGAATCGACATATTTAACAACTTTACGCAACTTATCCACAGATTAATCAACAAGTTTCAAACCATTTTTAACAATAAGGTTCAAAACATGAGCACAACACCACACATAAAAATATTTGCCATCTAAAGGAAACGGAGATGAGGAGTGCAAATCACGTCTAAGTTTTTCAGCCATCCTATTATTAGCAGAAGCATTGTCAAGAGTGATTGAAAAAAATTTCTTTATATATTCCACTCATTCAACAAACCTTTGACAAACATGAATATAGATTCACCATCATGGGGCGGAGGAAACCGTCGAAATTTAACAAAAGCGAATGCAATTTCCAATCATTGTCAATGAAATGGGCAGAAAGGGAATAATAAGAACATGAAGTACATGTTGTCCATCCATCACAAGTTAAGCATATACGACTCTGACAAGATTGCATAGTGTCAAATATAAGTTTTTTCTACTTTTCATGTTCACCCATCACACATTTAGTAATCAAGTATCTAAACACATTTCTAACATTGGGATTCAAATAACGATGCAATTATATAGTTTTAGTATGCTCTACCATACTCAAACAATACCCATGATATAATATAAGTTTCATGATCATACTCAACATTTGGGTTATTTTTATTGAATTCAATAAAACCTGAACATTTCTCAGTATGGCGTCTGAATTTTGTTGTACCAATCTCACCTGACGCTTTTGCACCCCATATGCAATATTTGCATTTTGCATATCGTATGCCGTCGGGCTATGTTAGATCGTACTCACTCCAAACTAGCGAAGTACTCTTCTTCTCTCTAACTTTTCGAAAATTGTGTTAGGACTGTCAGCCATACCTAGAACAAAATATCGTATAAGAATATCATAAACATAATTTTTTTAATCATTAATCATAGTTTTAATAATCATAATCATAATAATAATAATAATAATAACAATAACAATAACAATAACAATAACAATAACAATAACAATAACAATAACAATAACAATAACAATAACAATAACAATAACAATAACAATAACAATAACAATAACAATAACAATAGCAATAACAATAGCAATAGCAATAGCAATAACAATAAAAACAACAATAACAACAACAATAACAACAACAATAACAATAACAATAACAATAACAATAACAATAACAATAACAACAATAACAATAAAAACAACAACAACAATAACAATAACAATAATGATAACAATGATAATAATAATAATAATAATAATAATAAAAAAAAAAAAAGGTTTGCATTTAAAAAAAAAAGACAGGAGTTTACATAACAAAAAATCAAAAAAAAAAACAACTTCAGATCTTAAACAATCAAGATCTTCAACATAAACTATTCTTAAACTGTAAAATTAGACTAGTAAAACCAATTCAGATCTTTCACATAAAAATCTTTAAAAATTTTAAGGTAAAAAAAAAAAAAATCAAGTCAGATCTAAAAGAAAAAAAAAAATTAAGGTCATAAAAAAAATAAGAATTCACAGGAAATCTTAAAAAAATCATAAAAATGAGTTCATATCTTAAAATTTCAAATAAAAAAATATTAAAAAATCCTATAAAAATTCATATCATAAAAAGTTAGATCTAAAACAAAACAAAAAAAATACGAATTTTAGATTTAATATCGAAAAAATATGTACCTTAAATCACTTCAATCAAAAACCCAGATCTTTCCTCTGAATTCAAGCATGTACAACAAATGCAAAAATCAAGTCATATTAGAAAGGAAAAAACGATTATATGACTATAAAAAGCAACCCATCAGATCCTTCAACAGTAATTTTTTTTGCCATGTTAGATCGTACTCATTCCAAACCAGCGAAGTACTCTTCTTCTCTCTAACTACTTTCTTTTCGGAAAATGTGTTAGGACTGTCAGCCATACCTAGAACAAAATATCGTATAAGAATATCATAAACATAATATTTTTTAAACAATAACAATAGCAATAGCAATAACAACAACAACAACAACAACAACAACAACAATAACAATAACAATAACAATAACGATAACAATAATAATAATAATAATAATAATAATAATAATAATAATAATAATAATAATAATAAACAAAAAGGTTTGCATTTAAAAAAAAAGACAGGAGTTTACATAACAAAAAAAAAAAAAACAACTTCAGATCTTAAACAATCAAGATCTTCAACATAAACTATTCTTAAACAGTAAAATTAGACTAGTAAAACCAATTCAGATCTTTCACATAAAAATCTTTAAAAAATTTAAGGTAAAAAAAAAATCAAGTCAGATCTAAAAGAAAAACAAAAAAAAATTTAAGGTCATAAAAAAATAAGAATTCACAGGAAATCTTAAAAAAATCATAAAAATGAGCTCATATCTTAAAATTTCAAATAAAAAAAATCCTATAAAAATTCATATCATAAAAAGTTAGATCTAAAATAAAACAAAAAAAAATACGAATTTTAGATTCAATATCGAAAAAATATGTACCTTAAATCACTTCAATCAAAAACCCAGATCTTTCCTCTGAATTCAAGCATGTACAACAAATGCAAAAATCAACTCATATTAGCAGGGAAAACCGATTATATGACTAAAAAAAGCAACCCATCAGATCCTTCAACAAGAATTTTTTTGGGGATGACGACAGATGAGAGCATGAAATGGAAGAATGAAAGAGAAACTGAAATGGAAAATGAGAGGGTGAGTGAGAACTGAGAACGGCGGTGAGAGAGTGAGAGGGTTAGGGTTAGGTTTTTTTTGGGCTTTTAGGGTTTATTCTGATATCAAGGGCTTGAAATCATTTCATAAAAATGAATGGTTGTGATTAATTGGTCTAAATTATCCCATATCCAATGGTTTCTATCCGTGTGAATCTGTGATGTGTTTTTTGTTGTTATTATTTTTATTGTTATTATTATTATTATTAATATTATTATTATTAATAATAATAATATTATTATTATTATTATTATTATTATTATTATTAGTGAAAGTATTGGGTCAGATCGTCTGACCAAATAATTTGGTCAAACGGCTGACCCAATATACCCAATTGTCATAGTGAAAACCTCGGAAGGTAATAATTTTGCGCTCGTATGTCCGATTGGGGCATATAATATGTTTAGGTTTATTAATTTTTCGAGACGAACGCAGCTGCAAAAGCCCAGAGGGGATTTGGCCACTAGAAATTTACAAACAAGGCCTCTAGAAGCCTCAAAATGCCAAAAAAGTCTAACACTACGTATCCTAGCCGGTTTAACAAATATGTGTTCAGTTCAGTTGGACTCGTCTGATAGTAACACTCATATGACATTATTGTTATAATTATAAAAGATGAAAGTTTATACAAAGTCATATCACTCATATATGATCTACAAGACGATAGTGGTGATTAAATAGTATAAATTTAATTTATATGAATAATTATGGATATAACTTAACTAACTATGAATCTAATGTAAATATGGATTAATAACTATTGTTGTTGTTATATTATTCATATCAATTACCATCATCAACGTTATTATCAGTATCATTATCAGATCAATTCATTGTTGTTATTGCTAATTGTTACGAATGTTGTAATCATTGTTGTTGTTCAATTTGTCACCATCATCAATCACCATCCTTCATTTTAAAGTTATTCAATTCATATCAATCATCACATCATCATCTTATCATCAATTCATCAGTATCATCATCATCAATTCATTGTTGTTTCTAGTTGTTATCAATATTGTTATTCATCACGATCATTGTCGTTTTTAAGTTATTCAATTGTTATTAATATGGTTATCATCAATTCATTATCATCCATCATCAATTCATTATCATCCATCATCATCTTAATCGTCATCATACTTAACCATATATTATTAGTGTCATAATCCATCACCATCATCCATGTCATCATCAACATTCGTGACCATCTATCATATTGATCATCAACATTCATCGTCGTCATCATATGCATCCATCATCAACATACATCACTATTCATATACATCATCACCTAGGAATATTATCATCACTCATTATTATTATGAGAAATATAAATGCAAGTGTTAGTTTTGTAATTTTGTATTTTGGATAATAAGAGTTAGTTGTTTAGTTTTGTTAGTTTGTTATAAATAGGCTACTTTGTAATTACAGTGAGTACTTTTTTGCTAATAGATTCTAATTCCCTCAGCAACATATACATATTTTCCTCTTCTCCATTTTCTCATTCAAGTTGAGTGTAAAATCTCATATGGTATCAGAGCCTAAGAGTTGATTTCAACTCATTGATCCAAATTTGCAATTGAATTTCTACTAAGTCTCTTTTCTTCTTTTTACCTATTCTTCGTCTAACTCATAGATTGCAATTATACCCAGAATCTTCTAATTTCTTGAAACTCACCTTTAATGGCGGAACAAGAAACACAAATAACCACAAATCTAAACTCTAATTTTGCTACATACAATGACCCATATTTTATCAGTGGATCAGATAATCCAAGAGTGGCAATTGTCACTCCACTTTTCAATGGCAGTAACTTCTTGCAGTGGAAGAAAGACATTCGTCGAGCACTCGGTGCCAAAAACAAATTGGGATTCCTTAATGGATCCTTGCAAAGACCTAAAGAAGACCATGCGAACTATCAAGCTTGGGTACGTTGTAATTTCTTGGTGGGTAGTTGGTTGCTCAATTCGATGGAATCCGAGGTGAAGGCTGATTTCAATTACATTGAAGATGCTCATGAAATTTGGAGTGAAGCATATGAAAGGTATGGCCAATACAATGGTCCCCTTGTTTATCAATTGAAGAAGGAAATCGAATCTTTGAGGCAAGACAGTCAGACTCTTGTTTCATACTACAGCAAATTGAAACGATTGTGGGAGGATTTGCAAAGTGTTCGTACCATGCCCAAATGCACTTGTGGAGCATTGGATTCTTGCAGCTGCAATTATGTCAAAAGAATGTCGGACTTTGAGAATGAAGAGAAGGTAATGCAATTCCTTCTTGGTTTAAATAGTGTATTTGATTCCACAATTACTTCAATCTTGAACATGTCCCCTATACCAAACCTAAAATGTGCATATTTCTTGGTGAATCAAATTGACAAGCAAAACGAAGTTAGAGCTGTAAATGATAACATAGGAGAATCTACTGCCCAAATTAATCAAAGATAATCCCAAATATTTGCCCAAAAGAGAATTCAAGAGTAAACAAGATAGATTTTGTGATCATTGCAAATTAAAGGGGCATACTACGGATCAGTGTTTTAAAATTCATGGATATCCTGATTGGTATCAAACTTTACAAAATAGCAAGAATAAAGGGAAAGCTATAGTGCCATATAAAGGGGCTGCTCATATAGTGCAAGAACCTGATGAATCAATTGAATGTCCATTAGACTTTGCTGCACCTATGCCACCAACAATGGACCAAAAGGTTTTTAATCAAATGTATCAACAAGCCCTTAAGACCATAGAGTCAAACAAGAATGCTAGTGAAATAGGGCAATCTAGTTCTCAAGTCTTCACCACCTTTGCTGGGATGATTCAGGCTAATACTTGTGTACTTGACCCTTCAATTAATTGGATTGTGGATTCTGGAGCTTCAGACCACATGACCTATGATGAATCTTTATTACATGACATAGTGTATCTCTCAAGGCCCTCTCAAATTGCTCTTCCTGATGGTTCAATCAAGAAAGTCTTTAAGTATGGGAAGTTGAAAATGTCACATGGTGTTATTCTGCCCCAAGTCTTGGTAGTAGAAGGTTTTACTCACAATCTTTTGTCAGTAGGAAGATTGGCCTAATAGCATGATATTCATGTCAAGTTTACTGTCAACAAATGGTATTTCCAAAATTTAGGCAACTCTCATGTCTTAGCCATTGGGAGAAAGATTGGAAATCTTTATTACCTGAAGATTGGAGTCCAAGCTGCTCATGGTTGTCTGACTTCTGTGGCTTGTAAGGCCACTGCCACCTCAAGATGTGCCAATACTGTGAGTACTACTACTTGTTTACATACAAATCATGCAAGACTTGGTCATGTTTCTCTTTCTAAAATGAAGCATATCCCCTTGTTTAAATGTGGAAGTATTGATAGATATGATTGTGAAATTTGCATATTAGCTAAAAATCATAAATTGCCCTTTGCAAGGAGTCTAAGTACAGCTAAACAACCCTTTGATCTAGTTTATGTTGACCTTTGGGGCCCATATAGGGTAAAGGCTTTAAATGGGGCTAGTTATTTTTTTTTACTATTGTAGATGATTATAGTAGAACTACATGGACTTACTTAATTCATAACAAGACTCAAGTATTTCAAGTTATGCAAAACTTCATTGCTTTTGTTCAAAATCATTTTTCCTTGGCAATTAAAATTATAAGATCTGATAATGGAACAGAAATAATTAAATCTGAATGTATAGATTTATTTTCAAAACATGGAATTCTACTTCAAACCACTATTCCTTATACTCCTCAACAAAATGGGAGGGTTGAGAGAAAACATAAGCACTTACTAGAAGTAGCAAGAGCTTTAAGATTACATGCTTCTCTTCCAAAGCAATTTTGGGGTCATTGTGTGTTGGCATCCACTCATATAATAAATAAACTTCCCACAAAGATTTTAGAATGGAAAACTCCATATGAAATGTTGTATAAACTCAATTATGAAGAATTGAGGGTCTTTGGTTGTTTATGCTATGCAAATCATAACACTTCTGATAAGTTTGAACCTAGAGCCAAAAAAATGCATTTTTCTTGGCTATCCTTTTGGATAAAAGGCCTTTAAGTTCTATGATTTACAATCAAAAAGATGTTTTGTTAGCAGAAATGTAGTTTTCTTTGAAAGCATATTTCCTTTTAAAAGGACAGAAAGTACTTCTACACCTACAATTCATTATACAGAACCTACAAATATGTCCCTGCCCACTCATACTTCAGAAAATCAAGGTGACCTTGCCATTCGGCCTAATTGTCCTGTTCCAGATCAGGCTGACTGTCCTGTGACAGATGACCAACTCACACAAGATATAAATATGAATGCTAATCACAACTATGATAATAAATCTTCTTCTTCATTTGATCTGATTTCTACATCTTCTAAAAGGCCTATCAAAACACCCTCATATTTGCAAGATTTTACTGGAGGCTATATACCTCACAGAACAAATCCCACCATAGTTCCACAAACCTTTTCTGTTACTTCTCACCCAAACACTGAAGGTCATATACATGAGCCTACTAATTACAATCAAGCTAAATATCATCCAGTATGGGTTAATGCTATGCAAAAAGAATTGGATGCTCTTGAATCTAATAACACTTGGGTACCTAAGGGAAAAAGGGCTATTGGTTGTAAATGGATTTATAAAACAAAATATTGTAGTGATGGATCTCTAGAGAGATTAAAAGCAAGATTGGTGGTCACGGGATACCAGCAAATTTTTGGGTTAGATTACAAAGATACCTTTAGTCCAGTTGCTAAATTGTCCACTGTTAGAGTTATTCTAGCTTTAGCTATGTCTAAGGGATGGAATTTGTTTCAGTTGGATATTGATAATGCATTCTTACATGGTTTTCTTGATGAAGAAGTTTATATAAAACCCCCTCTTGGTTACACTAAGGCTAGACCTGGTCAAGTTTGTTTGTTGACAAAGAGTCTTTATGGTTTAAAGCAAGCCTCTCGTCAATGGAATAAAGAAATTACTAAATTCTGGTTAGTCTTGGTTTTGTACAGTCCAAACAGGACTATTCCTTGTTTACAAGAAAATTAGATGGACGTTTCTTGATTATTCTTGTATATGTAGATGATATGCTTATTACAGGCACATCATATGAGCAAATTTCATTAATTAAAAAGGATTTACATAAGGCTTTCACAATCAAAGACATGGGGTATTTGAATTATTTTCTTGGTCTTGAAGTTTCTTACTTTAAAGATGGAGTGCTTCTATCTCAAAAGAAATATGCTCATGATATAGTTGAGTCCTCTGGCCTAGGACAAAGCCACTCTGTTGTGGCACCTTTACCTACTGGCCTCAAGCTCACACTTGAAGATGGGGAGCTGCTCACAGAGCCAGAAGTGTATAGGAGATTGGTAGGTAGGCTGTTGTATCTCAATATTACCCGGCCAGATTTGTCCTACAGCATACAACACCTCAATCAGCTCCTTAGTTCCCCAAGAATCCCACATTTGCAAGCTGCACTTCATGTTGTAAGATATATTAAAGGCACTATTGACATGGTTCTATTTTATCATAGTTCTGCTGATTTAAAACTTAATGCCTACTCTGATGCAGATTGGAGCTCTTGTGTGTTTAGTAGTAGATATTTAAATGCTTATTGTATATTCCTTGGGAGTAACTTGGTTAGTTGGAAGACTAAAAAGCAATCTACTGTCAGCAGGTCTTCTGCTGAAGCAGAATATCGTAGCATGAGCTATGCTACTAGTGAGATCATTTAGCTAGCACAATTGCTTGAAGATTTAGAAGTTAACATTCCTAAACCCATTATTTTACATTGTGATAATAGGTCAGCAGCTCAAATTGCTCACAACCCCATTCAACATGAAAGGACTAAGCACATAAGGAGGGATCAACATTTTGTTAGAGAACAAGTGCAAAATGGCTTCTTGCAGATCAAGTATGTTCCTAGTGCTGATCAGTATGCTGATCTGCTGACCAAGGCTGTTACAGGACAACAACATTCAGTTTTGTCTTCCAAGATTGGACTCATCTCCAAGTCCAACTTGAGGGGGGAGTATGAGAAATATAAATGCAAGTGTTAGTTTTGTAATTTTGTATTTTGGATAATAAGAGTTAGTTGTTTAGTTTTGCCTTAGTTTGTTATAAATAGGCTACTTTGTAATTACAGTGAGTACTTTTTTGCTGATATATTCTAATTCCCTCAGCAACATAATAATACATATTTTGCTCTTCTCCATTTTCTCATTCAAGTTAATTGTAAAATCTCATAATTATCCATCATCAACGTCGTCATCATCACCATACATAATTGATGTCATCATAATTCCTCACCATCACCAATCACCATTATTCATGTTGGCCAATATTGTGATCATCACCAATTCACCATCATCTACCATCATTATGATTGATCGATTGATTATTATGTCATTGACTCACCATCATTATCATTATAACTATTGTTATCATATATATTGCTTTTACGATGATGATGACAAGTTGACAACAATAAATCTCATCCTCATAGCCATTGATATCGTAATGATATATATTATTGTTATTATAATCGTAGCCATCACACTCATCATAAATTGATATGGTTCATTGAGATTATTGTTTGATGTCCATATATAATATTTATATTAGTCACTTACTAACGCCATACCGTTGTTAGTCTCATAATTTAGGGTGTGGGCATAGTTTTTCGATCCCAAGCTTCTAAGCCAAATATTATGGGCCAACTAACCTAAAATATCAAAATCCGATATGGAGTTTTGAATTGATTCATCGCATTATGATTTGTGATCGATCGTTTAAGGCTGATAGTTAACGTCCTACATTTGACCTTAATCGACCGATTATGACCCGCAAACCAATTTAATTTGACCGACCGATTATAACCCGCATACCGATTTGACCGATCGATTATGACCCGTTTACCGGTTATGACCTACAAAAAACCGTTTTTGATCGACCGAATGTGACCTGTTACCGACAACTACCGGACCGAAACCGACCAACACCTGTTTAGAAAATTACCGAATTCGACCGGATATCGAATAAGACCGACCGATACCGAAATGGTTCATATGACCTATTTTTAACCGACCGATTTTGACCAAACCTATTTTTGATCGACCAGTTTCCGACCGTTTGACCCACCAGTTTCCGACCGTTTGGCTGTTTGACCGTTTTTACACCTATGACCACATTCTTATTTTTGTTTAATTTTTGTAAGAGAGAGAACGATGTTGCTGAAGGATGTTCAAGGAGAGAGAATCTGATCTCATTGAATTCCTCTTGACCTGTTTTTGAAGACAGTTTATAAATTCAATTAATAAAAAAAAATACAAAATTGAAGCTGGACATTTGAAGAATATAAATGGGATTATTGTTATTATTGGTTAAATAAATAAAAAAAATAGCGGAATGTGAGCTATTTTTGGTGAGGCAGAGAGAAAAAAAAAAGAGAGAGAGAAGGAAATGTTGGCTGTGGTACGAGGTGAAGGAGCAAAAATGGAGCAAGAATTTGATTCAAAGTTGAGGATTCAAGATGATTCATCCAACAATGGTGGTCAAAGTGGTGGTGGTAATGGTGGTACTTCTGTTCAAAGAGGCAAAGGTTTTCAATTTAGGGCTCCTCAAGAAAACTTTAGTGTTGAAGATTTTGAATTGGGCAAGATCTATGGTGTTGGTTCTTATTCTAAGGTTCGAATTCTCATTTTCTTTTCTTGTTATAGTTTATCTTTGGATCTAGATGGTGATTTTGTGTTTTTGGGATCATTAGTTCTATGGTATAAATGATAATTTCATGTTTGCTTCGATAGTTAATTTGAATTTATGTTTGTTTGCATGAAAGGAAATGGTAGCAGGTTATGGTCTCTGTTTATAAAAGTTAATATTCGAAAATTGCTTATAAATTTTCTTGCACATGATTGGGAAATTGGAATTGATTGTTAGTTATAAATTTCAGGTTATATGAATTAACTATAAACTTTAGGTTATATGAATTAACTGAGAATTTAGAATTATATGAATTAACTGAAGATTTAGTGTATATGAATTTATATGATTTATTTGCAACTAACTATTATCTTGTATTGCGCATGGAGCTTGAAAGTTCCAGTTGGTTGATGTGGAATTTTAGTCAATTTAGGGTTCTCCCCTTTTTTTTTGAGATAATTGTTTAAAGACAATAAGAACAACCATTAAAGAGCCATTTCTCCAGCTTGTTAATGCGGGGATCGTTTGTGAAGTATACTCAGGGCAGAAGCGCTAGAGTTGCTGTCCACATTCTGCACCAACATTGTGTTTATGTTTCATTCTATGCTGAATTGTTTTTCATTAGTTTTCTGTTTTCTTGCATTGCTATATGCAAGAGTCAAGACACAGCACTTGGGAACAATCACTTGTAGGTCTCATTGAATTTTGTTTCGGCTCATCCATTTCACAATATTTTTCACACACCCCCAACAATATTGAATTTTGTTTAGGCTCATCCAAGATTCCCTAAAGTGGATCACCTTGATGCACACTGAGAAAATAGAACAGAAAATGGGATGGTAGTGTTGCTTACTTTCGAGAGGTAAGCTCTCTCCCAAATAACAAGTCCAAGAAAACTGATAATATTCTCATATATGACTTTACTGATTTACATCCCATTATTTATAGGCTAAAAGTTTGTTAAGTAAAGACTTAATTGCCCTTAATATGCCAACTCATGACTACTAACAAACTCGTAACAAAATATTGAACTTCTTTAAACACCTAACAGAATATTAGTAATTCTTTAAACAGAAAATAAAAGAGTAAAACTATTATTATTTACTAATAATCATGGTATTAAATCAAGTCCGCATCACCACATCACGACCGCATTGTAAAGCTTTTTGAGCTTACTGCGACCGAGATATTAGGCCGCAACGACTGTGAGCCATCCGCATTGCCCGCTAATGTGCTTCCGCGACCGTTACCGCGATCGCGACCGAAGCTGAGATTTAAAACTATGCTAATAATTCTTCTAGAATTATCTAATTAATTATGGTAAAAGTCGATGTGTAACAATTCCCTCCTCCTGAAGGCCTAAGTCCTCAAGGTGGATAGTAATCAGCCCTATGTTCTCGGCTTTCACAGAGATGAGCACGGAGGAGCTTGAAAATAATGCTAGGCTTCCATTGTCGTTCCAGCTCCTCATTGGCAAGGCCTCTTACTCCCTTCATTAACATAGCTATGGGAAAAAGATGTTGGAGATTGGAGGAAGTGGCCATGGAATGAGATTTAAATTTGGGTGGGCTGGTGAGGTAATGGGACTGAAAGGATGAAACTAAGAAAATGGGCTTGAAGTTAGTTAGCCCAACTTCAATCATGTCTCACTTAAAGGAAGGTCAGAAGAGTGTTGTTTAATTGGGCCTTTAGGGTTCTTCAAAGATAGGTTTAGGTGGGAATGTGAGCTATGGGTAGGGGTTATCTACTTCGGGAATAGGTAAGGGTTATTGGGCTTAGAACATGTGGATTGAGCAGGCCCAAATTCTTGCATTACTTCACCCAAATCAATTAGGTTATTTAGAAAATTTTCATCTCCTTCAAGAAAACCCTTCTCCGCTCCTTCTCTACAACTCCAAATTCCTTCAAGGCTAGCCACCTCATCTTTGCTGCCACAACCAGGTCCACCACCACCAGTGTTAACTGATTCATCACCGTCGCCTCTGCCTGTCCACCACTGGAGCCGCACGCCTTTGAGCCTCCCTGCACGAATCTTCCTCTGTTCAACCTTAAATTCATAGTTAAATCCACTTTCTTGAACCGCCATGGACTCATTGCTCCATCAGGTGGTCGTCCTCCTTCGCCGCCATGGCTTTGGAACTAATACTGAAAGTGTTGCTGGTGTGGGTATAAGGATCGCATCTCCGTCGCGAGTTTGCTAGACACTTGTTCCAGCCCAGTAGCAATCTGCTGCAGAGATGATTGGAGGCTCTTGGTAACTTTGAATAGGTCTGCAATGGCTGTCTTCATGGCACCTAGCTCGTTTCCAACCGTTTCCAAGCGTGAAGAATTGGAAGGACCCGCCATAGCGCAGCCCAAGATGGTGGCTCTGATACCAAGTTGCTGCACACTGTGAAAATAGAACAGAAAATGGGATGAAAGTGTTGCTTACTTTCGAGAGGTAAGCTCTCTCCCAAATAACAAGGCTAAGAAAACTGATAATATTCTCATATATGACTTCACTGATTTACATCCCATTATTTATAGGCTAAAAGTTTGCTAAGTAAAGACTTAATTGCCCTTAATGTGCCAACTCATGACTACTAACAAACTCCTAACAAAATATTGAAATTCTTTTAATACCTAACAGAATATTAGAAATTCTTTAAACCGAAAATAAAAGAGTAAATCTATTAATATTTACTAATAATTTTACTAGAATTATCTAATAAATTCTGGTTTAAGTCGATGTGCAACACACCTAAGAAATAGCTATATTATCGCTCCACAAATTGACATGAGGAATAATAATTCGTGATTGAATCTTACTAATAATTGTACTAAATGGATGTTTTTATATATGTGACAATGAAAATGAAAGTAGGAAGAAAAGCAAAAATACTAGTGCTCCATACAATCATCGTCCAATCCCCATCTTTCAACACTCTAATACCAACTTTTATGTCATCACCATCATCATCCTAAAGCTAGTCAATAACCATCCTAAAGCTAGTCAATAAAAGCCATGGAATGAGATGCATTTGGAGTGGAGCTAGTAGCATGGTTGGGTCTGTTCGTTATAATGTTGATGCATTAGTGTTAAAGCACAATTGTCATTCACAATGACCATGTTGTTTGACAAACCTTGACATTGATCAATCTCCGTTCACAATATGAAGCATTGAGAAGCAAAAGCTTAAGTTTTAGCATCAATGAGTACTTTCTCTATTTTTAGTTGTAGCATAAAAACTATTGACAGTTTGACACTATTCTTGTATTGTTACACTGAATACCTCTATACATAATAAAGGATATAGTCACATGGGATTTGATCGAATTCTAAGGAGCACTATAAGATTATCAAATTTTTTATAATTTTAATAATCATATAATAAAAGATATTAATGGTACTGATGCGTGGTTAAGGGGGCAATCACGAATTGAAGATGATTGTCTCCTCAATCACACAAAGATGAACAATCCGCCTAATCACTAGACCAAGATTGTCACCAAGCTAACTAGGTGCATGAATCACTCAACCTCACTTAGTTAGTAAACTCTCAACACAAGAAAGAATCACTCTTACACAAGTGCAAAGAAAGAAAACTCAAGTAAACTTTTACTTTGAATTATTGAATCCTAAAATCTGAGTTTACAAGCAAGCACCCACCTCTATTTATAGAGTGTGGAGCGTGTGTAGAAGGCCAACCTTAAAGTCGGTTTCCTTCGACCCAAAACAAGTCCAACAACCCAAACTAAAATAACAACTAAACTCCTTGACCCATTGACTATATTAAGTATAGGCCCAAAACTATACAAACTACTACAAAACATGCCTAATCAGATTTATTGAAAATAAAAGAATTACAAAATTAAACTACTCAAAATGGCTAAGTACTAAAGTCACCCATTCTTGACGTGTTCCTGCTTTGAATTCATTAGGATGGATGCATAAGTTGTTGGTACCCTTGTTATTCATATCACTCTCCCCTTCTTCAAAAGAATTTGACCACAAATTTTGATCATCAATATAAGGGGACAAATCTCCAATGTTGAAAGTAGCACTTACATTAGCATACTCACTAGGCAAGTCTATCTTGTAAGCATTATCTCCATATACTTCAAGCACTTCAAAAGGACCATCTGCCCTTGGCATTAACTTGTTCTTGCGTTTTTGAGGGAAACGTTCTTTACGAAGATGCAACCACACTAGATCACCTACTTTGAACACATGCTTCTTCTTATTCTTGTTTTTCTTTGCCTTATATGCCTCATTCATCTTTTCAATTCTTTTTTTGACCTCATCACATGTCTTTGGAAAACTTCAAGCCTCTTTTTTGCATTAACATGTATATCATCTTTGTTTAGGGAAACCAAATCAAGAGGTAGATAAGGATTGATACCATACACAACATCAAATGGTGATCGACCCATAGTGTAAGAAGTTGCCCTATTATAAGCAAACTCGACATGGCTTAGACGTTCATCCCAATCTCGTTGAGTCTTGCTTACCAAAGTTCGTAGCAAAGCACCCAAGGTTCTATTAGTGACCTCGGTTTGTCCATCTGTTTGAGGATGATGGGAGGTACTAAAGAGTAATTTTGTACCCACCATTTTCCACAAACTCTTCCAAAAATGACTAAGGAACACCTGCTCATAGGAATACCATGAAGTGTCACTACTTCTTGAAAATATAATTTTGCTACATGTTGAGCATCATCAGTTTTGTGCATTGCTATGAAATGAGGCATTTTTTGAAAAACGATCCACTACTACCATGATAGAGTCCTTACCTCGTTGAGTCCTAGGCAAACCAATAATGAAATCCATGCTCACACTATCCCAAGGAAGATCTGGAATGGGAAGAGGAGTGTACAAGCCCTTGACAAAGGTAGATTTAGCCCTTTGACAAGTTGCACAACGAGACACCACACTTTGGATATCATGCATCATTCTAGGCCAGTAGAAGTACTCACCCAATATATCAAACGTCTTTTGAACCCCAAAATGTCCAGCCAAGGCACCACTATGAGCTTCTCTAATCAATAATTCTCGAACTCCACTATAAGGAATGCAAAGCTTGTTGTATCGAAATAAAAACCTATCTTGAACCACATAGTTACGTGTGGGACAAAGAATTTCTTGAGCAAAATCTGGATCATTTGAGTAGAGTTCCTTGAGATGTTCAAACCCCAAAATCCTTGAGTCTACCATAGCCATCAAATACGCCCTCCTTGACAAAGCATCTGCCACTATATTTGACTTGCCCTCCTTATACTTCGAAGAGAAGGTAAAAGATTGCAAGAATTCTACCCACTTGGCGTGTCTATGGTTAAGCTTTTGTTGCCCATTGATGAACTTCAACGCTTCATGGTCCGAGTGTAGAACAAAAGGTTTAAGCCTTAGATAATGAGACCAATGATCCAAAGCTCGTACAATGGCATAGAACTCTCGATCATAATTAGTATAATTGAGTTTAGCACCACTTAACTTTTCACTAAAATAGGCAATAGGCTTCTTTTCTTGGACCAATACAGCACCCATACCCAATCCACTTGCATCACATTCAACTTCAAACAACTTGTCAAAACATGGCAACGAAAGAATTGGAGCTTGACAAAGCTTGGCCTTGATATCTTCGAACGCTTGTTGAGCCTTTGGTGTCCAAGTGAACTCTCCTTTTTTCATTAGTTCGGATATAGGGGCCATGATGGTAGAGAAATCCTTGATGAATCGCCTATAGAAAGATGCCAAGCCATGGAAAGAACGAACCTCATGCACGTTGGTGGGGATCTTCCAAGTCATAATTGCTTCAATTTTTGAGGGATCAACCTTCACTCCATCATCTCCAACAATATATCTAAGAAAAGAGATTTGGCTTTGAAAGAAATCACATTTTTCTAACTTGCCATACAATTTTTGTTCACGTAATTTTTCAAATAAAGACTTTAAATGTTGCAAATGTTCTTGTACATTTTCACTATACACCAAAATATCATCAAGATAAACAACAATGAATTTATTTAAAAATGGTCTAAGTACCTCTTTCATCAAACGCATGAAAGAGCTAGGGGCGTTGCAAAGTCCAAAAGGCATTACCATCCATTCGTACAATCCTTGCTTTGTTTTGAAGGCTGTCTTCCATTCATCACCTTCCCTTATACGCATTTGATGATATCCACTACGCAAGTCAATTTTTGAGAAGATTGTTGCCCCATGCAATTCATCCAACATGTCTTCAAGTCTAGGCATAGGGAACCTATACTTGATAATAATGTTATTCACGGCTCTTGAATCAATACACATTCTCCACGTACCATCCTTCTTAGGCACTAGCAAAGCTGGAACGGCACAAGGACTCATGCTCTCACTTACCATGCCCTTGTCAATCAATTCTTGAATTTGTCTTTGGAGTTCTTTAGATGCTTCTGGGTCACACCTATAGGCAGGTTTATTTGGAATTTGGGCTCCTGGAATTAAATCAATAGCATGCTCAATGCCCCTAATAGGAGGCAATCCACTTGGTAGTTCATTGGGAAACACGTCCTCAAATTCCTACAATAATTTCTTCATCACTTCGTTAGTTGTGGATTGATTTTGTTCATTTGTTTCTTTGAATATCACCAAATAGGCTTGACTCCCTTGCTCAATTTCTTTTTCCATTTCTTTAGCACTTATCAACATAGTATGTTTAAGGGGTGGGGTACTTACTTCATTTGGTGGTAGAGGCAACAAGTTAATTCTCTTTTCTCCCATCAAAACCGAGTAAACGTTGGACTCCCCATCATGTTTCACCTTCTTATCAAATTGCCAAGGTCTCCCAAGTAACAATTGACATGGGTACAACATCACACCAAATTTCATCCTTGTATTGCCCCATATCAAATGCTACTAATGCTTGCTTCCTTACTTCGATTCCCCTAGTATCATCCAACCAATTCAGTTTGTAAGGGTTTGAGTGTTTCCTTTGAGGTAGCCCCATACGTTGCACAAGATCACTAGATGCCACGTTCGTACAAGATCCACTATCTATAATCATTTTGCACAAAAGTCCTCCAATCTTACACCGGCTATGAAACAAGTTCTCCCTTTGTTCTTTGTTTGCTATGGTTCCAGAATGCAAGATTCGCCTTACTATGAACATTTCTCCATCTTGCAAAGGCTCTTGATCAACGCCCTCTACGTCTTCATTAATCACCTCAATTTCTTGATCCTTCTTTTCATCTTCACCAATAGGAACCAGATCAAATATCCGTGCTTCTTCTTCCCATTTTTGGATGGTGGACGCATATAGAACTCTTTTGTTTGAACATTGGGCAGCAAAATGTCCATACCCTTGGCACCTAAAACACTTCTTCCTTTCATTAATTTCATTTTTGGGTAAAAATTTCTTTGGTTTTTCGTCTTGGGTTATAGATGAGGTAGGATTTTGGTTTTTTGGTGGATTTGAATTGGTGTTAGTTGGGGTTGGTTTGTTATAGGTGGTTGTACGTTTGGTTTCCTCCTTAACACGTTGTTCAATCTTTAGAGCAAAATTACATAGGTCATTAAAATTTTTGTAATGGGCTAACTCAAGTTTTTTCTCAATATTTTTATTCAATCGTTTTAAAAATCTCGCCATTTTCATATGCTCCTTTTCCTCCAAATCACAAAGTAATGTCAATTTTTCAAATTCTAAAATGTATTCTTTGACACTCGAAGCCCCTTGGTATAGTGAGGTAAGTTTTATATAGTTTTGTTGTTCGAAATCAAAGGGTACATACTTACCACGCATTTTTCTTTTGAGTTGTGTCCATGTATGAATTCTTTGTTTGCCTTCACGTTTCCTCTTAGCCTTCAAACCTTCGAACCATAATCCAGCATGTTTAGTGAGCCTTAAGTACGCAATTTTGAACGTTTTTTCATCATTCAAACTTTTGTATTCCGCCACCTTCTCTACTTGTCTTTCCCATTCAAGAAAATCATCAGGCCCTCCTTGCCCCGTGAAATCATCAAGTTTGATGCCTCTATCATCGAGTTTGGATGAGTTCTTGGTTCGTTTCTTGGATGATGAATCTGAATCTTGATCATCATCTTCACTTTCTTGAATGTTGTTGATGAAATGCACGGAGATTGGATCGAGTTTTCGATTGGTTTGTTGCTGAAAAATCTCGAACCTCGTCTCAAATTGTTGTTGTCGTATGGTCATGTCCTCCAACATCTTCATCATCTTCTCCATGGGGTTTACACTCGACGCCATGGCTGCTTCCTCCACTCGAAAACCGTGCTCTGGTACCACTATTTGAGTATTTGATGCGTGGTTAAGGGGGCAATCACGAATTGAAGATGATTGTCTCCTCAATCACACAAAGATGAACAATCCGCCTAATCACTAGACCAAGATTGTCACCAATCTAACTAGGTGCATGAATCACTCAACCTCACTTAGTTAGTAAACTCTCAACACAAGAAAGAATCACTCTTACACAAGTGCAAAGAAAGAAAACTCAAGTAAACTTTTACTTTGAATTATTGAATCATAAAATCTGAGCTTACAAGCAAGCACCCACCTCTATTTATAGAGTGTGGAGCGTGTAGAAGGCCAACCTTAAAGTCGGTTTCCTTCGACCCAAAACAAGCCCAACAACCCAAACTAAAATAACAACTAAACTCCTAGACCCATTGACTATATTAAGTATAGGCCCAAAACTATACAAACTACTACAAAACACGCCTAATCAGATTTATTGAAAATAAAAGAATTACAAAATTAAACTACTCAAAATGGCTAAGTACTAAAGTCACCCATTCTTGACGTGTTCCTGCTTTGAATTCATTAGGATGGATGCATAAGTTGTTGGTACCCTTGTTATTCATATCAGGTACAAAGTGGGCAATCCTGCTTTGTATCAGCCTTTTTTGTGATGTTCATCCTTTTGTTGCAATACCCTTAGATATAGCCTCTTTAACTTCCCTATCATGGCTTCATCAATATAACATAGATGACTTTTTTCCCCTCTTCATTAATATTTCTAAGAAATCTTAATGGTGGGCCTTGTCAACGTGTGAGCATAAACAACATATTTTAAAAGGTGCCTTACTAAAGAGAGGATGCTACTCCTTTTACAACTCGCTTCCTTTGGCTTATAAAATCGTGTTGGAGAGAATGAGCGATTTAAAAATATGGCAAATCTCCTTATACCAAATCCTCTGATTTGCGAAACTCCTTGTTTATGCGCACAAGATATATATTCTTGTCGTTCCTTTTTGGTTTGGTGTTAATGTGTCTTATGAAGATATCAATCAAAGCTACACTAGGATTTAAGAGTTTTTGCATTGATCTTATATTTTTTTAAAATGGCTGAAATCTGCAGTGTCAAAGATTCAGCAAGTCATCTTTTATGTTATCGGATAAAATCATGTTGGCTGTCTTGGTGCTTGCATGCTTCCTGAATTGGATTTATTTTGTGCCCATTCTTATTATTCTACTGATTATTAGGTTGTGCGGGCAAGAAAGAAAGATTCTGGGGTTATCTATGCTTTGAAGATTATGGATAAAAAGTTCATCACTAAGGAAAACAAAACTTCTTATGTGAAGCTGGAAAGAATAGTTCTTGATCAATTGGATCATCCAGGCATTGTGCGGCTGTTCTTCACTTTTCAGGATACCTTTTCACTATGTATGTTTTTTTTGGTTGTTTATTATCTTTCAGTGTGTGATATATTTTTTTTTTTTGCCTTTTCAACTCTTTCTTAAAGTTGTTTATTCTTGATGAAGATATGGCGCTTGAATCCTGTGAAGGTGGGGAGCTTTTTGATCAAATAACCAGGGTTAGTATGAGAATTTGCTATCTTGTTCAATTTGTACTTGGGATTTCACTAAAGATTTCCTTACTTTGTAGAGATAACCCACCTACATTAGAAATGGTCACAGGAAAAACCATTATGGTCCAAACACATTATTTTCTCTATATGCTATAATACTTTTTTTCATGGTCTTTGTTAATACTCACATGGAGGTTTTCAAGGGCACTTGCTTTTATTTTTTATTTTACATTTTTATTGACTATTCTTCCATATTGCTGAATATAAAAAAAAAAATATTATGGTCTGAAAAAAGGGAAAAAAGTAAAACTATTTTTCATGTGAAACTGTAACAGTATGGATTTTTTAATCAATACGCAAAATGTTGCACCTTTTTTTTTTTTCAAAGAATGCAGGTGGATGGGCCCTAAGCATAAACTGTGATAATTAATTGTCTAGGTTTGATAGTATTTAGCAAAAGATCACAAAGTCTTGTGGTGTGTGACTGTTGTGCCTACTTTTTTTACAATGCACAGGGGATTCATGGTTAAGGAAGAAGCTTGGTGGCAGATAGGTAATTTATATATCAGAACACTGAGCTTTGGTATCAGTTTATGGCGATTCCCTTTCTTGTAAATAAAGTGATAGCTATAAAACGAGCTGGAAAGACCACAGAGAGACAATAAAAAGAATGGTACAGCTAAATACTACGAAGTAGAAAGAATGGAGAAAATGAAAGCGATATGAAAAAAATGATACAACGAAATGTGTTAATGTTGATTCCCTTTCCCGTAAATAAAGTGATAGCTATAAAACAAGTTGGACTGTGCCCACAGAGATAGTAAAAACATGAAAAGAATGGTACAACTAAATACTATGGAAAAATAGAAAGAATTGAGAAAATGTGTATTGGTGGCAGTTCAAAGTATGTGCTTGCATTTCCAAATGTCTTCTAGTTGATACCCAAGGGAAAGGGTTGTCTTCTAGGTTGCACTAAAACGAATACTGGCATGGACACAAAACGGGTACGGGAATACGCCACTGAAAAAGTTGAGGATACGGGTAAGTGAAAGAAAACAATAAGTGAATCTATAAATTTCAACATAATTTCAATATAACACTGAGTTAAATATCAAATTTAGTGATGATAATATTGTTATTCACTATATAAAATATTCAAAACATAAAAGACATAATGAAAGCGAGAAAAATAGCTCAAAAGGTATGGGGTACTGGAGTTAGTTTAATCATTTAGTTCAATGTGGGCACGTGTGTCCGAGCATCATAGGTTGGCTTAGCTCCTTAGATTAGTAAGAAGCGGGGGAAACCTTGAAAAATCCTTGGCTAAAAAGTGCTAATAAAAACTTATTGTATGTTATTACTTCTTTCATATCATACTGTGATTCCCTTGTGGCTTTTCACAAAAGAAGAGAATATGTAAATCAACAGTTATAATACTTTTAATGGATTGTAGCATTAATGCATAGGGGTAAACAATTTTTTTTTTTTTTGTGAAGGCCTTGTTGGTAATAACAGCTAACTACTAGACTTTACTCTTTCTTGTGCTAGCTATTTTCAAACTAGGTAATACTAGAGTAAATGCTAGGCTTATTCAACTAATGTATTGCAACATGAAGCACAAAATCTACTAAGTGGCCATCTTTTAAGAAAAACTAACTAGCCATTGGCTAATCACAATTTCTTTCTAATAAAAGCATATTAAAAAATGATTAATGTGTCCTCCACTCTTATATTTCTAGTGCAGTCATTTTATTGAGGAAAAATGGATTTTAATAATCCAACCTTTTTGTGGTCAACAAATAATACTCTTACCTTTGGAAAATAACTGAATAATTGCACTTTTGTTTATCATCTTCATTTAATGTACCCATGTGTTTTTATATAAGAGATGTCGATCAACTTATTTTCCAAAGATAGGAGCGTTAATTGCAGACCACTAAAAATGTGTACTTTAATTGAAAATGGTAAACAACATTGGGATTATTGTGTTACTTTACAAAGATGGGAGCTTTATTACCACCAAAAGATGAGATTATTAAAATCCATTTTTCCTCTTATTCATGGTTCATTTTTCTAAGAGAATTTTTATAAACAAAAAAAGTAAGTTTTGGATGCAAGTCCTAGACTAATTACTTTAATATGCATTGTTTTAATTTATAGGCTTAGATAATACTCCCTCCGGTTTTTTTTTTAAATTTTTTTTTTTGTTTTTAATTGGCTCATTTAGGTTTTCATCAATACTGAGAAACTAATAGGGAGAAGGAGAAAACCATAAATGATGATATATCTATGCACAAAAGTAACATAGAGGGTTTGGAAAATAGAGAAAATAAGTAATTTTACTAAAGTTTCTCAAAATTAAGAGTGTATGGAAAAAGGACATGATAAATTAATAATTCTAGAAAAATAAAACTTTATTATATCTAGGTAATTTAGGAAGTGAGCAAATTAAAAAAAATACATCCTTAAAAGGAAAGTGAGTAGTATAAGTCTAATCAAGAGTAGAAGTTACTATGTTTAAATTTACTCAATTTTTTGGATTATAATTTTAGAATATCTTACTCAATCCTCCATATATAAATCTATAAATTTTTAATCACTCAAATGAATTAAAAAAAAAATTAGAAAGAGAAAGCATGGTATTTGGGTGAAAGATGTATGATAGCGTTGGTACATGTTATTAAATTTCCTACATGAGATGTAGTCCGATATTGAAAAAAATGATACTTTTTAGATTTAATATATTTGGGTGAAAAGGTTTAACTAATTAATTTTAGAATACATATTGTAGTTAGATTAGTTATTCATGTGGATTAAAAATAAACCAAGTTAAGAAAAGAAAAGAACTAAAGAAGTCCAATGGAGGAAAGATGACAAGAAAAGAAAATTGTTGAAACGAAATGGTGAAATGATACAAGCTTTCCGTTGTTATCATTTGGATCATATTTTCCAATGAAATTTAAATGATTACCAAAGGATATATATATATATATTTTTTTTCGTTGGTTTTTTCTATGTATTAAGTTTGATTTTTAATATTTAAAAGGAAAAGGAAATTTCAAAATTTATTTAATTATTTTTTAAAAAGTATTCGAAGTATGTTAACTTTAGGATAGAAAAATGTAGGGTTTTGAAGGGATTCTTTTTTAATGTACTCATTTCCATTATGCTCTTTAGTCTTGGTAAATGATTCGTTAATGTGTAGGAGAGCTTTTATTAAATAAGGGTACATCTTAGAAAATAAAAAACAACTAGCCATACATCTTTAAAAAAAACCCCCCAAAAATTAAAATGAAATCACGCAAATTCTAAGATTGTTAGTGGCTAGGGGTATATAGCTTAGCTTAGAAAAATATGTGATTTCACGCGACAGTGCAAAGCTTTGGAAAACATGGGTTATAGCTTAGAAAACACAAAACCTCAATTGGGTATAATGGAGAAAATCCCCAAAAATTATATTTTCAAATTAGTTTAAATCTGAAAAAATAAGTCAATAAGGTAAACTGAAGATAGCCTTAGTTTTACCATCAAAGAATTATGTTGTCATTGTATTTTTTCAAGGTTATGAATCGATATCATTGTATGCAGAAAGGTCGTTTGACTGAGGACGAAGCTCGCTTCTATGCTGCAGAAGTAATTGATGCTTTGGAGTATATACATAGCTTGGGTTTGATCCACCGTGACATTAAGGTGTCCTCTTGTGCAGCTAATTTTCTCAAGCTTTCCATGCTTAATGCTATATTTACATGTGATTTTTTCTGTATTTACATTATACTCTCATGCAGCCAGAGAATTTGCTGCTTACCTCAGAAGGCCACATCAAGATTGCTGATTTTGGCAGTGTGAAACCTATGCAAGATAGCAGTATTACAGTCCTACCAAATGCTGCTTCGGGTATGTCTGTTGAAGGTTTTTGGACAGTTAAATTCACTTATAGGCTAAATATTGTTCTTTTTGACTTGTGAAGATGACAAAGCTTGCACTTTTGTGGGAACGGCTGCATATGTCCCTCCGGAAGTGCTGAATTCTTCACCTGCAACATTTGGGTATGTGATTATCATTTTGCTGTAAAAAGGGCGAATTATTGCGTATTTGTGTTCATACGGACTAAATCAATTTCATGCAACTCTGTTCACAATTTTACCATTTTTTTCTTCCTTTTTCCGTGAATACCAATGATATGAATGAGTGTTGATTGACTGCTGTTTTAGGCCTTCATGCAGTTATCTTCTTTCCTGAAACAGAAATGATCTTTGGGCACTTGGTTGCACTTTGTACCAGATGCTTTCAGGGACTTCTCCTTTCAAAGATGCAAGTGAGTGGTTGATTTTCCAAAAAATTATTGCAAGAGACCTTAAATTTCCGGATTATTTCTCGGCGGAGGCAAAGGATCTCATTGACCGTTTATTGGTAAGGCCATTGCCAATTAGTTAGTGTTTATGTGCATCTATAAAAGTGAATTTCTCTTTACAGCATGAGTAGTGCACTATTTTGTGTTTTGACCCAAATTTTAGCTTCGTATTCGTTGCTGCTTTAGAAATATACTTTGTACAAATTTAATTGTACAAATTCAATTGTAAACGTCTCTTTTTACCGTATCCAATTCACTACTTTGACCATTAATGTGTTTAATTATGTATTAGTTGATATCTTGATATTACACAGTTAATCAAATTTTACTATTGGCCAAACGTCAAATTTGATCCTTGAAACTGATATTCTTTGTAAAAATGTATCGTACATATGTACACACACTCAGTTATCTTATTGCACAAAGGCTATCTTTTCGATTTTTTCCTTATATTCTACAAAATACGTGAGTTACCTTTTGTGTTTTAGGAAATGCACAATGTACTAGATTTGAATATTACATGCTAAACACCCTTAATGATTGATGAATTCTAATTTCAACAACTTAAATACATCCAAATAAGTTAATTACTTAATTTTTATTCTAATATCCTCCGTTAATCCACACTAGAACAGGAATGTATTTTTATAGGAATCAAAATTGTTTAAATGAAATTTTAACTTCTTATTGATCTCTTTTTGTGATACATTTTGTCCAATCTAAAGGATACCTTGTGCATTTTAACACAGTGACATTTTCTCTTCTGGTAAAAAAATTATCTTATAATATCGAAAATTCGAAATACATGGTATTTTTATTATTTATACACCCTTGATCTCAAAATATTTGCTAAATAGCCAAATGCTCAAAATTTTAGGAAAAATGGATGATAAAGTCCTCATGTGACTAAGAGAAGACAAAGGGGAAAAAGTAGGTATTGTTAAAAGGTGATGGGTTGATAGGATGGTTGGTTAACAAGTTAAGTACGTAAGTGAGAGTAAATAAGTAAAATAGAAGTGAGTCCCACATATACTAAAGTATAAAATGTAGCATGAAATTTGAGACGGAGGGAATACTCCTGATAGATACTCTACTGATGGCAAATGACTTTGAAGTATGGCAAAGACAAAGTATCTCATGTAGCCTATCTCTGTGAAATATTGTGTTTTATATCATAGAAAATGTAGTTTCTTTTGTATAAATTCCCATCTAGTGTATCACAAGTTTCAATTCTAATACGAAATGAAATAGGGCTATATGTACAATGCGTGGAGAAAAGTTTGAATAATTGATATTCATAGTGTGTAAGCCAACAGAATTTTACATATATTCATATAAGAATGCACCATCTATTAACTATAAATAAAACAATTATTTGCCAATAAAATAAATAAAACAAGTCAATGCTTAAGTTATCATTATACAAGTGTCACTTTCTCATAAAAAAATTCCTTAGAAGCTAATTGATGATATTATATTCTTTTTTCTTAATACATTCCACAAATTCTAACATTGAAAAGATGCGTCTTTAAAAGTAATGATAATATGTCTATGCCTTTTTTAAAAATAAATTATAATAGCTATCTTCTTTAAGAATACAAGCCTAAAAACCTTGCATTCGACACGAAAAGGGGTACACGTGTGATTGCTAAGGGCATTTTTGTAATTAATGATAACTTTGATCTAAAACTACACATGTTCCTTTAACATCTAATGTACCCCTTTTATTTGATTTTTAACATTTTTTAGCAATTGTGGTTTTTAGTCCATCCCTATATACTTATACTCCCTCTGTCTTTTTTAGATGAACATATTGACTTTGAGCACTATTGATCTAACCTATGTTACTTTGACTCTTCTAGAGGTATCGGATAAGGATATGTGTCCAAGTGTCAGACACGACAATTTTATGAAAAATATGAATGTTTTTAGTTCAAAATGAAGTGTCCAAGTGTCATGCCAATGTCCAAGGTTTGAGTGTCTGACACGGGTACTTGGGGTGAAACAAAGAGTCCGAGTAACATAGGATCTAACACACTTTGACTATTAATTGTTATTTATACATAAGTAGGATCTTGTTTGATTTGTCTCGGTACACACTATCCAAATATATTTTTTAAAATAATTTTTACAATTATATAATAGAGATATTGTTGGTCAAAGTTGTGTCCCGACCATGGAAACAAAACTCGGCCATTCTGTTACAGAACGACCGTTCTATAAAGGGTTTCAGACCCACCGTTCCGAGAAACCCCGTTATAGAACGGTGAGTTGGGAATCACACCGAGCTCGTTGCGATGGTTGTTCTGTAACGGCCGTTATATTAAAAGTATAAGAAGAATTTGAAAAAAAAAAAAAGATTAGATTTGAGTTATGCGCTGAAAAATAAACGAAGCTTCTTCAAATTGGAACTCACCATGACTTTACATATTGATTTTGTAAAAAAACCCTAACTTGATTGTGTTAACTAACCCCAATTTGAAAACCCTAATCTTTACAAACCCTAATTCTTGGATTGTAGCATATCCCAACTCGCCAGCAAGACAAAAAAGGCTGGCGAGCCATCTCCGACAATAACGACGATGATCGACGGTCGTTGCAGTCCATCTTCATTGCTCTTGTTTTTTTCTTTCTTCCATGACAATGTCAATAGCTTTTCCTTCTCTTTCTTTTTTTCCCTTGTTTTCTTACAGCCTTTTTATGAGTCTTTCCTTACATGCTTACAACTGCCCATCAATATGTATGATGGGTAAGACCAGTGTTTGAAAAGGCGCGCCTGAGGCGCGCTAAGGCGCTAGGCGATAGGGGCTAGACACCTAACTTGGCCAAGGCGAGGCATTTGTGGCTAGGCGCAGGCGAGGCGCACTTTTCCCATTTTTTTTCCAGATTTTCCCCATGCCTTCTTAGGTGCGCCTCACTTCAATGAGGCGGACCGAGGCACACTGAGGCGCGCCTAAGGCTCTAGGAATTTCAATCGCCTTGGTGCGATTGGGTAAGACAGTTGTACGACATTGAATACAATTTTTTTTATTAGCCACTAGAAAGCTATGACTGGTATCCATTTCCCTCTTTTTTGAATTTTTTAATATGTACAAGGTACAACATAGAAATATAGTTTATCTACACCTTTTCCCCTTATTTTTTCTTTCTTAAACTTAGTGTGTGTTTTTATTTTTCTACTACAAATTAATAATATAGAAAAATAAAAATTTATTGTTGAAAATTTATTTAGAGGCCACTTCTAGTAAATTTTGTATAGCAAAGCTGAATAGATAAATAATAATTACAGTAATAATTAATAATAGTGTTTTTGTGCATTATATGGTATGAATAATTAAAACATCGAATAATGCACATATGCACCTTAAAATTTAACTTATGTGAAAAATTTTAAAAAATTCACGCCGCAAAATCTGCGGTTCTATTCCTCCGTTACGAGCCGTTTCCGTGACAACGCGACCGTTTCTGCGACCGCGACCACGATTTTTTATATGGTCCCGACAAGTGTGCAAAGTCAATATGTTACATCTATTAAATAACGGTGGGAGTATATATATATATGGAAATAGGATCATGTAAAAATTAGACTCTTAGTTGAAAACTAAAAACTTTTAATTTAAACCATTGAGCAATTCAAACTTTTAATCTGAGCCGTTGAAAACTAAAAGCGGATTAACATTGTTGCTGCTGACTCAGCATCTTTTTTTAAAAAAAAAAACAAAATAGATCACAACTGTTGATCTAAATCTAACGGTTCATATCAATAGTTTTTAGTTTTCAACTTATGTTAGGTTTTAGCAGATCCCAAGTTCCTAACTCTCTCTCTCTCTATATATATAGGAATAGGATCAAGTAAAAACTAGACTCTAAGTTAAAAACTAAAAACTTTTTTATTTGAACCATTGGTTCATTTTAATCAACTATTAGAATTTAATATGTATTATTTGATTTTAATATGTACCCCCCTAATTTAATCTGTACCCCTTGATTCTTATATGTACCCCTTGAATTTAGTATGTATCACCCAACCTCATCCCACAAAACATCCACCCTCGCCCCACGAACCACCCACCCTACGAAAACCTAACTACCAAAAAAACCACAAAACCCCACCCACCTCCCCTCCCCTCCCCCACCCCTCGCCGGTGACCTTCACCCACTCTCCCCCAAGCCCCACGCCCACCTACAAACTCCACAAAACCAATCTTAAGTTGAAAGCTAAAAACTATTGATATCCACCGTTAGATTTAGATCAACGGTTGTGATCTATTTTGGTTTTTTTTTTTAAAAAAAAAAGAGGATGCTGACTCAGCGATGAGTCAGCAAAATCATTGTTAATCTTCTTTTAGTTTTTAACGCTCAGATTAAAAGTTCGAATTTTTCAATGGTTCAGATTAAAAGTTTTTAGTTTTCAACTAAGAGTCTGGTTTTTACATGATCTTATCCTATATATATATATCTCTATTATATAAGCCAAGGGAGGAGCCATGGTGTCCCCCCTGGAAAAGTCCACTTTGCCCTCCAAAAAATTCCAAAAATTCAACTAGCATCACTCCTCACCATTAAGGAAATTTATTACAATTTTTTTAACTTTTTAAAATGAAAATATTACAAGATATAAAATTCGTAAAAATAAAATAAAAACAACAAAATTTATATTTTTGAATTATCTATAAATAGACACCCATATTAATATAGTTTGCCACATGAAAATTTGATCTTTTGATAATCCTAAAAATTGGATAATTGATAGAATGTAGTAAATAAACTTTTTTTTTTCATTGTTTTGGGGTGGCCAAATAAAAGGAAAAAAGTTTGTTTATAATTATGTGAATAAATATAAATTCGAAAAATATTTCAATTTTTCAAACATACCACATTTGTTTTTTTTTTTTTTTGCTTGTTTAACAAATTAAAAGATACATTTATAATATCATCGCACGCAAAGCGTGCATACAAGGCTAGTATATATATATTGAAGAACTATAGGTACTCTTTTAGGTTGTAAATCTGTTGGTGTAGGTGTTGGCTTTGTAGAGGATATACTGATATAGGTACTCTTTCAGAACTCCATGACCCAAACGTATCCCATCCCTTCCTCACCTTCTATCAACAACCCATCCACCATATTTCAAACAATCTGACCAAACTAGGGATGTGAGGCGTCTAAGTGACAAGGAGCTGCAGCACCAGTGGGACAAAGGGTTGTGTTTCCATTTTGATGAAAAGTGGTTGGTGGGACATCGTTGTAAGAAGCAAGAGTTGAGTGTGCTAGTGGCTTGTGAGGAGGTGGTTTGTGTTGAAATAGTTGAGGACGGGATGGACCAGGTATGGGAGGGGGTATGCAATGCCTCAATGGCCTCCATGGTGCCATGGAATGATTCTAGAAGGAATTCGAAGTAGTATTAGTGAATTATGATATTATTTTACTATTTCACTTAATTTTCTGTTGAGCTGAGATTCTGTGAGGTCATTATGTTTTGTATTGAAGTAACCATATCTAAGAGTTGCCTATATAATAAAGAGGCACGCATTAGTGTAAGAGCATTGAGAAATATTAGTAAAGAATAGCTAGTTTTGGGAGAGAGCTTACCTCTCAAAAGTAAGCATTGCCTTTGGTTTTCTATGCTAATATCTAACAAAATCGCTTTAAGCGTGTGTAGCAGATATATGCCACCTGACTCACACCCAACATGTTCCACCTCATTCCAGTGCTATGGAAAAAGTAAAGGAAGAAGATTATGCCCTATGCATATCCAATATGTAAACCTGAGATTTGAGACAATCCTAGGAAAAAGACTGGAATGAGTGGCCTTCTGTTCATGTCCCTTCTCCAGTAGTAGTTTACATTAAACTTTCTCTTTGGTGTGAAAGGATCTAGGGTTTGGGACCTAAATTCATGCCAAATTTGCAAGTGTTGTATATTTACTTTTGATGGCTATATTATCAATAAAAAAAGATTGAAAATGTGATTCATGGTTAGTTTAGGACATTGTTAAAAATGGTTTTTGGTTATGTTTAGATGTCTATATGGTAACTCAAGCCACTAGTTGGCTCCTTCGCTATTCTTCACTTTATGATTGTATGAAGAATTGGAAATTTGCAGCAGGGTGTATGAAATATATGCTTTTGAAAAAGCATTTTGAGGTATGGGTTTTTATATTTTATTTTCCTTTTGGGGATTTTTTGTTTTTTTTTTGGTGCTTCAGTGCTTGTGTGTGTTGGGGTGAAGGTGATGAGAGATTATACAAAGCACACAGACTCAAAAGGGACAACACAAAATTAGGACAAACCGTTTCCTAGTCTTTTGTTCCTCTAACTCTATTAATATGTACTAAAAACTGAAGTGGCAGAAGTTTCTGTGAGAGATTGAAAACAATGGCAACTTAGGACTTGTAATGGGGTAGAGGGATTATTATGTAAAATTGGTCAGAATGACAGAAAACTGTGTATGTTGTTGATGACTCGAAGTCAATGTTGTGACTGGTTAATTAATATGCAAATTGCTTATCATCTTTTGTGTGTATAATGCATATTATCTCTGCTAATTTATTATGGTGTGACTTGTAGTCCATAGATCCAAGCAAAAGACCTGGTGCTGGCCCTGAGGGATATCCTACGCTCAAGAGCCACCCTTTTTTTCATGGAGTTGATTGGGGAAACTTAAGGGATCACGCCTCTCCTAAACTTGTGAGGGAAACTATGGTAGCGTATGCTGTTGCCACTTCAGTTTCCTGCACCTTTGGCTGTTGATGTTCTTGCAGAAGTTTCTTATATAATTATTTGTCTTTGCACTATGTAGGGTCATTCTGGCGGGGTCGACAATTCTCATGATTCATGGAATCCTGCACACATTGGAGATGGCACTGTGAAGCCAAATGATGTGAACAGTGGTATCTCATCTGAAGGAGTTGGTCACATAACGAGACTTGCATCAATTGACTCTTTCGATTCAAAATGGTGGGAACTCTTTTTTTAACACTAAATTTTATTATTATTATTATTATTATTATTATGATCATCATCATCATCATCATCATCATCATCATCATTATAATATTATTTGTGTGTGTTTTTACAGTGGTGTGAAAATTTAACTTTCTTAAATACTTGCTATCTCATATCATGGTTGAATTTATAGGCAGCAATTCTTGGAACCTGGTGAATCTGTTCTCATGATCTCTATGGTGAAAAAAAACCAGAAGTTGTCAAGCAAGAAGGTGCAGCTTATCCTTACCAACAAACCAAAATTGATCTATGTTGACCCATCAAAGCTTGTAGTGAAGGGGAACATCATTTGGTCTGATAATCCAAATGACTTGAATCTTCAAGTCTCTAGTCCTTCTCATTTTAAAATATGCACGGTGAGTTATTCTTTATTTATAAAAACAAATCTTTTCATAAAATCATATCCGCTTCGCATTACTAAAATTCTTTTGCATTTTTATATACTATCTCTGATTATTATTATGTGCAACATATATGGGAATTTTTTGGGATATAAAATATTTATTTGTCGCACATAATTTGAACCAGAGTTATTAGTTTTTTTTTTTAAATCTTGTTCCATGCCCTCCAGTATATTTTGATTATTTTGTTCCTCACTTGTATTCATCGTGAACCATAAGTACTTTTTGGTTATACCCTGTTATTGACAACTGTTTTTCCCCTCCGGTCATCCTTTGGAAACTCCTCTAGCCCAAGAAGATTATGTCATTTGAAGATCCCAAGCAGAGAGCATGGCAATGGAAGAAAACCATTGAGGGACTTCAAAACCGGTGATTTTTTTTTTTGGCTAGCCACAGTAATTCGTACCCTTTTGAATATAAAATGTACGCATACGAATCAGGAATTTCACTGTGTAGTAGATCTTCATGGAAGATTTTAAGTTCAATAGAAGAAAAGAAAATCATATTGCAAGATCTGGATGCCTCAAGGCGATAACTGACTCCTAACCCTTATACTGGGTCTGTTGAGCCCTATTGTAGCATATTGTAGCAACTTTTTTTTTTTAATTTATAAATTTCTCTTATTAGTTCAACTGCTCCCCTGCTTCACCCATCCCCCTCAGCAATAAGAAGGCAATTATTAGAGGTGTGCATGGGTTGGGCTGGTATGGAATGAGTTGGGCCTGGCCGAGCACGACCCTAACACTGCACGACTTTGTAGGCACAGCTTTCTGAGGCACGTGAGTCGTCCCAGCATAGCCCGTGTCCACCGTTAGTAATCACGAGAGTACCATTAGAATTGAATAGAGTTGTGATGTACATCAAAATGACATAGAACTGAATTTCTTTACTAAATTTCAAATTTGTGATTGTGGTAGTGTGCATTTAAATGAATGAATAATGTTATTATAGATTTTGACATAATATCTATCGCATTAAAAATTACATTGTAGAAGTAAAAGAACAGCTTTTGAAGTTTTAGTTGAAGATACAGAATTATAAAGATGTTAATTACGACTATGATAAGTGTATATTTAAACGTCTGGGTGATGTTTATTTAGATTATCTTAATTTCTAAATTTTATAAAATTTTGTGTTGACACTATTGCTTAGCCATGGGCAACATGATGGGGGTTTTATCCAATTACAGCAGTGGCTGGATAGATCAGGAACCTTTAAATGTTGTAAAATATTATGCTTACGTACACATGACTATATGAGTTATTTTAGAAATTAAAATCTCGAATTAAATCAGCTATAAATTTTAGTGATTGATAGGTGGTAATCTTAATATTATGTGTTTTAAATAGGATTATTTGCTTTTAATAATCTAACCACTAATCTAACATTTAAATTATTAGTGAAAATCTAACCTTTGCACCTCATATGCAATTAATGAACCATAAACTCCCATTTTCGAGTTTTACGTGTTGTAAAGGCAAATTAATGTTTGTCTTTTAAAGTGTAGTTGATTAAAAACCTCAATAAAACAACAGAGTAATATATAATTGACCTCTCATTTATAAGTTTGGTTCATTGATTGATAAAAATTGAAAGGTTGAATTATTGTATGAATTTTGATAATTCTTGCATGGTCGTCGAAAAAACGACCACAGAAATCAAGCAAATCTAGACTGTTGATCTAGTTGATTAGATTTGCCATTAAATTTAAATTAAAAAAAATATTTTAAGTGGTTTTCTTAATATAAATTCATTTTGATTATTTTTTGATTTATCTGATTTTATTTAGATTTTGATAATTAAGAAATAGAATAAAAAAATAAAAAATAGAAATTACATGTTAAACATCACGTGATTCTTTATACTATAAAAAAAATAAAATTGGTAATTAGTAATACTCATTTCATGTGAATTAGTAAGCTTCAACTCCAACACCATTGAAGCCTCAACCTAACATTCATCCTCAACCATCTTCATCCCCAACCTTCATCCCCAACCCATCTTCATCCTCAACCTCCATTGAAGCTTCAACAAATTAATCTCCAATGTGATTAAAATAATATGCCCTCAATTTTCATCTACCATTGTAGATCCAAACTCCATTGAAACATTCAACCTTCATTGAAGGAATAAGTGCGAAAATTTCACAAATAAAAAAGTAATTAATCCACGTTTGTTTATTGTGGTAGGAAATTGGGGAAAACAAATAAGTCATCGATTCAAGACATTAATTGGTTATGTGATTCAACCTTCATCCCCATTGCAGATCCAACCTCCATAGAAGGAGTAAGTGTAAAAAAAATCCAAAAATTCAATAAGTAATTAATCTCCATTCGTTAATTGTAATTGTAGTATCTAATTAGTCAAAACGAATAAGTCCTCAATTCAAGACATTAATTGGTTCCGTGATTTTTTAAAAAAAAATTCCATGGTTACTAAAACCTAGATGACGAAGGAAAAAGACGATGACAATTGCATTGCGTTTTAATTATTGCTGATTTTATTTGGCAATGTCCACAATGTAATTGGACATCACCTGATGGAATTTATATACGTATTTTGAAAGCAGTATGTAGAAGCAGAGTTAATCTAATGTAATGTCCATAACACAAATTGGACATGTTCAGAAAAAAATCGCATACTAATTTAATTTGATCGAATTTTGAAAATGTTATGTCTAACTTATTGATTGTTCATTGTATATGTGTAAACTTACCAAATTTCAAAGATTTAATTATCATAATACATTACTTAAAAATTAACATATTCATATTGTTGTTTTGAAGGGGAAAAAAATACAGATTTAGATTTCTAATATACACATTTTTAATATACACAAGTTTGGTAATATACACATTTTTAATATGACATTACCCATGGGTCATCACACCTCTTTCTTGAGCAAAACGTAACAAATATTACTTATATGCATGAAACACCATAATATATTCAAAGATTTTTAAAATATACTTCCTCCGCTCCATTTTAGTTGCAACGTTCCCCTTTTTACGCTTACCAATGTATAATTTAATTATAATCATAATCTTTAATTCCGTTATACCAAGAATTATAAAAAATAGATCATGATCAAGTATACATTTAGATGATTCAAAAGAGATCCCACATGGCTATATTAATTTACATTTATAAATCACAAAAGCGAATTATAGGAGTGATAATGAATAGTGCCCAAATTGCCAATATTGCAATTAAATAGGAGTGGAGGAAGTATTACTTAACAATATTATTCATGATTTTGAATATGCCATTTCTAGGTGCATTGGTTAAATAAAAGATGTAATATAAAGTAATGCATTTTAATTATTTAATTATATAAACTATGTAATGCATGTTATGTGTTGTCCATCTTTCAGTTTGTTGATTACCAAAGACAAAGAACATCAACATATAAACTGGTCATCAGTCAATAAAACTAAGCAAATAATGGCCTGTAAGCCATATTGAATATGTTGTTGAATGGTAATAGTCAAACGATATTATGGATATATTGTTATTGTATATACGCACTTTTGGAAGCATTTTTGTATATTTATTGTATATAAACATATGATATTATGGACATATTTTTACTGTATATAAACACTATTGTATATTTGATGTACGGTGTATATTATGCACATTAATAGTGGAATCTAACCGCTGTTTTTTTGTTTTTCTTTTTGAGGAAAAACTTGTCAAATTTGATGTATAAATATTAATAGTATAATTTTTTTTATTACTTAAGGTAATGTATCTCAACCGAGAAAATGAGTTCACAATACTATTAAAAAATATCATTAGCAAAGTTTATGTTGGCAATGCCCAATATTATATATATATATGGACATTGTCAAAATACTAAGCAGTTCACAATATTTGAAAGATATACCATTTTCAAAATTGCTTTAGGCTACTTCAAATTAAACACCGACGATCGATATGGACAAAAATATACTATTGTCAATAGTAAAAAAACTTGAAAACTACAAAATAGTAATGTCAATACTACTCCAATCATATATATAGATTAAAATTAGATGTTCCAAAAAAATCCATAATTATTAGAAAATTTTTGTTCAGTCGTCATCGTTATTTTCACTTTCCGAACGATAATTCTTTCAGTAATAATCAATTAGATAGTAGACGTGTACAGGTTTTAATCAGCCCGTATTGATCATATTCTAAAATTAGATGCTCCTAGTCAACATCAATTTAGTGTTGGTGTAGCAATATCATACATATAGCAGAGGTGCACATGTTATTACCAAAATTTTATTAACCACTACCGGATCTTATTTAACCTCATCAGTCATCATATATTAATAGACCTTCTCAAAACAAATAAATCTTTGGAAAAAAATGTAGACCCTCTCAAAAAAATTTGGAAAAAGGTACCTAACACATTTCTTATCAGTCCGTATTGATCATATTATATCTCGTTTTACATTAATATGTGCATGAACTCTCTTTTTTTCATATTTTACAATCAACTTATTTTAATAATGATAGAAAATCTGATTTTATTTTTGTATTAAATTAATTAGGTGATTATTTATTCATGTGTCATAATAATGATGGTTAAATACTAAATTATTTGTTTATAATCATATTATTATAAGAAACATAATTTTCAAATTTATTTAAGTATAAAAAAACCTGTAATTAGTTATTCAATTCAGAGAAAAGGAGAAGGAATAAACCCAAAATGAAGAAGTATGAAGGAAAGGCCGACAAGAGCTGGACGTCGGTGGTGGAAGTAGCGCCGATGGCGGTGCCGGCTGGTGGCCCGCTTGTGGGGGTGGTGGTGGTGGTGGCCGAGTGGTGTGAGAGAGTGTGGGAGTTTTTGAGAAAAAAGTTATGTGTGAGAGGAAAAACAAATGAAAATGTGAATGAAATGAATGGTTTAAGGGGGTTTATATAGTTGTTGAGATGACATAATTTTGGATATAAAATATTGTGTGAGTCATGAAAATATTGAGTTTAAGATGGTTTAAGATAATATGGAAAGATTGGGAGATTATTTGCTTGAGATACAAGGATTAATAAGGAGATTAGGAAAGTTAGTCTTAGGGTTTAAACACAAAAATTTTGTTTTCCCCTCTTGTTGGCCCATGTGTTTTAGTGGGCTTCCAAGCCCCCCATGATTGATCATTTGGGTTTGGCTTTGGATTTTTGGATTTCAAAAATAACATTGGGCTTAAAATCATTATACAATTAAATTAATTTACTCATAAAATTTTAGTAATCCATGAAAAATAAAACTTATTCAAAATATCCGAAAACCATATGTATGTATATGAATTTTCGATTTTTATAATTTTAAAATAATATTTTAACTTGACATTGTATATCCAAAATTACGGGGTATTACAGTCTACCCCCCTTAAAAGAAGTTTCGTCCCGAAACTTAAGAAATATGGACAATTTTAGTTTTTTGTTCGTTTCATGCACATCCTAATCAAACTCATAAATGACAACTTTTGCTAAAAATGACTCAAAAAGCAAATTGCGCGAAACTCTATCGCACTCTACCCCTCAAAAAGAGTTACGCCCTCGTAACTCGATTGATTCAAAAATTATAAAGTGCAGTATTCTTCAATAGCTTTGGGTAAAATTCTTTCAACCATTACCAAATTTTCGTTCGAATCCCACTATGAGTGTCTGAATAACAACGATAAAGATTGCATACTATTCTCGACTTCTTACTTGCAGAACAAGGTTCATAATGCTTGAGCCTCAACCAATAATAAAATAGTAATTATCATCATTTTGACCTCATACTTTGACCAAAATCTCAAAAATATATATCTCAACTTTTACTATATATCCACATATGTACTCATTCCATCCCAAAGTAATATTATTAACTCTAAGATCTCAATATATGTTTTGTAAAGTAACAACACCCTTAAAACCTACCCTAGCAAGATCGTATGCTCACTTATATACAACAAAAGTAATACGATGCTCAACTCCAAACAAATGATATAATAATTAACGTTCATATAAGAGTAGCATGTAAATCATATAATTTCCACATATAATAAAAGGAAACATCATACAAACAACTCCAATAATACTAGTGTGATTACACAAAACTTTGTCGTCTCATTAATCCAACCATTTACACTTTTCATTAATTATTGAACTAAGTAGGAAGATAATAAAAAATTTATAGCGAATTACTTGTTCATCGAAAAATATTCAACATCGAAATATATGATCATTGTTTAATAGTGATTATATCGAAAAATAATAACACGAGAAACTATAAAAAATTGTCAGCATGTAAATCATATAATTTCCACATATAATAAAAGGAAACATCATACAAACAACTCCAATAATACTAGTGTGATTACACAAAACTTTGTCGTCTCATTAATCCAACCATTTACACTTTTCATTAATTATTGAACTAAGTAGGAAGATAATAAAAAATTTATAGCGAATTACTTGTTCATCGAAAAATATGCAACATCGAAATATATGATCATTGTTTAATAGTGATTATATCGAAAAATAATAACACGAGAAACTATAAAAAATTGTCATTTTGAAGAACCATTTTCAAATAATTGTAGTAAAATATGTGACTGAAAGGTTTTAGATACATATTCGTTAATTACAGAAACAATAACCCTCATGAGTATCAAGTTTACTATAAAAGAAACATCACTTGTCGATCTTGATATGCGTAATCCTCATGGATTCATAAAATATCATTCCCAGAATATTCGTAATTTTCCCAAATTAAGTTGTATTAACCTGATTGTATTTTCCCACAACCTTAAATTTTCAATCATTAACTCTTGGGTACTCTAAGGAAAGCAACACTCTCTCATTTATTTAAAGCTTTAATAACCCGAATTCTTCAAATTTACTCTTATAATCTATGCTTATCTTCGAAACAACCCCTTTTCACCCTTTAGACCACAATCTTTGATATCCCCAACATATTTAATAGCTTCTCTCAAATTCAAAATAATAATGTTAGTTGCTATTGTCAAACAATTAGGGTATAAACCTTACTTTGAATATTAACAATATACTTTTAATCAATCCTTAACGAACTGACTTCATTATCTTCTCCGACCAAGTATTATCTTCTTGAAATGGCAATCATTTCCGAACAAATTTCTTTATTGTGAAAGTATTGGGTCAGACCGTCTGATCAGAACATTTGGTCAGACGGCTTCCCAAACTAGGCACATTGCACAAGGAGAAGCAGAAGGTAATTGATATGTTGATTGATTACCCAGTTAATGGTGATGAAGACCCAATTTCCAAATTGATTGAAGTAGAAACAAATACCCAAGTTGATTGAAGGAGAATCAAGTATCCAGTTAATGGTGATGGTGATGAAAACCATAACCTAAGCAGAAAAAATGGCGCCATTGACATGCAAGAGAGTAAGATCTACAAAAAAAAAAAAAAAAACCAAAATCGGCACATTTCACCAAACCTTCAGCAAATTATGACGAAATTAGAAGAATTGAAGGAAATTAGTGTTCCAGTTCCAGGTTAGTGTTCCATTTCCAAGTTAGTGCCTTAGTGACTAAGTGTTCCAGGTTTAATAAAAAAAAGTCCAAGTTTAAGCAAATAAGTCCATGTGTAAGCATATGTGTGTCCAGGTTTAACCAAATAAGTTCAGGTCGAAGCATATGTATGTCCAGATTTGTCTAGATTTGTTCATGTTTGTCTAGATTTGTCTAGATTTGTTCATGTTTGTCTAGATTTGTCCAGGTTTGTCCATGTAATACCCCGAAAATTTGGGATATTTTAGATGTTTATTTATTGATTAAATGTATAATCAATTGACTATTTAAATTAATTATTATTTAATTAATTATTATTTTGTGTAGAATTTAATACTTTTTGAGCCTGGCCCTAACCTTTTTATTTTGTTTGGCCAAAACCCGAGCCCAATTATTTTCATTTTCATGTCTCCTAATTATTTTATCAGCCCTATTTAATTCTAAGTCCAAAAGGCCCATTATTTTTGGACTGTTTTAACTTTTAGTCCGATCTTTTCCTCAAATTGGGCCAAAGACCCAACTCTCTTTTCTTTTCTCTCTTTGGCCGGCCCTCTTTCTTTCAATTGGGTCAATATTAATTCTTGATTTAATTAATTAATATTAATTATAATGTTTAAATAATTAAATTAATTATATTTTTAAACCAAGTCAAATGTGAGCTAACAAACTAACTAAATTACCCTAGTCTTTCTATTTCCACACGGCACCCCCTAACTAATACATTAGGGTTTGTTATTTTCTTTTCTCTTTGTATTAATAGGACCCATATAACTATTTTGGTCCCTAATTTGCAAAAAGTTACAAACTCTAAATTTCACTCAAAGTTTTCTCTCTTCCTTTCTCTTGTGTGTGCCGTGTGTGTTCCTCACCAAAGGGGTGATTTGTTTTGGAATTTTTAAGCGAATCCAGGTAACTTCGCTTTCTTATTTAATCTTGGGTAGAAAGAACACATAGTTAATTAGGATTATATCATGAAAATTGTAGGATTTATGTTTGCTTATTTATTCGAAAATTTCGAACCATATGAAATATTGATCATGTTATTCTCTTGATGTATTCATGTAATATTTATGAATTATTATGAAATTTATTTTGATTATTTTATGTAGTTTATTGAAATCTGAAATTGTTGAATAATTACTTGTATGAATTTATTTCTTAATCAAATCGTGTTATTTCTTGATGAAATTTTCATGGAAGTTTCTTTGTTGTTTTATTATGAATCATGAATTATTTCGTGACAAAATTCGTCCTTTTATTGCTTGAAATAATTTAATCTTTCAAACCGGTAAAACTGTTCAGAATCGGTTTACGAATTTATTAATATACTTAATCAAATCGAATGGCTACGAAAGTTTAGGTGGAATTCCTTAATACTGTTTTAAAGCTTGTGTAATTTTTTTGTAATTTTTAAAGATCGTTTGCTATGGCAGAAAATTCTGAAACCGAATTCAGCCTAATCTGACCGGTTAGTTATAAAATCACTTAAAAATAGTAAAAGATGTTATTTTTAAACGAAATTTATGAAAGTTAAACCTTTAACCTATATTTAACATCCATTAAAATTTCCAGACTATTCGAGACCTTTAGATGGTTGATCTTAATTTAATCCTTTAAGATCAGATTGCGTAAAATAGTGTAATTTAAATTGTTTATACAAGTTTATACGATTAATAGATGATTATTGTACTTGATTAAATTAAAGCATGAATTTTGGGTAATATATATATATTGCGAGTAGATTGAATAAATAAAAATAGGATTTTTATTATGTTTTAGGTAATTATTGTTGTTAGTTGTTATTTTGCATGATTATTTAATTTGATTTATTTGATGTTTGATGATTGTGTTTAATTGATTTAAAGTGTGAACTTTTGCTAAATTATATTTATATATATGTCAAGTAGGTCAAATTTATGAAAGGTGGAATTTTTATCATGTTTTTGTGCAATTTTTGGTGACAATTATTAATTATTCGAATTATGGTTAATATAATTGACTTGGTTGATTATTATATTAATGAATTTTACTTAATCATCAACTACCCCTAAAATGTCGAAAAAATGGTTATTATTGACTAATTTTTAGGTTAATTATTTTGACTTATAATAATATTAGTATAATTTTAGGAACTGTCATTATTTTATTATGATTATTATATATTAAAGGAATTATAATTATTATTATTATTATTAAGTACCAGTAGGGATAAGTTACAATAAGAAGTTAATAAGATATTACTAGGGATAAGAAAGGAAACAGAGTAATAGCTATACATGTCATGTTTCGGTCTCTGGCTAGGAAAGACTTGGTATTTAAGGTGACCAATATACGTGCCGCACCTCTCTTTCCTGGGACTCCGAACATTTCATTTCCTATTACGGTCACCTAGTATTTCCCAATATATGATATGATATGATTAATTAAAGATATAAGATAAGATAAGGACGCCCACCTGATGACCCGAGTAGTCAGACTGGGTTAAGTCGAAGCCACTGCTCAATGGGACGAACGCACCTGATGACCCGAGTAGTCAGGCTGAGTTCCCCCGAGTAGTTCTGGGTCTTAGGATATGTAGCCGTCTGAGTAGTAGTACACGAGCTACTATTTGGGAGTTATGGCCATAGCTTAGGCTTAGTGGTGAAACACGAGATCCGCTACGGGTTGAGTACACGAGCTCACCCCGGCATGTTCTAGGAAAGTTGTGGTGAAACACGAGATCCACAACGAGTTATAGTGACCGGTCCAACGAATGATATGATTTGATATGATTACGATATGAAATGAAAGTTATGATATGAATATGAATGAAAGATACGATATGTTATGAAATGACTACGATAAGATAAGATTATGAAACCATAGGTTATAATATATGACAAGTTATAATATAAGTTGATGGAAAGTTTGGGTTAAGATATATATATATATACTATTTATGTTATGACATAACATAGGATATAAGATAAGGTATAAGCTATGACTTGAGGAATATGGGATAATATAGGTTATGATTGTATAACACTATAAGAATATGATTCAGAATGATATAAGTCTTCCGCTGTGATTCTGTAATTTGTATGAAAGTATGAATGTATGCGTATGTATGTATATGAATGATGAGTGTATTTTGTACGTATTTCTAACCGTATAATGCAGGGTTGATTGTACGTACATTATACGTAGGAATTACGTATTCTAACCGTATTCTACAGGTGTATTTATACGTATTTTGTACGTATATGTTTAAGTATTTTTATACGTATTCTGTACGTATACGTCTACGTATATTTGTACGTATTTTTATACATATTTTGTATGATTGCATGTAAAGCATGTATTAAGTTTCTGTATAGTTTTTATGTGTTTTCCTATGATATTATGTGTTTGGTGGTCCCTCGATTAAATGGGACAGCCTAGTTACTCGCCACTGACGGTGGACCCCCCCCTCAGTTTCAGGTGAAGACGCTGCTGATTAACGGGCTTTCGTGGATGGGCTTGAGTAGCTGAGGACCCTAGTTAATTAGTTTATTAGATGATTCATGCATTAAAAACAATTACTTAGTTTATTTTATGATCCCGGCATGTTGGGACAGTTTTAAGATAATTTGTGTAATAAAGGATATTGAGTTATTTTGGTTATTAGTTGATTATTTAATAAAAGTAAATCCATTTGTTCAAATAATTTGATTTATTGTTTATTTTAAGTTGGTAATGATCCGTTTGTCGATTTCCCTTCGTAAATCGACATGTCTAAAAAGTCGGGTCGTTACAGTCCACATTTGTCCAGGTTTGTCCACATTAGTTCAGGTCAGGTGTGTCCAGATTTGTCCATGTTTGTCCATATTTGTCCATGTTTGTCCATATTTGTCCAGGTTTGTCCAGATGTGTCCAGATTTATCCATATTTGTCCATGTTTGTCTAGATTTGTCCAGGTTTGTCCATATTTATCCAGGTTTGTCCACATTTGTCCAGGTTTGTCCACATTTGTCTAAGTTTGTCCATATTTGTCCAGGCTGAGTAGGGCTGGTCTGATAGTAAGCTTATTGTCAGACTTGTCCGACACAATACCTTCTCTTCTTTATTTTAGATATTACTTACTCATATTTTCTTATTTACAACATTTCACTTTAACTGTACTAACTTGAAATCCTCCAACCTTTGTATGAAATGTTCCTATGAAATGTTCCCAAATTCAATTCTAAACTCTTAACAATCAATAATATTATCGTAAATAATTATAATGCTCCTTAATATATAGATATACTTTCCACCTCTAAATAAAATCGATATAAATTTTCATTAATGTCATAACTCATACCTCCGAGAATGTATGATATGAAATCTCTTCATTTTTTTCCTTTGTTACATACCTAAGATATCTTCATTCTTCATATCCAATTTAATATTTATTCCTAATATCATAAAGCTTGATAATAATAATAATATACCTCAAAATATCGATCCATATTTACATTCATATTCAAACCAATCCAAATGACTCATTTTTGTCTCATGATATCTATTAATTAATTCTTTGAAACTCAAAACTCCACTAATTCATCAACATTGGCCACACATAAACTTTGAATGGTGCAAATAAGACACTTGATATCACATAAACAATTATGTCATATAAGGTACAGAGTAATAAACGTATAATAACTTATGCATATTTCGTAGTAAAAATACACATCATCACTTTTTCTCTCTCTAGTATGAGAGCTTTTTCTCCATATTTGCTTTAGAGCTTCCTTTCCATTAACTTACCATTTCCTTCCCATCACCTCCAACCTCCCAACAAAATCCATCTCCCATCTATCCCACCCAGTTCCATCCATACCCCCCTAATGGCACACGCCAATAATACAATCTACCACCCAAGAATGGGTGCAAAGCTGAACTTTTCGGACTACACAAATCCTACTGTACTTGCCAAACTGGAGACGGCGGTGCTAGCCAAAACCAAAGACTTCCGTGATTTCTCTGAATCGGAAATCCAACACTGGGTTTCCTTCAAATGGCTCTACATGGAAGAAATAAAAGTAGAGAAAATCATGCGAAAAACGTTCATTCTTTACTACAACTCACCAGGGGAAAAAGAGAAACTAATAGCTCATAGTACTGCAACCTATAAAGGAGCACTCTTTGTCTTCAAAAAGTGGACGAGAGGCAAGGCACTACGAGATTTTAATTTTCACAGAGGAGCCATCTGGATAAGAGTGGAAGGAATCCCCATCCATCTCAGTCAAGTCCAAATAGCTACCACAGTTCTAAAACATATTGGGGTGGTTGCCTATCTAGATGAAAACACAAAACTTGACTCTCCACAGATGAGCATTCGCGTACGTACATGGCTTGTCTTTCAGAAGCCCCTAGTGCCGGGTTTCTATCTACAACATGATGGTGATCAGGAGACTTGGATCGACCTATGATATGAAGGAGTTTTTGTTTTCTGTAAACAATGTGGGAAAGTTGGGCATAAAGACACAAGCTGCTCAACTCCAACTGAGAAGGCAAAGGAAAAGATAAAAGAAGCACTGATGCAACTAAACCTGGAGCAAAGTAACTATTTGCTCATAGCCTCAGATAGACAGTTATATACAGGTAAACTCCAAGGCCTCAATAACTCGAGTGGAAATAGAACGACGGGGCTCAATCTTCTATTGCCTCCGATGGCTTTCGAACAAGGTGCAAATGATGACTCCTCAACAGAACGGAACACTCCGTCCTCCTTAAACTCACAAATTCAGGGATTTGCTCAAAGTAGGGAAGAGGCTCTGCAACCTCCAGAGGTCCCTTTACCACTTTTGGAAAATGAAGAGGAAGAGGAAGAGGACCCAAGTGAAGAGGAAGAACCTGAGGACGAAGAGCTCTCATCGAGGAAAAACTTTTCCGATCACGAGGATGATGAAGAACATGGAAGAGGTAGTAACAAAAGAACCCGTGATGACAATGCGGATAATGAAGAAAGAGACAAAGATGGTGATTCAACGGGCCACCGCAACTGTAAAAAACCACGCTACAACAACCAGGGAACCACCAACCTCAAAGCTCAAGATGAACATTCTTCTACTACAAAAGGAGGGAAACAAAATCTTCCAAATTTTGAAGATAGTCAAACAAAGAAGAAAAGGAAAGAGAACTCATTGATGGGTGTCATACTACTGCGGGATCAGAGCAGTGAGGGGTTTCCCATGCAAGCTCTACACCATGCAACATCTCTACGTAAGCCTACCCCTGCACTACAGCTTTTATTTCAATTTATGCTTATGCTAAAATCTCTCTCTTGGAGCTTTAATTTGGCCAACCACCCGTCCCCCCTCCTTCCCAGAAAGTACGAGCCCTAACTGCTCTCTTCACTTCATTTAAGTTGCTTACTTGCCTTATTAATGGAGACATTTAAGTCTTACCCATTGACCCAAATAGAAATGACACGGTGGAACCCCCCTCCCCTCCCACTTGTCTATTTATTCCTTACCTGGCTCAGAAGATTCCCACCCCTCAAACCTGATCTCTCTTCCGCTTCTAGAAAAAGAAAATATTCCCCCCCACTTATACCCATCCTGCTCTGATCAATCACTCTCACCTCCCCTTCCAAAAATGGAAGAACCTTGCTCACACTACAAAACTCCACTAAAAAAAGTGAAAATTGGAAGTACCCTCACTATTGGAACACACTCATTTACTATCACTGAAAAAGACAAACTATTAACCCCAACCAACCCAAACAAAGATCCTATCATGCACCCACTCCACTTCCAACTCCACGACCTAAAAGCCTCATTGCCATTGCTTCACTCTATAGAGACCATGAATAACCCCTGCAACCAAAAGACCCAACTCAAATCAGAGGAGACCCATGCTCCAGAATTTCTGCAACCTCCACCCAAAAGGAAAAACTCCAAAGAAGAACTTTCTGTCTACTGTACCTCACAGGACGAACCTGAAACTTCCTTCACTTTTCCACTACCCAAAAAACCTACAAACTTCTGTTTAACCCCCTCAAGAAAAAACTTCATTTTTTCTGCCATAAAACCCACAAAAAAGAACCTGAAAAAACCACTCTTAACTGAACACAAGCCTGAAAATCACGAGGAAACTTTCCTCCCTTTGAATGAATTTTTCGAACTTGAAATCCAACCACATGAACAGGAACTTATGACCTTTCATAGGTAAAAAAGCTCCTCAGGACATAAGATGAAAAAATCCTTTTATAAAATGGAGAAAAAATGGGCAAGGAATTTAGGATCGAACTCGACGGGACTCTTGGACCGTACGAACAGTGGAAAGCGTCACTGGCCAGAATGGGAATGGGTGAAGGAAGAGACGGACCTGTTATGGGAATACCCAGAGCAAAGAGAGGGTAAGAGCAAGTCAAAAAGAAAGAAAAAACAAAAGAACTACCCTGGAAGGAAGAATGGAATTGAAGGCTTCTCATATGGACTAACACTGGAAGAACTCTTCGTGGAGGAAGACGAGATAGAAAGTGATGTTACTGCTGCTGTTGATGGAGGCGCGACTGGCCTACGACAGTCTTTGGTGAAGATATGAAGCTACTAGCATGGAATGTTCGGGGATTTCATTTATTCGCCATATTATTAGTAGTAATGTCTTAGTAGATTTTTTTTTTTATCAGAAACTAAATGTAGTAGTAAGGATATCCAGACCATTTTTTCGAGGCTCAGGTATCCCGGATTTGTAGGGATAGTTGCTCAAGGTAGTTCAGGGGGCCTTTTTCTTTGTTGACCAGGTAGCACGTGTGTAGCAGTAGTCTCCGCTACGGAGAATTTTATCTGTTGTAAAACGGCTAATGAATGCGGAACGGTTTTCTATGTCGTGTTTGTCTATGGGTCCCCATATATTGAAAACCGCCCACAAGTCTGGAAAAACTTACAAACCTTGCTGGGCACGCTAGACGACAAATTCATAATCATTGGGGACCTAAACCAGATTGATTCCATAGGCCAACGACTAGGGGGTTCTGACAAAATCAGAGGGGTGGAAGACTTTATTATCTTCAAATTTAGTAATGGACTGTTTGACATACCCTTCTCGGGCACACAATTCACATGGTCAAATAATAGAGGTCAAGCCCCTATCTATGAAAGACTAGATAGAGGGTTAGCCACAACAAATTGGCTTGACTTTTTCCCAGATGCTAAAATCCATAACTACCCAATTTTTATCTCTGACCATAGCCCAATTCTACTAAACACAATACCCAATCACCAAAGACAGAAGAGACCCTACAAACTGGAGGCATGGTGCCTGAGAAAAGAAGACGTGAAGAATTTGATCAAGGAGGAATGGAGGAAAGATTACAACAGCTCAAAGGCGTTCACCTTACAGCGCAAACTACAATCCACCCTTGCCTCAGTCAGAACCTGGTGTTTAGCCTACAAACATCAACATAATATCCAATGGGATTCCTTCAACCCTGAGCTACAGGAAATACAAGGACATATTTCCAACACTGAGGACTTCCACACAGAGTTTCAAAAGAGAAACAGTTTCAAAGTTTTGGCCGAAGATAAGATCCATTTCTGGCAGCAAAGAGCGAAGTCAAAGTGGGATGTGTTGGGCCACCAACCAACGGCTTTCTTCTTCCGTTCCACTAAAGCACGGAGTAATCGAAATGAAATTCGAATGCTCCACAACCCGGATGATTCTTGGACCTCAAATGCGGAGACCATCAGAGGTAACTTCAAAGCGTTCTTCATCGAACTCTTTACTGCTCCACACCAACAAGAAGAAACTTTACTGGAAGAATGGCTACAGGACTGCCCAACCCTCAACCAAACCCAACAAGTTGACCTTGTAAAGCCGTTCACTTTGGAGGAAATCAAGACAGCTGTTTTGGTTGCAACCATTAAAGTCCCCAGGACCAAATGGTATCCCACCAGCGTTCTTCCAAGAGAACTGGGACTTATGTAAGGATCATCTAACTGAGTTAGTGAGCAACTTTGCTCATTCCGAGAGAATGCTGAAGGAGGTCAACAGAACATTCATCACACTCATACCAAAGGAGGAAGGGGCAAATCAAGTTGATAAATTCCGACCGATCAGCCTCTGTAATATGAGCTACAAGATCATTTCCAAATGTTTGGTTCACAGACTTCAACCGCTACTAGAAGCACTAGTTGGCGAAAGCCAAAACGCTTTCGTCCAAGGTAGAAAATTAATGGATAGTTGTTTCCTTGGACATGATCTCCTCCACTGGATCAAGCACAGGAAAGCAGGAACTGACTACATAACTGCTTTAAAGGTGGACCTCAGCAAAGCTTATGACAGAGTCAACTGGAAATTCGTCGAGAAACTTCTCCAAGCTATGCAATTTCCCCAGAAATGGACCAACATCATAATGCAATGCATCCAAACACTGTCTTATGCAATTCTGGTGAATGGCTCCCCCACCACTTTTTTCACCCCAGAGCGGGGTTTACGTCAGGGGGATCCTTTATCCCCATACCGTTCATCCTCATTATGGACACCCTCTCAAGGAACCTCAACAGGGCATTGAGAAACCAAACACTTCAGGGAATCAAAGTCACCAGAAGGGCTCCGGAGATTAACCACCTTTTTTTCGCCGATGACGCTTTGTTCTTTTTTAAAGCAGTTGTCATGAACGCGGATGTCCTAAGGCAGTTGCTCAGGGACTTCTCCACAACATATGGGGAAATCATTAACAATTCAAAATCCTTCATCATCTTCAGCCCGAACACCCCGGCTTATTTCAAAAGGTTGATCAAGAAAAATCTGCAAATGCAACAGAAGGACAACATGGGAAAATATCTTGGGTGCCCTATGGATGTTACTGGGAGAGGAAATAACAGTCACAGAGAGCTTATAGAAAAGGTCAAAGGGAGGATCAATTTGTGGAAATTCCACCACCTCTCCTTGCTGGGAAGAGTAATCCTGGAAAACAGAGTACTTGTGGCCGCGGCCTCCTATATTATCTCACTATATCAACTTCCAAAAAAGGTAACCAAGGCGCTGGACTCGATGATACTAAGCTTTATATGGGGAGGTCGACCGAACAAAAACCTATCTACTGGGCCAAGAAAGAGATTCTCTACTCAACTAAAGAAGCAGGAGGACTAGGTGTCCGAAAGGTAGACCAACTCAACACTGCCATGCTCTTCAAACAAGCCTGGCGAATCCACACTAACACACAAATGTTAGTGACCAAAGTCTTCAAAGCTAGATATAGGGAGGACCCAATAATACTGGGAAACTCACAAAAAAATTGTGCGATGGCGTCCTGGGCAGCACAGAGCATAGTCAAAGAAAGCCGACGGTTAAAACTTGGTTTGAAATTTCAAGTAGGGAAGGGAAACCAGATCCGGTTAACGGAAAGTATTTGGGCATGTACAGATCGTGTTTCCATTAAACCACAAAGAATACACGACCAGACGTACCTAGGACAGTAGAAGACCTCATCTCCGATCAAAGAACATGGCGCGGGTCCAAAGTCTGGAAATTTTTTGACCGTAAGGATGCCATTTCTATCCTCTCCACTTACCTGCGAATTAACAATGTGTGTTCTTTGTGCAGGAATTATACGGAGGAATCTTCTCATCTCTTCAGAGACTGCCATATTAGCCAAAGAATATGGGCCGTCGGAAGCCTAGGCCTCAGGGTCAGTCACACACATCACATACCCATCCATCAATGGTTACAAGACATTCATCATTACCTCTATAAAAACAACACTGAGCAGGATAAACAAATCTCGGAGTTCATAGCAACCATGTGGGCCATATGGATCCATCGCAATGAGATCTCTTTCAACAAAGTAAGATGTAATCCTGAGAGAATCATCCAAATCCAACGAGATGAAGTGAATAGGTGGGCAGTGATCGGCTCCTAGGGTGTCACGGCCCTAGTCGCCAAACAAATATACATTTTATAAACCTAACAACTAACATGTAGTATTAGCGGAGTTAGGGTCGATCCACGAGGAACTAATGCGGATTTAGTCGTGATTAAGAATGATCCAAGGGTCTTTTATTTGTTGAGTGAAATAGGGAATTAAATCTAATCTACAACGAAAGAATTGAAACTAAGCGAAAAGAATTGGAATACAATGCAAATTGAATATCAAAGGATTAAAGCTCTAAAGATTAGACTTCCTAATGTTATCTCAATCGGTGGAATTATAATCATTAAATTAACTTATGTTCGATTATCTTAATTGCAAAGTGAATATTCAAAAGGCATCAATGGACTCAATCCCAACACCCTCTCTCGATTAGGCGATAGAAAATTCTAGGATTGGCTAAATTAACCTCTCTCGATTAGTCAAGTTAGCAAAACCCAAAATCGAGTTCGTCAAATTACTTTTATCAATTCACAATCCTAATTACTATCTCTAGTAATTAAGAAATTCTCATGGAAATCTTGAAAGCAATTATCAAATTCATCAATAATCACCAAACTCATCATGAACACTTCACCAAGATATCATGCTTAAGTTCAAGAATTCTAGAGGAAATACAATCAAGATTATTCAAACACAACTAATCCAATGATAAACCCCCAAAATCAATAACATCAAGTCATCCAATCCATAGAAAAGAAACTACTCACTAATGGAAGCCATTAAAGCAAAAATCATGAAATTCAACTAAATCTATTCTAGAACAAAGAACTAATTCTATTGAAACTAAAATGACAACAAGAATTAGAGAATTACAATTTAACAATAATGAAAACAAAAACAAAACCTGGATTGGAACTTCAATGGAAACTTGAGTATCAAATGATGAACAAAGAACTTGAAGAAAAATTACTAATCTACTTGAATAATGAAAAACCTAGAAATTTGAGAGTGTGTTTTTTCTACTATTGAGCAACTAGAGTACAATCTAATGATAGTCTAAAATCTGAAACTTAGTCTCTAAACAAAGCCTAAAAGCTTACTAAAAACTCAAAATTACACAAAGTACATGGCCCAAAACTTAATTCACGAGCTGCACCGTGCACGATCGTGCAATAATAAGTTGCACGATCGTGCCACTTAGTTGCACGACCGTGGCGAAACGAAGGCCTTGTTGCACGATCGTGCAAGGTATAACTGCATGGCCGTGCACTCCAAAAGGAGGTCTCTGACCCCTGCACGAGCGAGCTGCACGATCGTGCCGTTATACTATGCACGATCGTGGCTTGGGAAGAGGCTGCACGATCGTGCACCCATTTTTTGGACTCCTGAGGTCTGCACGACCATGCACGGTTAGCCTGCACGGTCGTGTGGCTTCATACTTGGCCCCCTTTCTTCCCTAGGTGCTTCCAAACGTCTCGGTGCTATCTACGGCTCCTCGGGATCCGTTCGGGACCCCTCACGACCTGTACAAAACCCAAAATTACCTGCACAAAACACGATACAACTCAAATAAACATATTTTGGCCAATTATTAACAAAAAGAACAAAACTAACACTAAAACACACAAAACCTAAGAAAATACAAAACTAAGCTAAAACACATTAAAATACGATAAAATAAAGACGAGAACGCCCAAAATACAAGCTAAAAGAAGCTACGAAATGGGTGCTAAATGGACCGATCAAAATCCCCCAAGCTTGCCTCTTGCTTGTCCTCAAGCAAAGAAAAACAAACAAAACAAAACAAAACCCTAACTCACTTTCGTAGGAATCACGGTCACTTTTAGCGCAAGTAACAAGCCCTTTAAACCCCAAAGTCGCCAAAGAGGACGAGTATGCTCTCGTAAGGGTTTCCAAAGAGTTTAACCCATAACTCTTACCAACTATTAATTAATCTAAAACTAAAAAGGAAAAAGAAAAGAAAATAAATTAACGCACTAACCGAAAGGAGAATGCGTAAAAGAGAACACAAAGGTTCCTAAATTCTACCAAACTTGGCATGCAAATGACCTAAGAAATTGACCGAAAAGGAAGAAAGAAAGAAAACTAAGAAAACTATGTAGAACCTAATAGTCCCAAAGCTAGTTCTAGCAAACATACCACAACCCAACCAAAGGGTTCAAATCCACCTAACTAGGAGTACCTCATGATTCCGCGAAGGAACCGGAAAGAAAAGGGAAAACGGATCCGTTGTGAGTGGATCATTTAATGTGGAGCTAGAGTTAACCCCTCATCACTCCCCTTGTTCGCCCGCTCAATATACTTGGCTAGTTCCCGAAAGACAAGGAGGACTCAACCCCGCATGGGTCGGAAGGACTTCTTATGGATGCAACGTAAGGCTTGGGAAAGGGTGTGGAAAATTTTGGCTATGTGGTGGTGCCCTAAAGTGAAGTACAAAACACGAGGGATTACATTAAAACCAAAATACCGGGGATAACCTCCCCCAAGCTTATTCAAAAAAAACAAACTTACACAAAAAATGGACCAAAAACTTCACAAGGTCCTAACAAAACAAAAATAAACATAAAAAGAATTTTTTTTTGAATTCCTCCCCTCCAAGCTTGAAGGACACAATGTCCTCATTGTGAGAAATGGAAGGAGGAAACTTTTTTTCATTTTTGCTTTTTTTTTTGTTTGAATTTCTAAAGAATAAATTCATTTTTTCTCCTAATAATGAAATGCTTCTTTTTTTCTTTCTTTTTTTTTTGAATATTGAGATATCGCCTTTTTCACACTTGATCGGCTTTTATTTCTCATGAAAATTCACAAAAAGAGAACTAAAGATGCTTAAACTTAACAGTTCCAAAGCTCATAACCATAGAAAACAAAACCAAGATCCCTAAATTCACTTACCTAAAAGGGTGAAATAAAAGTAAAGGAAATGGCTTGTAATGTGGCTCAAAGAAAGAAAGGCTCAAGCTCAAAAGGGCTCCAAAGGTGAATAGAAAAAATGAAAAACAAACACCAATTCGGCAAAGAAAAAGCCTAATCACAAAATGTGGAAAAAAAAGAAAAAGTGAATGAAAAGGGAGCAAAATGAAACTAACTAAGAAATGAATGCCTTCGTCGTCCCCAAGGGTGGCTCGGTCACTTGAAACTCGGGAATCTAGACAAACTCTTGATCAAGGCTCAAAGGTAGAGGAAATAAGCGCCCAAAACTAACCATGCACGGAGAAGGCTACCTAAAACCCCCACCAAGGTGCAAATACTCCTAGTAGGCTTCAAATTCCCCAAAGGTTCAACCAATCTTACCAAAACCTCTAACCTAGAACACAAAAGTTTGTATAAGTTTTCAAAACCTCGCCAACTCCTAAAAGGTCAAAAGAAAAGCTCCTAAGCATGCCTTATTCACTAGAAAAAGAAAACAAAGGCAAATATGCACAAACTACACTCAAAGTCGGCTAATTGAGAAAAAGAAAAGAGAAAAAAAAAACAAGAAAAGGAAAGGAAAAACAAAAGAAAAGGAAACAAAGAAAGAAAAGAAAAAAAACTTAAAATTAAATAAACACGCAATAAAAATAAAAAGGAGTCACTAATCAACCATGCTCAACACATAAATAGCAATCAAGCAACCAATCAAAATAAAATCGAGGCCCAACGCCATCGATAACCAGTAATCCTCAAATGGGCTTGAAAGCGGAAAATTAAAAGCTAAACATCCTCGATTATCAACTCCTCTAAAACTAAACCTAAACTATGCAAACAAAGAAATAAATAGAAGTGGAGAGATCTCACCGGAATCCAAGGAGGCGCAAATACCACGTAAGCTCCAAGCGAAAACTGCTCCGAGAAAAATATTAATAAAACAAACCGACAAAAGGAACAAAAACATAATATAGAAATAAAATTAAATAAACCAAAAACTTAAATTAAAACAAACCCAAAACTTTTATTTAAAAATAATTTAAAAGAAAATAACTAAATAAATAAATAAAAATAAATAAATAAAGAAAAAAATACATTTGGCTAGGAACGTTAGCCCACTATGCCCCCGATGGTCCCCTTCCATTATCCCCAGGAGGGAAATAAGGGAAACCGTTGTAATAACCCGAAATTTAGGGCCAGAAAATTTCGCGGGTTATTAATATTATTTTACTATTCCAAAAGGCCCGTTTAATTTGGACTGTTTATGTTTATTTCACTACCTTAACCTGAAATTGGGCCTATGACCCAACTCCCTCCCTTCTCTTGGCCGGCCCCCTTATGGATGGCCAAGGTTGTATTTCCTTTTTAATTTATAATTAATTAATTAGGTAATTTTGTTATTTATTTAATTAATTATATTTTAAACATGATTTGAATTTGTAAAACTAATTCAACTATTATTGCCTAGTCTACCTTAAACCCCTCAACTAACACTCACTCTCCCCTACTCTCTCCCAAAACCACGGCCCCCTCCCCTTTGTTTAGTTTTTTTTTTTATTTCTTTTGTTTCCTTATAATTAAATTTGGGAACAATATTCCTATTTTTTTTTTCCTATTTCAAACTCTCAAAGAAACCCTAAAATTTTCACTAGCATTGGCCGTGTGTTCTCAAGGCTCCAAAGGAATTTTCTTTGTTTTCTTTCCTAATCTAAGATAACTAGACTTTTCCCTTTAGATTTGGTACAAGTTAATTGTATAATTAATTAGGATTAAGCTAGGAAAATTGATAGGAATAGTATCATGATCACCTAACATTTTTCGAGTAACATAAGATTTTTGTTTGTTATTTTTTTCTCTTGATATCTTATGAAATCTTGATGAATTTATACATGTTTTAATTAATTTTGTGCTTGAAATAATTTATTTAATTACATGTTGTATTGAATAATTGCATGATTAATTGTCTAATCTTGTTCTTGAATTTTCGTGTGATGGCCGAATATGATGATGATGATTATGGTGATTTTTATGTTATTTTCTTGAAATTATATGATGATCTTGATTGTTTAATTGATAAATTAAAGTCTTAAATTGAAACAAATAATATGTTCATATTAATGCAAAAATTTTGAGTGACATAAAATAATAAAAGAAAGTAAAAATCTATTTTTTTTATTATTGAATCTTGATAATTCTTGAATTAGTAGTATTAATCTTTAATTTAATTATGTTGTTATTAGTACTTGAAATTAAATCTTGATATTGTTGTTATGCCAAAATGCAGTGTGGATTCATGCATTGAAAGAATGGATTTTAATCTTGTTTTAGTTCAATTTTGGTGATTAAATGTTCAAAGCATGATTTTAATAGTTATTATAAGTTTTATTAATTAATAATTGTGTTTATTTAATTTAAAGTGTAAATCTTGGTATTTTAACTGAAAATGTCGAGTGGTTTGAATTGGGAAAAAATTAGGATTTTTATCATGTTTTAGGTAATATATGTTGTTAACTGTCAATTTAGATGAACTATTTATTTGTTTATATGATTATATGATGAATTTATTTAATTATTCTTTTGTTATCAAAATTGTCGAGTGGCCCATAGTAATTTTGATCAATTTTGGTTTAATTTTTGACTTATAATAATATTAGAAGGTAATTTCAGGAATTAATATAACTAAAGGAATTAAAAGGAATTAATAGGGATAAGTTGTAATATGAAGGGAAGTAACAATATGATTAAAAGGAAAGTTATAATATGAAATGAACTAGTGGTCTCAAGATGGCCTTTAGAAAAGATGATATGAACTAGTGGTCTCAAGATGGCCTTTAGAGAAGATGTTATGAATTAGTGGTCTCACGATGGCCTTTAGAAAAGACAAGATACGATACGGATGCCCATTTGATGATACACGAGTCATCAGATCGGGTTAAGTCGAAGCCACTGCCCTACTGCGGTCTCTGGGCAGTTCTGGATCTTAAGATATGTAGTCGTCTAAGTAGTAGTACACGAGCTGCTATTTAGGGTTTATGGCCATAGCTTAGGCTTAGTTCTTGGAAAGGAGGGCTACAGGTAGAATACACGAGTTCTCCCCGGCATGTTTTAGGAAAGTTGAGGTGCACACGGGATCCTCAACGAGCATAATGACCGGTCCAATAAGATGGTTAAAAGAAGGGTTTTTGGGTAAAATGTGACAAGATAAGTATTTCACGGGAAGGATTCTGTTATATGTGTTATGTGTATTTTCGTGTATTAAGTATTAATTTCGTAAATTTAAGTCTTCCGCTGTGTACGTATGTTGTCTGTATTTCTGTACGTATTGTATCCGTATGTTGACCGTATTTCTGTACGTATTGTATCCGTACGTTGTCTGTATTTCTATACGTATTTTGTATGTATATTTGTACGTATTTGTACTCGTATTTTATACGTATATGGTATGTATTCCTAACCGTATTTTGCAGGTATTTTATACGTATTGTACTCGTATTTTATACGTATACTGTATGTATTTCTAACCGTATTTTGCAGGTATTTTATACGTATTGTGAACATATTTATACGTATTTTTATACGTATTTTCTACGTATTTTTATACGTATTTTTCTAGGTATTTCTGTACGTATTCCGCATGTATTTTCATACGTATTTCCATGTGTTTTTGCATGATTTTCTTGGTTGATTCTATGCTATTATGCGATTAGCGGTCCCTCATTTAAGTGGGACAGCCTAGTTACTCGCCACTGACGGTGGACCCCCCCCATTTCAGGTGATGATGCTGAGACTTAGAATGGGCTTGCGTTGGCTCGGGTTGTGTGTTTTAGAGTTGATTAGAGTAACCGTAGTCTGTTTTGAGTTATTTCTTTTGTTCATTAGTTAGCTGTTCCCAGCCTGTTAGGGAAGAACACTATTATTATGTATTTGGGTATTATTTTTAGACTATTGGGATTTTTATCTTCACTTTTTAGTTAATAAAAAGATTATTGAACATTATTATTAATATTACTTCTAAGTTTTATGTTTGGTAACGATCCTTTTGTCGAATTCCTTCGTAAATCGGCAGTCTATAAAAGTTGGGTAATTACAACCGTAGGGATACATATAATATGCCGGAGGCTCCTGAAATGGACCCGGGGCATAGTCATATGCAGGAGGATAGTCGGGGTGATTTGGAAAAGGCGGTGTCAAAGATTGGTTGACGTTAGCCAAATGGTTACGCCAACTCACTCTTGCTACATGATCCAAATCACGCCTCAACCCCTGAATACTTTCCCGGGTCGAATTGTGAAAACGTTCAACTGGGTGTCGGTTAGAGGGGGACGAGACCCCTCCGCCTCCCCTATGTCAACGTCCTCACGTTGAGGCTGGGATTCATCGGCACTGGCATTATTGAAATTTAAATCATTATTATTAAAATCATTTAAATTATTTACATTATTAATAAAAACTCCCCCATCATTCCTATCCTCAAAGATGGTTCTCGGGGGAGCTAGGAATTGTGGATGAGTCATCCGACTAGTGTCGGATGGCAAATTCATCCACCTAACTCTATTACCTTCCCAAAGAACCAAAAGCGAGCTGAGAATGGGGGTGATAGGGGATTATCAAACGTAAAAAAACCCATGTCCCTCAAAATGGGCATGGATAACTTATTGGCGCCCTTTACCAAAATGGCCCCATCATTGGTGAGCCGGTTACCATACCCTAGATAACAGGCAAGAATGGTAACCATCCCACCACATGTGATGGCGCTAGGAGGCTTATCTCGAATCGATATCAAATGATCGAGAAGATAAGTCCCGCAATTCGCCCGTGGGGCATTTGGGTCCAAGGCTTGCCGTAAAAATAAAAGGTCACCTTTTGGAAGTTGACCTGACTCGGATTTAAAAAATAAAGTAAAAGAAATAACGCGATGAATGTAACGGAACACAATCTTAACGATTTGTGAAGCCTTACAATCACGCCCGCTATATCTATAATCACAACCCGTAATGGACTCCCAAAAGGGTTGAGGATTGCCCTCAATAAGTGTAAACTCTAATGGGCCTAGGACACCGTCTGTAAGCCATGAGAATACCTTATTGAACTCCTCTAAAGAAATACTACGCTGTTTATTAAAAAGTTGGAAACGTACCTGGATGCGAGGCGGGCCAGGAGGGCCTCGCAGAACGCCCGGGTTCATTGAGTACTCCAACGTGGAGAGAAACTCCAACGTTGGACGCCTGTAGGTGTTTTTGCACTTTAGGAGGTACTCCTCCCACCCTAAAGTGCGTTTCTATTGTCTGAATCTCCTCACGGATCCCCAGGAGATCAACTGCAGCCCAATCGTTGAACAAAGTGGGCCGCAGCTTCTTTTCCACCAGCTTTTGATAGTTCACCAAGTGCTGCTCCTTGGTGAACACAATTCCAAAGGGGTTGGAGGGAGGTTCAGAGGCGCCCCCAGAATTCGAGGCCACCTCCTTACCCTTCCTTTTTCGTTTCCCTGTCACGACTGCAAAAAGAACAAGCATTGATAAGATTCCAATAACAAACAACACAAAAACCACCCAATGAAGATAATTCATTAATCCCAAAATAACTTAATAAAATTAATTAATTAACTAAAGCAAAAATAAAATTTAAATCATGCTCAATTATACTTCACAAACATATAAACTCTAAAATAGAATGATTCACACCATTTACAAAATAAACCCAACTATGTTAAAATGGCACCAATTACGGCATATGAAAAAAAATGAATCAAACTATTCTAGAAGTTTAAATTTACGAAATAAGGAGCATAAATGAGCATGAAAATAAATTAACTAAGAAATTAAATAAAAATAAATCAAACATCCTAATTCATGCTGTTATTAGAATATAAAAAAAAAAGCATAAAAACAAAGAAAATTTAAATTAATCCTAAACTAAGCATGAATTAGAGGGAAAATAAATAAAGCACAAGAAAAAGAAAAGAATAAGATTAAAAATAAAATTAAGAACAAACCCTAAAAAAAATAGAAAAATAATTTTAATAATTAAATAAAAAGAACAAGACATACTACCTAAAACAAGAAAAGAAAAGGAAAAGAAAAACGAAAAAAACAGAAAAAAAAAATAAAAAAAATAAATCAACAAAACTCAAACCCTAACAAAAAATAACAAGAAAAAACACCCAAAAATGAAAAGTAAATGACCTAAAATGGCCAAAAAAACACAGAAAAATGCAGGAAAACGAATCCAAACAATAAAAAAAAAATCAAACCCTAAACAAGCCAAAACTCTAACCAAAACCAAAACAACCCCAAAAACACCAAAAATTGAAACAAGAAGAGAAAAGGAAGAAGAAAGAGCAAAAATGCAAAGAAAATGAGGTGAAAATGAAGGAGAAAATGAAGGAGGAAGATGAAGAATGGAGAGAAATATGCTCGTGCTTCTGCTGAAAATGTCGTGCAATTAGAAATGAGGAGAGAGAGTGAAGTGAATGGAGGTGGGGGAATTAAAATCAGAAAAAAAAAAATTCAAAAAAATATATAAATCGTGCAACTTAATGCTTTACCCCTCTGACTTCTGCACGATCGTGCAGAGTTTGCCTGCACGATCGTGCAGCCAAATCAGACCTCTCTGACCTCTGCACGATCGTGCACATTATTTTGCACTTACCTGCTACTTTCTGCACGATCGTGCAGACTTTGCCTGCACGATCATGTAGTCCAATGGTGATGCTACTGACCTCTACACGACCGTGTAGAGTTAGCCTGCACGGTCGAGTAGCTCATACTCCACTCCCCTTTTTTTCATATTTTGATTTTTTTGGATTTTTTTTTTTGGATTTTTTTTTGATTTTTTTTTTTTTTTTTTTATTTTTTTGAATTTTTGATTTTTAACCAAAACAAAAATATGTACAAGGATTTCTATTTTTATAGTCGCTAGCTCGACTTAAGTCGTTTGAGCTCATGTTTCCAAAACCGAGGCCGACTCAAGAATCAACCTCCCAATGAACTTCGGGTCATTATTATCGATGTATAGCTTCAATCTTTGCCCATTAACCCAAAATGTAGAATCCGAACCTCTAATCTCGAATGAGCCATATGGCCGGGTGGAAACAATCTCAAATGGTCCCGACCATTTTGACTTCAATTTCCCGGGAAATAACTTGAGCTCGAATTGAAAAGAAGTACCTTATCTCCAATTTTGAACTCCCGGGAAAGAATCATCCGGTCATGCCTCTTCTTCGTTTGCTCCTTGTATAGCTTCATATTTTCATAGGCATCAAACCGGAGCTCATCGAGCTCATTCAACCTCAACAACCTCTTCTCACCCGACTTGGTTAAGTCCATGTTAAGCTCTTGTAATGCCCACCAAGCTCTATGCTCTAACTCTATCGGTAAATGGCACGCCTTCCCGTAAACCAACCGGAACGGGATGGTTTCAATTGGAGTCTTGTAAGTTGTCCGGAGAGCCCATAAGGTATCATCGATCTTGGATGACCAATCCTTCCCACTACTCGAGTAAGAATGTTCTTGATTTCCCGGTTCAAAATTTCTACTTGACCTTGTGATTGAGGATGGTATGGTAGACCTACTTTGTGGTGAACTCCATATTTGATTAGCAATTTCTCGAATTGTTTCTTGGCGAAATGAGAGCCACCATCACTTATTAGCACCCTTGGAACCCCAAATCGTGGAAAAATCACCTTTTTCAAGAGCTTAACCACAACTTTGTGGTCATTTTTAGGTGACGGGATTGCCTCTATCCACTTAGTGACGTAGTCGACCGCTACAAGTAGGTATAGATTGCAATTTGAATTCACAAACGGCCCAACATAATCGACTCCCCAAACATCAAAAGGCTCTAACTCTAAAATCCCTTGTTGAGGCATCTCATTTCTTTTGGAAATTCCCCCACTCCTTTGGCACCTATCACAACCTCTTACCAAATTTGATATTTCTTTGTTCATGGTTGGCCACCAAAATCAAGGCTTGGAGGATGCGTGCAATTGTCTTCCTAGGTCCACCGTGACCCCGCACACATGGGTATGACATTTCTGAAAAATTTCACGGACCTCATGTTCCCCTATACATCTCCGGAATAAACCATCGGCACATATCTTAAACAAATAGGGGTCATCCCAAAAATAATGCCTAACCATCTTGAAAAATCTTTTCTTCTCTTTAGACGAGTACCCATACGGTATTTCACCGCTTGCCAAATAATTGGCTATGTCCGCGAACCAAGGGATGGAGTGGGTCGCTATAGCCATCAAAGTTTCTCCATGGCACTCATCTATGAATGGAAGGCCACCCTCAACTTCATTGATATGATCACTTGGCAACCGAGATAGATGGTCGGCTACTAAGTTTTCACATCCTTTCTTATCCCTAAGCTCTAGGTCAAATTCTTTCAATAATAATACCCACCTAATGAGCCTAGGTTTCGCGTCCTTTTTTGTCATCAAATACCTCACCGCCATGTGATCGATGAAGACAATCACCTTGTTGCACATCAAATAGGAGCGAAAATTTTCCATTGCGTACACTACGGCAAGCATCTCTTTTTCCGTAGTGGTGTAGTTTCTTTGGGCATCATTTAATATTTTGCTTGCATATGCTATCACCACATGTCGCCCTTCCCTTTTTTGTCCAAGAATTGCTCCAACTGCATAATCACTAGAATCACACATTAGTTTAAATGGCAAGCTCCAATTCGGAGCTTGCACAACCGGAGCGCTTACAAGTGCGCTCTTTAGGGAATTAAATGATTGCAAGCAAGAGTCATTAAAATTAAATTCAACATCTTTTTGAAGTAGATTCGTCAAGGGTTTAGCGATTTGAGAAAATTTTTTAATAAACCGCCGATAGAAACCGGCATGTCCAAGGAAAGATTTTATCCCCGTCACCGAAGATGGTGGAGGAAATTTCTCAATCGCGGCAACCTTTGTCGGGTCCACTTCAATCCCATTAGATGACACTTTATGGCCAAGGACGATCCTATCCTCAACCATAAAATGGCATTTTTCCCAATTCAAAATGAGGTTCGTTTCTTGACATCGCCTTAGCACTTTCTCGAGATTTTCGAGGCAAATGTCAAAAGACGAACCTCCTACACTAAAGTCATCCATAAAAACTTCTATTTCTTTCTCAAGCATGTCGGAAAAGATGGTCGTCATGCACCTTTGAAAAGTGCTTGGAGCATTACACAAACCGAAGGGCATCCTTCGATAAGCAAATGTTCCAAAAGGGCATGTAAATATTGTTTTCGCTTGATCATCCGGATGAATCAGGATTTGAATGAACCCCGAATACCCGTCAAGAAAAAAAAAGTGTGAATGACCAACCAACCTTTCCAACATTTCATCAATGAAAGGGAGGGGAATATGATCTTTACGGGTTGCCTTGCTAAGTTTTCTATAATCAATGCACATTCGCCAACCCGTAACGGTCCTAGTTGAAATTTCTTTGCCATCCTCTCCCTTAACAATGGTAATGCCTCCCTTCTTGGGAACTACATGAACCGGACTTACCCACTTGCTATTAGGAACGGAGTAGATAATCCCGGCTTCACATAATTTCATGATTTCTTTTTTCACTACCTCTTTCAAGGTAGGATTTAATTTTCTTTGAGATTCAATTGAGGAGGCATCCTCATCATCAAGGGCTATTCTATGCATTACCAAAGTGGGGCTTATACCCTTAATATCGTCAATGCTATACCCTATGACCTTTTGATATTTTCGCAAAACCACAAGAAGTTTTTCAAGAGATAGGTCATCAAGTTTAGCACTCACAATAATGGGTTTAAGACCCTCTTCATCTAAAAAAAACATGCTTAAGGGAGGGGGGTAAAGGTTTTAGTTCTACCTTGAGAGGAGGCGTTGAAATATCCTCTTTACCTTTTTCCGCATCTAAAACCTCGAAGACATCTTCATGAGGCAAGCACGTTGGTGCTTCCTCTAGCTTTGCTTCAAACCGCTTCGACCCCTTCGATCTCAACTCATCACCGGAATCTCGGATCGCCTCAAGAAGTTTGTCTCGGGGTTGAAGTGCAACCCTTCCTAGACTCTCATAGTGATCATCAATCACCTCAACCCGGCAAACCTTCTCAACCATGGGATTTTTTAGAGAATGAGAAAGCTCAAAAGTAACCCTCTCATTAGCAACCTCAAGAGTGATCGTATTGCTCTTACAATTAATAATCGCTCCCGTGGTCTTGAGGGCTTCCCTTCCAAGAATAAGAGGAGTTATTGGGTCCTCTTCCATGTCCATTACCACAAAATCACAAGGAAAAAAAACGTGCCCAACTTGGATCGGAACATCCTCAAGCTCTCCACAAGGACATCTATTAGTGCGGTCCGCCAATTGAATTTTCCTTGTGGGAACAAGCATAAAGTTCAACTTCTTAGCAACCGAAAGTGGCATGAGGCTAACACTAGACCCCAAATCCGCTAGAGCTCCTATTGGTTCCAAATCCCCAATCTTCACCGGTAGTGCAAAACTCCCCGGATCTTTTTGTTTTTAAGGAAGCTTTTTATCAACATAGGCACTCACTTGATAAGGTAATTGGATCACCTCATCCGGAACTTTTCTTTTGTTGGTAAGCACATCCTTCAAGAACTTAGCATAGGTAGGCATTTGAGACATGGCCTCCAAGAATGGCACATTAATGTGCAAACCTTTCATCAAATTGACAAATTGAGAAAACTTGTCATTTAGCTTCCGCTCCACAATTCTATGAGGATAAGGTAGTGGTGGCTCATATTTCTTCATAGGATCAATTACCTCTTTGTTTTTCAATGATGCATCACTACCTTGAACTATTTCCTCATTCTCTTCTTGGCTCTCTTGGTTGACCGGAAATGACTCTTGTGGTGTTTCATCCTCCATGCTAGGACCCTCATAGCCCTTGCCCAAACGAAGCTCGACTCTAAGAATGGGTCTCACATCGGTGGAGGAAGAAGTGATAGGCACCACCGTAGAAGTGGTTGTTGATGAAGCCTTTACCTCGGCCAATTGTGCAATTTGCGTTTCCAACATCTTCCGATGGGCCCTCTCTTCTTTTTGCTCCATTTGAATTGCTTGCAATTGTTGCATGATCAATTGAAGACTAGAATCCGTTCCTTGATTTTGGTCTTGCTTTTGCCCTTGAAGAGATGAAGAAGGTGGTTGAGAATTGGTGAAGGGAGGCCTTGATGGTTGTTGTCTCATATGGGGCGGAAGGAACTTGTCACTAGTGGATCCCCCTTGCTTAGAACCGGAAACTCCTCCCCATTGTTGGTTAGAGCCCCATTGATTGTTGTTGAAGCCTTGTTGAGGTGGACCCCCTTGATGAAATTGATTACCCGGTTGACCATGAAATTGATTGCCAATACCTTGGTTGTAGCCTTGCCCGATTTCTTGGTTGAAGCCTTGAGAATCCCATTACCATTGCCCTTGGTTGAAGTTTTGATGTTGATAGCCTTGATTCCCATAGCTTGGATGACCATACCCTTGATTGTTAGAGAAACCCCGGTTACCAAACCCTTGGATGCCTCTAGGACCCCCTTGGTTGCCATCATACCTCATACCAATAGCCGCTACATTCTCCGGATCGGCTCCTCCACAATATGAAGCATCATGATTTGTGCCCCCACATATCTCACAAGAATAGTGAAAAACTTGTTGAGATTGCCTTGAGGATGAACTATCTCCCTTGCCAAGTTTTTTGTCGATGATATTCTCCATGAAAGCCTTCAAAGTGTCCGGATCTAGTTTAAACTTCCCACTCTTTTTGACTTGAGAAGGAGCTTGAGCTTGTGATGTCGCCCTTCTTCGAGTGCTCCAATCATAGTCTTGAATTGCCTCTTCAACCTTCTCCTTAAGTTGAACTTGGGGAATGGTCTTGAGTTGGCCACCCACCACCGCATCCAGTTGAGCCTTAGAAATAGGATCAAGAGCATCATAGAATATCCGCATTAACATAGGTTTGGCAAGTTCATGATGTGGGAAAGCTCGTTGGAGCTCTTTGAATCTTTCCCATGCTTCCCCCAATGACTCATCGGGATCTTGCTAAAAACTCATTTTCTTTCTTCTCAAATCCGCGGTCTTATCTTCCGGGATGAATTTCTTTAGGAAAGCCTTAGCCACTTCCCCCCCATGTAGTCAATGAATTTGGCCTCAAGTGCTTGAGCCATGTCTTAGCCTTCCCGGTCAAAGATTGCCAGAACAAGTGCATACGGATGTAGTCTTGCGAAACTTCACTTGTTTGGATCATAGAACACAACTCTAAGAAGCGATCAAGATGAGCTATTGGATCTTCATTCAAATTACCGGAAAATTGGTCCGCTTGCACCATCCTTGTGTATTGAGGATGGATGGTGAAATTGGACGTTGTGGTTGGAAGTTGAAGACCACCGGTGAGCTCATAGACCCCGGGATTCCCGAAGTCTCTAAAGAGAGTGTTGTCGTTGCCACCCCCAGCCATTGCAAACTCGGGTTCTACAAACACACTTTCCCCTTCTTCACCCGAACTTGAAGTATGAACGTGACGATTATGATGAAAAGCCCGTTCAATCTTAGAAATTTCTGGAAACAAGGGCACGTTTTGTGATCTCGTGTGCATACAAAACAAAAGCTAAGGAAGAGATTAACAATGACAATCACAATTATTTAAAAGAAAACAAAAACAAAATGAAAGCAATAACTCGGATCAAAAGTTCAAAACCGAAACCAAAAAAAAGTTCCCCGGCAACGGCGCCAAAATTTGATCGGCTCCTAGGGTGTCGCGGCCCTAGCCTCCAAACAAATATACATTTTATAAACCTAACAACTAACACGTAGTATTAACGGAGTTAGGGTCGATCCACGAGTAACTAATGCGGATTTAGTCGTGATTAAGAATGATCCAAGGGTCTTTTATTTGTTAAGTGAAATAGGGAATTAAATCTAATCTACAATGAAAGAATTGAAACTAAGTGAAAAGAATTGGAATACAATGCAAATTGAATATCAAAGGATTAAAGCTCTAAAGATTAGACTTCCTAATGTTATCTCAATCGGAGGAATTATAATCATTGAATTAACTCATGTTCGATTATCTCAATTGCAAAGTGAATATTCAAAAGGCATCAACGGACTCAATCCCAACACCCTCTCTCGATTAGGCGATAGGAAATTCTAGGATTGGCTAAATTAACCTCTCTCGATTAGTCAAGTTAGCAAAACCCAAAATCGAGTTCATCAAATTACTTTTTTCAATTCACAATCCTAATTACTATCTCAAGTAATTAAGAAATTCTCATGGAAATCTTGAAAGCAATTATCAAATTCATTAATAATCACCAAACTCATCATGAACACTTCACCAAGATATCATGCTTAAGTTCAAGAATTCTAGAGGAAATACAATCAAGATTATTCAAACACAACTAATCCAATGAGAAACCCCCAAAATTAATAACATCAAGTCATCCAATCCCTAGAAAAGAAACTACTCACTAATGGAAGCCATTAAAGCAAAAATCATGAAATTCAACTAGATTTATTCTAAAACAAAGAACTAATTCTATTGAAACTAAAATGGCAACAAGTATTAGAGAATTACAATTTAACAACAATGAAAACAAAAACAAAACCTGGATTGGAACTTTAATGGAAACTTGAGTATCAAATGATGAACAAAGAACTTGAAGAAAAATTACTAATCTACTTGAATATTGGAAAACCTAGAAATTTGAGAGTGTGTTTTTTCTACTATTGAGCAACTAGAGTACAATCTGAAACTTAGTCTCTAAACAAAGCATAAAACCTTACTAAAAACTCAAAATTACACAAAGTACATGGCCCAAAACTTAATTCACGAGCTGCACCGTGCACGATCGTGCAGTAATAAGTTGCACGATCGTGCAGTTGACTTGCACGATCGTGGCGAAACGAAGGCCTTGATGCACGATTGTGCAAGGTATAACTGCACGATCGTGCACTCCAAAAGGAGGTCTCTGACCCCTGCACGAGCGAGCTGCATGATCGTGGCTTGGGAAGGGGCTGCACGATCGTGCAGACTTTGCCTACACGGTCGTGCACCCATTTTTTGGACTCCTGAGGTCTGCACGACCATGCACGGTTAGCCTGCACGGTCGTGTGGCTTCATACTTGGCCCCCTTGCTTCCCTAGGTGCTTCCAAACGTCTCGGTGCTATCTACGGCTCCTCGGGATCCGTTCGGGACCCCTCACGACCCGTACAAAACCCGAAATTACCTGCACAAAACACGATACAACTCAAACAAACATATTTTGGCCGAATTATCAACAAAAAGAGCAAAACTAACACTAAAACACACAAAACCTAAGAAAATACAAAACTAAGCTAAAACACACTAAAATACGATAAAATAAAGACGAGAACGCCCAAAATACAAGCTAAAAGAAGCTACGAAATGGGTCCTAAATGGACCGATCAGGCAGCAACCATCATCTGTGCTGACAACTCGGGAAAACCGAAATGGCCACGGATCCTACAAACTACACTGTGGGAAAGAGGAAGACATTCAGATGGTGAAGGTGCTACAATTAAGACAGATGGGGCCTGGAAAAGAAACAAGAAGACTTTCAGAGTAAGTGCAGCTATTGGTTGGACTATGCACTTTAATGGTAAGTCATATACTGGAGGTGAGAGAGTAATGGCAACTTCGGCGTTACATACTGAAGCCTTGGCACTACTTCAAGGGGCCCGGGAAGGAGTCAAAACAGCCAATTCTTGTATCTTTCATACGGACTGCCAAGCTCTAATTGATGGGCTACACAACAGACACAAAGCTGCGCAAGACATCAAACATATTCTGGATGATTTTGTACTTATAACTAGCTCATTAAAGTTTGTTCAATGTAAGAAGGTTGCTAGAGACAGCGTTAACTAGGCTCACTTAATAGCAACCTCCTTTAGAATGAATTAACTCTCTTTCATGTACCATTGTCAAACAAAAAATAAGTAAAACAACTCAAAACTTACATTCATCCTCAAATACGCTTTTATTCCGTAAAGAAATATTATAATTGTTTTAACATATTTCCATATATTTCCAAGCAAAATATAAATATAAATATATCCAAAAAATTCCATCCAATTTCACAACAGGAATACATATAAAACTTAAGTTCTTAACACTAATACCTAGGGATTCATATAAGTAATTTTTATACATACAACTTTCACATAAGTTTCAATAATTTCAATATTCCACCTGAAATATGAAAATCATATTCCAAAATTAACCTAAGGCAACAATTAAGTAGCAACACTTTTAAAATTTGTTGCATATTTTAACCAAAAATCAAATATTGCAACACTTCTAATTGAAACGTTGCATATTAATATTTATGCAAAACTTCAAATTACTTAGGCAACATTTTATAATAAGTGTTGCCATTTGATATGAATTAAGCAACATTTATTTGCAACACTTCCTAATAAACGTTGCATTACACACAAAAAGGGACACCAAAATAGTTGCCATGGGTTTTATTTAATTTTAATTTTTTATTCCAATATTTATTTTTTAAAATTAAAATAATATTAATAATAATTTTTAATTATAATAATGCACAAAAGAATTTCTTAAAAGTTTAGATCAAAACATATTAGAAAAATTCAAATCAAATAAAAAATTCAGATCAAATTAGAAACGTTTATCGCAAATAATGAAAAATTAGATGAATCAAAGCCACCCTATAATAAACTGTATATATATTAGTTTCAACGTTGCCAAATTAAATTGGTCACTATTCATAATCACTTTTATAATTCGCTTTTGTGTTGTATATATATATAAATAAATATAATCATGTGCGATCTCTTTTGAATCGTCTCAATGTGTATTTTATTGTAATCTAAGGGCATGTTTATCCCAGAGACTCACTTCCACAATTCAGACTCTACCACATCAGTTTTTACCTACTTTTTAACAATTCATACTCATACAAGTTTTTACACTTTATCCCTAAGACTCTATTTCAGACTTACTTAAAATATCTCCAAACATTTTTTAATCTATAATATTATCAAAATATCTTGATAGACTCACTTAAAATTATCAAAATATTTAATATGTGGGGCCTACATGAGTCTTAATGTGAGTTTCATTTTCAAAGACTCACATTGAGACTCCCTCAAGTTTTTATGCACATGAATGGGTAAGACTCCATTGAGACTACAATTGAGACTCACATTGAGACTTGCAATAAACATGCCCTAATTTTTATATTTTTTTATAAAACGAAATTAATAATATTACGAATATAAATTATACATTGGCAATCGTGAAAAAACAACGTTTCGACTAATAGGAAAGGATTGAAGTATATTTTTAAACAAGTTCATTCCCTCACATATGGAGCAACACCAGCAATAATACCCCCACCAAACTCTGCTCCCAAAACATTCCCTCACTTCACACCAGCACCCACACTCCCACGCACCCAGTTCACTGGAGAGTCGGCCATCGGCGAGGACGATGGTCTGTTCGTGGTTAGGGTTTCCGCGAGGATGTAGTGGTCCGTACATTGTTGGCGTCGTTGTGGTGGTCCGTTCATGGTTGGGGCCGTGGGTTTTAGGGTTTTCCTGAGGATGCAGTGGTTCATTCTTCACTTCTTCACGACGTCGGCGGTGCCGCAGTGGTCCACGAATGACTCAGTGAGTATATATAAAGGTTGGTCACAAAATTTCCTTCCAATTTCTCCTATTCGTTCTTTGGCCTCATATGTTCTTTTTATTCGACAGATTTCTCCCACACTTTGGTCTCACAATTCAGGTTTTGCTAAGCAATTTGCCTAACATGCATTTAAATTTAAGGAGATTTGGCAAATTTTAGACTAGTTTTAATTAGTTTCTTTCAGAAATCCAAGTTTTTCTTCTTTGTTTTCACCATAATTAGTCAAGCAGCATACAATTTAATTACTACAAGTTCTTATGAGTGTTTTTTTGGTCTGTTTTTGAAAATTTTTGCAGGATCATGATAAATGCTACAAATCTTTGTCAGTTGTAAAGTGCCACAGTAAGTTACTACATCCGTGTTTGTAAATTTCAGAGTATGTTCTTTTTAACTAAATTTTACTCATATACACTACTCTTGACTTGTACAAAGCCCATCAAATTTTGTTTAAAGTCAATTTAATTGTGAATTTTACTTGTAATCACACCGTAGCAGAACAGAACATATTAATTTGTATACGCTTGGTTAGCGAATTCTTTTGTTAAATTTGTTTGTCAACCTAGCAAAACTCGCTCAGTTTTCACAACCTAGCATAATAGAACAGATTTATTTGTAAAGAAATCTCTAATTATCAGTGTCAATTTATCTGTTTTGGTTTGCTTGGTCATTCTGGTATGGTCTGCGTGGTGTCTTGGCCACTGGCCAGGTCAGTTGACAGTAGTGGATGGTCCGGTGGTCTATTCTAGTTTATCTAGTTTGTTGTAGGACCTGGGTCCTGGCGTGCCTAGGTTTCAATAGTGGTTTAGGGTGATTGGATAGTCATTAAGTAGTGGAAGGGATCTTAACACATTGTGGGTACAGCAGTGCAGGGCTCTATACACTTTCATTCTAGAATGAAGCTTTGAGCTTCTCTCACTTCATTTTTTTCACCCACGATTTTTGTTATTAAAATTGTTAGGGATTGTTGTTTGTGTTTTTAAATTGATTACCTAAAGGTACAAATGGTAAGACATGAGAACATGGAATGAATTATGACTATGTTGGAGGGTACAAATGGTCAGCAATGTGATTTTAGTGTTTTTTGTTTCCGATGAGCAAGCTTGCATAGCTATCCAACAATTTTAGCTCAATGTAATATATGATGAAATAGCTTGATCTAGCCTATTCAATCTATTATTTATGTGCTATAAAACATACTAATCACATGTTGTGTGAATAGCTAAATCAGGATTCAAATGTTGATGACTTTTTACATTTAGTATAGTGTAAAGGCATATAGCCCTTCCACTCAATGGATGACTCATAAGGCTGTCCATTGCACTATAACAATTGGGCCAATGATGATGATAAATTAATCGCAATAAATAACTAAATATATACATACACACACGTTTTCTTCATAGGCTTTATAATTGCTAGTCACATATTTCCTGTGGGTGTAACTTTGAGTTGTTTAATTACTCAAAAAATTAGTAACATCTTCAAAGGAGTCTAACCAAACTGATATATTTATTCTGTACAACTTCTATCGAATAGAATTTGATAAGCTCGAGTACCTGATTTGTTTAATTTGAGTCACAATATCAGGGGATACTTCTTCTCTCTTACTTTATTTGTGCTTAAATATTTGATGGTGTCTATATATCTTTTTTCATATTGATGTTTTGAGTTTACTTATAAATCTTCCTTGTTGGTAGGATTTTAATTGAAATTGCATTTAGATTTGATTTTATTTATATTATAACTTCTTAAATTGCTAAAACATATTGCGAAATAGGTGTTAAGTGAAAGGAATATGCCACTTTTGGTATTCGTTCTTTTGGAAAATAGTTATTGAGAGTGCAGTAGAGAACACTTCATTTTCATTTCAGGTAACTAACTACTAACTAGACAAAGTGCTAACGGCCTAATTCTTCTTTTTTCACAGGGTATGAAGACGCATGTGGCATGTCTAGATTATCGAAGGATTATAAGCTTTTTATTGTACATATATGTATATGTGGTTTGACAAATAAAGAATTGAAATATTATGTTAGTTTTTGGATAAGCTTTTAGGGATTAACAAAGTTTCATCCTTTCATCTTGTAATACTTTCATAGTTGAAAATACTACTGATCCGAAATTAGTATTTGTATCATTTGGCATATACTTTTGATCTATTATAATATTACTAACTTCTTAAGTATTCAATTTCAATTGTTCAAAAGCTCGGACGAAAGTATTTACATGGAATTAGCAAGTACATACAGTATAATATATATGTTTATATTATATAAAAAAACTGTTGCAATTTGGAATATAAGTGTTGCAAATTGTTTGCCCATAATTGAAAAATATGTTGCATGAATATTTCAAAAGTGTTGCATATAATTGAAAAAAATGTTGCAATTTATTGCATAAATTTTTTCAAAAGTGTTGCATTTGCCAAAAAAAATGTTGCTATTGTTTACCTATGAATTTAAACAAGTGTTGTCATATATGCTAAAAAACGTTGCATTTAAAAAATTATGCAACGCTTTAATAAAACATTGCAATATCCCTCTAAGTGTTGCATTAACCTAATGCAACAAGACTTATTGAAATACTTTTGAAAGCGTTGCATTTGGATTTATGCAACATTTTAAAGCCCTATAGCAACGTATTTGAAGCGTTACTATAACCTAGTTTTGTAGTAGTGGGGATCCATATTGGAATTTACATAATGAAAATTCACAAATTGCACGTGAATTTGAAAATTCAAATACTTTAATAATTCAACTTCTTCTCCGAGATATACAAATAGTGTGACCTATTTTAATAAACCTTTAACAAATAGAAACCAATAGTACCAACCTTCCGATTGTCAGTTTTCTTCGGCCTCATGACTGAACATAAGATCTTTAAGTATTCAATCTATTATTATTGGTTTCAACTTAAGGTATACTAATCTTTGATGGCTTAGGGCTTGTTTACTTTAGCTGAATATAGCTGAGCTGAGCTGAACTAAACTGAACTGAATACAATTGAAAGTAATATTTTATAAGAGAAGGAAATTGGGAGCTGAACTGAACTAAACTGAACTTAATAGAGTTGAAATAAATTTAAGCTGAAGTAAACAAGCCCTTAGATAGTAGCTCAACATCTTATGGTTCTTCTTTTAACATTGATGCTCTCAATGCCCCATTCTTCGGCAATCATGACAAGTCACATGGTTGCCTTCACAATATTTCACAAGGTGGTTCTTCACAGTTTAGTAGAAGTATGATCTCATAGGTTTCTCACCATTTTCTTATCCTTCACTTATCCAATGTAATTATTAGATATCCTTCAACTAATTTTCCAAAGTGCTTCATCCATCTCTCATCCAGTAGAGTTCTTATTTATATAAAAATTCCTAATAGTATTAGGCATCCTTTCTCCACTTAGGTAAAGTTCATCGTGTTTTCTTTAATCCCTTGTTGATCTTTTATTCGGTACCTCATCTATTTACCTCATATAAATGGGCTTCATGCCCTCATATTTATTTGTAATGCAAAAGGTAACTCGTCACACTTTCCTTTAAAGGGTCAAGTCAAAGCTTGCTCAAATTTATGTGCCTTAATGGTTCTTGTAGGTATGTATATTTGGGTGTAAACTTCACCTTGACTTTCATAGTACTCCTTAATGGACAGGCTCCTCATCTTAAATTTCATAAATCTCATATACTTTTATTTCCTCAATTAGGCTAGGTAAAACCTTAATTTCAAACTTCGTTAAACTTCTTCACAGCCTCAAATGGGCACTTGTCGAGAACTCCTCCCTTATTTTTGGGTCCAATAAAGTTTAGCTGACCTTGAGCACCATATTGACTTTCAACTCACTTGGATAAGGTTTCTAATAGTGTTAACTAACATTCTAAGGACTTTGCTTCATTTGAAACCAGTTCACTTCCCATGTATTACAAGGTTCATAACTGGACTACCCTCATCCTTAGTCTGATCTTCTTAGTTTTTGTAACAAGGATGGGTTATAATCAATGCAATTTGGATTGTTGTTTGAATATAAATTGGATTATGCGACTCCCAAGGAGAACTTGAAATTTACATGAGCTTGGTGGTTTGCACATTAAGGGATTTCATCTTTTGCATTAAAAGATAGTTCTAGATTTTGGGCTTTATCCCTCTTGAAATTCAAAATCATAGGTTGGATTAGGATGCCTACATGAGGTATGATCCTTATTATCAAAGATAGAAGGAAATGAAGAGTTGTATTTGAAAGTTATTGATGATCATAGTTTGATAATTCAAATCCATCAAAAGAGAGTTAATGATAATGGTTAAAAGATAATTATGAGGTTGAAATTAGGATTGTTTATGCTCTCACTTAGTAAACCTATTAAATATTGGTAGTTATACTCTCTTTTATACTCATAAGGTTGCTCCATATGGCTTAAGTCTTGCTCGGTATCAATTAAGGTTGGTTATTGGTTCCCTTGACGATACAATTGCTCGCTCCATAACTCATTCCTATATTCCACATCTATATACTTTCAAAAAGGAATTCATATTTATCGAAGAAAGGCGAAGATACCAAAGTTAGGAAAATTAACACTGGATACAGGTTACTTCTAAAAAAATATATATATAATATAGACAACATGAAATATATAGTACATCATTCACGAATTTAATCAACCTGGCTTTCTCCAAAGGTGGGTATCCCAAGTATTCATTTCTCACTTGTTTTAACACAAACTTATTTTAATATCACGTATACACATAAGCATAAAGATGCAACATAAATAATCGAAATATTCCTCCTTAATTTGAATGCTCACTTATTTCCCCTTGGATTTAAAATTCCTCAACTTTGACTTAAATACTTAATCATTTCCACCACTTAATCATTTTCACCTTGATTTAACCCATAATTCAATTAAAAAAATTCCATCATACCTAATCATGGTTCGTAAATTCGAAGCTATTAACTTGATCACATCATGTTCATATCTATTTTTTAAAAATAAATAAATTATTTAAATACACCTAAACACATTAATATCATTTCACATAAGTAATTCAAAAACTCATAAAGTCTGTTTACATGAAGCAAAACGTATAAGTCAACATATTTGACATAAGGCTACTCAGTTATGACTTATGAGTATCAAAATACATAAAATTAAATCCTCATACAAACTCAAGGTATAATTACATATACTAACTTGTATACACATATATTCACAATATTTCAAATTTCAAGATAATCTCAACCAAAGCAACATAATTGCTATAATATAAATCTTGGACATTCAAACTAATAAAACCTAATAACAAGGCTTGTACATTATAACTCAACTATCATGGTTCCACTTGGGCCATATAAAACTGTACTATAAAAGCAACATAACGTGCTAAACTTGTTAACATTTGGACATTTAAGCTTAACAACCACTTACTATGTCTAATGCACATACAAAATTTTGAAACTCCAAGTAATTTCAACTCATTTTATCTAATTTTCAAAAAAAAGTAATTATTTACTCGATTCATGATATAAGATGATCAAGTCTGATCTCCCAGGTAAGTTACCCATAGTGTCGGGGAGAGCCTTGCCTAGACAGAGATCATACCCATTATAGGCCTCAAATGAGAACCCGAACATCTTTTTCTCAATCACCTTCCCAAAGAAGAAGATAATTTTATAAATACATTATAATATATATATATATACCTTTTTTTAAAGTGCGAAACTCGATCCTATATGCCCTTCCTATGTCTATGCTTCAATTTTTAATTTCAAGATCGTATTTATTTACCTAGGCTTTTAAACTGATACCACTTTGTAACACCCTCAAATCTCCCTCTACGAAAATACTAGAATAATACATATAAAATACCGTAAAGATAGACTTGGGCGTATTACCGCCACTTGATAACGTAAGGCTATACATGACTACAACTTTGCAGCGGAAATTAAAGGTACTTATTATTAAATGCGATAAAATTTGTTTTCAAAACATAATGACTTAAAATAAAATTAAAACTCTAATCTATGTGAATGACGCCCTTGCCCCTGATGCAACATGTAGTCCACTTTGATCATCAACAGCTAGCTACTTATCAATAAATGATAAGTAGGGCAAAGCCAAAACAAAATGAAGTACGGGTTAGCAAAATATGCTAAGTACGTAAAATGCAAGATAAGTCAAAATAAACTTTATTTAATAAACATGCTTTTGAAATACTCAACTCATTATTATAAGACAACAATTATTTATCCAAGATGATCATTTTCCAAAAATATTCCAAACCATGAATATTGAATGTAAATATTCAAATATTGAAAATAAAATTTTCCTATACCCCAATTCCTCTCTAAGTGTGCACACCCCCCACGTTAGTATCCTTCTGTATAAAGGCTATTCTTGAGGAAAGACTAGGTCATACAAAATCCATAGTCTTATCAACCAAATCCACATAGTTGAGTATAAAGAAAATATACTCATATAATTGTAACATTCAAAATTCCTTATTTCCTTAGTCTTTTAAAATGATATGACAATATATATCACTGAATATTTAGTTAATTATTCCAAATCTTTTCATAGAATATTTTCTATGATATTATTTTTCAAAATATAATAAGACTCAAATCTTTCCATAAAACATTATTTTCAAATATAATAAGATGATTCAAATCATAAATATTATTCCCAAAATCTAGAAATTTCATGACAAAAATATAAGGCTACTAAAATATAAAATAATTTTGTCATCAAACTTTAAATTAACATAATACAAAATTAATTGAACATAAATTATATCATGTATCATATAAATACGTAAAAATAATGTAAACACTTTAATAAAGTATCTATCCACTTAATGTACCTTGAATCGTTCTATATGAATATAAAGTCACATTTTAAAGGAATCGCGTAAAACACCCTACAAATAAATTATAACCCTGATTAATATAGGGGCTATCAAAATTGACATGGACCACAAATATGATTTTACTATATGTGCATGATCTCTTTTTTTCATATGTTACAATCAACTTATTTTAATAATGATAGAAAATCTGATTTTATTTTTGTATTAAATTAATTAGGTGATTATTTATTCATGTGTCATAATAATGATGATTAAATACTAAATTATTTGTTTATAATCATAATAATATTAGAAACATAATTTTCAAATTTATTTAAGTATAAAAAAACATATAATTAGTTATTTATAAAAACATGTTACTAGTTTATTCAATTGAGAGAAAAGGAGAAGGAATAAACCCAACATAAAGAAGTATGAAGGAAACGCCGGCAAGAGGTGGACGTCGGTGGCAGAAGTATCGCCGCTGGTGATGCGCCGGCTGGTGGCCCGCCGGTGGGAGTGGTGGTGGCAGAGTGGTGTGAGAGAGTGTGAGAGTTTTTGAGAGAAAAGTTATGTGTGAGAGGAAAAACCAATGAAAATGTGTGAATGAAATGAATGGTTTAAGGGGATTTATATAGTTATTGACCCCAATAATTCCTGACCCTTTTTATTAAAAATAAAAATTGTTTTCTCATAAAATAAGTAGGAATTACTAGAGTATTACCGCCACATGTGATAACGTTACGGCTTATTCAGAATTTTGCAGCGGAAACAAACTTAAAATAAGTTCAAAATCTTAAAATAAATCTTCAAATCAAAATAATTTAAAATATTACAGGTTGGAACCATTTAAGGCCCTTTATTCAAAATCAAACCAAACCAAATCAAATGAATTTACTTTAAGTTTACGAAACTAAAGTCAAACCATACAAAATCCAAATCTCAATGGCAAGTAATAATAATAGTTTGAAATGGCACCAATAACGCAAGCTACACTCGATCATACCCATTTCCCCAAGATGCATGAGAACAATTTGAATCATTCATCTTTAAGAATATAATCACCTGTATGATCTGCTCACCATAATTTTCGAGTGAAATTATAGGTCATCACAGGCCCACCAAAGAAAGAAAAGTGGGCAATGCAACAATAATACACAAATCAGCAATGCTGAGTACATACATAACTATAAACTATGCAATGCCCTATAACTAACAACAATGATCATGCAACAGAACAACCTAGACATGACTCTAACATAATAGTTTTAATCAACCCATTCATAAGATCTTCTGACTTCTTTTATAATTATAAACCACCCACTCACTTATTAATTAACATTAGAATAACAATAGACCACGGGTTTCCAAAATGAACCAACCATAAATAGCGCAATGAGCGGTCAAGGGCTCGACTCCTCGACCGCGAACCTGTTCTGAACAGCAATAGAACAGGTTCGCGGTCGAGGAGTCGCGCCCTTGACCGCTCATTGCGCTATTTATGGTTGGTTCATTTTGGAAACTCTTGGTCTATTGTTATTCTAATGTTAATAAATAAGTCAGTGGGTGGTTTATAATTATAAAAGAAGTCAGAAGATCTTATGAATGGGTTGATTAAAACTATTATGTTAGAGTCATGTCTAGGTTGTTCTGTTGCATGATCATTGTTGTTAGTTATAGGGCATTGCATAGTTTATAGTTATGTATGTACTCAGCATTGCTGATTTGTGTATTATTGTTGCATTGCCCACTTTTCTTTCTTTGGTGGGCCTGTGATGACCTATAATTTCACTTGAAAATTATGGTGAGCAGATCATACAGGTGATTCTTAAAGATGAATGATTCAAATTGTTCTCATGCATCTTGGGGACATGGGTGTGATCATCGAGTGTAGCTCGCGTTATTAGTGCCATTTCAAACAATTATTATTACTTGCCGTTGAGATTTGGATTTTGTATGGTTTGACTTTAGTTTTCGTAAACTTAAAGTAAATTCATTTGATTTGGTTTGGTTTGATTTTGAATAAAGGGCCTTAAATGGTTCCAACCTGTAATATTTTAAATTATTTTGATTTGAAGATTTTTTTTAAGATTTTGAACTTATTTTAGGTTTGTTTCCACTGCAAAATTCTGAATAAGCCGTAACGTTATCACACGTGGCGGTAATACTCTAGTAATTCCTACTTATTTTATGAGAAAACAGTTTTTATTTTTAATAAAAAAGATCAGGAATTATTGGGGTGTTACATTGAGATGACATAATTTTGGATATAAAATATTATGTGAGTCATGAAAATATTGAGTTTAGGATGGTTTAAGGTAATATGGAAAGATTGGGAGATTATTTGCTTGAGATCAAGGATTAATAAGGAGATTAGGAAAGTTAGTCTTAGGGTTTAAACACAAAAATTTTGTTTTCCCCTCATGTTGGTCGTGTGTTTTAGTAGGCTACCAAGTCCCTTTTTTTTTCTTTTGTTGTTGGGCTACATGATTAATCATTTGGGTTTGGCTTTGGATTTTTGGATTTCAAAAATAACATTGGGCTTGATCCCTCATTGCGCTATTTATGGTTGGTTACCAAATTTTGCCCGAATCCTTGGTTGAAGCCTTGAGAATCCCATTGCCCTTACCCCTGGTTGAAGCCTTGAGAATCCCATTGGTATGAAGTATGATGGAAACCAAGAGGGTCCTAGAGGCGTCCAAGGATTTGGTTCATAAATTTTTGAAATCCTTGGACGCCTCTAGGACCCCCTTGGTTTCCATTATACTTCATACCAATGGGATTCTCAAGGCTTCAACCAGGGGTAAGGGCAATGGGGTTCTCAAGGCTTCATACTTCATACCAATGGGATTCTCAAGGATTTGGTAACCAGGGGTTCTCTAACAATCCAGGGTATGGTCATCCAAGCTATGGGAATCAAGGTTATCAACATCAAAACTTCAACCAAGGGCAAGGGCAATGGGATTCTCAAGGCTTCAACCAAGGATTCGGGCAAAATTTCAATCAAGGTTATGGTCAAAGCTACAATCAAGGTCATGGCAATCAATTCCATGGTCAACCGGGTAATCAATTTCATCAAGGGGGTCCACCTCAACAAGGCTACAATAACAATCAATGGGGCTTCAACAAATAACATTGGGCTTCAACCAAATCCTTGGACGCCTCTAGGACCCCCTTGGTTTCCATCATACTTCATACCAATGGGATTCTCAAGGCTTCAACCAGGGGTAAGGGCAATGGGATTCTCAAGGCTTCATACTTCATACCAATGGGATTCTCAAGGATTTGGTAACCAGGGGTTCTCTAACAATCAAGGGTATGGTCATCCAAGCTATGGGAATCAAGGCTATCAACATCAAAACTTCAACCAAGGGCAAGGGCAATGGGATTCTCAAGGCTTCAACCTCCTCGCCAATGTTGGTTGGAGCCCCATTGATTGTTATTGTAGCCTTGTTGAGGTGGACCCCCTTGATGAAATTGATTACCCGGTTGACCATGGAATTGATTGCCATGACCTTGATTGTAGCTTTGACCATAACCTTGATTGAAATTTTACCCGAATCCTTGGTTGAAGCCTTGAGAATCCCATTGCCCTTGCCCTTGGTTGAAGTTTTGATGTTGATAGCCTTGATTCCCATAGCTTGGATGACCATACCCTTGATTGTTAGAGAACCCCTGGTTACCAAATCCTTGAGAATCCCATTGGTATGAAGTATGAAGCCTTGAGAATCCCATTGCCCTTACCCCTGGTTGAAGCCTTGAGAATCCCATTGGTATGAAGTATGATGGAAACCAAGGGGGTCCTAGAGGCGTCCAAGGATTTCAAAAATTTATGAACCAAATCCTGGTTACCAAATTTTGCCCGAATCCTTGGTTGAAGCCTTGAGAATCCCATTGCCCTTACCCCTGGTTGAAGCCTTGAGAATCCCATTGGTATGAAGTGTGATGGAAACCAAGGGGGTCCTAGAGGCGTCCAAGGATTTGGTAACCAGGGGTTCTCTAACAATCAAGGGTATGGTCATCCAAGCTATGGGAATCAAGGCTATCAACATCAAAACTTCAACCAAGGGCAAGGGCAATGGGATCCTCAAGGCTTCAACCAAGGATTCGGGCAAAATTTCAATCAAGGTTATGGTCAAAGCTACAATCAAGGTCATGGCAATCAATTCCATGGTCAACCGGGTAATCAATTTCATCAAGGGGGTCCACCTCAACAAGGTTACAATAACAATCAATGGGGCTCCAACCAACATTGGGGAGGAGGTTCCGGTTCTAAGCAAGGGGGATCCACTAGTGACAAGTTCATTCCGCCCCATTTGAGGCAACAACAATCAAGGCCTCCCTTCACCAATTCTCAAGAACCTTCTTCATCTCTTCAAGGCCAAAAGCAAGACCTAAATCAAGGAGCAGATTCAAGTCTTCCATTAATCATGCAACAATTGCAAGCAATTCAAATGGAGCAAAAAGAAGAGAGGGCCCATCGGAAGATGTTGGAAACCCAAATTGCACAATTGGCTGAGGCAAAGGCTTCATCAACAACCACTTCTACGGTGGTGCCTATCACTTCTTCCTCCACCGATATAACACCCGTTCTTAGAGTTGAGCTTCGTTTGGGCAAGGGCTATGAGGGTCCTATCATGGAGGATGAGACACCTCAAGTGTCATTTTCGGTCAACCATGAGAGCCAAGAAGAAAATGAAGAGATGGTTCAAGGTAAGGATGCATCAAAGAAAAGCAAAGAGGTTATTTCTCCTATGAAGAAATATGAACCACCACCACCTTATCCCCATAGGGTTGTGGAGCGAAAGCTTAATGACAAGTTTGCTCAATTTGTCAATTTGATGAAAGGTTTTCACATTAATGTTCCGTTCTTGGAGGCCATATCTCAAATGCCAACTTATGCTAATTTCTTGAAGGATGTGCTTACCAACAAAAGAAAAGTTCCGGATGAGGTGATCCAACTACCTTATCAAGTGAGTGCCTATGTTGACAAGAAGCTTCCTCAAAAGCAAAAGGATCCGGGGAGTTTCGCACTACCAGTGAAAATTGGGGACTTGGAACCTATAGGAGCTTTAGTAGATTTGGGGGCTAGTGTTAGCCTTATGCCTCTCTCGGTTGCTAAGAACTTGAAATTTATGCTTGTTCCCACAAGGAAAATAATTCAATTGGCGGATCGCACTAGTAGATGCCCTTGTGGAGAGCTTGAGGATGTTCCGATTCAAGTGGGGAATGTCTTTGTTCCTTGCGATTTTGTTGTGATGGATATGGAAGAGGATACTATAACTCCTCTTATTCTTGGAAGAGAAGCTCTCAAGACCATGTGAGCGATCATTAATTGTAAAAGCAACACGATCGCTCTTGAGGTTACTAATGAGCAAGTTACTTTTGAGCTCTCTCATTCTTTAAAAAATCCCATGGTTGAGAAAATTTTCCGGGTAGAGGTGATTGATGAACATTATGAGAGTCTAGGAAGGGTTGCACTTCAACCCCGAGACAAACTTCTTAAGATCGAAGGGGTCGAAGCGGATTGAAGCAAAGCTAGAGGAAGCACCAACGTGCTTACCTCATGAGGATATCTTTGAGGTTTTAGATGTGGAAAAAGGTAAAGAGGAGAGTCCCACGCCCCCTCCCAAGTTAGAACTAAAACCTTTACCCCCTTCCCTTATGCATGCTTTCTTAGATGAAAAGGGTCTTAAACCCTTTATTGTGAGTGCTAAACTTGATGACCTATCTCTTGAAAAACTTCTTGTGGTTTTGCATAAATATCAAAAGGTCATAGGGTATAGCATTGACGATATCAAGGGTGTAAGCCCTTCTTTGGTAATGCATCAAATTTCTCTTGATGATGAGGATGCCTCTTTAATTGAATCTCAAAGAAAATTGAATCCTACCTTGAAAGAGGTAGTTAAAAAAGAAATCACAAAATTACGTGATGCCGGGATTATCTACTTTGTTCCAAATAGTAAGTGGGTGAGTCCAGTTCATGTAGTTCCCAAGAAGGGAGGCATAACCATCAATAAGGGGGAGGATGGCAAGGAAATTTAAACTAGGACCATTACGGGTTGGCGAATGTGCATCGATTATAGAAAACTTAACAAGGCAACCCGTAAGGATCATTTTCCCCTCCCCTTCATTGATGAAATGTTGGAAAGATTTGTTGGACATTCTCATTTTTGTTTTCTTGACGGATATTCGAGATTCTTTCAAATCCCAATCTATCTGGATGATCAAGCGAAAACCACATTCACGTACTTGTCCTTTTCGAACGTTTGCTTATCGAAGGATGCCTTTCGGTTTGTGTAATGCTCCAAGTACTTTTCAAAGATGCATGTGTTGAACCATGTTTGATCTGATGGATGACAAACCAGTTCTCTATACTTGATTGTTATGCATGTTTGTAATTGAACAGGTTAATTCAAGTGAGAACTCTTCAAGGTAAATCTAAAGACCTTGAGATACTTGAAGAATCAGAAGTCAAGAGCTTGAAGTCTTTTAATTTTTGTACTTCTAGGATCTTCTTGTAAAATAGAATTAGGAAAATATACTTTGTGTTTCTAAGTAAAGAGCAAAAAGATTTTAAGTTTATATCCAGTAAAGAGAACAAGCTAAGAACAGACAAAGAACAAGCTTGGAACAGTTCTCTTTGCCAGATGTAGACTTTGTAGTACTGAGACCACTGTGGGAACAGACCTCAGTATTACGCACGTGCACTTAAGTGATCCGTACCAATTTTCGTGTTCAAAATTATTTTTGAGAATTTATTTGAAAAATATTGATCACTTATGTTTTGGAAATCTGCCAAATTGATTCACAAAATCAGCCTTGCAATGTACTTGTTTGGACTCTAGTGTACTTTCCCACTACATGTAGTGGAAGGAGACAAAGGTCTGAAATAGGTACCTTTACACTTGTGTCAGCTGAGCTTGTTTGCACAATTTAGGCAAGTCTCCAAGCACGCTTCTAGGGGACGGTTTTTCTTTACCTATAAATACAATCTTTTGAAAAACCCTAAAAAAGACTTTTGCTCTCCAAAGAAAACCAAGTCATATTTTCTGAGAGTCTATCCTTAGAGCAAAACTATCTCCATATCCATCTTTAAGAGAAAACTTACGGAGATTTAAATTTGTAATATTTGAACCACTTAGAGGGAAGTGGTTGGGGAGTGTTCTATGAACACTGAGTGAACTATTAGAGTTAACAGTTGGGGAATTAAGTGTTACAGAGTTGTTGTAACACCCCCAAATTACTCTCTATTAAATAAGGATTATAAATACGGTTTAGAGGGTAACTCGGGAGTATTACTGCCACGTGATTACGTAAGGAGAAACAGAGTTTTGCAGCGGAAAAACATAATTTGAGTTATATTCATTAAATATAGAAATAGTGAGGTAATAGTTTTAATACATGATTGGAATAAGTACTTAAAACAAATGCACAATAATTAAACTTAGACTAGGTGAGTTATTTCCCTTCGCCCCAATGTAGCACTTAGAACATGTTGTGAATATCATCACCTGTCTACTTATCATAAATGATAAGTAGGGCCAAGCCAAAACAAAAAGGAACTACGTATTAGCGAAAATGCTAAGTACATACAAATGCTAAATATGTAAAATCAACTTAGTTAAGCAAACATGCTTCCATAAATCATTTATTTCATAAACAATGAATATTCAAAGAAATTCCAGAATTTGGAAATGTAACCCAAACTAGTAACTCACAAAAATAGACTTCCAAAAAAAGATAATTTGCAATTCATTTCCATAATTCATTTCCATAATTCATTTTCCACCTAAGTGTGCACGCCCCCCAAGCTAGTAACTCCTTTATATAGCCTATACTTGGGGAAAGACTAGATCATACAAAGTTCATAGTCTTATCAATTTATCTCCAACATAATGGGAGTCAAGATACCTAGTCTCCACGTAGCGGGAGTAAAGAAATCTCCACATAGTGGGAGCCAAGAACCCAGTCTCCACATAACAAGAGCAAATAAACCAATCTTCACATAATGGGAGTAAAGAAAACCAAAGTGTCCGATGAAACGGACTTCTGAATTCCCGTATAAGGGATATCCATAGCCCATTCACTATGATGGTAACCTGTTTAAATTTATTTTGTAATATACTTTGCAAATTGATTTAGGATTGATTTTAACAAAGTTAATGTCAGACGAACAAACTTCCAAAATCCCGTATATAGGATGTCTAGCAATTTGTAACGGTAACATTTATAATCATTTTAAAAATGATTATTAGTTAGTAAATCCTTTTCAAAATCCTTTTCGAAACATTTTATAATGAATCATTTTATAAATAATATTTTAAATACAATTATAAATAACCTTTTTAAAACAATGAAATAATCACAAATATATATATAACACACAACATTTTCACCATTTAACACCTCAAGCATATTTACATGAAAAATCATGTTATAAAAGATCTAGCCACTTGTACGTACCTCGATCCCTGCTCTTAAACACGAAAATCTTAGTTACGATCTTATAGTCCTGACTCACGAACTTGGAAAATCCTCCTAAAATAACCAAATAATCCTAATCAAACCTTTGATCTATAAGACAAGAATACTAATACTAACTCTTGACTAGTTGTGCATGAATAATTGTTCTAAACCTTTTTACCAATTTATAATAATTTTATAAAGTAATAAAACTTTATAAAATTTAAAGTTCGAAAACAATATAGATATGAATGAAATGGTAAATATATTATAGATGGTAATAATAATAATAATAGGCAATTCTAGGGTATTCGAGGGTTCCATGAGGCGGTAACCTTGTGCTTTCAGGGCGGCGTCAGGCGGCGGGTTCGGGCTGGGTTCAGACGGCGGCGATTTCCGGCATTCTTTCAGGCAAGGGTTGGTTTCAGGCAAGAGAGATCAGTCAAGGGTGCTGGCACGAGGGAGTTCGAATTACCTCTGCAGTTCGTGCGGTGTTGCTCGTGCGTTTCGTGTGGTGTTACAGGCGTGGGTTCGGCTGTGTTTCGGCTTCTCAGGCAGTGCTGGGGTTTTCGTGCGGTTCTGTTTGAATTACTTCTGCTTTTGGGGGTTTCAGGCGGTGGATTTACTGGGTTTTCATGCAGTTATTTGCGGAGGGCTGGTGCGGAGGGCTGCTTTTGGGGGGTTTTCTACTGCTGTTTTCTAGGTGGCTGGTGGTTTCCTGTGGTGGTTTCCTGTTGCGGTGGCTGTTGTTTTGGTAGTGGTGTTTGGGGTAGGCGGCAGTGGTGTTTGGGTTGATGCAGGGTTTTCGAAGGTCAACTCTGGTTTTGGAGTTTTGTGGGTACCTTCTTAAGAGAGGATCTTCATGCCTCCTATTGTTCGGTTTCATTGTCCGTTTGTGGGTCTGAGTGGATGTCAGGATGGAGGGGGTAATGGGCTCACAAGGAGGTCGTTGATCACTCATTTACGTAATCGTCATTATTGTGAGGCTTCGAGGGATGAGACGCGACAGGCTCTTACTTCAGACTTGGTGGTTTATTCGGAGGCTGAGGTTACATTTCGCCGTATGGGTATCTAGCTTTGTGGAGTTTGTTTCAAGACTCATACTCTTCGTTCTAAGTGTCGGCATGGTCGTGGTTCTGAATTTGTTGTGCTACCTGATGCTGGGCATGGGGTTATGCCATTTGTTCTTTACAATATTCCTCGGCCGCAGAGTCTTTCTACAGATTTGCATGATAATGGGGGAACAGTACAACAAGGTGGTTTTAATGTTTCCCTCCTTGACAATTTATTCTCTAAACGGTTGCGTACTGTGAAGTCTATCCCCCCCAGATGTCGTTTGGGTTTTTCTAGAGTCTTCAAGGGACCACTTGACACGGTGATCTGTAGGCCGGATGATGTCTCTTGTTGGGTCCGTTTATTGGTGTTGCCTCTTTGTATTCTTAGGACCTTTACACCCCGGAGTAATCGAGAGGCAACATCTTCAGTCAGACGAAAAATGCAGGAGGAGTGGATTGGTAATGCCCTTCGTTCTTGGGGTGAGCCTGGTGGAGATTTGGAGCTTGTGCGTGAGGCTTTGGCGGATGTTTCACCTCCTTTAGTGGGTGCAAATGAGGACCTTGGTTTGGTTGAGCGAAATATCAAGCAATGTAAGAGGAAGATTTGTGATGGTCTACACGGCTGCTGTTCGGGTTCTTTCTTCTTCTGGCATCGCTCCTTACATTGAGACCACTCTAGCGGACTTGCAGGCTAAACATCCATCTTCTCAAAGTCCTGCTTTGCCTGACCTATCTGTTGATTCTCAACCCCCTTTGGCTACTCCTGCGGTTGTGTTGAACCGGCTTAGGAGCTTTCCTCGGGGGACGTCTTTTGGTAGGGATGGTTTACGGGCTCAACCCCTATTGGATTGTTTGTCTGGCGCGGCTGTGGCTATTTCTGATGAGTTAGTGGACTCCATCTCTCGGGTGGTTACTCTCTTTTTGGCTGGGAAGTGCCCGGTAGAGTTGGGTGAGTACATTGCTAGTGCTCCACTCACGCCTCTTGTCAAGCCAGGGGGAGGTATTCGTCCCATAGCTGTGGGTACTGTTTGGCGGCGTTTGGTTTCCAAGGTGGGGGCTGCGGTGATTGGGCAATCCTTAGCGGGCTATTTTGATGGTCTCCAGTTCGGTGTGGGGTGTCTATAGGGGGTGAAGCCATTCTTCATGCGGTTAATCGGTTGGTTGAGGAGCGCGGTAATGATGTTGGTCTTTCAATGTTGTTGGTGGATTTCCAGAATGCTTTCAATTTAATAGATCGGGAGGTGATGTTGCGTGAGGTTCGGCTTCATTGTCCGGTCATTTCTCGCTAGGAAGAATTCTGTTACTCTTCTCCTGCTAGGCTGTATTATGGGGAGCACACGTTACGCTCGTGTCAAGGTGTGCAACAAGGCGATCATCTTGGTCCGCTGCTTTTTGCATTAGTTTTACATCCCTTGGTATGCAAAATCAGGGACACCTTTGATATATGTCTTCAGGCGTGGTACTTGGATGATGGCATTATTGTTGGTGATACCTTGGTGGTGGGTAAGGTTTTGGAGTTGATTATGGTTGAAAGACCTCGTTACGGACTGCATCTTAATTTGGAAAAAACAGAAGTTTACTGGCCTGTGGAAGACCCTCGTAGTAGGTTGGCGGGTGTTGTAATGACCCGTGATTTAGCAGCGTTGTTTTCGGAGGAAAACAACATTACAGATCTTTAACTTCTAAAAACCTTTAAGAACAAATCCATAAACTGCAGCAGAAGCTCTAAACTTAATCATATTATTCATTAAAACTATTAAAGAATCCAAAATAAATAATAATCCCAAAGTCTAATAATAATACAAAATAAGGAAAGTCCACTAAAAACGTAAAACATAAGCTAGAACTAAACATCAGGGTCAACTACTAAGCTGGCTAGCTCACAATCCCAGACCTTGCGTAACCCAATTCAATCACCACCTGTACCTGAAAAAGAATGTTGGGGGTCCACAGTCAGTGGTGAGTAATTAGATTGTTCTACTTAATCAGTAGAACACAATTAGAAACATAATCATTGGAATAAGTCAATCAAACAGACAAACCAAACATCAAGAAATCATATATAAACATAATCATCAAGTACGCAGCGGAAAACAATCATAACAATCCTCATAACCACAATCTTCTATACTAACTTACTCCGTTCTAAACTTCTTAACACCACTATTGACTCTTCAGTTCTATTCAGTTCAGGTGCTAATCCGTGACCAGTCATATGCTCGTAAGGGGTCAACCACGAAGATCTACTCCCCCCAACTTTCCTTGCTCATGTCGGGTCAACCACGAAGATCTACTCCCCAAGCACTGGGATCAAGAACTGTCCCGAATCCGAAGATGGGACAGTGGCTTCGACTAAACCTATGTTCATGGCACGTGTGCCACTAGATAGGCGGTCACTTCATAGTTAATCATTTTTTCAATTCAATTATGTTCTGTTCTTAATTTTCTTTTCACAATTTAATTCCTTATTGACTCAACTTCACTTCTATTCAATTCTAGCTCTTCTTAACTTGACCCAAAACTCTAAACCCAAAATAATACCACACGACATTCTTCCTTAATAAACCAATAATCATCAACAGAAATTGCTTAAAATAAAATAAAAATCATATTTTTATCATTCCACATCACACGGCATTCTTGCCCATAAATACCAAAACTTACACTTCAATTGCTCAAATACAATTAACAATAATTAATCACATAAACATAATAATAAATCACAACATAACACTTTAATCAATAAATCATCAAACTTGTACCAAAACAAGACAAAATCAATGCTTTTAAAACCTTAAAATACACGGCCTTCATGGTCAAACACAACATCAAGATCTTATTCAAGAAACCATCATAGAATGCCTAAATCAAAGATTCAATTCAAGATTTGCATTAAAGATTAATTAAAGATCAAGAAAATAACATAAAAATCATATTTTTCCTCAAAGAAACATTCGAATATCATCATGTCACACTCGGCATTCTTCATAACACAACCATAAATAATTCTAAATAATTCAACATCAATTCCATATGATTCTAAACCTATTCTAAACATGATCAATCCTATTCTAATAAACATATTGCTAATCTATCCTATTGATTAAGTAAAGCAAATATAATTACCTTTGATTATGGATGGGGTTCGAATATTTCAAGGTTTCTTGGATTTATTTTGAGGTTTATTTGGGGTTTCTTTAAGGTTCTTGATCAATCTTTAAGGGGTTGGAACAATATAAAAGGTTTAGGAACAATTTAATGATTGATCTTGGAAGGAAAAGATAATAAAACAATTTGGTTGTTACTCCTTAGGGTTGCCGTGTGAAATAGGAAATAATAGGGAGGGTTTTGACTTCCTAAAATCTAGTAACAAGAATAGGAAGGGTTAGAATAAAAATAGGGTTTTAGGAAATGGTCAAACAGATAGATTAACTAATAAAAATTGATTAAACAAATTAAATGAATTAAATAAAAAGGAAAGAGCCAAGGGGCCGTGAGTCTCTATGAATAAAAGGGGGGGTTTTTATTTTGTAGTTTTTATTTGTAGTTTAGTTTTGATTTGTAGTTTGGAAAAAATAAAATAAAAACAAAGGGGTGATGATCCCTAAAATCTAGTAAGGAGAATAGGTAAGCAAAGATTAGGGTTTTAGGCTTAGTTACAAAATAGATAAAGGTTTAATAATAATATTGATTAAAAGAAATGAAAGAAATTAATTAAAGAAAAGGATGAAGGAGTGGGCCGTGAGATACAAAGAACAAAGGAAATAATTGGGCTCGGGTTTTGGCAAGATGAAATTAAAGTTCGGGCCATGATCAAAACAATTAGACTGCTACAATAAAATTAATAATTAATTAAATAATAATCAATTAAATAGTCAATTAATTATATGTTTAATTAATTATGAAAAATTTAAAATATCCCGAAATTTCGGGGTATTACAGGTGTTTTTCCCGCTAATATCTCACGACCATTGCAAGGTGTTAAGCTGCTTGGTGGGCCTGTAAGTTCCGACTCAGTGTTTAGTGCCGACGTTGTGAAGACACGTGTGGACAAGACTGCTGTGTTGATGGATGTTGTTGCCAAGCTTGAAGATCCACAATGTGAGCTTTTGTTACTTCATGCATGTACAGGGGTTTCAAAGCTTTACTTTGCTTTGCGGACCTGTCCTCCTTCTGTGTTTGAGGAAGCACAACTCTCTTTTGATGGAGCTCTTCGGTCTTCTTTGGAACGTATTGTCACTGCTTCGGGGCCGGGGTTTGGCGATTGGCAGTGGCGACTTGCTACCTTACCTTTTGCTTGGGGTGGGCTTGGTGTTTATTCTGCAGGTGATGTTCGGCATTATGCTTTCCTTGCTTCGCGTTTGCAGTCTGCTAATCTGCAAGCTAAGCTCTTACATTGTGCTGGTGTTGCTGGGTTCGGTCGTGCTTTTGAGGATGCACTATGCTTATATAATATGGTTGTGGAGACTGACCTGTTGCGTAATCCTTGTGAGGTCGCTGCCCCTAAACTCATGAAGAAATTGGCAGATATATATTCACTAAGGTTACTGCAGCTGCAGAGTCCACCTTCTCTTTATCTTCGCATCAGTTGGCATTGTGGAAATCGCAGCAGGGAGATCACACCTCTGCTTGGTTCCACGCGGTCCCTATCTCGGGTCTGGGTCAGACGGTGAATGCTAGGACTTACCATTCTGTTTTGTGCTATCGGTTGGGAGTTCCTTTATTCTCTATTGTGGCACCCTGCTCTACTTGCTCGAGGGTTTTTGAGGGGGATATTTTTGGAGACCATGCAGTGTCCTGTCCTGGTATGTGGGTATTAAACATCGGCATAATGTTGCTAGGGATACCCTTCTAGATGTTTGCTATCGGTCTGGAATTTCAGCAGGGAAAGAGGTGGATATTGGTTTAATAGGGGGAAATGATGGAGCGTTACGGCCGGCTGATTGATAGGCCGTCGTCGAGCCTACCAAAAGTAAATTTCCTAACTCGGGCTTACTAATGCTAGTAAGGGCAAGTAAGGGTCGAACCCTAGAGAATAACGTTTATTGACCAAGGACAATGAGCATAGACAAGCTAAGTCGAAATTGGATTCAAAGATTGGAAGTCAATTAACTACAAGATACTAAAATAGGGGTCTAAAACAAGGAAATAAATACTAATGTTAGGGGATTAACGACTCGACACCACCATGAATTATGGATCGGTCAAAACTTAGACTTAGGTCATGGATAAGGGGAGGTCGTTCTATGATCGTACCACTCCTTCGAGCTAGTACGATGACCGGAAAGACATATATAACTCACTTTCGTGCAGCGACACGTCTAACAAGTCCTAAGCACAAAATCACGAAGACCGGTAACTTTCCCTTGATCGAAGGCCCAACTTTCGTGGTGCTTCCATCAATCGGGCGAAGGGAGTCATCACCCACGTTCACCTTTCGGTCCTTAGGTGGGGATTCTCCTAAGAATCTAATGCTATCTAAACATAAGACTCAACATCAACGAACCTTCGGTACCGACATTAACACAACCAAGACCAAGAAATAACTAAAACATAACATGGAGGATTTTGAGAGGTTTCACCCCAAACCCTAGCAATGAGACTACTCACACATGGCTAGAACAAATAAGGAAAACATAATGAACATATTAAAACTAACGCCAAGCATGAAAATAAGGACAAACTATGGAATTTAACAATAAACAATCATAAAAACATCAAGGAAATAATCAACTAAGTGCAAATAAATAAGGAAAGAGTAGAGAAAATGTTACAAGTGAAGCTTCAATATCAATAAGTAGAACAATGTGATGATCAATGTAATTTCCCAACCAAAAGCATGAACTTCTACAATTTATCTAAGACTTGAAATGAAAATCTATGGAAATTTTGGAGAGAGAAAGGAGAGAAACTACTAAAAACTTAGGTTAACTATTCTGAAAAAATCCTAAAAATGTCATCCCCCCACAAAAAGGGAGTAAAAAGGTATATATACTTCTTCCAAAAATAAAAGAAATAAGCTAAAAAAAACGAGCAAAGCCAGTTCAGCGGGCGCTGAGGCGATGACAGTGCCCGCTGACACCTATATCAGTAGGCCTGCAGTGCTTGGAAGACTAATGGCAGCGGGCGCTGAGTTGGGGTCAGCGGCCGCTGCTAATTCTGGGAGTGTTACTGCCTCAAAACAGGGGAGGGGACAGCGGGCACTGAAAAATGGTCAGCGGCCGCTGTCTTCTCTTGGTGCTTGTGATTGTGTGGAGGCTGCAAAATCAGCGGCCGCTGGGAATCCATCAGCGGCCGCTGCCATGGCATAGAAGGCCTTCTGCCCTTTTTCCTTGCAAAATACTTGAGTGACAAAATCCATCTCAGCGGACGCTGAGGAATTCCCAGCGCCCGCTGAGGCCTGACTTTCAACATTCACCATGATTCATCCCAGCGGGCGCTGAGGGATTTCCAGCGCCCGCTGAGGCCCTTAAAATTTAGCACCAACAAGCATATAGGACATGTGCTTTCCTCGAGGTTCCCGGTTCGCTTCCTCGGGTTCCGAAATCAACTCGGGACCTGCAAAAAGGGAAGAAAACGCAGAAACAAGGCAAAATAGAGGAAATCACATAGAAAAGGGGAAGGGGGCTACAAAAGTAAAATTAAGCTAAAAAGCCTAAAAATGCTAACAAAAACTAAATAAAAATAGAAAATAAATTAATAAAGACTACGAAAAATACTAATTAAATACAGACTATCACTGATGTTTTATTATATTCCTGGGATCAAGGTCTTAATATGTGCGTGGACTTGGTAGGGTCTTTTCCTTTAACTCTTTCTGGGTTGGCTGACTTCGCTCCGGGTCGTGTTGTGACGGGTGCAGCTCTTCGTAAGCGGGCTAAGTATGCAGATAGGTGTCGAGCATTAGGTTATGGGTTCCTTCCTTTCTCCTTCTCTACTTTTGGGAATTGGAAGGAGATGTTGTTGTCTTGTTGTTGGAGCGTGCGGCTGTTCACATCTTCACAAGAATAGGTTTTTCTATAGTTAGGGGAGTGGGGGCCCAGATTGTATCTCGGTTTCCCACTAACTTTTTGTAAATCTGAACATTTTGTGTATTCTTTTCACTATAATAATAATAATAATAATAATAGAAGAAAAATATAATAATAATAATAATAATAATAATAATAATAATAATAATAATAATAATAATAATAATAATAACTTATTGAAATAACTCACAAACTAGATGGTCATACTTTTAGGAGTAATAAAGTAATAAGTTTAGAACCAAGTGACCTTACTTGGTCTTTTGGAATAGCAAAACACAGAGGAAAGCAAAACAGGAGGAAGAAGAAAAAGAGTGGCGGTCAGCAGCTGGTGCAACGACGACAGCAACTCAGGCCGGGGTGGTGCTGCTGGGTCGTCGACGGCAGACGGGTGGTGCTGGATCGGCGGTGGCGGAGGCACCACGAGGAGAGAGCTAGAGAGAAAGAACGAGAGAGAGAAGAGCAGAGCAGTAGTAAGCCGCGGTGGTAGCTGCGGTGGAGCAGAAGGGAGGAAGAAAGGTGGCGATCGTTCGCCGGTGGAGGATGGGCAGTGCTCCGGTGGCCGAGCAGTGAGCAGGCTGGGCAAAAGAGGAGGGAGAAAGTGAGAAATTGGGGAAAAAATTATGAAATGGGTTTTTGATTGAAGACTTATAAATTGATTTGGAGATTGATTTGTGGATGATTTAGACTAATTTCACACTCTATTTATAGATGAATGTGGGTGATTAAAATAGAACAAGGTTAAGCTTCATTGGTGTTCTTGGGAGGTGGATGAAGCTTGGAGCCCAAGCTTGGAGATGGTGATGTAAGAAGATGATGTGGGAGGATGGTAATGATGATTTAGTTTGCTTGGAAAAAGGTTTTAGGAAACTTGTAGGGTGATGATGGGGGTTGGAAATGATTAATGGTGGAGATGGGAAGATAGGAAGAAGATGATGGTATGATGATGAATCATACATAGAATAGGATATTTTTATTTTTATTTTTTTTTCTCATTTATTTATTAATATTAATTTATTTTATTTTTATTTAAGAAAATAATTTTAAGAAAATATTTATTTTAAGAAAATAATTTAGATAAGATTTTTATTTTTAAGAAATACTTTAGTAAAATATTTTAAAATAAATAATTGAAGAATTTATTACTTAATTTACGCTTAATAAACGTAATTAGGAATGAATACGGGGTATTACAGTTGTAGCATTTAATTGAGTGTGTAACCTTGTTATTATTCAGAGTTGATTAACAATATTGGTGAGATAGTGGAGGACGTAGGCTTGTTTAGAAGACGAACCTCGTTAAATCCCTGTGTCCCTCCTCTTTATTTACTGTTCTATCGTTGTTCACACAAAAAGATAAACAAACCTTGAAAACGATTTGAAAAAATACACATACTCAATTCAACCCTCCTTTCTTGAGTATACATTGAACTTACAATTGGTATCAGAGCCTAACTTCTCAAAAGGTTAACTACCTAGAGGAGCAAGAAGATGTCTACTCAAGAATCAAACAGTTCCAGACTCCCCAAGTTTAATGGCACTAACTACTCCTGGTGGAAGAACTGCATGAAAAATCTTATCATAGGGATAGATTATGAATGCTGGATGATTGTTGAAAATGGACCCACGTTCATCCACAAGAAGAATCAGGAAGGGCTCATTGTTCCAAAGTCAGAAGAAGAGTATACAAGTGAAGATTACAAGAAGCTAGAGAAGAATGCAAAGGCAATGTCACTTGTTCAACAAGGAATTGCTGAATGTGAGGTAAATCGAATTCTAGCTTTTTCTTCTGCAAAGGAAATCTGGAATACACTAGAGCTTGCATATGAAGGCAACTCTGAAGTGAGAAGGTCAAAAATTGACATGCTCATGTCAAAGTATGAGGTTTTTGAAATGACTAGGGAAGAAAACATAAAGGACATGTTTACAAGGTTCATGACCATTGTAAATGAACTTAAGTCATTAGGGAAGACCTTCTCAAGTGAAGAGTTGGTGAGGAAAATGTTGAGAAGCCTGTCAGGGAAGTGGATGCCCAAGGTTACAGCCATACAAGAAGCAAAGGATCTGACCACACTATCTCTAGAACAACTTATTAGTTCTTTGATGACTCATGAGATGTTGGTAGATTCAAAGGCAGAATCTAGTTCAAAAAACAAGGAGATGGTTCTCAAAGCAGAGGAATCTGAGGAAGATGAAGATGATATCAGTCTTATGGCAAGAAGGTTTGAAAAATACCTTAGGACAAAGTCCAAGGGTAAGTTTGCAAAAGGAAGAAACAGTTCTGGACAGTTCAGGAAAACCAGTTCCAATGCTGGTTGCTTTAAATGTGGTGAAGTGGGGCACAGAATCAAGGAGTGTCCAACATGGAAAAATCCCAAGGGAAATCCTGGAGTCCAGGCTAAGAAGAAGGTTTTCAAAAGAGCTATGTTCGCTGCAGTTTGGGGAGATTCAGAATCAGAGAATGAGGAAGATGAAGAAGAAGCAAATCTCTGTCTTACTGCTTTCACATGCACCGACCAGTCTGAGGTCTGTTTGGAAGAAGAAGAGGTTCTATGTCTCATGGCTGGTGGGAGCACTTCAGATGACAGCTAGGTATGTTTTAATGATATTAAGGAAAATATGCATAATCTAGATAGAGATGAATTACTTGATTATCTTGAGTGCACCATTGATCAATGCATTAGTGTTGGGTATGCCTACCAGAACAACAAAAAGAAACTGAAAGAAACAGTTCGAGATTATGAAATATGTGGTGCTAGATTTGTTGAACTTGAGCTTATTTGTGAAGAACTTAAAGAAAAAATTTCTGAACTTGAAATAACAGCAGATCAGCAAAGAATAGAGCTTGAGACATTAAACTCCAAACCAGTCCCTAAAGAGGATGAACTTTTTGAAAAAATTGAAAAGGGGTTTAATGAGCTCAAGAAATTCATTACACATAGTTAAAACTTTGAACTGCTAAAAGACACATGGACCTTGAATAAATCTAATGTCATACTTGCATATGACCACTTAATTGAAAAACTTGAAGATTTACACAAGGAACATGGTGATCTTAAGGTTTCTGAAAAGACTGGTTCTCCCACTGCCTTTGATGAAGTTTAAGATGTTTTACATGATGAGTGCATAGCTAAGATATGTGATCTTGAGGCTGAACTCATCCTGCTAAAACAAGAAAACATCAAGAAGATCAGTGATGAACCAGGTCCCTCCCTGGTCTCAAGACTACAGGATGAACTTCAAAAGACTAGAATTGATTTAAAATCTTTTGAGAAACAAAATGAAGTTCAACTTAAGAGGCTTGAGAACAAGGAGAATGAGATAACAGATTGTATGAACCAATTGAACAAAATGTTAGATGCTCAGAAAACCCTAAACATCCTCACATCCCAACCTGGAAATTCTCAAAGGTTCAGTTTAGGGTATTCTGGATCTAGTTCTACAACTGTTCTAGGCAGAGACAACACATGGTTGGATGAATTCAAGAAAGGCAAGTATATATTTGCCAAGGATATGCATGTTTGTACCTACTGTGGTAAAAGTGGTCATGTTACTAACAAATGTTTCACCAAAAAGAAGCAAGACAAAAAGAACAAAACCTACACCCAACAAGTGTGGGTTAGGAAGGTCAAGATTGAGAATGTTTCAAAGAACAAGGAACCCAAGCTGGTCTGGGTTCCTAAAACTAACCTTTAGTTTACTTGTGCAGGTACGAGTGAAAGGAAAGCCATATTGGTATTTGGACAGTGGTTACTCAAGACACATGTCCGGGGATAAAGAACAATTCCTTTCACTCACTGCATTCGAGGGAGGGCACGTGACATTTGGTGACAATAGCAAAGGACTTATCAAAAGAGTAGGTAAGGTTGGTAAGTCACTCTCCCAAGCAATCAACAATTTTTACTATGTAGAAGGTTTGAAACATAACCTTTTGAACATATCTCAACTATGTGACAAGGGAAATAAAGTGAATTTTGAATCAAACACTTGTCACATAGTGAACCCTAAGACAGGGGAACTAGTTTGTGAAGGAACAAGGCATAACAATGTGTATATTACATTCTTAAGTCAAATTCCACAAAACAGTGCCCTCTGCCTTAGTGTTGTAGAGGATGACCAATGGCTTTGGCATAAAAGATTAGGACATGTTAGTTTCACTTTGCTCAACAAGTTGAGAACACAAGATTTGGTGATAGGTTTACCTAACATCAAATATATGGCAGACCAGCTCTGTCAAGAGTGTGCAAAGTGCAAACATGTGAGATCATCTTTTAAACCAAAGAAAGTGGTTAGTTCCTCTAGACCATTTGAACTTGTACACATGGATTTATGTGGACCAATGCGTGTGCAAAGTAGAAATGGCTTTAGTTATGTATTTGTCTTAGTTGATGATTACTCTCGTTTCACTTGGACCATATTCTTGAAATACAAAGATGAAACTTTTAATGAATTTGAAATTTTAGTGAAATAGGTCCAGAACAAGATCAATCATCAGTTAGCATCTATCAGATCTGGTCATGGATCAGAGTTTGATAATGCTAGCTTCATAACTTATTGTATGGAGCATGGTGTCTCTCACAACTTTTCAGCCCTCAGAACTCCACAACAAAATGGAGTAGTTTAAAGGAAGAATCGCACTCTGGAAGAAATGGCTAGAACCATGCTTCTAGAGAGTGGTTTGTCCAAGAAATTTTGGGCTGATGCTGTGAGTACACCATGCTACATACTCAATAGAGTTATGCTAAGACCAATACTAAGAAAAACACCTTATGAACTTCTAAGGGGTCGAAAACCAAACATTGAACATTTAAAGATATTTGGTTGTAAGTGTTTTGTACACAACAATGGTAAGACCAGTTTGGACAAGTTCGACCCCAGGAGTGATGAAGCTGTTTTTATTGGGTATTCTCCTCATAGCAAGGCATATAAAGTTTTCAACAAAAGAACCTTGTGTGTTGAAAAGAGTATCCATGTGCTATTTGATGAAACTAACATGTTCAACAAGCCTGTGCAGGTAGAAGATGATGAAGGTTTTGATATTGGAATGACAAATTTCGCTGGAGCTGAACCAGAGAACACTGCTGAACCAGACCCCCCAACTCCTCCTGAAAACAACAATGGGTCTGGTGCAGCAGAGGCAAATGCTAAACAGGTTGCTGAACTCAGTGACTCTCCTGCCCATCCAACTGAAGATGAAGTGGGAGAGAACACTGAAGAAACTAGTTCACCCTCTCAAAATGAAAATGAAATAGGGGGAACCAATACAGACATTGGTTCTAACTTAGGTGACTCAAATGCTGTAAGAAAAAGTATGTTTAAGCAAAGAAACTCTCACCCTTCTGATCAAATCATTAGTGATTTATCAAAAGGAGTCCAAACTAAAAATTCTGTTTGGAAGAATTTTTGTGCTTACTTCTCTTTCTTATCTCACATAGAACCAACTGACTATAAGATTGCACTAACTGATCCTAATTGGATCTTGGCCATGCAAGATGAGTTGAACCAGTTTGAGAGAAATCAGGCTTGGCATCTTGAACCAAGAACCAATGAGATGTCAGTTATTGGAACCAAATGGGTCTTCAGAAACAAAATGGATGACTCAGGTACTATAGTCAGAAACAAGGCCAGGCTAGTGGTTTAAGGGTTTAACCAACAAGAGGGAACAGATTATGATGAAACCTTTGCTCCATTTGCCAGGCTTGAGGCAATAAGAATCTTAATTGCCTTTGTTGCCAACATGAATTTTAAACTCTTTCAAATGGATGTTAAAACTTCTTTTCTAAATGGCTATTTGAAAGAAGATGTGTATGTGGAACAGCCCCCTGGCTTTGAGGATAGAGTTTGTCCAGATCATGTCTACAAGTTAGACAAAGCTCTTTATGGCCTCAAACAAGCCCCTCGTGCTTGGTATGAGAGACTCTCTAGTTTTCTTATTGAAAATCATTATGAGAGAGGTTCAGTGGACAAAACTCTATTCTTAAAGAAAAGGAGAACAGATCTATTAGTGGTCCAGGTATATGTTGATGATATTTTGTTTGGGGCTACTAATTCTGTTTTGTGTGATGAGTTTGCAGACCTAATGATGAGTGAATTTGAGATGAGTATGATGGGAGAACTTGGCTTCTTCCTAGGGCTCCAAATCAAGCAAGTGGATGATGGAATCATGATCCACCAACAAAATTATCTCAAGGAGCTGCTCAAGAGATATGGTCTGCAAGATAGTAAGTCCTATGACACACCTATTTCTACCTCTTCTAAACTGAGCCTAGATGAGAAAGGAAAGGATGTTGAGGATAAGCTATACAGAGGTATGATTGGCTCACTTCTCTACTTAACAGCTAGTAGACCAGACATAGTGTTCTCAGTTGGGTTGTGTGCTAGATTTCAAAGCAACCCAAAAGAGTCTCATCTAAAAGCTGTTAAGAGAATTTTTAGGTACTTGAGTGGTACAGAGGACATGTGCTTATGGTATCCAAAGGGAAGTAACTTTGATCTTTTAGGATACACTGATGTTGACTATGCTGGTTTTAGTGTTGACAGGAAGAGCACTTCAGGAATGGCTCACTTCTTAGGTTCTTATCTCATATCATGGGGATCTAAGAAACAAAATTCAGTGGTCTTATCCACAGCTGAGTCAGAGTACATAGCTGCTGCTTTGTGCTGTGCTCAATTGCTTTGGATAAAGACACAACTTAAGGATTTTGGGGTCTGTTCCAGAAGTGTTCCCATATTGTGTGATAACACCAGTGCTATAAACATTTCTAAAAATCCTGTCCAGCATTCTAAAACCAAACATATTGAAATCAAACATCATTTTCTCAGAGACAATGTTAAAAAAGGAAATGTGAATCTTGAATTTTGCAGATCTGAAGAACAATTGGCTGATATTTTCACTAAACTCCTAAGCAGGGAAGTGTTTGTCAAACTCCGCACATTACTTGGTATGGTAAGGATTAGATCCTAGTTCCTTAGGACTTATCTTTCCCTTTTTGGCTATGTTTGACTTTTTGATCATTAGTGTAGATAAGCAGGGTTGGTTAGCTTTTAAATGTCATATATGCAAGTGGTCTCAAAGTTCTTATGATGATGTTGTTCCAATGTGTGGTATCTCTAAGTTGCCTAACTAAAAGATGCCTCAAGTTTTTGATAAATACAGATCAGCGTCAGACCATCGTCAGACCAGTCCCCTACAACGGTTATATCAGTTTATTGCTGAACCCTCAATTTTGAAATTGAGAATTTAATTGTTCTGACATGTGACCGTTGTGGGACAGATGAACAGTGTAAAGTAACTTCCCTCTTATCTCTTCTAATAACTGCCAATTTTCTTCAGTTTAATTCATACTTTCACATTGAAATCTCTCTCTAACCGTCTCTCTCTCTCTCACTAATTGCTCTTCTCTCTCAAACCCTAAGCATCATCAAAAGAATCTCTCTACAAGAATTCTCAATCAGTTTTTCTCTCTCTCTCTCTCTCACATCAATTTATTGAATCAATCGAAAATGGGAAGAAAGAAGAACAAAGCTTCAAGGAAGAAAAGCAGAGGACTAAGTCAATCACCTAGCTTCACACCTTTTAAGATCAAGAAGGAATCAAGTACTGCTGTGGTTGCTGAACACCACAAAGGAGAAGAAAAGCAGAAAGAGGACAAGGACAAAGCCACTGAGGAAATAGTTGTTGAATCCAAAGATGCATGTAAGCCTAAGGAGAAATCTACTCCACCACCAAGCCCTAAATCACCACCACCATCTTCACCAAAATCTCCACCACCTCAACCTCAGAGAACTCCATCCCCATCTAAGCCATCACCCTCCACATCAAAGAAATCACCTTCTCCATCACCTAAACAACCCTCTCCACAGCCTACTATTTCTCCACCTCCACAGAAACCACTATCACCCTCAAAAGCCAAAAATCCTCCTCCACCTTCACCACCAAAGTCCAACACACCACCACTCTCTTCACCACAAAAATAAAATACCCCATCACCTTCTCCACAAAAGACACCTTCACCAACCCCTCAGATCACAGAGAAACCAGTGCCAAGCACTAAGGAGGATGAAGTAGAGAAGGAAGATACAGAAAAGAAGGATGAAGACACACATGCAAAGGACATGGATGTTGAAATCACCGGCGTGCTACAGGGGGAAAAAGAGACTAGAAAGAGGACAAGGCCCTTGAGGACAAGGGTCTGTAAGGAAGAAATAAAAAAGGAACCTGCTGAGGAGGTTCCAGTGGGAAAGAAGGAGGAAAAGAAGAAAAGAATGAAAATTGTAGCAAAGAAGGGCAAAGCCTCTGAGAGCCCCAAACCTGCAACCAAACTACCAACTGAAAAGAAGAGGAAGGCTGACTCTGCACCTGAAAAGGCCTCAGCCAAGAAGAAAGGTAAGACCATTTCTGAACCACTATTTGAATTAAGTGGTAGGGTGTCTTGTTTGGTTTTGCATGTCCTAAGTCTTGGATGAGTCAACCCTTTCTAGAGGAGTTTAAGGAGGCTATAGAATTCCAGGGTTGGGGGGGGCTGTTTGACAAAAGGTTGGATGTTTTTGAGACCTGTGTTGAGGAATTTTACTCAAAATTGAGGAAATTAGACAAAGGGAAGGTCTGTAGTGAGGTTGAAGGGGTAGATATCACTCTCTCAAGGAAGAGTCTAGGGGAGGTACTGGGTGTACCAAGAGGTGGGTTATGTGACTACTCAAAGGACAACTGGACTACTATTCCTGAGGTCAGTACAGAACACATACAGACCACTCTCTTTATTGGTCCTCCTAATGATGGTTCTGGCTATGTAATTGGCCAACTAAGGGAACCAGTGATGAGGTTGTTCCATACAGTAGCCTCTAAGATAGTACTCCCTAGGGCTCAAGGCAGAATGGATGCGAGAAAAATGGATGATGTGATTATCTACTGCCTGTATGAGAAAATTAAGTTGAGTCTCCCTGGTCTCATACTAGCCCACATGGTTAGCATTCTGGAAAGGTCAAACCACTCTCTACCCTACAGTGCCTGGCTCACTCTGGTTTTCCAAAGTAGGAAGGTACATCTGAGTGGTGAGGTCAAGAAAATGTCTGTCCTCACCAACCAGATCCTAAGTCAGAAGGGAATGACCTTTGAAGGTGGTATACTGAAAATGAGGGATGAAGAGAGGACCACTGGGGTCAAAAGAACAAGCAGCTCAAGGTCTGAGGAACCTACTGGGTCACTGTCCAAACAAGTGCAAACACATGGAGAACTACTGCAACAGATGATGGCTAGTGTGAATGCCCTGTGCACTTCTCTGGATGGATCAATCAAGAACATATCAGCACAGTTGGACTCCGATGAAGAAAAGCTTGCCTCCTCTTCCAGCATCAAGCCCAAGACCACTCAGAGACCAGTTCCCATCATTGCCCAAGTGAAGAAGAAGAAGCAGGAAGAGAGTGCAGAAAAGGAAGATGAGGATTCTACTGAGGATTCTGATGATGATGCTAACTCTGACTCTTCTTAGCTTACCCCCTACCCTACTAACATATCTTTCAAACTATAATTTCCCTAGTTTCCTTGAACAATTACCTATTTCTAGTTTTTGACCATTTCTGCTAAACAATTTCTCTGCAGAATGGTCCTGGTCTGTATAATTATTTAACTTGTGTGTGCACTTTGATATTTGGGATTGTGAGTTGCAGGTACTCACTTTTTGGACAGCATCTCTAGAATGATGTGTTTATCTTATGCTTGTGTTGACTTTACTTGTTGTCTTCTCCTAATTTTTGTGCTGTGATAATTTTGTCATTTGATGATGCCAAATGGGGGAATAGGACAAGTGAAGTTCCTAGTGTCAGGTGTAGCAACTTGAACAAGGTTGAGACCTTGTTAGAGATGGCCCAGCTTTATGCCTAGGAGCACTTTGAATTCATATCAAGTGCTCCTATCCATCCAAACTGGAAGAAACTCTTCCAAGTGAATTTCTCTTGCTACATTTGATAATTGATAAGTCTTGCAGGTTACAGGTCTAATGCTGAAACTCAATAATTAATTGAGTAATGTGATGAGTGACTGGCCCTTGTAATCAGTCTAATTGTGCTTTAGTCTGCTGTGTTTTTTTAATTCTCTGAGATTATGAATCTGACTACAGGCACAATGCAAGACCAGTTCCTCTGAACAGATGTTTATCTTAAAACAATTGGTTACTGTTCTTAGGGGGAACTTCATGGTTTGTCATCATCAAATAGGGGGAAATTGTTGAACCATGTTTGATTTGATGGATGAGAAACCAGTTCTCTATACTTGATTGTTATGCATGTTTGTAATTGAACAGGTTAATTCAAGTGAGAACTCTTCAAGGAAAATCTGAAGACCTTGAGATACTTGAAGAATCAGAAGTCAAGAGCTTGAAGTCTTTTAATTTTTGTACTTCTATTATCTTCTTGTAAAATAGACTTAGGAAAATATACTTTGTGTTTCTAAGTAAAGACCAAAAAGATTTTAAGTTTATATCCAGTAAAGAGAACAAGCCAAGAACAAGCTAAGAACAGACAAAGAACAAGCTTGGAACATTTCTCTTTGCCATATGTAGACTTTGTAGTACTGAGACCACTGTGGGAACAGATAGGGGTGTAAATATGGGTCAGAAACTTGTTTGACCGACCATTACCGACCGATACCGAACCTCTTTTTTATCGAATACCGTCCGCTACCGAACCCGAATTATACCGAAACCGTTTTTCGACTGCTTTTACGCATACCGAAACCGACCGGTACCGACCCCATTCAAAACCGAACCCGTTTCCAACCTGTTTTTATTATACCTATACCAACCGTTACCGAACCTGTTTTCAAACCGAACCTGTTTTCAACCTACCAAAAACCGATAATTTTTTACCGACCAATTTTGACCGAAACCGTATTGTTCCAAACCTTTTTTGGATCGGCCTTATCACCGAAGTCGTTTGCCTGTTTACAACCGAACCCTTTTTTTACCGAACTTATTTACATGATTTCTCTAAGTTGACAAAATTGATGAAATTTTTGTAAATTCATTTAATTAAAACTTAATATAAATAAATTATAATTAAACTTAATATAAATAAATAAAACTTAATATAAATTAAAATTAAATATTATTATTCGATCCTAAATTCTTAGCCAAAAATTCTAGGCCAACTAACCCGAAATATCAAAATCTGATCCGAAGTTTTGAATTGACCGATTGTATTATGATCGATCGTTTAAGACTGACAGGTTACAACATACATTTGACCGCAACCAACTGATTATAACCTTTATACAGATTTTGACCGACTGATTATGACCTGCATATCAATTATGATCGATCGATTATGACCCGTATATCGGTTACAACCTGTAAAAAAAACCGATTTTGACCGACCGAATGTTACTTATTACCGAAAAACGACCGAACCGATAAGTACCAGACCAAAACCGATCGACACCTGTTTTGGAAAATAACGAATTTGACCGGATACCGAATAAGACCGACCGTTACCGACCGATACCGATAGGACTCATACGACCTGTTTTTTACCGACCGTTTTTTACCGAACCTGTTTTTGACCGACCTGTTTCCGACCGTTTGACCTGTTTTTACATCCCTAGGAACAGACCTCAGTATTACGCACGTGCACTTAAGTGATCCGTACCAATTTTCGTGTTCAAAATTATTTTTGAAAATTTATTTGAAAAATATTGATCACTTATGTTTTGGAAATCTGCCAAATTGATTCACAAAATCAGCCTTGCAATGTACTTGTTTGGACTCTAGTGTACTTTCCCACTACATGTAGTGGAAGGAGACAAAGGTCTGAAATAGGTACCTTTACACTTGTGTCAGCTGAGTTTGTTTGCACAATTTAGGCAAGTCTCCAAGCATGCTTCTAGGGGACGGTTTTTCTTTTCCTATAAATACAATCTTTTGAAAAACCCTAAAAAAGACTTTTGCTCTTCAAAGAAAACCAAGTCATATTTTCTGAGAGTCTATCCTTAGAGCAAAACTATCTCCATATCCATCTTTAAGAGAAAACTTACGGAGATTTAAGTTTGTAATATTTAAACCACTTAGAGGGAAGTGGTTGGGGAGTGTTCTGTGAACACTAAGTGAACTGTTAGAGTTAACAGCTGGGGAATTAAGTGTTATAGAGTTGTAGCATTTAATTGAGTGTGTAACCTTGTTATTATTCAGAGTTGATTAATAATATTGGTGAGAGAGTGGAGGACGTAGGCTTGTTTAGAAGCCGAACCTCGTTAAATCCCTGTGTCCTTACTCTTTATTTATTGTTCTATCGTTGTTCACACAAAAAGATAAACAAACCTTGAAAACGATTTGAAAAAACACACATACTCAATTCAACCCCCCCCCCCTTCTTGAGTATACATTGAACTTACAACATGACAACCATTTTTTCCGACGTGCTAGAAAAAGAAATAGAGGTCTTCATGGATGATTTTAACGTGGGCGGTTCGTCTTTTGAAATTTGCCTCGAAAATCTTGAGAAAGTACTTAGTCGATGTCAAGAGACGAATCTTGTTTTGAATTGGGAAAAATGTCATTTTATGGTGGAGGAAGGGATTTTCCTTGGCCATAAGGTGTCATCTCATGGTATTGAGGTTGACCCGGAAAAGGTTGCCACGATTGAGAAGCTTCCCTCACCATCTTCGGTAACGGGAATAAAATCTTTTCTTGGCCACGCCAATTTTTATCGGCGGTTTATTAAAAAAAATTCTTAAATCGCGAAACCTTTGACTAGTCTTCTTCAAAAGGATGCTGAATTTAAATTTGATGAGTCTTTCTTGCAATCTTTTAATGCCCTTAAGAGCGCACTTGTGAGCGCTCCAGTTGTGCAAGCTCCGGATTGGAGCTTGCCTTTTGAATTAATGTGTGATTCCAGTGATTATGCAGTTGGGGCGATTCTTGGCCGAAAAAGGAATGGCAACATTGCGTAATAGCTTATGCAAGCAAGACAATTAATGAAGCACAAAAAAATTACACCACAACGGAGAAGGAAATGCTTGCCGTGGTGTATACTATAGAGAAATTCCGGTCATATTTGATGTGCAACAAGGCCGTGGTCTTTATCGATTATATGGCGGTGCGATATTTGATGACCAAAAAGGATGCAAAGCCTAGGCTCATTAGATGAGTGCTTCTAATGCAAGAATTTGATCTTGAGCTTAGGGACAAGAAGGGATGTGAGAACTTGGTAGCCGACCATCTTTCTCGGTTGCCAAGCGATCACATTATTGATGTTGAAGGGGATCTACCATTCTTGGATGAAGTCCATGGAGAAACTTTGATGGCTATCGCAACCAAGTCCATTCCTTGGTTTGCGGATATAGACAATTATTTGTCTAACGGCGAGATGCCTTATGGGTACTCATCTAGAGAGAGAAAAAGATTTTTAAAAATAGTTAGGCATTATTTTTGGGATGACCCCTATTTGTTTAAGAAATGTGCCGATGTCCTCTTCCGGCGTTGTATAGGGGAACATGAGGTCCTTGACATTTACAAACACACAATTAAAGATATTAACAAACACACAATTAAAGATATTAACCTTCAAAGTTTTTGTTTTGGTAAGTGTAAAAAGTGAAGTGCGTAAATTGAAAAAAAAAATCAGAGAGAGTAATAAATAGGCGGTTTTATTTACAATGTAAGACATAAATCTAATGTTTTCTGACTTTAATGTAAATGCATCAAATAAGTTTGTGCATAAAAGGTGTTTATGCAAACAAATAAATTAAAATGAAAGCTTTAAAAATCCTAGCATGATACAAAAAAATGATAAATAAAACATGATTTTTTATTAAACTAAATCAGAACTTGATAAAATAAAAAATCCTAATATGATACTAAAAATTGCCAAGAATAAGTCAACCTTTGGCCGATCTTCCATAATTAAGCTAAGCCAACCTTTTGAAAATTCAGAATTAAGCTAACCTTATTATCATTTAAGCCAAAAATAGATTAAATGGTTATTTAATCTATTAGTTACCAGTTGCTTTAATTTAGTGTTATCATTTAAAGCAAAAATACGTTGAATGATTGTAAAATAGTGATCTAAAACAAAAGAAAATAATAGCTTAAATAATCAGGCAAATTCTTATATGTGGCCAGCCGTACCGTTAATTAATGGTGTGGCCAGCCACATTGTTAACTAATGGTGTGGCCACATGGTAATACTCCGCACTAAACTAATTATGAACATTTTCTTAAAAAAAAAACACGCACATGCAGTTGCAAATATGCACTGTACAACAAATATAGACATTTTTTTCCTATTCCAAATCCTACTAGGAGAGAGAAAATACATATTTTGTTATTTTTTTCAAATGTATATATTACAAAAAATACAACTCCAAAAAATAAAATAAAAATACCAAAATTTATATTTTTTAATTCTCTACAAATAGAGACCCATATTGATATAGTTTTATAACATTAAATTTTTATTAAAAAACTTAGTAACCCCATAAAATACTTAGTGGTAACCCGGTATAAATATTTGGTAGATACATGGGTTACTGAGTATGTTTATAAGGGATTACCAAGTAACCCCTTAAACATTATAAGTAACCCCTAAGACATGAATCAGTAACCCCTCAAACATGATAAGTAACCCCTGAAACATGAATCAGTAACCCCTCAAACATAAATCAGTAACCCCTGAAACATGAATCAGTAACCCCTTAAACATGTATTTGTAACCCCTTAGACATGATAAATAACCCCTAAAACATGAATCTGTAACCCCTTAAACATATATCTGTAACCCCTCAAACATGATAAGTAACCCCTCAAACATGAATTTGTAACTCCTCAAACATGAATCTGTAACCCCTAAAACATGAATCTGTAACCCCTTAAACATATATCTGTAACCCCTCAAACATGATAAGTAACCCCTCAAACATGAATTTGTAACTCCTCAAACATGAATCTGTAACCCCTCAAACATATATCTGTAAACCCTCAAACATCAATCAGTAACCCCTCACACATGATAAGTATCTCCTCAAACATGAATCAGTAATCCCTCAAACATGATAAGTAACCCCTCAAACATGAATCAGTAACCCCTCAAACATAAATCGGTAACCCCTGAAACATGAATCAATAACCCCTTAAAAATGTATTTGTAACCCCTCAGACATGATAAGTAACCCCCTGAGACATGATAGGTAACCCCTCAAACATGAATCTGTAACCCCTTAAACATATATTTGTAACCCCTTAAACATATATCTGTAACCCCTCAAACATCAATCAGTAACCCCTCAAACATGATAAATATCTCCTTAAATATGAATTAATAACCCCTCAACCATGATAAGTAACCCCTCAAACATGAATCAATAACCCCTCAGACATGAATCAATAACCCTTGAAACATGAATCAGTAACCCCTCAAACATGATAAGTAACCCCTCAAACATGAATCAGTAACCCCTCAAATATGAATCATTAACCCCCAAGACATGAATTAGTAATCCCTCAAACATGATAATTAACCCCTCAAACATGAATCAGTAACCCCTCAAACATTTATTTTTAAATCTAAAAAAATAATCTGAATCCTGATATTGCTTTTGATACATGTCTTCAATGACATTTTGTGTATCTCTTCCCTCAATTTCTTTCATTTTCCTCCTTGAAATGTAGTTGTAATGATCTTTTAAAGTGTGTCTTATTGATTGTATATCACCTGCTTCATGAGCCATCAAGTTGAATGATTGTGTTGGTCTTAAACCACTATCCAACATAAGGTCTATTGCATCAGCTTTTTATATTGTCATCTTTCGTTTCGACCTTTGAAAATGTTGCAATGTGTCTTATTGATTGTATATCACCTGCTTCATGAGCCATCAAGTTGAATGATTGTGCTAATCTTAAACCACTATCCAACATAAGGTCTATTGCATCAGCTTTTTATGTTGTCATCTTTTGTTTCGACCTTTGAAAATGTTGCAAATATTTTCTTGTCAACTCATGATTATGTTTCGTGATATGCACATCAACCTCCCAAGTACTATCTTTAACTTTGTCCCTTAGAGAAGCACCACCACATGTTGTAGTTATCGGTACTTGCTTCTTTTTTTGGTAGTTGATTCATAATTTTTGATGTGTTTTCCGATGATTTTGGTGTACTTGTCTTGCTTTTACTAGTGCATCGAAATCTCTGTTTCGAACACACTCACACTTTTGATCTTATTGTTCTATTAACACCTTGTGTCCATCTTGTTGATTTTCTTACTCCAAAGCCTTCTGCATGAGCATATGTCTTGTATGCCTCATATATTTTTTCCCATGATTCAGCACAATTACTAGGACTAAGTTAGATAGTTAATGGGGTTATATAAGTCGGTGGGATTACTTATTATGGGTTATCGGTTAATTTTTTATAGTGTTACTGTATTAATTATACGTAGCTATCAGATATTTATATTAAGTTACTAAGTATATGTTTATAAGGGATTACCAAGTATTTATATTGAGTTACTAAATATTTTAAGGGGTTACTAAGTGTTTTAAAAAGGCAAAAAATTTAATGTTATAAAAATATATCAATATGGGTCTCTATTTGTATAGAATTAAAAAATATAAATTTTGGTATTTGTATTTTATTTTTTGGAGTTGTATTTTTTATAATATATGAATTTGAAATAAAAAATAACTACCTTTTTTCTCTCTCCTAATAAGTTTTGGAAAATGTGGAAAAAAGTTTATGCTTGCTGAGTTGCTGTGACTTCAACAGTAGTACAACACACGTGATTTTTTTTTTTTTACTAAAAGGCAGCCACACGGATAAGATCCGTGTGGCTGGTTGTACCAGAGACCAACTCTAAATAATCATTAAACCTATTTTTGGCTTAAATGATAACAATATTAGCTTAATTCTGGATTTTCAAAAGGTTGGCTTAATTATGGATGGAAGATCGGCCAAAGGTTGGCTTATTTTTGGCAATTTTTCCTACCAAAAAAGAAATATAAAATTAAAAACCTAACATGATACTAATACTTCCTCTATCTCAATTTAGTTGCTTTTTTTTACTTGTAGTACTGTTCACATATGGTCTTTGACTGCTTCTAGTTTTATAAATGTAAGAAAAAGTATAGTTATAATGGATCTAGTTTAATTCGTCTCAACATGTACTTTTTAAATATATAATTTTCATATTTTTTTATTATGTGTAGTTCAAGATATTTTTATTTAAAGTCGTATCTCGAAAGATGTGAAAAAGTAAATGTAACAACTAAATTGGGACAGAGAGAGTAGTTCTGAATAAAAAATCATGTTTTATTTTAAATTAAGACATCATATGAAATATCTGGAGCACGATGGTCAATTACAACTATTTTACGCACAAACTTCAATGTCGTGTTTCCGAACTCTTACATTATTTTCCTTTTGCCTTTAAAGTGTTGGATTGATTATTATTATTGTGGTTGCTTTTTTTGTGATTATTATTGTGGTTTTTTTTTAGATTATTATTTTGGTTGTTCTTGGGGAATAATTGTTATATAAAAGAGGAGGAGAAAGAAGAAAGAAAAGGGGGAAAAGAGATGAACTGAAATATTAGAAGGGGAAAGACTGAATATAGAGAGAACACACTCATATTTTAACGGGAAATTCCTATTGGTGCTACCGTGTTTTGGTGAATTCTCAATGTTCATTATAATGTTTCTATAAACTCAAATGGCACATAAACCGATCTTATTTGGACTGAATAGACTGACATAAAACGAACTCCTTGACCCGCATGTACCCGATATATGTATTTTCCCACATGAATAGATCCAAACTAGATCTGCTCTGACCCGAATTGTAATAAGATCAACCTGGCATTGGTTTTTGGCTCAAACATAATGAAACTGATTTTTAATATATTTTAGGGGTGGGCATAATTATTCGATCTTAAATTCTTAGCCAAAAATTTTGGGCCAACTAACCCGAAATATCAAAATCTGATCCGAATTTTTGAATTGACCGATTGTATTGTGATCGATCGTTTAAGACCGACATGTTACGACATACATTTGACCGTGACCGACTGATTATAACCTGCATATCGATTTTGACCAACCAATTATGACCTGCATACCTATTTTGACCGATCGATTATGACCCGTGCACTGGTTACGACCTGTAAAAGACCGATTTTTACCGACCGAATGTGACTTGTTATGGAAGAACGATGGAATCGATAAGTACATAACCGAAACCGACCGACACCTGTCTATGAAAATACCGAATTCAATCGGATACCAAACAAGACCGACCGTTACCGACCGATACCGAAAGGACTCATACGACCTATTTTTTACCAACCGTTTTTGACCGAACCTATTTTTTACCGATATGTTTCCAACCATTTGACTTATTTTTACATTCCTACTCCCTACTTGTTGTGGACTTGGTCGGCGGTTCAAAGGAATGCACTAGTTGGTAAAAAGAATATCGTAAGCAGTGACGCAGGCATGTCCCAGTCATTTGATTCAAGCCCGCTTCAGCTTACCACTGTAATGTCCACAATCTACTCCCTAAAACTTCCTTTCTCCACCTTTTGTTCCCTTTTTTCATTTTTTTAATAACTAATACTCCTATATTTGATCGTAATTATTACAATATTTATATTTAAATTTTTTTGTCCAAAACTATCTTACTTACACCACTTTTTGCAAAAAACTACCTTAATTACAAAATTTTGTCCAAAACTACCTTACTTAGCAAATTTCTGGTTGACCACTACCTTATTCACTATTTCGGCGTTGACTTTGCCTTTGTTGGTCAATCTAGTAGTTTTTTTGCACATTCCGACCTCAAATTCGATCCTTTAGGGGAAAATGACCCCCCCAAAACCTTGATAGGGATATTTTTTGTGGCACGCAAACCAATGAACGTATATCGAGACAAATTTTGTAATGCAAATAGAAGTTTATGCGACCATTTTTTGTAGATTTCGACCTCATATTTAAACCTTTTAGGGCAAAATGGCCCCAAAACATTGATTGGGCTAATTATTTTCGAGAATAAAGCAAAGTCAACGCCGGAACAACGAATAAGGTAGTGTCAACAAGGAATTGGCTAATAAAGGTAGTTTTGGACAAGCTTTTGTAAGTAAGGTAGTTTTTCTTTGCAAAAAGTGGTGTATGTACGTAAGGTAGTTTTGGACAAAAAACTCTTATATTTATTAAAAAAGGAAGTTCACATTGATTGTAACATTTTTATCTTTTTTCTCTCTGTCACGTCTAATTATCCAAATATCCATTAAGAAATTTAGTGTTGGAAAATTTGCAATCAAAATTGTTGCAAGTATTTGGGATCAGATGCTGCGATGCATGAATGCGAATATGAAAATGGGTTCGGGTGCAAAATACGTTGATTTGAAAATTATAAGATACAAGTAAGACAAATAGATATTATTGAATACTTAATGTTCCTATTCTGGAACTTCTGTTGAATAGTCAACGATCTTTGATGTGATTGATGCGGACTCCGTACACTCCTTGCTAGGGTTTTGACCTGCAAAACAGTCAAAGGTTGCTAACCCGGGGGTGGAACCCGGGAACGCCCCTCCAATGCTTAAGTCAGATATCGGGAGTAAGGAGTCAGTGTGATGTGAGTTTGTGAACTATGAGTTGCGTACCTTTGGAATGATTGGACTGATCCTTACATAGGCATTAGGTTCCCCGGTTTGGGTTTCACCAAGTCAGCTGGGTTGATGCGTGGGCCTGGCCCATGACACGTACAACCTGATGAAGGTTTTACTAAGTCTGCTGACACGTGGCAATATCTCATTCGTCGTAGAATATCCGATGTGTCCCTAGCCCTATCATAACTGGGCTTAGGATTTTGGGCCCACTAATACGGGTTTGACCACATGGGTGGGCCCGAAACACTTAAAAATTGAGACATTTTTACTAATTTTTAATGTCATTTGGAATGTTTTTATTTAATTAGCATAAAAATATAAGATAAATGTTTTTCTAAAAAAATGAAAACATAAAAAAATTGGTAAAATTATCATAAAACATGTTAAAAAATAATGTTAAAATTGGGTACGTATTGGGTATCCTAAAAGTATTGATATAGTATCGCCTAGACCGATATCGGTATCCGGTACGGGTATGGGTACAGGTACAATTACCTGACCTCAACGAAATATCCGTGCCACCTAGACCAGAGGTAGTAATAATAATAATTCTAACTGTCTACTCATATCAGTATATCACTGTACATCATTAATTCATTACCAAAAAAGTTATTTGTCCCATAAAAAATGTTCTAAATATTCTTTGTCTTATTTCTATGTCTGAACAGTTTTTTTTTTAGTGGCTAAAAAGCGCTTTTAAGGGTATAACATTGTAATTGTAATTGTAATTGTAATTAAAAGGTATAAAAAGTATTTTAGAAAAGGTTCATGTAGGGAGTATTAGTCATTTTTCTAGTACTGTACGAAGTAGTTTTCATTGTAATGAGCGTATAAAAAAGTTTGGATTATTCCCAATGATATATTAGCATATTCCCAATGGTATACATGAGTTTTAAAAAATCCCAGAAAAATATTTACATTGTTAATATAATTCAAGTAACACCACTAATGGTTGTCTTCGGCCAATTAACTACCACTAATCAATCTTTAGTTAACTATATTCAGTTTATTACACGAAAATAATAAAAATTAAACAAAAAATATAATTTATTAACTTTTTACACTTACTGTTAATTAAATTGTAAAAAGTTGTTGTATTTTGTTTTATGTTTAATTTTTAAATTTCCCCCAAAATACACAAACGAAATTTAACTAAGAATTAATTTGTATGTTTAATTGGCTGATAACAAACATTAGAATTGTTAATTGAATATTAGTAACTATACTGGGAATATGCTAATATGCACGTAATGCAACTATACAATTTGGGAATGGCAAATTCTTATATGCAGCTGGTTGCATGGTTTATAAACCATGCGGCCAACTGCATTGTTTCAAATGATGCTGCCATTTTTAGAGTTACACACAGGGGCAGACCCACAAGAGGGGCTGTTAGGGGCCCGGCCCCTGTGGCTCAATCTTACGGATCTTTTTTTTTAATTGGGCCCCTGCTGTTTTATAGGATATATAGTAATTATTTGTATTATGCTAAGTTCAAATTACCTTGGCTTAGTGGTTAGAGTAGTAGTGTGAATTGTTAAGGTCGCGGGTTCAAGTCCCAACTTGTTTCTTCTACCTTTTTATTTATTTTCGTTTTTGTTCATTTTTAATAATCTTAACAAAGAAGACAATAGGTAATAGATGGACCCGGAACCAGCCAGCTATTTGTGGTCCCGTGCGTCCAAACTACTGAAATTAAAAAAAAACTGGCGCGCTCCCGCTCACCTTACACTCTACAAATGTTCACACATGAAAGAGTAATGTTCACACACGAAAAGAGTAATGTTCGCAAGACTATGCACAATATTCACCACATTTTGTAGAATGTCACCTGTAAACTTATACACTCTACAAATGTTCACACACGAAAGAGTAATGTTCACACACAAAAAGAGTAATGTTCACAAGACTATGCACAATATTCACCACATTTTGTAGAATGTCATCTGTAAACTTATATACTTTACAAATGCTCACATACGAAAGAGTAATGTTCACACACAAAAAGAGTAATGTTCACAAAACTATGCGCAATATTCATCACATTTTGTAGAATGTCACATGTAAACTTATACACTCTACAAATGTTCAAACACGAAAAGCGTAATGTTCACAAGATTAAGCACAATATTCATCACATTTTATAGAATCTCACCTGTAAACTTATACATTATACAAATGTTCACACACGAAAGAGTAATGTTCACAAGACTATGCATAATATTCATCACATTTTATAGAATGTCACTTGTATATTTATACACTCTACAAATATTCACACACGAAAGAGTAATGTTCACACACAAAAAGAGTAATGTTCATAAGACTATGCACAATATTCACCACATTTTGTAGAATGTCACCTGTAAACTTATACACTCTACAAATGTTCACATACGAAAGAGTAATGTTCACACACGAAAAGAGTAATGTTCACAAGACTATACACAATATTCATCACATTTTATAGAATGTCACTTGTAAACTTATACACTCTACAAATGTTCACACACAAAAGAGTAATGTTCACACACGAAAAGAGTAATGTTCACAAGACTATGCACAATATTCATCACATTTTGTAGAATATAATGTCACCTGTGAACTTATACACTCCACAAATGTTCACACACGAAAGAGTAATGTTCACACGCAAAAAAAGTAATGTTCACAAGACTATGCACAATATTCATCAAAAAAATATAAACACAACATTCCACATTTAGCACATTAGACACTTACATATTACAACTAAATATAAATATTCATGAAGTCATGATAATATGAAGAATAATCACGAGCTCAAACACAAACGTTCACCACAAAAGTACAAATGTTCACAATAAAAAGTAATCAAAATCTTGTGAACATTACATATAATTCTGTGAACATTACTTACAATCATGTGAACATTACATATAATCCTATGAACATTACATATAATTATGTGAGCATTACATATAATCATGCGAACATTACATATAATCCTGTGAACATTACATATAATTCTGTGAACATTACATATAATTCTGTGAACATTACATATAATTCTGTGAACATTAATTATAATCATGTGAACATTGCTGTGAACATTACTTATAATCATGTGAAGATTACTTATAATCATATGAACATTACCTATAATCCTTTGAACATTACTTATAATCATGTGAACATTACTTATAAACAAAAAAAATGAACAGAAATTATTGTTTACAACAAAATAAAAAATCAAATACACAGAAATGTTCACGACCCCAAGGAAAAATGTTCAACATAATGCAATGTTCACGACCCCAAGGAAAAATGTTCACAACATAAATAAAAAATTAAAAATATTAATCAATGCAAAAAAAATAAATAAAAAAAAGTCATGATGATCACCAAAATAACAGGGGGGGATCGAAAATAACATGGGAAAAAAATGAAGGTGCAAACATAAAATGCTCAAGATTTGATGAATAAGAACAAAAATGGAGGTGCAAACTGGTAGAAGAAAGAAAAGCGAATCAGCAGGAAGAAGGGAAAAGGAAAGAGAAGCGAATTTTTTTTTATAAAAAAAAAACGTCGTTTTGGACCCGGGACAAGCCAGATCTGGCTGGTCCCGGGTCCAGCTAATAATTTGCGCAAAGCAGATCAGATCACCAACTTCTCCCAATTACTTCTCCTTCCTTTTTTCCTTCAAAATTGTACTCACTTATTCAACTCCATAATTCATAATTCTTTTATATTCTCCCACATCCATTTCTTTTCATCTTCTCTATAATTTAAGTCTGAAAATTTTCAAGCCTTCAATCTTATATGATACCCCACTACTCTGTATTTATATCAGATATTCTTTAATCTTTCTTTGATTTTTTTTCATTTTAAATTCCTAATACATATATAATGTGATAGAAAATTTTAGTTTTTGTTAATCTTTCTTCAATCTTTTGTGTATACCAAAAGCTTAAGCTGATAATTAAGGCCCAAGAATATGTTATATACTCTATTATTTTGGTTTTAATTAATAAAAAAAATCATGTCAAAAGTGGTTTAATTGGAAATAAGATATTTGCAATACAAGGAATCAATTCTTCCATCCCCCCCCCCCCTATTTTCAAAATTATTCTTGTACATTACCAATAACACCGTATAGATTTTAACTTGTACATAGAAGAACCATAACATGGACTCAAAAATAACTTTGATTTTTTTAAGAAAAAAATCAAACGAAAGAAAAAATAGAGCTAGGATATCAAAAGCATGCCCGACCAAAAAGATATTTATAATATGACAATGTCTCATTAGAAAAATTAGAAAATTTTGTCACTAACCACCTAATAAGTACCAAAAGTTGTGAACAACTACCATAATTTTTTTTTATTAAATTTAACTACCAATTAAGTGCCAAAAAGTTGCAAACCACCATCCATTTTTAACACCGTTAACTTAAATCACAATTAAACCTTAATTAAACCACTTAAGTCTTAATTAAACCTTAATTAATCTTAATTAACACTTTTTATTTAAAAAAAAAAAAACAAATTTGGAAAATTAGAAAAAAAAACCCTCAACCACCTCTCCCCCCCCCCAGATTTTCTTTTTATTTTTCTATTTTTTTTAATAAAAAGCGTTAATTAAGATTAACTAAGGTTTAATTAAGATTTAAGTGGTTTAATTGTGATTTAAGTTAACGGTATTAAAAATGGGTGGTGGTTTGCAACTTTTTGGCACTTAATTGGTAGTTAAATTTTAAAAAAATAAATTATGGTAGTTGTTCACAACTTTTGGTACTTATTAGGTGGTTAGTGGCAAATTTTTCGAAAAATTATTAGCTCTTCGATATTCTTGGCCCCGTTAGATTTTAATTCCTGGTCCCGCTCCTGGTTACACAGTCTTCAATGGGGTTACAAATTGTTTTTTGAGTTACAAAGTGTTTAAGTAGGGTTCCAAAGTAATTTCTGGGATTACAAAGTGTTTTTTTAGTTACAGTGGGGTTACAAAGTATTTTTTGGGTTATACAGTGTTTAAGTGGGGTTACAAATTATTTTTTTGGGTTAAGAAAGTGTTTAAATGGGGTTACAAAGTTTTTTTTTGGGCTTACAAAGTGTTTAAGTGGGGTTACAAAGTGTTTTTTTTGAGTTACAATGGTTTTTTTTTTGGGAGTTACAATGGGTTACAAAGTGTTTTTAGGGTTACGAATTATTTTTTGGGTTACAAAGTGTTTAAGCTGGATTACAAAGAGTTTTTTGGGGTTACAATGTTTAAGTGAGGTTACAAAGTGTTTTTTTGGATTATAAAGTGTTTAAATGTGGTTACAAAGTATCTTTTGGGTTTAGAAAGTGTTTAAATGTAGTTACAAAGTGTATAAATGGAGATAAAAAGTTGGTTACAAAATATTAAGTGGAATTGGGAATAATCTAAAAAAGTTACCATAATTTAGGCTCACAAAAAAACAGCTGACCTTTTTCTTCCATCTATCTGTAATCAATCTATGTATGAGTATTCATCAGTGAACGTGTGTGCGCGATTGGGTCATGAGTATGTTGATTTCCCTGTAAATTTGATATATTCAAGGGAAACCCAAGCCAAAAACTTCAGATCTTCCCCACAATCTTGCGTTGCGTTCTACTTCAATTCCAAACCGTGCAACTTTTGGTATGATTCCTATTATTGCTCAGACTATACTTCCATGATAAAAAATTAAGTTGGGATTCTTTTAATTTTATTGGATTCATTGACGCTGATTATCCATTAACATATGATTTTCATTTTTGACCTGGGATTGGGTTTTTCATGGTATGCTAATTATTTGGTCAACGTTCTTGTGTTCTTGTATCTATCAGTTTTGCTCTACTTCCAATTGTTGTTCTTTGCTTTCTAGGTTTCTCATGTTTGTAGACTACTCCCTGCTATTTTCTAACAAGTTTTGTTTTTCTATTCATCATTTTCAGTTCCTCATCAACAACCAAAAAAAAATAAAAAAATGAAGCTGTATGAATTTTACCTAGTACTTTGTTTTTGTGGCTTTGTTATTTCTGTGATAGATGAGCAAGCAGAAAGGTATTAAATTTTCTTTTTGCACCTTGTTTTTACTTCTCCATTTCGAGATGTTGGTTACATACTTACATTTACTTTACTACCAACTAGATAATCTCCAATTTCTAAATAAAATATAAAATATTCTTAATTCAATCATATTTTGATTTTTTTAATTCTAATTATTTTAAAATTAGGTTTTATTTATTATAATAATATTTTTGTAGTTATATATGGGAGTATAAATTAACAAATGTCTAAACTTTTAGATGAAACACATGTATTAACATTATTTAAATGTTTTTTTTTTTAATATTTTTTATGCATAATTAATAAAAGTAGTGTTGGGAGGGAAATTTGTTATGGAGTATGGTGTTTGTTGCTTTAGTAATAGTTATAGATTATAGATATGGGTAAATGTGTGTTTTGTGCAAGGAAAACCGGAAAAGAAAATGAAAAAGCAGTAGGAAAGTGAGTGTTCTTCTTAATTTCTTATATGCATTCCTTTAATATATATATATTTTTTTGTTTGGAAAAGAAAAACCAAGGGGGAGGGCATTGTATTATTCTGTGGGCTAGGAAGTAGTATGTTTGGATAAAAATTCTTTAGCCAAAAAGTGGAATTAAGTGAAGTATAATAAATAAAAGGCGATGACGAATGTAGAAATGTGATGAAAAAAACGAACGAATGAATGAATGGTGAGACTGATAATATATGTTCTTGAACGTTTGCGATTACAGATTCTATTTTGGTTGATTTTCTACTAAGTCTTCAACATAGCATTTAAATTGGCATTATAAGGAAAGAGATAATGGGTGATGGATCATGAATGATCTGTTTAACCAGGTTTTTTAAATAGATGAAAACCGGGTGGCGGGTGAATTTTTTTTTTATCTGCCACCCTATCCATCACTTGTTTAATCTCCAACTTATCACCCATCTATTAAGTTTTACATGTGAACTTATTATTATTTATTTATTTATTAATTTTTTAATATAAATTTTTGATAGAAATATTTTATATCATGTGTACCGTATAAAAAATTTCATTAAGAAAAAAATACTAAATGTTTTTACCTGTTAGAATACGATCCACCCACTTCACTCGGTGGATGGATGCGGGTGATGCTCCACCCTCCCTGAATCTGATATTATATTTCCATTCCATTCTTCAACATAGCATTCAAATTGGCTATATAAGGATTAAGGAAAGAGATATAGAGTAGTGACTTCACCTCTACCTCATGTTCAAATCCTCATACCACCTAATGAGCTAGTGGGTTTCTTGCCTAATAAAAAAAATTTAAATGGTTTCTATGATGATGTTAAGATATTTTGCTAAGTCTTTAATTTGCTTTTTTGTATGCCACCTTTTGGTTTGTTCTTTGATGGATCATCATTTTGTTACACTAAACAATTCTGAGTTTGCTGTTTTTTAATGCAGATGTTACAAGGGGTTTTTAGTTTAATTTAAGTAAGAATACCAAGGAGAGTTTATTCTAATCGCTAAATTAGCTGTACTGAAACAAGGTTAATAAGTGATGGCTTTCAAGCCATTGGTTTGGTATTGCCAGCCAGTGGCAAATGGTGTCTGGGCTACAGCAGTGCAAAATGCTTTGGGAGCTTATACACCCTGCGCCACAGATAGTCTTGTGGTTTGCATATCTCATTTGGTTATGATGGGGCTCTGCCTATATCGGATATGGATAACTCAGAAGAATCTTAAAGCACAAAAGTTTTGTTTGAGGTCCAACTACTACAATTACTTCCTGGCTTTGTTGGCTGGTTACTCTGCTGCTGAACCTTTGTACAGGTTAATCATGGGAGTTTCGGTCCTCAATTTGGATGGCCAGGCTGGTATTGCGCCATATGAGGTGTTCCCTTCTTTTCACTGCCATGAGTTTGCCATTATGCTTTCCCCTTTGAACTTTATTTTATTGCAATGTGTTGAACTTTTGTTGAACTAGAATTAACTTTTTTATTTGAATTCAACCTTAAATCCCCTTAGCTGAATGCCTGAATCTGATTGTACCAATAAAAAAAATTGTTCATTAGTGTTCTTACTTTTAAGATTTTTTTTTTTTTTTTTTGAGGGAACTTTTAAGATTTGATTTATGTTGTTGTTGTTATAAATAAGCTTGTTAGTGTGGTGTATGTAGGTTTAAGGGTGACTTTCCTACATATTGGCTAATAATTAGCATGAGTTTGATGCTTCAATATGTAATGGTCAACATAGATCTTTAGATCTTTTATAATAAACCGGTCATGAATAATGTGCAAATGATATTAATTTATGACTTTCAGCATATCAGAGTTCTACACTTGCACGTCTTAGTATTTGTTTCATATGTTTCCGTCTATTTCAGGTGATCTCATTAATCTTTGAGGCTCTTGCTTGGTTCTCAATGCTTGTTATGATTGGCGTCGAAACTAAAGTTTATGTCCGTGAATTTCGATGGTTTGTGAGATTTGGAGTCATTTATACTTTGATTGGAGATGCTGCCATGCTTAGTCTTGTGCTCTCTGTGAAGGAGCAGTATAATAGGTTGGTTCTTATATCTTCAGTGTTTTTTTTGACTTACTATTCTATTTTTTATGCTCTGGCTTGCTTTTGTGTGATAAAAGAAGAAAGACATTAAGGTAAGAAAATAAATAAATAAAAGTGGCGATTTTCTAGTTGGAGGGTTTGGTTTTCTTTGTCCTTAGTCCTCCTATTATATATGCTATAATTCCTTATTAGTTATTACTTAATAACAAAAAGTACTTTCATCTTGATTTATTAAGCCTTGGATTATACTTATATATGCTGATGGGTGTTTTATAATCTAAAGATGCCAAAAACAAAAAAAGTCAGATCATATCTCCATGATTAGCTATATTGAGACACTCTGATCATAGTTGAACTACTACTATGAAAAAAAGGGTGAACTATAGGTGTTGTACTTTAAATATTAGACTTGGACACCTTCTTGGGAATGAATGAAGTTGCATGCTCATGACATTCATGAATGAATGCTTAAGTTGAATTGAGATGAGTATGGGAGCATATATTGGTACAGCGATAAAATATGATAGATCTCATAAATTTGGGTTATCTATGGTTACATCTAAGGCTACCAATCAGGTTAGGTTCCGGTTAACATGAATGAGTCAACCTCCCACTCCTAAACCAACCTGCTTACCCGAAGAGAGCTTGATGTGTTTATAAACGGGTTGACCCTCCCAAAATAATTTCGGGTTAGCTAGACATGAATCATTCTATGGAATTTCGAAAGACATTTGCCTAGATTTTCTCCCTCCATGTTTCCCTATCTAATGCCAGCTCTTCATCCAGTCCCAAAAGCCTCATATTTCATATCCCTAGTAACTACCATCATCCAGGTTTTCCCTGGTCTCCCTTGACCTCCTTACTTTGCATTAATCGGTTTCCGTCTCACATGACCAAACCAAATTATCTGATTTTCCCTCAGCTTATCCTCCATTGTTGTTACCCCTATCTTCCTCCTAATAAGCTAAATTCCTATTTTTATCTTGTCTTGTATACCCACACATCCAATGTAGGATATGCATCTGTATAACATTCATCTTTTGAACATGGCAATATTTCAAAGCCCAACACTCTATGCCATGTAGCAATACAAGTCTAATAGCTGAATGATAAAATTTTTCTCAAAGTCTTTATAGCATACCTTGATCGCAAAGAAAACTTGAAGCTTCTTTCCACTTTAACCAGCCTGTTTTGTTCATATGAGCAACATCCTCAATCCTCATCCAATTCCACCATCTTTTTGGATAATAGATCTTACATAACATAATGGTCTAGAACTTTGAACACTCCTTCCGTCCAATTTGATTTTCTCTTACCCTTTCCCATTGAATTTATGTTTCAAATATCCCATCGTACTTTTGCTTAACTTAAACCAACAAGATTCCAAAGTCTTTCTCCACAATTCCGGCTTACATTCCATCTGGGAAGCTCGGACTCGTCCACCACCCCCGGAGTACCGGTGTCGACACGACGCCGGCACCGGTATGGAATCCGTACGGGACGCGCGGAGGAGAAAGTCGACGCGCCGCATAAGATGAAGAGACTTTTTGACAGTCAAAGAAGATGATAAATAGAGAAGAAGGATGCTTAATTCACCGGAGAAGATGATATATAGAGAAGAAGGATACTTAATTCACCGGAGATGATGAAGTAACATTTTTGAGATGTTTTATTTTATTTTATTTCAATTTTTTTAAAAAAAAATAGGAATACTTACAGTAGAAGATGAATGGAGGAGAAAGCATGCTCTGCTATGCCTCGAGTTGTACAAAAATTTACTTGTACTTTTTTCTTTTTTTAAGAATTCTTATCTCAAGAGTCAAGACAGCTGTAGTAGTATTTGGGTATTTCTTATTTTAATGATTCAATTGCATTAAACCACGTGTAGATTTTTACAATATTTCTTTAGTTACTCCTAAAGTCATAATACAATAATTCAATTGTATCTAAAAATCTTTGAATTTTTATAACATATTATTATGAATTATAATGCCTCGTGTCCCCGAGTCCATATTCAAAATTTGGACTCTTTCAAAACGAGTCCATAAATCCTTAAAATTTCAACTTAAAAGGTCCGACACTTGGACCCGTATCCGAGTCCGACACCCGTACCCGAGTCCGAGCATCCTAGCATTCCATTCTTTCTTTTGTCTTATTAACTAACACAATGTCATTTTCAAAAATCATACAACATGGTATATCATCTTGAATTGACCTTGTCTATTCATCCATGACTATGTCAAAAAGAAAAGGGCTAAGTGTGGAACCTTTGTGTACTCCAACTGTGAGAGTGAATCTTATGTTTTCCAGACACTAGTCCTCACACTCATGCTAGTACCTACACACATATCTCTAATAATGTCAATATATTTCTTCGGGATGCCTTTTCTTATTAAGGTCCACAAAAATTACTTCCCTAGGGACCTTTCCATTAGTTGTCTCATTAGATGAATAAATAATGCCTTTTCTGAATCAATAAAAAACCATATGCAAATCGTTCTTCTTATCATATATCTTTCCATGAGTTGTCTCATTAGATGAATTTTCTCTATGCATAAATTCGAATTGGTTCTCATAATTTAATCACTCGCTCCCATAGCTTCATAGTTTACCCCATTTGTTTTTATAGATATTGGGATTATAACAGGTTATGAAGCTGTGGCCAGTTCGGTTTGTTTTTGCCAGTTTGTAACAATTTTCAAAGTTGCCAAACCGAATTTTACGGGTTGACCACGTTGTTTTATGAGTTATCGCTCGGTACAACTGAATTGAATTTTGTCTGCGTTTTCTGTTCTATGCGTGATTAACTCTTTGAAAAAAAAAAAAAAGAAGAAAAGAAAAAAGGTCTTTGATGGGAAGTAGCAGACCTGTAGGCAGCTTGTGCATCAGGTTCTGTTTAGGGTGCACCATAGGTGCCCTGCTCACCTCAAGGGAAATATTGCTGGCTGATTGTTTGCTCTGGTCGCTGCAGATGACTGGGGTGTTTGCTGTACCCTTCCTAGAAGGTGCCAGCTTCCCCTTGAGATGCTTTTGTAGCTTTGATCTTGCTGTAGTGTTTGCAGTTTGTATGGTTTTTTTCTCTTTGGTAATGAAGATTTTATTTACCAAAAAAAAATGTTAAATCTAAGGTATCAAAATTCTCATGGTTCGTAGGAAAGAAGGGGTATATGTGTTGCTGGTTAAGGGAATAAAGTTCCTATTTATGGGTGATTTTTGCAAAATGATTTCTTTGAAAAAAATGTTGACATGGTATATGTTTCTAATTGCCCTAATGAATCAAGTCTTATCATTTATGAATTTTTTCTGTGACTACAGATCTGTACTATACCTCTACATCAGCGAGGTTGTCATTCAGGTTAGTTGTTTTTAACCATATTCGTTTCAAATTCCTTTTTTTTTTAATGATTATTACTTCATGTTATCAGGCTTAATGAGTAGTATATAGATTAAATCTTGCTAGAGATACAAAATCTAGTTATTACATAACTTGGGCAGCCAAACTATAGGATTTTGCAACATTCTCCACTCTTGATTGGCTAATAAAGCATCATTTTTTTGACGAGATAATAAAGCATCATTTAAATGCTACACATGTCAAAAACCCAAGCCTCCATCCCCCTTGGCTCTACACAACTTCTCCCAAGATAACCAATGAATCTCTTTCTCCCCCTCCTTAGAACCCCACCAAATTCAAGCTATCATAGATTGGATATCATGACATATTGAGGAGGGAAGTTTGGAAATGCTCATAATATAGGTAGGAACTTAAGGCACATGTGAAATATATTGCCATATCGTTTCATTGAATCACAAGTTCAAAATTCATCATACAATGGCCTTTGCGTAATGGGATTGCCTTAATTTTAATGGTATGGATTGATTTATTATTTGTTTCTTGTCGAAGAAGGGCTTGCTCAGGAGCAACATCAATTGAATATTCTGCCTCAAGCAGGTTGCTTACATTTTGATGACATGTTGCATTCTAGCTAGCATTAAAAGCTCATGGGAAAACTGTTCTGATAGAAGTATTACTACGGTTATGATTTTGTTTTAACCATGACTATTAATTCTTTTTAACAGAGGGATTCCTGAGATGCTGTTTAATTTTGATTTAGGTCTTGTTCGGAGTACTTTTGTTTTTCTATATTCCTGATCTGGATCCTTACCCGGGTTATACACCTATAAGGCATGAAGGAATCGAAGGTAATGAGTATGAGGAACTTGCAGGCGGAGAGCTAATTTGTCCAGAGAGGCATGTTAACATATTATCTAGTACGTATTTTTGTCTCTCCTCTTAGTTTCAGAACTATCCCGTAGTATCTTAGATTCTACATCTGCCTTTCTTATCTATCAATTACGAAGTAGTTACTCTCAATGTTATAAAATGTTAAATTCATTTTTGAATAGTGATGGGACACCAGCTATGTTGCTTAGACACGTATAAAGTGTCTACTCGGATGTGGGTGTCCAAGTATCCGACTCGGCTAATTTGAGAAAAAGTTACAAGTTTTTAGTTAAAAGAGTATCCAATTAACATCTTTATATCCATTATGAAGCTGGGATGTGTTCGTTAAAATTGTTGCCTTCACTTTGCTTTTCTTGATGACAGAAATTCTTTTTTCATGGATGAACCCCATTATGAAGCTGGGATATAGAAGACCTTTAACCGAGAAGGATGTATGGAAGCTAGACACATGGGATCAGACTGAAACATTGATTAGCCAGTAAGTCTAACAATCTCATATATATTTCTACTTCTTTGCAATGTATTGATTTCTTTTTGGATTGTTATTGATATTCTAGGTTCCAACGCTGTTGGGTTGAAGAATCTCGAAGACCAAAACCATGGCTTATAAGAGCATTAAATCGTAGTCTTGGGGGAAGGTGCATGAGCTTATCTGTATCGTTTTCATCCTTTGTTGTCTTAATGTGTTATTTCTGTTATTCGATTTTCTTAAACCCTAAGAATCGTTAAATTTTCATATCCAAGAGTGAAGCATTTTGATTCGAGCAGTTTTGGTTTAACTAGTTAAAGTTAAATGTTTCTTTTTATTCTTAAAATTTGATAGATTTGCTTTTCAATTGACTTATGTCTCTATTTTGCTGATCAATGCTTTGTTTTATCTTCTGTAGGTTTTGGTGGGGCGGATTTTGGAAGGTGTTTACTTTCTTTGTTTTTTTGTTTGTTCCTGTGCCACATTATTTATCTGATATGGATATTGCTCATAAAAAATTATTGTATCTGGTTCGAAGTATTCTTGAGCTCTGTACTTACCTGTTTTTAACTCTAATATATTACCCACTCAATTCTCTTTGAATGCTTTGATTTACTTGTTTATTTGCGATGGACGGTACCATATTTTGATTATTCACATACCAAGTTTTATAGACCTTGAATTATTTCGGAGAATCTCAAATTCACATTCTATCATGTAAAATGTAAAAAGCGTTCTGTAATTTTCGGTTGTTAATGTTAATTCTATTATTTTATTTTCATGATCACTCAAAATTCCTACTGGAATCATCAAATACAAGTCAAAATATTTGCACTACAAATACTGCTATAACTATGAGCCAAACAGTTTGTTCTGTAAGCTGCTATCATTAATTTAATCATGCATTTGACAATCATTATTTCTAACTTGCAGATTGGTAATGATCTTTCACAGTTTGTTGGACCACTTTTGCTGAGTAGCCTGCTAACGGTCAGTCTTTTCTCCCGTTGTAATGCCAACAAAAAAGGAAATGGAGAGGGAAAAAAATTCATATCTTGTTCCTAGTTCCACTTCTCCTCTATTGATGATTGCATTGTGTGACAGGTGTATTTTGTGGTTAGAAGCTGCATATCGTTTTAGGAATTGCTTAATTGTTTGGGCCTTGGGGAAGTATGGCCTTCCTGAATTATGGATTTATGGATGTTTTGGATGTTGACTGTTTTGTGCATAAGAATACTTTCACTGCATTTGTAAGAAAAGTACATAGGTAGTGGATCAGAAGTTCTCCATTGTTTTTTTATGTGTTCACTGCTCTCCAAGTGCCTCACCTTCAACTTTCATCAATATTTTTTTTGCTTATTTTCTGTTTTAAATTGTGGTTCATGCTGCTGCATTATTTTCTTAATCTCTTTATACTTTATTCATCGCTAGCTTCGTGGAGTGTACTTTGCTTTGTTTTGTATTTGTGATGACCCTTTTTTCCTCAAATTAGTTTTCTTTGCTTTTATGTTGATTAGGTTTCATATCTTGTATTATCCTGTAAAGTAGTCATGCTTTTACTTCGGGTTTGCAGGATATTGATGAATTAAAAATATGATCGAACAAAAGGGGTAAAATTTATAGACTAACTCACTTCCACTTATACAATTATACACAATGGCACGTGTATGCATAACTATATACTATTAGAGAAAAGGAAGTAAAAAAGAAAAAGAAAACTTATAGCAGCTCCTTGTTAGTGTTGGAGCTGTCAGTATGTTTTGCTTTTTTTTCCAATGTCTTTCCAATCATAACTATCAGCTGAATATAATAATTCTGCACTGTTGATTTTGCAGTCTATGCAAGAAGGAGATCCAGCTTGGATAGGTTACATCTATGCCTTTTCAATCTTTGTTGGAGTGGTATTATTCCTATCTGTCATGTCTTTTGATTTCTGTGACAATATCTGTAGCCATTATATTTTTTATTTTGTGCCTTTTCATTAGTTGAAGACTTCAGTTCTGCCGTGGTTACCGAAATAGGGCTCTGTATTCTCCTCTTAATGTTTAGTGCCACTCTGGTCAATATTTTGCTGTGCCATATGTATTAGTGCATAAATATAAAGTTAATTTTATGAGGATGGCTTCATTATCAATCTGTTATTACACAAATACCTTTCTTTTGACACAGTTTGTGTCTATGCCTGCTTAAACAATTTTAGTTCTCCTATATTTGCTTAATATATCAATTTGGATTGGTGGTAATTTAATCTTTGGATAAATTGACCTCTAGTTTAAGGTTTCTTTCTTTCTCACTCTTCCCCACCCACCCACCCCCCCCCCCCCCCCCCCCGCCACAAAAAAAAAAAAACAAGGTAGAATCTGAGGATGATTTTGATAGCTATGAAACCCTTTTCTTACAGGAGATGGACAAGATCTAGGTTCACGTATGTCCTCTTGAGTCTAAGTAAATATATCCTTTCCTAATATTAATTTGATCACCTCCATTCTTTTGTAAAAACTAGAAAGCTAGTGGGAAATGATGTTGATTGGCTTTAATTTATTGTATTATTTCATTTATGTTTCAAACCATTAAACTGGCTCTGTATTATTTGTTAAGAGTCTTTGGATTAAGCTGCAAATCAAGCTTTCAATTCAGTTCTCTGATGGATTATTTAAGGTCAATCTAGGTTTTTTTTGGTTCTTCAGTTTTTGGTATGATATGGTATGACAGCTACAGAATAATGCAACCCCCCCTCCCCCCCGACTCTCATTATTAGAAAATTACCTCTGTTTAATAAAGAATTGGTTATCTGTAATCTGTATATTACTTATCTTCTGATTATTAACTTCTTTATTCCCCTTGTGAATTCGATTCTTCATCTCACTTTTTTGCTGTCATTATTTTCTACACCTTTACCTTATAGTTGCTTATCCTGATGTTTATGCATTCTGAATGATTGTGCAATCCAGGTGTTGGGGGTTTTATGTGAAGCCCAATATTTTCAAAATGTTATGCGCGTTGGATTCCGGCTAAGATCAACTTTGGTAATTGATTTTTACTTAATTTTGTTTTCTTTAATTTTTTTTATTAAGAATGCATTTCTAAGTCATCTCTCCATGAACTATCCCTCTGTTCTTGAATTATTCTTTATGTTAAGTTCCCTAACATCTTTATATCCATTGCTGAAAGTTTGGTATCTGTGCAACACTTCGCTGCAATAAGTCAGTTTTAGCTAATTGTATTTGTTTTCTTGGTGTTATTTTGAAGATGATTTATTTACGGTGTCCTGTTGGCTGAATCTGATTTGCTTGAATGTCATTCTTATTGTGGAAACTGAGGGGCCGTTTGGTTGTCAAAGGGGAAAGAGAATCACTTTAGGAATGGGAATGAGGGAGAATGGAAAGGAAAAGTGCTAGATTTAATTAGTTGTTTGTTAAAATAAAATAAAATATGACCCTCCATAACACACCACCACCACCCCAACCCATGCCCACCACCACCGAAACCATCCACCTCCCCTCCCCTCCCTACTTCCGGCGCCGCCACCGCCGCCCCACCCTCACCCCAGACCTACCCATCCCAACCACCCCACCCCACACCACACCGCGAAACCCTAAACCCCAAAACAAAAAAAACATTAAAACGACCTCCACCACCTCCACCACCCACGAAACCACCGTTCCTCTGCTCGCCGCCCAGCCGCGAGTAGAGGAAAGGTGGTTTTGTGGTGGTTTCGGGGTGGTTTAATTGGTGGAGGTGAATTTAGGTTTTTTTTTGTTTTTTGCATTTAGGGTTTCTTGGGGCGGCTGGGCAGGTTGGGGCTGGGGTGAGGGATGGGCGGTGGCTCCGAAAATGGTTGGGGGGAGGGGAGGTGGGTGGTGGAGGTGGTGGTGATGGTGTATTTAGTTTTTTTTTAGGGTTTTGGTGGGTGTCGTGTGGTGTGAGGTGGGGGGGCTGGGGCTGGGGCTGGGGCTGGGGCTGGGGCTGGGGCTGGGGCTGGGGCTGGGGCTGGGGCTGGTGGGGTGGGTGGTGCTGGGGTGCGGTGGGGTGGGTGGGGCCGGGTTGTGGTGGTTGGGTGGGAAGGTGGGGAAAGGGAATGAAAAAGATAGGGGGGAGGGAGGATTTGTAAAAGTGTTAGAATAGGGGAATGGGGAGGGGGAAGGGAATGACAAAAGTGGCATTACAAACACTATCAAAGGAAATGGGGTCAGTTGATTCCCATTCCCTTTGTTCAATACCCCCAACCAAACACACCCTGAGGAGTATAATGAATATATATGGTGATGCATTTTCATGTTTTGAGTTGGAAAATCTGTGAAAAAAAGTAGATCAATTGAGATCTTATTTTATTTGTATCAACTAGATTAGATGCTTGTGCAATGCATGGTTGACACAAAATAAAAATCAATTTTATAAAATAGTAACTTTTGTCATAATAATTATAATTTTAAAACAAAACATTTTAAAAAATAATAAAGCAAAATAATGGCCACAAGTATGATTCTACACATAAAAAGGACATTGAAAATTTAAAAGAAAACTTTTGGAAAATTAAAAGTTGGTAGGAGTACTAAGTCAAACATTACATCAACAATTGCATAAAATAATGACATGTATACTGAATGATGTAAGCATACCCTTATGCATAAAATTTTCTTATAAATTACATAGCTGAAAACCACTCATTGATACAAATAAAATAAGATCCCAATTGATCTACCTTTTCCTTATAGATTAGCGGATATAGGCGGTTAAAAGTTAGTCAAATCAAGGAATAAGTTCAGATAAAAAAAATAAGTTCAAATCAAATTAGATTAGAAAATATAAGTTCAGATCAGATCAACAAATATCTGTTGAAACAAACATAGCCTTACATTCTTTACTCTTTCTATTTGTTGATTTCAGGTTTCTTTAACTGTAAATCTAGTTAGCTTCATCTCATGTGTTCATTTGTTAGACGTAGCAAAAGAAAGTCTTTCTCCTGAAGTTTGACCTTAGTGCAACTTTATTGTTTGAGCAGAATTATTTTCTGCAATTTCTCATCATCTTGAGTTTTTGAAGAATGAGAATGTCTAGCACAATGATAAAAGGAGCAGAATTCGATACGAAACGTGGGACGGAAACGGAAACGGGAAACACTACCTTGAGTGAATCGGGAACGTTCGGTGTTTAGTTTAATAATTTTTTTTAAAAAAAAATTAAAAAAAAAAACTTAAAATGTATTTAAAATAAAAATATATAGGGGACAGAGAAAGTAATGAGTACACATATTAGCATCTTTTCCCAATGTGTAATTAAAAAATGGCGGGACATGTACAAGGAAATAATAAAAATAAACATTTCCTCTTCCACTAAATAATTCGTTTGCCCAAGTTCACAACAGCTTGCAAATATATCCAGAGCAAAATAAGGAGTAAATGCTAGTATGTTACTGTGAAAACTGAAAAGGTGAAATAAATGCTACAGTAAAAAATACAATAAAATACTCCGTATTATAAAGTACAATATAGAGTATAATAATATAGAGTACAATATGGGCCTCTCAAATTAAAAAATAAAAGGAAAAACATCTCAGTCACTTTTTTCACATTTTTTTCACTCCATCATCTTCAACCTTGGAATTTCCATTAACAAGACTTCAACAACAAAAACCCTAGATCTGAAAATAAACCAAAATCAAAACTAAAAACTTCGAAAATACTCGCATCATTCACAAGAATAAAAACCCGAACATTTTGAGCTTTTCATCTTCCTAACAAAGCCTTAATTACACATCTATAATTATCGGGCAAAACCCTAGATCTGAAAATAGGCCCAACCACTCAATTGAATGGGGAATTTGGGATAGAGAAGGACGACATCAGGAACGCAGCCATGGGCGATCTGATTCGCGAACTAAAGCGAACTGGGTCGTGTTTGTACCGCGATTCGGGACGAACGAACCAGGTCGCAATTTGGGCCACTGTACCGCGTTCCTTGTATCATTGGTCTAGCAGACTTCCTGTCAACTTATGTAGGAAAATATAGATGCATTTATGACGGGATTTTAGAAAACGTTTCTCTAACATCTATCACAGGATCGAAAAAATAATAATACATATGAATAACGAATAGATGTTACAATCTTTGTAGCGTGAATTCCCTTTAATATGCAAGAATAAAAGATCTGAGAGTCCTAAATGTTGCTCCTCTAATGAGTCCATGAGCAGCAATTGAACGCCAACATTTGCTAGAATAAAAGAGGAAAAATCTCTCACCTTTACTGATTGATTTTATGTAGAGGAAGGTGTTTTTGAGTATTTTTAACTCTCTCAAGGATATCGTAGCTTTTTATGTTCTATTCTCAACTATTTATATTATATCCTTTATATCGATAATCTAGGTTAACACCTCTAACCTGGCATAACTTACTAATCATATTTATTCTCTTGCAAGCAAATATGTTTACTAAGATAATGAATTTATTATCTTCATAATTATCTTATTTATTTTTAGTAATTGTTGGGAATGCCTCCCCCAGGTTCTTCATAGCAACATAACGTTTAAGCCATTCCTTGACCGACTTAAGCATGATTTTGTCATTCCATACGAGAAGTATGCCATTCACATTTAAGTTATGATGCATTCACCAAATGTATATAATTCACTAGTATCTTGGTCGATTTTGTTGTATTGTATTGTGCAATACTATATATATGTATATATATATATATATATTTATATAGAAGTAGGCTCATGTGAGAAATTTAGTTTTGGTGAGAATGGTGAGAAACAATCACAACCCTTTGATCAACAAATGAATGGCTAAGATTAAATTTGATTTTCCCTTCTTACTCTCCTATAGTTTGGAGTCAATGTATCTATAATATAAAGTCAATTTATTTTTACTCAATGTATTTATAGTCTATGTTGAATGTACCTATAGTTGGTAGTCAATGTACCTATAGGTCACAAGTAATGTATCCGTCTTTTTCTCACTTTCTCACGATAATAAATTTCTACCACATGTATATATATATATATATGAGGCTGAAGCACAAAATTGTGTATTTTCTAAAAGAATTCACACTGCATCTGCTGCGATCGGTTCTATTTATCCATTACGATCTGCATCCGTGACGAGATACTAACATCACTGTGAGTGCTCCAAGTCCAAGATTGTTTCCCTCTTTAGAAGTTAGAAGTATCGATCAAAGATTTTTTGTTCTGTATTACTGGATATACTATTTGAATGATTTTTGAAATTTGAATTTTCTTTATTGCTGTAATATATGATGCCAGTATTTTATTTCCCCTCCCCATCCTCGCGAAAACCTCAATTCTTATGTTGGTGTAGAGTCTATTTTTGTGATTGAACATGCTTTGCGTACATGTTCCATAAGTTTTAATGGGTTAGGAGAGACTCCCTAATAAATGCCTGTGGTGCAGGTTGCTGCTGTTTTTCGTAAATCCTTAAGACTAACCCATGAGAGTCGCAAAAAGTTTGCATCCGGGAGAATAACTAATATGATGACAACTGATGCTGAATCTCTTCAGGCAAGTAGTTTTGAACTGTTTATATTTTCATTTGCTCAATATTAAAAAAACATATAAATACCTTCTTTCCAACTTGCTGTTAACTTTCTGAAGCAGAAGCCAAACTACTGTGTAAATAAACTATCTATTTTCAAAGCGGTTATTAAATTTGTGTCAAACAGGGTTGCATATATTTATGAAATTTGTCTCAAACAGGGTTGCTTATATGTATGAAACATTTTCTCTTTGTGGTCATTTCCCTACCTACATTTTTCTAGAGTTGGTTGGTTTTCATTTAACAGGTAATTCTAGTGAAAGATGCACGTACGTAAAGGTAGTGTTCACAGACCTTGATTTATGGAGAACAAATTAAAACAGAGTATGAAAATGATAACTTTTTGTTTGTTCCATAAGTAATAACTTGAAAATGAAAAAGAACACCATCAGACTCAAGCTATGATGTTAGTGTTAAGGGTTTGAAAATGAAAAAATCACCATCGCACGCGAACAATGATGTTAGTGTTGAGGTTAAATACAATGATCTATTCATTACACTCATCCAAACTGTTGAAAATTGTGTAAACTGATTGCCTCAAACTTAAATCAAACACTCCTAACAAACAGATTTACTCTTAATCTCATCATGGAGAAATAATAAAACTTTCTGTACTTGGAGTAGATGAAATGACCGTTACTCGTAGTTATTGCTCCGTCCTTAGTTTTAAAAGGTGCGCCTGAGGCGCGCCCAGGCGCAGGGCGAGGTCAGGCGAACCAAAAAACGCATCAGGTATGTAAGGCAGAGCGAGCTCCATAAGGCGCGCGCATCACGCGCCCGCGTCCGCGCCTCCAAAGGCGCGCCTCATGCGCTTTCTTGATATAGGGCGCATTACTGGGCTTGGCTTCTATTTAAATAAAAAAAAACACTTCTCATGAATAAATCCTTAGTACACGTGATGATAAAACTCCTCCAATTGAAGAGAAAACTTCTCCCTCGAAGAACCCTAGATTTTTGAGGGAGAAAAAAAAACCCCTAGAATTTCACTCGCCGGGAACTGCTGCTGCAATCTCGCCGGAAATCGCTGCAATCTCGCCGGAAACCATCGGAGGTAGGATTCGTAGCTTCTCTTTCTTCTTTCTCCTTCCCTTTTCTCCTTCTTTTGCTCGACATTGTGGACCTTCTCTTTCTTCTTTCTTTCTCCTCTGCTTTCTTTTCTCTTTTTCGTTGCTTTCTTTCTCTTTTTCTCCTTTTCTACTTTCTGATGTCTTCTTTCTCTTTTTGTCCTTTCCTACTTTTTGCTGTCTTCTTTCTCTCCTTTTCTCATTTCTGTTCTACTTTTATGTTAAAGTTTTTTTTTTCCTTGTCTTTTTGTTCCTTTTTCTATTTTTTATTTGCTCCTTTTTATGTCATTTCATTATCATGTAGTTTTATATTAAAATTTTTTTATAAATGATTACATGGTAGTGTTACTAATTAAATCTTATACAATTTATGTCCTTTTAAGCTTATGTTTTAGTCTTTATTATTATGTGCTATCGACTTTTAGTATTGTTCTCGTAACATATTATGACTCTTTTTGTCTATTATGCACTTAAAATATATATTTTATGTTGTTTTGAGTATATAATGAGGTTTAGAATTGATTTCTATGGTTTATAGCACTTAAAGTGCGCCTCATATCTAAAAGGCGTGCGCCTTCACCTTGCGCCTAGGCTCCAGAGCCCTTTTGCGCCACGGTGCGCCTGGCGCCCTTTAAAACTTAGGCTCCGTCTGTTTTAAATACTTTGCTTGGTCCTTCAACTTAATGTTGTTTATTATCTTTGACCGCACATAAAGAATGATATGAAGAATGTTTGCTGAAGGGTATGAAAAACCTTTTATCCTCTGGATGACTTATATGAAGAGCTGAGTGAGTTGATAATTATATCAATAAAATGGTTTGCAAGAGCATATAGCACGTGATACAGATGAGCACATTGCAAAACAGTATCTTGCACACTCCTTTTATCTGATTGTTGATCACTTGATCCCTCTAAACTCTAGAGTCCCTTTTAATTTTTTGCAATAGCTGCTGGAATTTAGAATTTTGTGAACAAAGATCCAACATAAATGTTTTGTTTGTTTGTTTTTTTTTTTTTTTTGTTTTTTTTTTAAATTTTAAATTCTGTAATAAAGCCACCTACTTTTTGTTGGTATGAGTATCCGAACCTTTGATCTTGATCCTGAGGCAGAGTTGAAGCCATAGCTCCATACCTCATTCCTCACAGTGTAAATGTTTGTTTGAGTTGTTAATATGTATTGTATCTCATGTGGGCTTTTCTTACTGCAGCAAGTTTGCCAGTCACTTCATACATTGTGGTCAGCTCCATTTCGTATCACTATTGCCATGATTCTTCTTTTTAAACAACTTGGAGTGGCTTCAATTGTTGGTGCTTTAATGCTTGTTCTTTTGTTCCCAATACAGGTAAGAAAGTTCCATTAAATTAGATGCTCTAAGTGTATTATGTATACAATGCAGAAAGGTTTTTATTTATTTATTATTATTTATTTTTGGGTTGGGGGTGGGGGGATCTCTGCGGTGACATGAAGTCAAGGGTTTTTTTCAATAAAATTTTCCGATTCAAAGCCAGGCTAGACTAATTACATGCGAGTTGTCTCTCGACTTTTTCATCAGTTCACTCGTGCCAACCCTCTGAGACTTGACTAATTGCAAAAACAGGCTGTTGTCTACTGAAGTTACATAAAATAGTGTGTAAATCTGACTGTTGAGTTGTTGGAATACCAGAGAGTACTTTGTCTGTTGCAAATTGGTGAAATCACCAATAAGATGATTGCCAACTGCTTGTCACTGTGATTGGCAGCTCAAAGTTTCTAGGATCAATTTTTTCTGGTTGTCATTTGTTTGTGTGTGACTGTGTATACACAAACACATGAGTAGTAGCATGTGGTGTGGTGGTGGAGGCTTCGGCCTTCCGTATCATCCTCCACGTCTCGAATCTCACTACACACATTTGTGAGGATTCCTTATCTTCCCCCTTGTAGATACGTGTGTTGGCTAATTTGGACTGGGTGACCTGCAGTTGGGTCCGGCTCAAGGCTTAGCACCACCCACATTATCAAATTAAAATGCGCACACACACACATGTTTTGTATTAAATATTTTTAAGGAATAGGAACTTGTCAGATAAAGGTTATTCAAGGCACCAATGCTAATATTTACATTCTTCTACGGAGGTCTCACCTAACATATTCTCCAACTGTAACCCTAAACTATTTATCAAATGTCATCCTTGACATGATGACATCACAACAAGATTGTTGAAACCAGTACGCCAGAAATTCTATCTAGTTGGTTGTGGATAGGTTTTCCTATATATATGTTAGAAACTTAGAAGTTAGAATTGCTATATTTGCACTCACTTATGATCATACTGCTATCATCTGTTTTGAATTTAGCTGTCACTAATTCATTGTCAAATGCCTACTTGTTTCCAAATTGAGTGGTTTTCAAGGTTGTGCACATGTGCATGCGTCCAAGTGTATGACTCAACAATTTTGTGAAAAAATTCCATCATTTTGGCTAAAAAAGAGGGAAAATTAAGATGAATAAGTTGACCTTTTACCGGTGTTCCAAAACTAAGTCATCCTTTTGATTATCTTGGAATAAGTCAAGTGAATTAGGGTACCTTTCAAAATTGAGTTATAAACATTTAGTAACAAATTTGATACATTCATTATGATACCATTTCAGGTTAAATATTGGTACCATAACAACGTACACAATGTTGCATTATCATACTTAATTTATTATTCTGATTATTAATTGCGCATAACTTAATTTTGGAAGTTTCCACCGTAACCTTGACTTATTCCAACATTATTGAATGGATAACTTAATTTTGGAAGACCATACGAAGGTTGACTTGTCAAAATGTTAAAAAATACAAAAATTCAAGCGCCCTTTCCATGTCCAAGTGTGGAAACAAGTAATGACCTTTAAAATCACTTAATTTGTAATCATAACATTGGTATGCTTAGCCAGTAATAGTGTGATACTGTTATAACTTAAACTACCAATTAAAAAACTTAGTTGGCCGTCAGATGACAATGATTAGAGGGAAGGCCATTGCTTCAGGTTTCTGCTCTTTGGCAGAACATGTTCTTTCCTTTGATATTTGTTTCACTAATTTGAAAATTTATATTTTCTTATTCATGCATAATAATGGCTCTTATTGCATGTTTTTGCTAGACATATATCATCAGCAAGATGCAGAAATTGACCAAGGAGGGGTTGCAGCGCACTGACAAGAGAATTGGCCTCATGAATGAAATATTAGCAGCTATGGATACTGTGAAGTATGCAGATTATTAAGGCTTGATTTTAAGGCTTGCTTTTGTGATGCTGGTTTTTTTTAGTTTTTAAATTTTTATTTTGTGAACTTTTGGAACTTATAATTTATTTGCTGAATGTGACCAGATGCTATGCTTGGGAGAATAGTTTCCAGGGAAAGGTCCAAAGCATACGAGGGGAAGAGCTGTCATGGTTTCGCAAAGCACAGCTACTAGCAGCGGTACGAGAGCCTTGTTTAGATGGAATAAAGAATTGTTTAATGTTTAAAATTTGCTATCACCTATAAAGTAATGTGTTATCAGTCTCTTCGGTGCAACTTCTTTATAGTTAAAGTAATGGCTACCTTGTTATTGAAACAATGAACTTAAAAATTCTTCTATGGGACATGTTTCATTGATTTTTCTATTCGATATTGGTAGCCTCATATCCCTGATAACAACCCTCATCTAGGTTTGTTTTGTTCTTCCTATACCTCACACGTGACCAAACCACCTTACACGGTTTTCCATCATCTTATCCTCAATAGTCGTTACCCCTATCTTCTCTATGATAACCTGATTTCTTATTTTTCCTTTTCTTATCTAGATGGCCACACATCCAATGCAACATATGTCTTTTTCTCCCACATATAGCACTAAGAGGCTTAAAATGGAAATAAAATGTTCAAACAAACATTCTTACATCCACTGACGTCTGATGTAATCATGAATTCCCAAATTATTTCCATTATAGGAAATGCTATTAATTCTTGTATGTAGCCCTAAGGTCTACATATAACATTACCCTTTTTTTAAAAATAAAGAAACTATTAAAAAGCCTTAGCAAAGTGCCAAAGCATGGGGTCCACTAGTTATCTTTTTATTTGTTTATTTATTTATTTTTATAAAATTCTTGTTATCATTATTTGGTCTAGTTATCTTTCCATCGTGAAGCTTCTTTATGAAATCTCCATTATCAACCCTCATGAACCTTCAACAACCATAATCCAAAGAAAGAAAAATTGAAATTAGACATGTAATTACTCATAACATTAAGAAAAGTAGTATTTTTAAGGTTTTGTGACTTAAAACTTCTACTGTGGCAAATTTGCATCTATTTCTGTCAAAGTAAACCTTGGATCTGAAAGTAGGCTTAATATGCCACGACCTGAGTTGCATTTGTTCTACTATTCTGGACGAACAAGCCAGTGGTCTCACTTTTTTTGTCCTTTGTTTCAATGGATGAACCCAAAGGAGGTGTTATCCAACTCCAATGTGCTTATCAACAAGATAGCAGAAAGGACATAAATGGAAAAGGGAAAATTCTTTGATATTTTGGCTAGCAAAGTAGTGCATTGAGGGGAGAGTGTTTGTGGCATTGAAACAATGGGGAATATATAACTATGTAAAAGCATTAGAGGAGCCTACGTACCTGTCTAAGCTAATTTTCTTCTTGCCACTGGTTCAATCTGGAATTAGAAAGTGTCTTCTGGAGCAGAGAGGATTAATAAAAAAGTCAATTGACAAACCATGAAATATTAGTTAGCACTGTCTGTTGTATTGTAGGCTGCTTACTGAAGTCTAACCTAGAAAAAAGGAGTTTATTTTTTGTTTTGTTCTTATCAGAATCTGCTGAGTTATATGCAGATATCTGAGACAAGTTGATTTCCAAACTTCTATAATTTTTGCCTTGTTGATGGCACACTCAAAACTTTATCTTATAATCAAAGGTTCATTTTGCAGTGAATGAACTCTTTTGCTATAGGGTATAAAAAAGACGAGTCAACAGTCGACCAACCAGGAATTTGTAGTGGTGATCTTTTTTAATGCTTTCCGAAGGCTAGCCTCGTAGAAAAACAAATCTTATTTGGTAATCTTGAATCAGCAATGTGTGATGAGTGTGTTAGTCACATCAATGTTGGCCATGTTAATCTATTGCTGGTTGCTACATGACTATGTGGGTCTTATCACATCAGTAACATAAATATAGATGTCTACTGAAATAGATTTATATTCAGACTGTTATCTCATCTCATCCTGATTTGTGACGAGTTAATTTAGAGGAGTTTCTGTGCCAAAGCAGGATTTTCTCCATTTTATCTAGGAACTGGGCAGTCCATGTCTTTAATCTTCTTCTTCTTCTTCTTGCGCTGCACCTTAATCCCAAAGCGATGGCACGAGGACTTCCTAAGAGGTCGCCCATTCTAGTAGTATTCTCGGCCAACCACAGGGTCGGTGGGGTCGGCGGCATGGGAACACAAGGACTTCCCAGGAGGTCATCCATCCTAGTAATATTCTCGTCCAAAAATGCACCTGGATGTGACATTTTTACGCTGGCTGTGGCCTACCACAACCTTCCTCCTTTATTCGGGCTTAGGACCGGCAGCGGTAAACCCCACTGGCGGAGTTAGTCCATGTTTTTAATGAACTTAACAAATGCATTGAGGGAGAAAATATTGGTTTCATGTGATTTTATTGTTGTGCTATATTAGGAGTCTTATTTCTGTAGATACAAAATGGAGGGAAAAAAATGGATGTTCCTAATACTCTTGGGCCACAGCTTGCTTGTTGGCTTATTCTTTGTTGCGAACTGGGGTGGTTATGTGAACCTTTTCTAGTCTTTGGTCTGTTTGGTGTTGAAATTGACATTTTTTTCTTGTCGTTATGCAGTTGAACACTTTTATACTGAATAGTATACCTGTTATGGTTACTGTGGTGTCTTTTGGGATGTTTTCATTGCTTGGAGGGGATTTGACACCAGCGAGGGCATTTACATCACTTTCTCTATTTGCTGTGCTGCGATTTCCTCTGTTTATGCTTCCAAACATCATAACACAGGTATAAAAGCAATTCTCGATGTCCTTTAATTTTGAATTTATATAATTTATTGGTGGGTTCATGGTTCAATGCTTCATAGACTGTTTTCTCATGGGATATTGTCTATCTAGATTTTTTTTTTGAGGTTTCATTTCTTAATTTATTTGCATCTTATCTGGCTATGTGCATTTTGTAGTTTTCAGCAGGATCACAGTTGCTGTTATATCTCTGCATTGCAAATTTTACATTTTCCTTTTGTGATATACCATTTAGTTGCCACATAACATATTCAACCATATATCTCTACTATTTCTCTAAATTTAGGTCCCATATTCACCCACTTACGTTTCTCTCTCCCTTTTCACTCCTATCAAAATTTTTGCAAAAAGCAATTGTTACTACTAAATTGGGATGCAATCATTGGGGATTATTATTGTTGTTATTGTGATTGTTGGTGTAATAATTGATATAACGTATCCATGCAGCAATCTATATGGCTGTCATGTTAACCATATTTTTTCACAATTGACCTTTTTATGCTTAGTTTCGTCAGTTTGATCTTTCTCTCTGTTGTTTGGCTCCAATTTTTTTGTGTTGTACTAGCTCAATGATGGGCTCGTATAAAAAATGTTGCAAAATCATAGTTTTTAAAGATGGCTATAAGCCTACGACATAGCTATGGCCAAAATCAACAATGAATTACAATAACTAAGCCTTATCCCCCAAAAAAATTGGGGTCGGCTAGACATGTATCAAAATAAAGAATGAATTAAAGAGATAAAATTGATGCAGAAGTCATTGCTATTACTTCAAAAGAAATACTTGTCTAACGTCTTAATAAATAAGGTATGCAATCCTTATTCACGAACTCCTTTTCTATGTGCAGCTAATTTGATGATAGTTCAACAAACTCTTAGAATCTCTTCTCTTTGTTAGAATCAAATATACTCCGTACACATCAAATATCTCTTCGTTAGAATCAAATATTCTTCGGAGTTTCTTGATAAAAAGATGTAGATTGTTGTGAATGTTTAAGAATTGTTTAGCATGACTGGATTCAGCTTGTCATGAAGTAAAAGTGTCTCGTTCTTTAATTACATGTCAATTTGTATTTTATATAAATGACCATTTTTATGACGTTTTGTGTCATTTTTCCAAGTATATGACATTGAATGATAAATTTTTTTTAAAATGAATAGTATAGGAAGGGTTCAATGTAAATATATATTGAACTTGATGTGCAACTTTTTCAGGAAAAAGTGCAAATTTTTAAACCAAGCTCTGATGTGCATATTTTTGTTGAGTGGATATGTTGAAAGCTATCTATTGGTTTATTTTATTTTTTTTGGTTAAAGTCAAAAGATAAATTATTCACACAAGTCCAACAGATATGCTTTTTAATCAATGCACTTCTCATTCAATCCTTTCCCTTTGGATGCTGATTTTGCACTCTACCCTAATTTTATTATTGTTGCTTAGTTCAATAATTACCTGGTCCATTGTCCTTTTTGATGACAGGTTGTAAATATGAATGTATCTGTGAAGCGTTTGGAAGAGCTGTTGCTTTCTGAAGAGAGAGTCCTTATGCCAAATCCACCTCTTGATCCAAAATTGCCAGCTATTTCAATAAAAAATGGAAACTTCTCTTGGGATCCAAAGGTTTTTTCACGATTCCCTTGCTACAACTTTACTCCATATAACCCACTATATGACAATATTTATTTTAATTCCTGTAAGAGAAAATGGATTTCTTTACAAACTTTAGGTACAAAATTTTCATGCATGGTTTAGTATATCATTATTCATTAGTAGTATTGATTCTTTGTAAAACTGAGTCTCATTCCAAAGCCTGACTGCACTTAGGCAAGTGTTTTTGCACCCTTAACAACAAAATATGCAGATCTAATCTTGTCTATTGTAAAGAACTAGAGCGATTGGAGGCCCCCACAGTTGCTGATATTGATTTTAAGTCTAAATTGTAGGTGTTTTTGAGTTTAAAATTTAATTCCTTGAATTCCTTTTGATTGCTACCTTCGAACTAAAAATATTGGAAACACAAATATAGTATCCTGCAGTTTTAAAAAATGTAACAGGTGTGACATTAATGTGAAAATTGACCACAATCATCTATGAAATAGCATATCATAAGCATCATTAATGGCAGAAATCAGTAGAATAAGATGATTATGTTACTAGAATGCAAATTAGAGTAAAAGAAAATGACAATTCCACTTTTGAGATGTGGATTCTCTCCCATGTATGAGCTTTCGAGAAGCTCACTCCCACTAAACAAACCAAAACACTCTTCAATATTCTACATTTACTCTTTCCTATTAATTAGCTGTTTTTTATAGAGAAATCTCTTATTAAAACTTTACTAGAGTGTTCTCAAATTTACCTATGACAAACTTATTAAGTATTGTGCCTAAACTACCCCTACCTATATGTCAATTAATAGCATTATTAGCCCCCCAAGTTCCACGTTGTCCTCAATGTGGGTGGTAATCAGCAGCTTGTTGTTGACCATGATAGTTAGTGTCTTGCAGTAAGTTGTGGTTGGAAATGATGGTGTGGGGTTTTAAGTTTTGAGGCTATCAAAGAGTAAGGATCAATTTGATGGAGAGGGAAAATGGATGTAGTGGGTACATTTGATGATGTTGTACGCCTTGATTGCCCGATTCCGTGAAGAATTGGTAGTAGTTGTAGATAGAAGTGTGGTATGACCCTATGAGTAAGAACAAACATAGGGACAACGGGTTTGCTTTAGGGAACATTGCAATTAATAACTGAAAGGAATAGGAAGAAGATAGACTGAGAGTGTGATAGTAATTCTCAGCAAAGAGCTCAAGGTTGATTACAAAATAATAACTTTAGGCCATAACTCTTCAAGACTACTTTTGCTTTACTTATACTCCCTCCCAAAACTAAAGTGGCACAAGCCTTAATTGCTACTGCTAGTTTTGTCCTCACCCTAAGACACAACAGTAGAGCATAAAGTAAAACGCAGAAAGTAAAGTGATAAGCCAAAAACACACAGAAGTGGGTTATTGTTGTGTTCCTTACTTCCTTTGTCAGCATCAATGCTGATAAGTACTTGCCCCCATGGTTTTGAAATGCGGTTTCGGTCATGATCGCGGAAACGGTCGCGATAATGCGGTAAACATGAACCACATCGGGCCTGTCGCGAATGAATTTTTTTAGAAGTTTAAAAATATTTTTACATATATTCTGGGAATTTTTAATTTTTAAAATTATTTTATCATGTTATTAATGTTTTTTTTTTATGGCCCATATTATTAATGAATTCTAAGATAAAACTTTGTATATCTGTACTTAAAATGGTACACGCATTAATGTGTAAATGCATAGTGCCATATTAAATAAATATAAGGGCATGTTTGGTTCAGTGCTAGTGAAAGGAATGGAATCAACAAAGGGAGTGGGAAGGAAAGGAAAGAAAAAACCGCTTATTACCCCACTTGTTTGGTTTAAGCAAAAAAAGGGTTCTATAACCCATTACTTGAGTTTGGTTTAATAAAAATAAAGAAGGATCTAGAGTCTAATTCTTCCACTATATCTCGCTTTACATTAGTGAGTCATGGCCATTGTTGTTCAGCTTTCAACAGAATTCATCTCACAACACCTTCATCCCCACCATACCGACTGATGTCGCTATCTCTCAGCAGCAACAGCTTGACCTCTCTTCTGCAACTCTAAGTTTTTCGGCTTCATTTGACCAAATTCAATTATTGAAGCTTTAGATCTAAAGTTTTGATAGTCGAATTTGACCTGTTAAAGCTTGATATCATCCTTTAATGGAGGTGTTTTTTACCACCTCTTTCATGCTTTTTCTTATGGTTTTTTTTTATACTTTGTTAATAGACATGGATATGGATTTGGTGGTTTTAATTTTAGATGGAGGTGGTGAATTGGTGATTGATTAATTGGGGGGTTTTGTGGTGGACTTTACATTGGCTGGAATTAATTAGTACGGTGGTTAGTGATAAGGGTTTTGTGGTGGGTCTTGTAGTGGCTGGAAATAATTAGGACGGTGGTTACTGGTTAGTGATGGTCATAATGTAAGATGAGTGAAGAAGAAAGGTGGGGAATCCAAGTCCCATCATGGTAGAGGCTAAAAATGGGAAAGAACAGATTTTGGGGAACTCTAATAATTAAAAAGCCGTAAAGGAATGAGAAAAAATTTAAAACAAACATTACTAAGGGAATCCAAGGCCAAAATTCCCTTTCCCTTTTCTCATTCCACCAACCAAACTGGCCCTAAAGAGTTTAAAAGGAGTAATAACAAAGTAATGCATGTGGGTTGTGGACCCTAAGTTATAAAAAAATAATTTTAAATTAAAAGTATGTAAGAGAAAAATCCAGCTACCCCATAATTGCTTTGACCACCCGTCCAAGTAATGTCCACTAATTTATGACTTATCTTCTCCCTCCCTCATCATCACATCACATCATATTGATGAAAATAGCTAAGATTTAAGTTATAAATTGAAGAATGATTGACATTTTACAAATTGAGACTACCTTAACTTTACATATATCATTCTTTAGATTATTTGGGATCTTTTAAATTAGTATTAAATACAGTTAAAGATAAATATAATTTAATAAGTGGGATCTTTTACAAATTGAGCATACAAAAGGCGTCCGCCTTCGCCTTGCGCCTTTTTTTAAAACTAAGTGCAAAACCATTGTGTACTCCATTCCAACAACCAGAAGTGGTGGTTGGACCGTGGATTCTTTCACTTCCAAAGACACTAACTTCACCGGATTACCCTCCGCCAAATTAACCCTCCTGTTTATGCCACCACTCGAATCTATCTTGGGCAAACCACAACGCTCTTTGCTAGGATGAAAACCCTCAAAAGAATTAGATATGTCTTTAGTTGAATCTTTCTTTTGGTTACCATGCTCATTGCCGGTGTGACAACCCTCAAAAGAATCAGATCTATCTTTAGTTGCATCTTTCTTCCCGTTTCTTTGCTCCTGTGGAAGCATTTGGGTTGATATAAGGACTCCATTAGTTGATCGAATCTCAAGTTCTAATTTCTCCACTTCATCTGTTTTCACTGCTGCTTCTAGATTTCTCAATTCCTTTGGACCCTGCTTGATGCTTGCAACAAGCTGATTTATAGGTTGTTTTACAACAACTCTATATCCATGGCACTGTGTAAGAAATCATGGTGCTTTACCTTTCTTCCTAACTTCTCACTGGAACAACCGTTGGAGACCTTTGATGATGAACTAAAATGTTATTGTGGGTGCCGTTTTGGGGCTCAGTGCTAGTCATCGAATGCTGGTGCATTTTATAATTATTATATTTTATATTGCATGTTAAGTTTGCTTGGCGCTGGGTGAGTGTAAAACTCAAATAAAGTTGTCGCCACAGTGCTCGATGGGGGAGGACGGAACCCATTCGTCTATCTCGTAGGCCAAGGTCGTTCACTTGATTAAAAGGTAAGGGGATGAGGTTAAAAACATTGTAGTTCACAATGTTCCCATGCATCTAGCGGCTTTTACTTGAACTCATTGCAAATTCTTTATTATAATTTCGAACAACATAGATTTTTCCATTTTTAAGTCCTAAATGCAAATAAATAATTACTACGTGGGTTTATTTATAATGCACAAATAAATCTAATATTTTTGTGTCTTCACTTTGATAATAATAATTTAAGGTCCCTGAGTCCAGTTATCCAAAATCATCTCACATTAATGTGAGATCATGAAATTCAGGTCTTATTTAACAATAACAAAAAGTGATTATGCAAAAAGGCGAATAAAATATAAAGACTAAGAAAATGATTAAAAACCTAGCATGATACTAAAACAATAAATAAAGAAGCTTACTCTCTCCCCCTAAACAAACTAAAACACTCATCAATAATCACCATCCAATCTTTGCTACTAATAATATCTTCTCATCTTTAAAAACCTACTAGTATCTTCTCAAACCTTATAACAAACTTATTATGTAGTATACCTAAATTATCCTACCCCACAAGTCAGTTCATAGCACAATCATGTCAAAGTTCTGATAGATACTGAACTTCTTTTTAAAACATGTTGTGTGAAAGTTGGTCAATCATTCTTGACAAATGGTAAAAAACTTAGCTAAGATTCTAATATATTCCTAAATTAGATATGAGGAAAGACTAACAAGGCTTCCTTATGGAAATTAAAATAAAGAAGTATCTATTCTATTACTCCCTCTGTCTCTTTTTACTTGCTACATTTACTTTTTTGATTTGTGGGGCTCACTTAATTTCTACCTATTCTACCCATATTTTTTTCATTTACCCTCTTTATTCAACTTTTTTTACTCCATTTTTGTCATCTTCATCATTAATACCTCTACTTTTTAATAGTGCATACCACTTCACATGTTTCTCTTAAAAAATAGAGCTCCAGGAGATGTAGCAAGTAATTACGGAGGGAGTATATGGTAAACCTTAGGCTGGGGTCAGCATTGAATTACAATGGTTTTCTAAAATAGGTTGGCAATGGTGTCTTATGGGAGCCAACTTTTTCGTGAAACATGGCTTTAAAATTTAGACCGGTGATTTTGCATTGGACTTGTGAGTTGTGTATGTTCTCTTGCTTCTCTTATCTAACCCTTCATTTGCATGGGCGGACCCAGGATTTTGAAGTAGGTGTAGCACCAATTTTAACCCGCATTTGCGCATTGTACAGCTTCGTCCGAGTCAAACAACAAATAGTAATTACTGATTTTTGTGTAAAAGTCTCAATTTAAATATGCGAGTGTTTGGGTATAAAATGATGGTATTTATGAGTTTTTTTAATCGTACGTGGCAACTGTCAAAGCCAAACCTACAATAATACATTAATACCCCATTTGGAGGCATTAAAAAACACTATTGACAATTAATAATATGAGTAAAACTTTTGACAAAAAAGATTAGTAAAACTTTTCCAAAATATGCATAACATTTCATATATAATTATATTTATATTGAAGAAATAAACATTAATACAATAGTTCAACAACATTTTTTTTAAATACTAGTTCAAAGGTTTTTTTTTATCATTATAATACTAGTTCTATTTCAAATTACTTAATTTGCAACAAATGTGTTCACACGGACTTTCATGTAAAATTTGTTTATAAATGTTAAATGGAGAGAAGAAAATAACGATGCATTTGATGAGGAAATAAATACAAAGAAATGACAACTCAAAAGGGAAAGACAAGATTCGATGCAAATAATATGAAATATCCATTTTTGATAAATATTACAAATAATATAAAACAAATATAGTAAAGTATTATCCAAATAAAAATGATTTGAAGGTGATGGAACAAATGATATGAATTTTGAAACAAAATACGGAGTATTTGATAAGAAGGAAAAAGAAAGGGAGAAAGAAAGGAATTTTTTTTAATAAAAAAAACGCTGCAGCTAGGAATTGATCTCGCGTCCTTCGTGCTGTTGCAATACACATTAACCACTTGGACTAAGTTAACTTCATGTTCCTTTTGAGCACTTATATATATATATTTATATATATATATATATATATATATATATATATTTTATAGGACAGGTGTAGCACGTGCCACACGGTGTTACACCGTAGGTCTGCCCCTGTTCATTTGTCCATCAATAGTGGAATTCTTCCACTTTTATGATGAGGTTATTTGATGGATTGGGAGATAAAGATAACACTGATTGGGTGGTCTAAGGCATGGCATGACGCAACACGGGCACAAGGTAGGGCCGGTAGGCACAAGACGACATGCTATGTTACCTTGTTTGCCTCAGCTTGCCCCTTATAAATAAAAAAAGCATGACATAGCATAGGATGACACAACACGACAAAGCATTGATATATTTATGAAATTTAGCATGGGCAGAATAAAGCATGCAGCATGACTTGACACATGCATGGTGTCACATGGGATTGGGCCATGCCTAGGCCTTCGCTTAAAATTTTGGGTACGCTAAACATGGAATGTAATTAGTGAGCCGGACTTTGCTAGCCCCTAGCTATGTGTGCTCCGCACATGGCCCTACATAGGTTGTAGTCATTTTGATAGGAGCCATGTGGATGTGCTTTAAAATTGGAGAAATTGTGGTGGGGTTTGAGTAGACAAAGAGTGATAAATGAGAAGTGAGACTGTGAGAGGATAAGGACCATGATTTTGGAGAGGTTAGGGGTGGGGAGAGAGTGAGAAAACATCATAAACAAACAAGAAGTGAGTAAGAGCAAGCTATAATGTGGAGTATTAGTGTGAGATTCAGCATTAGGTTTCATTTTTAGGTATGTACTTGAAAATTTCTTAGTTAACATGTTTAGTTATGTACTTAATGATGAATCTAAATAGAGGTACTTTAGCTATAACTCAAGCTGAGTAGCTGACTCTTATGTCTTTTAAATTATGGAACTAGCTCCTGCTTTTTCAATTAAAGGATGCCTTCATTGCTTGCAGAATTAGTGTAAAATTATTGATTCAATTCCCTATATAATCCTCATCGGTAGAACTTTTGTTAGAGGTCCTGCATTCAGTGTGGTGATAATTTGTTTGCATTGTTTTGGATATTTTGTTTATGCCTTTGCTCTACTATGGGGGTTGAAAGGGTGATGTAGTTAAGGACTTATGGTAACAATGCCACAAAAAAATTCTGAGATAACAGTAAACAAGGCTACTCAATCATTGCTTAAGAAGATATGATTAATATTGGTATTTTTACTTCATAAACTTTCATTCATTCCATGTGTAAGGTAAGTTAGTTTTTTGTTTAAAATGGAATAGGTTATGGGGTTTTGTGGGCGGGTGGCTGGATGGACTGGACTGGTGTGGGTGGGTGGGTGAGTGGGGTGGGTGGGTGGGTGGCTGGCTGGCTGGGGTGGGGAAAGGGAATGCAAAAGATGGGGAGAGGAGGGTTTGGGAAAGTGTTAGAATATGGGAATGGGTAGAGGAATAGGAATGGCAAAAGTGGCCTAACAAACACAATCAAAGGGAATGGGGGCAGTTGATTCCCATTCCCTTTGATTATTACCCCCAACCAAACATACACCCTAAGGTTTTGAACAGTTTCCTTATCATTTATTATATTAGTTTTCTACTGTTTGAGTTGGAACTTCCCGGTATTTCAAATATTCTACGAAGTATTATCTATTCTTGTTTGCTGCTTTTTTTTAACATTTTTGTTATGATTCATTGTTCTTGTTTCACAAATATTCTTACAATTTGAAATTTTTCTTCAGGCCGAGAAGCCCACGCTTGCGAATATTAATTTAGATATACCTGTTGGAAGCTTGGTCGCTATTGTAGGTGGTACTGGAGAAGGAAAAACATCTCTTATATCTGCAATGCTTGGGGAGCTTCCTTCAATGTCTTCTGATACAAGTGCTGTAATTAGAGGGACAGCTGCTTATGTGTCTCAAGTTTCTTGGATATTCAATGCAACTGTGAGTTTTTTCTTACAACATTAGTCTTACTTTACCTTTATTTATGATGGTGGTGTTACTGTTCATTTGTTTGGAAATACCGATTCCCTTCTAAGGGCAATGCTTGGAAAGATGGGTGTGTGTTGGTGGGGGGGGGGATCACTGCCTTGTTATCAAGGTAATTGTTTATCAAGCAACTCCCTACATAAATATACCCTCTTTTTTGGGGTACATGCTTCTTACTCAATCCTATTATGCCTTTAATAAAACCTGGTCACCTCTAACTTGTCTCATCAAATACAATTAATAGCTAGTGGAGTTTATGCTATTTGTCAGAGTAATTTATGTATCCTAAAGATAAATTCTCTCAGGTGCGTGAGAATATTCTGTTCGGGACAGTTTTTGACGCTGCAAGATATGAGAAGGCAATCAATGTTACAGCCTTGAAGCATGACCTAGAATTGCTTCCAGTAAGTTTGTTGGTCATTCCTGAGAAATGATTTCGGTCTGTCTTTCATCTGTCTTATTATATATTCATTTTGGTTGTTTTAAACTTTGAATTTTGGATTCCATTACTTGCTTTGTTCATTAGGGTGGTGATCTTACTGAGATTGGCGAAAGAGGAGTGAACATCAGTGGTGGACAAAAGCAAAGGGTATCAATGGCACGAGCTGTTTATGCTGAATCAGATGTTTACATATTTGATGACCCTTTGAGTGCTCTAGATGCTCATGTGGGCCGACAGGTAATTCATTCACTTCCTTGGGTGCTATATTTCAATTTTTTTCCCTCGAAAGCTGTTATTTTGCTTCAGTTTGTTTACATCTTGGCATTGGTATTCCAACAAACAATAATTGTGTGATTCTTCTGTCACTGACATTATTAGGTGTTATAAATCAATATACTTTCCGACTTCCGAGTTTAAATAAGAGTAATTATATTATTACTCGTGCAATGCATGGTTTTGTAAAATTTGTTACTAATGATAAATATATTAACTTCATCATTAGAGGGAGATGTTAGCGTTGTCTTGTTTTATTAGTTATAGGTTTGACATTATTAACTTCTATAATGACAGTTTTAGCATGTGCTATTTTTTTAGAATTGATTTTTCACAGGTGCCCTTGTTGTTTTTCGAAATTAATAGATACCCTAATGCAGTGGCGAATTTAGGATTTCCGAAATGGTTGATCACCATAAATTATTGATCCATCCGGGGTCTAGTTCATAATTGAGTTCAATAATAAAAATTATTAATTAAATTCATATTATAACCAAATAGTGCTTTTAAAAATTCATATATATATATATATATATAAATGTTTTGCATCTTATTTGGAGTATGCTTTCTTTTCATCCTCAAATTCATTACCAATACGATATTGATACTTCTAGGATACTTCATTGAGGTAGTTGTGCCCGTATTAGATACCGATATGATACAAATTCTTCTAGGATACCCTATACTATAGTCCATTTTATCATTATTAAATTTCACATGTTTTAACTATAGATTTACCCAGTTTTTCTTATTTTCATTTCTGATAGATTTTTCTTATATTATTGTGATAATTTAACTAAAAAAAATTAATTGATATTGAAAATTTAATGAAAGTTTCTTTATCTTTAAAGTATATAATAATATTTATTTCTCCTACCCGTAACCCATATATCTCAAACTAGCATATTCGCGTATTCAGTACCTTTTTTGTACCCACCAGAAATCCTGGTGAATAGGACCCACCAGAACTCAATTTAGATCCGCCATTGCTCTAATGAACAAATCAAGTAAGATCACCACCCTAATGAACAAATTCACCATGTAACCTTTAGGTTTGTTTAAAATATACCATGTACCCTTTAAAATATACCATGTACCCTTTAAAATATACCATGTAAATTTAACATCAGCAGTAGTTTAACTGTTTAACTTTGATACCCACAAATGATTAGATTACAGAAAATTACTCCCTTCATCCCTGAATGCTCATGACACTTAGTTTTGCATGGAGTTTTTGGTGTTCCGTAGATGCATGATTTTCCTATTTTTATTTTATTCAAAGAATATATTTGATAGAATTGGATTATTTTCTATGATAAAAGTGTTTGTGATAGCAGATATGTATATTATTCATCTAATTTGAGTGAATATACGACATTTACTTTTATCACTGGTTTTGAAAAGGGATGAACCAAAATATTAATGGCTATCTTTTAAACAGAATTGTAATCAGTTTTTTAGGACAGATGAAAACAAATATGTCACAAATAGATTGGGACATTGGGAGTTACCATAAAGGCCTTTATTTGTGAAGCCTAGCCAATGCCTTCACCATTACATTCTCATAGCCCCTTTCACTAATCCCATTTATCCCTTACCCCCATTGAAATCCCTATCTTCTAACAATTGCTAATGGCACATCACTGAATCATAACTAAGGATCCATGTTTATAGCATAATTACTTTGGTCTCCAATTTTAATTTTTTTTATTACTCTGTTTCTTTATTGCATTTTTTAAGAACATTGACTAATCTGACTTTTGAGTTATATTCGCAACCAATAGGTTCCCCTTTCTAAAAAATGGTTGTTTAGGAAAGTCAGAGGCGTCAAGCTTGGTGGTACGTTGTGCTCCTTGATAGTGTCGTTGTGTTAATGATTGTTATGGAAGTAGAGCGAGGCAGAAAGACTCTTATATGATTCTTCATTAAAAATGTAGTCTCGATCGCAAATGCATAAATAGTCAAGGTATCTTAATTGGCTTGTTTTGTTTGCTGGAAAAATCACTCGCTTAAAAAGATCATCAAGACCGTTTGAAGTATTGTTCCATTTTGTGCCCAAACATTGGCTTGGTTTGTCTGCCGGAAAAATCACTCGCTTAAAGTTTCGAGCTTTATTTTGGCCCTTAAGAGTCAAATTTTTGGTCAAAATCAGCAATAATGGACCAAAAACAAATCAATCTGTATGTTAGAAAGTGCCTACACTTACATGTCTCGATTTTTGTAACGGGAAATTGCTTGAAAATGAATTGATGGGTCATTTTTTTCCTTAAGGGTCAAATTGACATTAATTCTAATGGTATTAACGATTTTTAAATTTGTTTGGTCAGTTTTGAATGTATGACAATAATGGAGGGTTACCAATGATAATAATAATAGTAAAATTCAGTGCTACCAATGAGAAACTTAAGAAGTTTAGGGTTACCTTTGAGATTTTACCTAATAATTATTCTACTGATTTCAATCAGCTTTAGTTTATCAATAAACTATGTGCTGTAATAATTATCAAGAGTATTATGGTATGAATTATCATTTCCTTATAGATATAAATGGCATTACTTTTAAATGGTCTTTAATCTCATCGTGACATCTTTTCTTTTATTTTTGCATACTGGCATCGACTCAGTTATGTGTTTGTTTGTTTGTTTGTTTTTTTTTTTTTTTTTTGGGTTTAATATCTAAATATTTTGATTCATGTGTAGGTTTTTGAGAAATGTATCAAAGAGGAGTTAAGTGGGAAAACTAGGGTCCTCGTGACAAACCAATTGCATTTTCTGTCACAAGTAGATAGAATCATTCTGGTTCATGATGGTTTAGTTAAAGAAGAGGGAACTTATGAGGATTTGTGTGAGAGAGGAATAATGTTCCAAAAATTGATGGAAAATGCTGGGAAAATGGAAGAATATACAGAAGAGAAGCATGACGGTGAGAGCAATGATGGGAAGGTTCCAAAAGCTGTAGCAAATGGGGAGAAATACGATAAAAGTAGCAGTACAACTGATGTGCAAAAACCTAAAGAATCGAAATCTGTTCTGATCAAGCAGGAAGAACGAGAAACTGGTATTGTTAGTTGGGATGTCTTGATGAGGTATTGGAAACTAATTTTGAATGATCATCACCGCAAAATTTCTTGTTGTCCTTTTCCAGCTTGCAATTGCAGGATGCTTGTGCTGTTTTGTCGTAAATCTTGATTTCTAATTTTGCTTGTTTAAACTCTGATTTCCTATGATTGTGCTGTGTAACGTAAACCTTATAATAGAAGGTGTCAATCTTGTGAATTATCTGATTTGCAAAATCTTTAGTTATGGCTGCTGCATTTAGAATGCTTCAAAAATTTGCAATGCTATAGGAATGAGGTCGTGCATGTTTGGCTGTGTCAGATATCACATCGACTTTGTGATTTCTGTAGTCTTGAAAGACTTTGCCGCGTTGGCATATAAGTGCAGTATCTCTGTTGTACTCCTAAATCTAAAAAACAGTTGATATGAGAAAATAATTTCATCCCATCTTGTTTGATTAATGGAGACATTGTTTACTTAAAATCACTTTTAGTTTATTAAAAAACCACATATATTCAATAAAATATTCTACTTAATTCAATCACCTTAGTTTATTTCAAATGGAAATATTCTCCCATGTACTTTCTATATGAATATATTCTCTCACTAGTTTGGTAGAATTACTACTTTACCCACACCCTAGGTTACACTGAGTCGGAACGGTGTTGGAAAATAATAAGGGATACGGGACTGCAAACGGCAAATCTTAAAATAGTGTTAAAAAGTACGGCCAATTATAACGTGAAGAATTGGACTCGTCCCCAATATGGGGATGAATCAGGTTCGGGGACGGCTAACCATATGCAATGCTCATGCTACATAGCCCACACCTTACCCCTAATATATAAATTTCCCCTACTTTGCTCACATTATCCTCACTTTGCTTGAAAAAAAGTGCCTCTCTTTCTTTCTATCTCTATCCTTTTTAAAAAAATCCATCCACTATCTCTGTGCTCTAACTATTAATAAATTTTGATATGTAATTTGCTTAAAATGCAATGGTTTTTGGCCTCCGTTTGGCTTGATCTAAAATCTGTGGGGTTTTCTATTTTTAAACATGATCAGATTCTCGGTCACAAAATTTGTCAGAACCCACTTTTGGGTGTCGTTCAATTTTTGACAGGTTAAATCAATATAGGTTGATAAATAAATTATGCTTAACCTGAGATTGGAATTTTTTTTTAATTTTGTCGCACCGTTACATCACCTTTCAGCATTATCCATAGCATCTTGACTGTTGGTACCAATTCTCCACTCTGGTAAACAGAGAATAATGTGAATATTTTACTCTGTATTGCAGATACAAGAACGCACTAGGAGGAACATGGGTGGTTATGATACTCTTTATGTGCTATGTCTTAACAGAAGTTATGCGTGTTTCAAGTAGTACTTGGTTAAGTTATTGGACAGATCAAAGCAGGTCAAACAGATATAGTTCTGGAACTTACAATCTAGTCTATGCTCTTCTTTCATTTGGTCAGGTGATGGTTGATAGGTTTTATATTAATTTTTTCAGTAAATCACCCATCCTTTTTCTGCAGTTGCTACTCAATTACTTTTGCTATTCCAGTCCCATGGGACTTCTGTGTGAACAAATATATAGTTGACAGATGTATGACAACATTTCATCTGTGATGCCTTTTGTTGGTCCAGGTTCTGGTTTCATTGACAAACTCTTACTGGTTGATTACTTCAAGTCTTTATGCGGCTAAGAGACTCCATGATGCTATGCTTAACTCTATTCTACGAGCTCCTATGGTCTTTTTCCAAACCAATCCCCTTGGAAGGGTCATTAACAGATTTGCTAAGGACTTGGGTGATATCGATCGGAATGTTGCAGTCTACGGAAATATGTGTTTGAACATGATGTCTCAACTTATCTCAACTTTTGTTTTGATTGGAATTGTGAGCACTCTGTCCCTGTGGGCCATCATGCCTCTTCTAGTCTTGTTTTATGGTGCCTATTTATACTTCCAGGTATGTCTCTGCAAAACTCTGAATTATGTCTAGATTTTGAACCACTATAAACCACGCAAAATAATTGGTTTTAATAGAATTTTATTCTATTTTTGCAATGGTCACATAACTTGAAGAATTATGAATTTATGACAGTTGTGATCCTGCTTTTATTGGATTTAAATATATGTTCTTTCATGCCTTCTTTCATTATGTTTTTCCAATAATGCTAGTTTCCAAGTTTCTTAAATATTCAATTCACTTTTTTTTAGGAAGTTAATAAAATTTATGTTTAAAAAAGTAACCAAAACAACATTACAACACTGCCTTTTTATGCTACAAAGAATGCTATACAAACAAAAGGTATAGTTACAATACGTATCATGTTCTCTGAAAGCCTTGCCACCTTCTAGGAAGGGTTCAAGGCCAAAGAATAATCATTTGCAGCAACTAACCAAAAAGAGACCAAGAATAGACTATACAAGAGTTACTTCGAAGCTCTAACTATCCAATCTCTCTATCAATCTGACTCATTTCTTGGCAAGATATTTGTGATTCTCCATAAGCTCATCTTTTTACTTGCTCCACCATTGTTTCTGGCATACTGGGTGCTTCTTCACTGCATGCCTATTTCCACACTGCCTTGTTCCTTTGTTGCCAGAATGCCAGGTGCAATAGATTAGTGTCACTTGTTTCTGGCTGCTTCACTGCCTGTTCACTATTTTATCACTTGTTTACTAATGCATGATGGTTATGATACATGAACCCTAGCTAATGAACATTGAATACACAGAAATATGGTCAGGAGAGTGTAATTTTTCTTTCTGAACATAGCATGAGTTTCTCCGTTTCTTAACATTCTTTTTAAAAGTGTCAGGTTTAACTGCTTTTGATAGGTGTACTGCATGATCAGGCTCTTGTTGAATGGACTCATTGGGCAGTGATTGTCTGACTTTTCTTGTAATTTTTTATTGAAATGATTAACTTTTCTCAATTGAAGATTTAAATATGCCCGTTGTGTCACTTGTGGTTGATGTTCCTCGCTTCTCCTATGCATTTGATATACATTGCTTGATATTTGATGACATTATGACAATAGGGTATTTTTCATATTATGTCATTTGAAACGTTATTCATGCATTTTGATGCTGAGAATTGGTTTATTGCTCTTAATTGTCTTGATCTTCTCTAGTTGATATCCTGAAACTGTATTTATATTTGAACTAAATATGCAAGACTTATTTTTTTTTTGGCAGAGCACTGCACGGGAGGTCAAACGATTGGATTCAGTATCCAGGTCACCTGTTTATGCACAGTTTGGAGAAGCACTGAATGGGCTAGTAACTATTAGAGCATACCAAGCTTATGATCGAATGTCTAACATCAATGGGAAGTCCATGGACAACAATATCAGATTCACACTAGTGCAAATGAGTGGAAACCGCTGGCTTGCTATCCGTTTGGAAACAATAGGTGGCCTCATGATTTGGCTTACTGCTACTTTTTCTGTCATGCAGAATGGGAGGGCGGAAAACCAAGAGGCATTTGCTTCTACTATGGGGTTGCTGCTTAGTTATGCCTTGAACATTACTGGGCTGCTAACTGGTGTGCTAAGACTTGCAAGTCTAGCAGAAAATAATTTCAATTCAGTTGAAAGGGTAGGGACATATATTGATTTACCGTCTGAGGCACCTCCTGTTATCGAAAGCAACCGTCCCCCTCCAGGTTGGCCTTCATCAGGTTCAATCCAGTTTCAGGATGTGGTACTACGTTACCGACCTGACCTTCCTCCTGTCCTACATGGTGTGTCTTTTTCCGTACCTCCTAGTGACAAGGTTGGAATAGTTGGACGAACTGGGGCAGGGAAATCAAGCATGCTCAATGCTCTCTTTCGTATAGTAGAACTTGAAGGGGGCAGAATCTTTATTGATGGCTGTGATATTGCGAAATTTGGACTCACTGATTTGCGTAAAGTTCTGGGAATCATACCTCAAGCACCTGTGTTATTCTCAGGTATGTGAAAAGCATTCTTGCCTGTTAACATCTGTTTTTCAATGCTTTTATGATGTTCTCTAGGTTTACATCCTTTGTTTCAAACAGAAGATACCAGTTTTCACTGTTGTGTTGCGCTTTATCCAAGTGAAAAAAAAATTGACATCAAGAACTTTCTTGGCATATTTTATTTAATATTTATTTGTTAAGGATTACAGTTACATAGGTTGAATATGATGATATACTGATAGCAAGAACTATAGGTTACTTGAATCCTCAAAAATTTGTGCTAGAATTCAATTCATACAAAATTTAAACATGAATTGCATAAAGCGCTTTTTCCTGTGGAAATTCTGTTGGATTACCTGCAGCTAGTTCTAACATTTTTCGACCACACATTAATATGGTTTTTTGAACGCGTCTTTGTCAGGAACTTGTTTTTAAATATCTGTGCCTCTTTTCTTTGGTTTTTCTTATTCTTTTTTCTCTCTCTCTCTCTATTTATTTTTCCCTGTATCGAAATTAGAATTTCCTGGTTTACTGAAGATACTCTTGATTCAGCTTCCCCAGCAAAACAAATATCCAGGAACATTTCATTTCTAAAAGAAGAAATATTTAATCCTATGTGGGCAATAGGAATTTTGATGGATTCAATATTAGGAAGCGGAATAGCTAATTGCTAATACATATCCAACTATCCATGCTCATCTTATGTCCTTATTCATATTAATTGTGGACTCGTGGTAGACAGTGTTGCTAGTTTGTTCAGAAATTTGGAAGACAATTTAGTTGGCAGTTTGCCACGTGCAGCTCATTAGAATAGTTTCCACTGGGTAAGCTTGAATGAGGTTTGATCTTGAAGGAGTTCCAGATCTTGGATAAGTTGTCTTGTTATGAATGAATTACTCAAGACCAAGGTGGGCATATAAAGTTCATAAAACTTCTTACGTACAGTGTTTATTAGTCAAAAGTATTGTATCAAGCTGGTTGAATTTTACTGAAAATTGAGTTAATAATTGTCTGTTTGACATGAATTTGGGTGTTAAGCTTACTACTTACTGCTCTAAAAAGCTCATTTTTCAAGTTCTTAGAATTGAGCACATATACATTGGAACTTGTCCCTCACAATTTTTCCCTCAACTCCCAGTGTATTGGTCCTCAATCTGTTAGTCTCTACTCTTATTGAGCAATTAGGCGATTAAAACTTGTGTGGTATCTTTCAGATGGGCTTAATCTAAAGGCCATAATAATATCTTCTGTTTAAATCAACTGAAACTCAAAATCATTCTGCAGTTGCTAATTTTTATGTTCATTTGATTAAGCCTACTCTGTTATTGAAAGGATTCTTAAGCATTAATTCTAGTTATCTTGCTATCAATAGGGACTGTAAGGTTTAATCTTGATCCTTTTAATGAGCACAATGATGCCGACCTTTGGGAAGCTTTAGAGAGGTCCCATTTGAAGGAAGTCATCCGGAGGAATCCTTTGGGTCTGGATGCCGAGGTATGATTAAACTTGTTGGTTGGTTGGTTGGTTTCTTCTCAATTGTTTTAAAATCTTTTAATATAAGCGTTCTTTGTTGCAATTGGTCTCTCTACCTTCCGATTTTGTTTTGTTTGACCAAGGGTCAAGTACATGGGTTATTTGAAGTAGAAGATTGAAAGATGAATGGATTCTTGAACTTTTTTAATGCATATTTCTGAGGATAAAGCTTCTTCTGTTCAGCCCTTTTTATCATTCTAACTTTTCAAGCTCTCGCTTTATAGTTTTTGGTATACAAGTATCAATGCACTTTAACATGAGCATCTCTTTTTCTTTATTTTTTTTGTTTAGTTGAAAAGTTGTGCGTGATTTACTAATGTGAGGACGTTATTGCTGTCTCTAGCCCTCCTAGTGTATTTAGGTCATTCTATGACATAAGACCACAGGAGAACCTCCCCAAAAGCTAGCATAAGAGGGAGAGGGCGCATTGTCCTATATAAATCTCACATCAACCCCCCATAATATCTATATGTGATTCAAGTCTCATACCTTGCAATTTAAGACTGTTCTCGAACCCATATCTTTGATTAAAATAATCATTAATTGGCTAGAATGTTTTCTTCTCCAAAACAAAGTAAAAAGAAAAAAGAAAAAGAGAACTGTAATTTGTTAATGATACCTTATATGATGTGATAAGGGCACAACAGAAAATGTTCCGGCCCAATGTCAGATTTAATGATTTGTCAAAAGCTAAAAAACTTCTCAGATTTGCCCATCATATAGTTTCTCGTTCCTTTTGCCATGCATTTGAAGTCAAAATATAATAACTAATTGTAGTTTAACTTTTGTTTCATTTTTTTCTTCTTCAAGGTTTCTGAAGCTGGAGACAACTTTAGCGTTGGGCAGAGACAATTGCTAAGTCTTTCACGGGCCTTGCTTAGGCGGTCCAAAATTCTGGTTCTTGATGAAGCAACTGCTGCTGTTGATGTCAGAACCGATGCTCTAATCCAGAAAACAATACGAGAAGAATTTAAAACATGTACAATGCTCATAATCGCACATCGACTTAACACTATCATTGATTGTGACCACATCCTCCTCCTTGAGGCTGGGAAGGTATTTTCTCTAAACTTTAGTTAATTAACCTGGTTACATTCCTAGTATACTCTTATCTAATTACCTTACCAATCCCCTCTTCGGACATGGGCCTTGCCGCCTTGACATAAGAGGGCCCAAAAATCTTATATGTAGATGATATTACAAAGACTTTGTTTGTTTGTTTGCCCTATTGGTAAAGCACAGCAGCATATTTTCTAAAGACTTGTGGTTCACATCTTTGGATGGAATACTCCAAATGATAAAAAACAAACCGTATATTATTAATCATTATCGTATCTTCTTTTTTTTTAAAATTTTTTTCTTTCCTTTTTTTTTGTTTCAAAAAGAGATCATTGGGCACACTCCACCTGACTTTCTCAATATCTCTCATCTAATTGCTTCACTTTTATAATTCTAAATCTATAGCATCAAATTAGTTGGCCCATTTTATTTTGTTGTTTTACAACATCCTTAATTTGTAGTTCTACGAAAATCTTTTAGTTGATGAAAAACAATTAATATAAAATTAAAATTAATGTTTTTGTAAACCCACAAATTAATTAAAATAACTTCTGCGAAATTTAATGAAACTACGAAAAGATACCTGTGTAATTTTATTTTATTTTAAAATTAATGTTTTTGTTAACATTTAAATTTACTTTTGTTTTTTTCCTTAAAATACATGCTAAACATCCTGATAAATGATAGACAAAATATGTGGCACCATTATTAGAAGACTTTTAATGTTTTTGTTTTCTTTTTACTTTTTTGCTCATTTTTTCAAAAAAAAAAAAGAGAAGGGTAAGAGAGCTTTGTATCCCAAAAAAAAAGAAAAAACAAATCATTATATGATAGACGCTCTAACTCAGAAATCTTCACGCATATCAATGTTGCTATTGAGAATTGCCCAGCCCTTCAATGGACAATATTTCAACATATGTTGTCTTTTACATTTCACTTGCTTGTCATCATGCAATGATGAAGAGCTAATGTATGGTTGGAAGCAGGATTATTAAAATCCAATATCATTAGTTTCGTATTTATCCGAAGTAATTTAACTGTCCAGTATTATGCCTGATGGTTATAATTTATATTCCTATTCAGCTAATGTATGGTTGGAAGCAAGATTATTAAAATCCAATATCATTAATTTTGTATCATATCCGAAGTAATTTAACCTGTCCAGTATGATGCCTGATGGTTATAATTTATATTTCTATTCAGGTCCTAGAATATGATACCCCAGAGAAGCTTCTCATAAATGAAGGAAGTGCCTTTTCAAAGATGGTTCAAAGTACAGGAGTTGCAAATGCTCAGTATCTGCGCAGTCTGGTACATAGAGATGGAACTGGTGATCTTAGGTCAACTGATGATGATAATAAGCTAGATGGGCAAAGGAAATGGTTGGCATCTTCCCGATGGGCAGCCGCGGCTCAGTTTGCCCTTGGGGTGAGTTTAACGTCATCCCAGAACGACCTTCAACAATTGGAAAATGAAGATGATGATAGTATTTTGAAAAAGACAAAGGATGCTGTCATAACACTGCAAAGTGTTTTGGAAGGAAAGCATGACAAAGCTATTGAGGAGGCCCTTGAAGTTTATCAAGTTCCTAGAGATAGATGGTGGTCATCCCTATATAAAGTGGTTGAAGGTAATTGTGTTGTTCATTTCTGCAAATTTTACTTTTGAGTTTTTAGCCTTGATTGCCCATTTTCTTATGCCAATGGCCTTCGATTTCCTTCTGGTGATGGCCTACCAACAACCACAAAACATCCGCAATGCCTAGCAAAAAGATTCCATACCATTATCTTTATCATGACCACAACATCTGAGATTTAAATCCATCCATCAGCTTCTTCTGTTTTGCACAACTCCAATTCTTTAATTTCTACAGTCTCCATCTTTTTGTTTCTACAGTCTCCAACCGAGTAGTATATTCTCTCTGTCATAGCATGTTTGCACTTTGAAACTCATATGTTTTGCTAGGTGATGCTTTTGTATTTGAGAATGAATTTCAAATTACTCTCATTATGAACTGTATATTCTCTCTCTTTCATTCTATACAGGTCTTGCCATGATGAGTAGGTTGGCTCGAACTAGGCTTCATCATCCGCATTTTGAGTTGGAGGGCAGGTCTATCGATTGGGATCAAGTGGAAAGTCGAGAGGATCTGTGATTCAGCCATATATAATTGTATAAGTGAATTCAGCTGAATGCATTAAAGTGAACTGAATTCACTAATTTTTATTGCAATTTTGTAACTTATATATGTGGTTATATATACATGAGAGATCTTTTCATTACAGTTGAAGGGAGCATCAGGGACATCTAAATATTAAATGATTCAATTGTTTGGCAATGATTTTTTTTAATAGGATAAAAATGTAGTAACAAAAGATTAGGTAGCCCTTCTAACCGGGGTGATACCTAACCTATCCTCAAGAATAGTACAGATGTGATAAGGAGTACATTGAATACATAGAGTAGATGGGATTAAATGTCCCACATTTGCAATTCAATCGGCCGCGAGATTTCTCTCACAGTAGATATGCTAAACAGTGTAATTGTTTGGCAATGATTTATTCGTACAAAATGATTTTAGAGGCTATTAAATACAAGTATACAGTTATTTGATGGAAATGTATAGATACACCCACCTTTTACACATTTACAACTAAGGACTTTTTGCCCCAAAACTACCTTAGTTACATCACATTTTGCGAGAAACTACATTATTTACAAAATTGTGAAAAAACTACTTTTTTATTCATTTCGTTGTTGAACACTACCACTTATCACTTTCAATCATTGACTTTAATTTTCCGGTTAATAAAATGTGGTAACCAATGTAGTTTTTCACAAAATTTTGTAAATAAAGTAGTTTCTTGCAAAATATGGTGTAACTAAGGTAGTTTTGGACAAAAAAAATCCTACAATTAATAAACCAACCCTTAAATATTCTCGAAACAAACTACCTTTGTTCCCCATCTGTCCAAAATGAACCACACGACTCTACCTGCTGAACAGGCTACATCAGCCAGAAAGATAGTTCCCATTTAGACTAATATCTTTATTTCTGTAGGTGGATCAACTTACAAGCATATTATATGTGAATTGACATCACATCAAATTCTCCATAAAATATCACTAAGGGTGCATTTGTTTTGCCTTAAAAAAATTAATTTAGGTGTAACATGTTTAATAAGGTTTGAACAAGTCCAATTAGTTATGATAAGGTTCAATAAATACAATAACTTTTAATCATGTTTAATAAGTTAATGTAAGTTTAGTTCAAATAAGCTAAAGAGAACGCACAATAACCCTCCATATTTGTGTTTTTTTTATGGCAAGGAGAAATAGAGATGACTTAAAGTTGAGGGATGACCAGTAAATCAATTTGAGATACAAAGTTTGTATCTCAAATGACATTTTAAGGTAATTTTGACAAACTTTAGGGGCAGAGATCCGAGCACCAACTCTATAGGGGGGTGTTTTAGTAATTTATTTTCAACAAAATTACAAAAATGCCGTTTGATATGTTTGCTAAAAAAATCAATTTGATTTACTAGTCATTTCCCCTTAAAGTTAATACTCTGGGCAAGGACAAACATGTTATGTTCCAGCCAATATGAAATAGTCAACGGACCCATGGGCCTTGAAAGCTATTACCCCAATAAGCTAGGGTTTGTTATTGTGCAAAATAAACACTAAGGTGACACGTAAGTAGCTGTCGCTGACTCAACACTCCTATAATATCGAGAATACAAACCTATAAAAGGACCAATCAGGTCATCTGTCAGGTATCCAATTCATTATTCACAAAATTCTATACTTTTGACTCCTTTTCATTCCAATCTTTGACTTACGCATAAGAGGAGCGTTCCCGGGTTCCACCCCGGGTTAGCAACTTTTCATTGTTCTGCAGGTCAAACCCTCCAAGAGGAGCCTTCGAAGTCTAACACAAACACATTTAACACACTCAGATAAAAAAAAAAAAACCAAACATTCTCTCCCTCACTTTGTCTCTCCCGTAAAACATCACAAAAGAAAAAAAATTTGATTCTTCTTCTACAAGCAGCACCGAACCACCACCACCACTCGGGCCAGCCGTCGCCGAGCCTGCCACCGCTGTCGCTGAGTCCGCTACTGCCACCGCCGGTGCCTTGGTGCCCTGCTGTGTTGCTGCGTGAGTCTTCTTTTAAAATTAAAAAAAAAAACAAAAACTTTTCTTTATTTATTTTTAATTCTTGATTTGATGTCGTTATTTAATCATGTTTTAGATTAAATTTTTATGATTAAAGTTGGGGTTTGAATCTTTGAAGTTTGGGGATTTAATTTAAAATTTTCAGATTTAAATTCTTGATTAAACTTGATTAAAAGGATGTTATTTTGACTAGTTTTCATGTCTTAAATAGTTGAAATTGATTTTTTGTTGTAAAGGATTGATTTTATGAAGTTTTAAAGCTCTTGGGTATGTATTAATGGAGGTTTTCATAGTTTTGGGAAAAGGTCGAAGATGAATTGTTGTAGCTTGATTATTTTTGTATTTTAATGAGTTTTATGAAATTAATAATTAATCTTGATTAGTATTATTAATTAGATTATATTTTTGGAGTTTTATTAATTTTATTATTGCTGTGATTTTTGGAAAAATAATATAATTTTATAGATTTTAATTATTAGTAGCGTATATTTATTTCCGGTAGTGTTAGGAACTTGTCGGGTGTTGTTAGAATCTTAAATTTCGCGTTCGGGACGTTTTGAACGGTTTTTAAATGATTTTATATAGGCTGGAATTTTGGTATTTACACGCTAAAACAATATTTCAAATATTTAGTTTAGTGTTTGCTTAGTATACTAATGGGAGGGCACGAAAACGTAATTTTTTTTTAATTAAAGAAAAAGGTTAAAAGTAATTTTTGAAATTTGTTTAGAAGTTGGAATTCTACAACATGTATTTAGGATAGTTTAATGGGCATGAAGGTATTAATTAGTCTCGTTGTTTCGTTTATAGGGGACTTTGAATTTAGAAAATTCAATTAACTGTGGCTAGTCGAATTTACTACATCAGGTACGTACATGACTATGAACACCCTTGTGTAGTATCATGTTAGGGTATCATATTGAAACGTAGTGTCATGCTTAGGAAGCCCTGGGATTTTGTGTGGTTTATAAGCATGTTTGGTGGTTCGACATGTTTGTGTTAATGGTTGCGAACATATTTGGCCATTTATATATTTTTGGTTATTGGTTTATTGCTAGTAGGTTGGCTATTATTCTTGGTTATTGGTTTATTGCCAGTAGGTTGGTTATTATTCTTGGTTATTGGTTATGGCCAGTAGGTTGGCACAATGGAATGTTGGGTAATTGGTTGGTTGAGCAGGTTCAACCTCTGGTTAAATTTTTTTGGAATAATTCAATAAGGTGTCAGTTAATTTATTGATCACCTTGTCTTAAATATATTAAAATCTGGTTATTGTGTATATGGTCTTGGTTGGGCATTTTATGGTTGGTTTAATTATTAAGCTACTAATCACTTAAAGTGAAAGACGTAATAGCAATAAAACTCTAGATGAGTGCACGTCTGGAGTATTGACTACTTGGTACGGGTTGGGGAGTAGGTTCCCTTCTTTAGAGTCGTCTGATCAACGTGCTCATTATTGGTTTGGTAGTGGTGCTTAAAATAAGTCCCTACCCTTATTAGTTCTTGAGATCTCAGAACAGGTTCATGGTCGAGGAGTCGCGCCCTTGATCTTTCATTGCGCTATTTATGGTTGGTTCATTTTGGAAACCCTTGGTCTATTGCTACTCTAATGTTAATAAATAAGTCAGTGGGTGGTTTATAATTATAAAAGAAGTCAGAAGATCTTATGAATGGGTTGATTAGATATATTATGTTAGAGTCATGTCTAGGTTGTTCTGTTGCATGATCATTGTTGTTGTTATAGGGCATTGCATAGTTTATAGTTATGTATGTACTCAACATTACTGATTTGTGTATTATTGTTGCATTGCCCACTTTTCTTTCTTTGGTGGGCCTCTGATGACCTATAATTTCACTCGAAAATTATGGTGAGCAGATCATACATGTGATTCTTAAAGATGAATTATTCAAATTGTTCTCATGCATCTTGGGGACATGGGTGTGATCGAGTGTAGCTCGCGTTATTAGTGCCATTTCAAACTATTATTATTACTTGGCGTTGAGATTTGGATTTTGTATGGTTTGACTTTACTTTTCGTAAACTTAAAGTAAATTCATTTGATTTGGTTTGGTTTGATTTTGAATAAAGGGCCTTAAGTGGTTCCAACTTGTAATATTTTGAATTATTTTGATTTGAGGATTTTTAAGATTTTGAACTTATTTTAAGTTTGTTGTTTCCGCTGCAAAATTCTGAATAAGTCGTAACGTTATCACACGTGGCGGTAATACTCTAGCAATTCCTACTTATTTTATGAGAAAACAGTTTTTATTTTTATTAAAAAGGGTCAGGAATTATTGGGGTGTTATACCAGAGCTAAGGCACCTCGATCAGGTCAACCCAACGGACATCCACGTGAATCGCCTAACCGACAATCAGTGCATATCGAAGATGATCATTCCTCGAAATCAGGCAGATGATCAAAGTCACAATCATCGAGGAAACCTTGAACAGTTTGTTACTCGCCAAGATCTTGAACATATCATAACAGTCATAAATGCTACCTTCGTAAGTAACCTACAGGGATTGAAGGATAGTCTGCCTACGTTGGTCGAGAAACCCAAATCCCCTCGCTGAGGAGACGCTCTTATAAAAGATCACGTCCCTAACCGGGACCGTAACCAACGTTCATAGAAGGAGCATGATGACAAATAGTTGACAGGAACAAATGATAAGTAACGAGTTCATACAGTTGTTCTGAAACAGCTGAAGTGTACTGTTCCTCTGTTACTCACTTTGAGTAATAATACCTTTATGTCATATATTGTATATTTTGTTGTGCATGTTTGACATACAATTCAAGTATCCCAATACTTGACACATGAAGAACTACTTCAAAAAAACTAAAGTGAACCAACAATGGAGAATCCAAGTGTCCAAGTATTGAAGAACATGATGATTGAAAATTAGCCTTAGGGTTTTATTTATAGTTTTTTTGTTGTAAAAAATGCTTAAGTAATATAGTAGATTTGTAATGTTTGATCTTGATATGTTGTAAACACCAGACCAGTGTCTAGTGGTTGCAATATGACTGATCTGAAGAATAGTTCATTAGACAGTTCAGCAGACCAACAGGTTGATAAACTGACTCATAAAATATTTGTGAAAGAATTCATTTTTGGATTCTTTAAAGATTTTGCACGTGTACAAGTCTGTCTGTTAATCAATATTAAGTGCTAACAACTTTCCATATTTTTAGGAGATATTCTAGCAAATATTCAAAGATCCTAGATTTTGGAATATTTGGTTGAAGATTTCCTAATTAATAGGAACAAATATTGCAACCTAAGATCGAAACCCTCTTGACTGGAATATTTAGAGTTCCTAAAGCTCTATAAATAGAAGCACTTAATACCATAAACTTCCAAGACTCTCCAATATTTCAAAGAGCAATTTTTCGAGAGTTCATAAAAGATCAAGCAGAACAATTTACTGATTACGAGAGCATTCAAACCCATAACTTAAATTTCATCTCTTGTAAGCTTTTTAGAAGCATCTTTGAGAGAAAAACATTATGTGATGCGTCAATAACAGAGGGGTTAGTGATTGGGAGCATTTGAGAGTTCATTTGCGAGTGTTGTGAGTTCAAGTGCGAAACAACACTCTTGGGTTGAGAGTGAGGAAGTCTATTGTATGAGTTTACAACAACAAAGTATACTATCTTTTGTTTTTCTGAGTTGATTAATAAAAGTTAGTAGCTAGCTTTCAATGTTGAAGAAATCACAATCGTTCGAGACTTATTTGCAGACTTTATCTCCGAATGCACATGTTCTCTGTAAAATAGATAGGTTTTGATATATTATATATGTGGGAATTGTTATAAACTTTCACTATGCCAAAAAATGCATTTTACAGCAGTTTTTTTATAGCGGTTTTGAGCAAACCGCTATAAGAATGTAGGTACAACACCTTTTATAGCGGTTTTACAAAAACCGCCATTAAAAGTCTATCTTTTATAGCGGTTATTGTAGAACCGCTATTAAAAGTCTATCTTTTATAGCGGTTATTGTAGAACCACTATAAAAAGTGGGATTAAAAAAAAAAAACCCACCCATAGCCAAGCAATTTTCACCCGAAACCCAAACCTACCCTTCCAACTCCTCGATCTCACTCACCAACAATTCCCACGAAAACCCTTTCATCTCATATACAAACTTAGCAATTTCCATCACAATTTCCATCAGCAACTGCGTTTTTAGGGTTCGAAAAGTTCAATTCGTAGCAGCAGTAGGGGAATAGGGCTTGAAGCTGTTCGAAATTCCATCGCACTTCGCAACAGTAGGGCGTATGGCTTGAAGTTGTTCGAAATTTCATCATTCTGTTCAAAATTCATCTGCTATTTGTCGAATTTCAAGGTTAGAAACTTTTTTTTCCTTTAAATGCTAGTTGTTGTTCGAATTTGTTGTTTAGATTTGAATTGTTCAAAGTCAGGGTTCGTTTATTCTCCCAGCAACTGCAGTTTTAGGGTTCCAAATTTCATTGTTCTCCCACGAAAACCCAGCAACAGGGGTGTTCGTAGTAGGTCTTCGATTGTACTTTGTTGAATTTCGATTTCTCTCCTAGTAGTAGCGTTGTCCATAGTAGAAATTCCAAATTTCGATTATTCTGTACAAAATCCATCTTTTATTGGTCGAATTTTATGGTTAGAAACCTCCTTTTTTTTTAAAAAAAAATGCTAGTTGTTGCTTGATTTGCTCTTTGGTTTTGAGTATTGATATGTTGTTCGAATTTTAATGCATTGTATCCAGGGTTGTTTGCAATATTCTATTGTTAAAGCTGTTCAAATTTCAGGGTTTGAAGTTGTTCGTATTCCATCTTAGGTTTGGTGGAATTTCAAACTTAGAATTTCAACCTTAGAATTTTTTTCTGTTAAAATTCTAGTTGCTACTTGCTTTGCTTACTGTTTTTGGTATTGATTTGTTGAATTGCTAGAATGTTAACAAGTGCAAGTGAAAATTCATGTATATGTTGGAATGTTGTCGGATTCTAATGCAAGTGAAATGTTGAATTGTTCGTTTAAAAAAAAAAGCAGCAATGTTGGTTTGTATTTATTTTTTGTACTAAATAGTTATTGTTTTTACTAAAAAAAAAGAGATTATATTAATGCATGAAAGAATTCCATCAATTCATGTGGTTTTGTCTTAGGATTAAGGTCTATATTTAGTATAATACTTCACTCTAAATGTTTATCCCATAATTAGTCTAAGGTCGGAATAAAGAAGAAAGGAAAACTATTACTCATCCTTTTTGCCTTTGAATGTTTACCACAAAGGTATGAAGTGAAGTTGAAATTACCACAAAATTGAAGATGGATAACAATAAAGGTATAAAAACTAGGATGCTTGTTTTATAATTATATTTTATTTGCAAAGAAAAACTATTAAAATTTATTGTTTACATTGGTTGTGGAGTGTACTCGTCAAGACAATGGAGTCGATTGTGGCTACTATGTGATGAGGTACATAAAAGAAACTATTTCACACCGGGCCACTAGGATTCCTGAAAAAGTAACTACTAAGTTGTTAATATTTTTTGCTTTTTATATATTTTGTTGCTTTTTATATGACCAAAATCACTAGATTTTGTTCTAGAATGACTATTGTCTCTAATAAGTCCTACGTTGATAATATGTATGTTAATGGACATGATTACAACCTGGAAACATGAAATACGCTGAGTGGCTTGAAGTTGGGAATGAAAACACCTAAAAACAATTAAAAAATGACCAAAGTCACTAGATTTTTTCCCGAAATGATCCTATTGTCTCTAGAATCATGCAAACAAGTCCTAGGTTGACAAGATGATTGTTATAGGTTATGATTACAGATTAGAAACATGGAATAGGCTAAGTGGCTCAAAGTTGGGAACGAAAACATCCAAAAACAACCGAAAATGATCAAATTCACTAGATTTTTTCCTGGAATGACCTTATTGTCTCTAGAATCATGCAAATAAGTCCTAGATTAGTAACATGAATGTAATAGGACATTAGAAACTTGAAATTAGTTGAATGGTGTAAAGATGGTAACAAAAACGCCCAAAAACAGCAGAAAAATTATCAAAGTCGCCAAATTTCGTTCTAGAACGACCCTATTGTCTCTAAAATCATGAGAATAAGTCATAAGGTGATAACATGAATGTTATAATACATGATTACAACTTAGAAACATGACATAGGTTGAGTGGCTCAAAGTTGGGAATGTAAACACCAAAAAACAACCAAAAATTGACCAAAGTCACTAGATTTTGTTCCGGAATAACCCTGTTGTCTTTAGAATAATGCAAATAAGTCATAGGTTGATAGCATCAATGTTATAGGACATGAATTCAGCTTGAAAAAATAATATAGGCTTAGTGGCTTGAAGTTGAGAACTAAAACACCCAAAAACAACCAAAAAAATTACCTAAGTCACTGGATTTTGTTCTAAAATGACCATTGTTTCTAAAATCATGGAAATAAGTCTGAGTTTGATAACATGAATGTTATAGGACATGATTATTGCTTGAAATATGAAATAGGATGTGTGGCACGAAGTTGGGAACCAAAACACCCAAAAACAACTAAAAAATGACCAAAGTCACTAGATTTTATTCCAAAATGACCCTATTGTCTCTAGAAAAATGAAAATATGTCCTAGGTTGTAGCATTAATGTTATAAGACAAGATTGCAATTTTAAAAAATAATATAGGCTTAGTGGCTTGAAATTGGGAACAAAAAAACCAAAAAATAACCTAAGTCACTTGGATTTTGTTTTGAAATGACCCTATTGTTTCTAAAATCATGGAGATATGTCCTAGGTTGATAACATGAATGTTATAGGACATGATTACAGCTTTGAAACATGAAATAGGTTGAGTGGCTCGAAGTTGGGAACAAAAACACTCAAAAACAACCAAAAAACTACCAAAGTCACTAGATTTTTTTCCGGAACGACCCTATTGTCTTTAGAATAATGCAAACTTTTCCTAGGTTGATAGATGAATGTTATAAGACATGATTGAAATTTTAAAAAGTAATATAGGCTTAGTGGCTCGAAGTTGGGAACGAAAACACCCAAAAAAAAACCTAAGTCACTCTATTTTGTTCTAAAATGACCCTATTGTTTCTAAAATCATGCAAATGAGTCCTAGGTTGATAACATTAATGTTATAGGATATGATTACAGCTTTGAAACATGAAATAGGCTGAGTGGCTCGAAGTTGGGAACGAAAATACCCAAAAAAACCATGAACTAACCAAATGTACTAATTTTGTTCCCGAATGAACCTATTCTCACTAGAATCATGCAAACAAATCCTAGGTTGATAACATGAATGTTATAAAATGCGAATGAGTTATAAAATGCTTAAATGAATGAATATAGATTAAAGCGATGCATATTTTCTAAGATTGAAACAATTTCTATATAACAATCTACGTGATCTTAATATATCATTTATTTAACCATGTTTGTTTGCTTACTAAGATAACATTTTTTTTGCAGTATTATGTGGATTGTCAATCTTGAAGTCCTAATCAAAGCCAATGTGATGACATTAGAATTTTGTGGGTGCGACATGTTTCTAAAATTGTAGGTTGGAGGCTATAATTGTTCGTTACTATGTATATTGAATCCTTGACTTTTGGGATTTTTTTTGGATGAAATTGGAGGAATATCCATATTTTGTACATCGGGGTAAATTGTATATGGAAATATTTTATACTATTTTGTTGTAGATATTGTATTATATTTTTGGTAAAAATAGCATTTTTTGGTTTTGGATATATTATATAGTTTCCATTTATTGGATATTTCTAGGGTTTCTTTTTTTTTTTTTATAAAAAAAACAGAGCTTTTATAGTGGTTATTCAATAACCGCTATAAAAGGTGTACTTTAAATAGCGGTTTATAACCGCTATAAAAGGGGGACAAAGCGCTATAAAAGACCACTTTTTATAGCGGTTCTAAAACCGCTATAAAAGGGGTCGTTTCCTTTTTATAGCGTGGCGATTTATAGAGGTTGTATAACCGCTATAAAAAGGCCTTTAGAACCGCTATAAAAGTTAACTTTTGGCGTAGTGTTTCAAAAATTATTTACATTGGATTTGTATGTCGTAGTTGGACAAAGGCGCATCGGGTAACACGTTTGTGTCCTAAATTTATTATGTTTTGGCAGATGTAATAATGTGATGATGATAGATAGATGAGTTGTTGGATTAATTTATATATATTTATTTTTAATTAAAGGTGAATGTTTAGTTGTTGAACAAAGGCGCGGCGCTGGGAGTGATTATATATGATTTACGCCACGCTGGCTTGATGTGTATGATGATAGATGTGATATTGGATTATGAATTGTGATCGATTTTAATATATTAACCGCATTAAATTTATTTAAAATATATATATATGATGCGGTTCTTAAAAAACCGCAGGATATAGCACCCTATATGCTGCGGTTTTTCTAAGAACCGCATCAGATAACTTGTTATTTGATGCGGTTCACCTCGCATCATATACACTTTTTTCCAACTGCTGCGCCTGCTTTTGCTGCGGGGCAAAACTGCAGCACTAGGGCTTAAAAACCCCGCACCAAATGGCCTTTTTTCTACTAGTGTAGGGTAGGAGGACATAGGCATAGTTGCCGAATCTCATTAAATCTGTGTTTACTCTATTGCACTACTATAACTGTTTTACTCCTCTCTATAATTCCGCTACTAGCCCAGTTCATTGGTTCACAAACTAGAACAGTTTAGAAAGAAAAAATTTAAGAGACACTCAATTCACCCCCCTCTTGAGTGCTAATTGGATCTTCATTTATCCTTTTTCAAACCAGAAAGCTTTATTTTATAAACGATGCGCCAAAACATATAGTAAAATTTCTTTACAAAATATTTAGAAATTTTATAAATACTTAATTAATAATATTTTCATAAATATTTATTTAAACCATTTTATTAACTCTAATTTATAAAGCATTAAATATTCATTTAGGCGTATAATAAACATGTATACTAGTGTAGAAAATACTTGTTAAATACATATCATTGTATAAAGATACGGGTGATTACAAATCTCTTTCTTGAGTCCTTATTGAAATCCTCCATCTTTAGTGGATTCAAATCTTGCAAAAGTTGGTGATTCGTAAGTCATAATCTTCCCTTTACTTAGTGATTATAGTTCTTAAATTAGTGAGCTAACTTTCAAGTTAACACCCTTATTTTATTGTTGTTTTCATGTTTATATTTGGGGTTTATTTTGGCATATGAATTTCTAAGTTTTTGCATGATTTCACCTTCTTGTTCTGCATCATTAATCTCTATAAATCTCAACATTTCTGTGATAATCCTCCTGAATTTGAACTTGAAAGATTCTTGGTCCACAAATAGAGTTTTTTAAAAAAAAAATAAATTCCAAATGTTTCAAGCAGCAATGATGGTCAGAAGTAGATTTAGAGATACACATTTACTTTATTAGCCAAACACCATCTTTTGAAGTGATACAAGATTATGTTGGCAGCTCAATTGATATATTGGGATTGAAGGATTGTATACATTTAATTTCTTTGGACTTGTTTAGATGATCAAAGTTTAGGAGACATATCATCAAAAAATTGCATATATGTATTTAATAAAATGAAAGTTTTTTAGCCATCAATCAATCAAAGTTTAGGGGACATATAATTAAGTGGACATAATTATTTTAGAGTTAGACCTATGCAACGAGCTGAGGTACAATTAAATCTTTGGCATATTAGGATGTGATAAAAATAGGTGTCTATAGGAACACATATACCAAAGGGTACTATCTAATTGATGGGATAGAAATACTCTGCCACTGTTCATCCTAGCCATTCTCCCAATGAATCTCGCGGATATGTTGTTCTTCAATCACGTTTCGCAATAATACAAAGACCAACGATCTTGTATGGGACTAACATCGATCTGTTGTGGGAGATAACGTTCGCTTGTATAATTCATCATTATATGATTGTTATCATGACATGTCAGAATTTGAGCAAGAAAATAAGATATCTATTATGTTAGGGGTCGAGAGTGCGCAGCGGAAGTGAAGATGTATTGATCGGGAAATATAATAAGGGAGAAAATATGCAAGACTAATATTGAGATAAAAATGGACGATTTTGTGTGGGAACACCCACTTGACGACGAGCCTTTTATTCCACTATATGAAATATAGGAGAGTACAATTATCCCTTTTAAGGGTGTTTGTATTACAATAAGACTCTCTCTATTTTTACTCACAATGGAGTATTACAATAGGTATAGTGGACTTATAAACTAATTATTTTGGTGGAGGTTTAATATGAAAGGCTTATGTATTTTGTGGATGAGTATGTGTGTGGCTTCTTTGGTTGTTGATGATGATGGGTGTGTGCATGTAAACCTATATATATAGGTGAACTATGGAGGTGGTGTATAGATCAAGATTTTTCTAGAATATTCTATATTATTCAAGCTCTAGAATGATGGTGGTTCTTTTTAGTATTCTCCATCATTCTCTAGAAATTTCATTCTAGAAAAATCTTGATTCTTATATGTAACTTCACCATCTTTAAGTAGATTCTAGAAGCACGTAGAATTTGGGCCACACCCAACATATTATCGGATCAACTCATACTACAAACTATTCAGAGCACACTGGTTTTTTTTTTTTTTTTTTTTTTTTTGGCAAAGGAGAGCACCCTAGTTGATTTAATAATATTGGATTCAAACGATTTTAGGGAAAGGAGAGCTGAATTAGGGGATAAACATGGCTCAACATATTTGGCAAAATTTTGACCGGTCTACTAGTGATGATTGAAGATCTAAATTATTGTAATATTTTTTTAAAAAAGAAATTGTACGTTTTCATGTTCCATCTATGTGTTTTTTTATTTATTTTTTTAAGTTATTATTTATTGTAATTGCAAATAATAAATTAATGTGAGTAAAATTAACGATTTTTTGTTATTTTGTCTAATTATTTAGAAAATAATGAATTAATAAAAATAACTAATATAATAAAGAAAATGCCATATGGCGAAATATTATACATTACAATTATGAAAGTAAGATTAAAATAGAAATAGCTTTATTCCCCATTCTCATGAACAAGCTGATTTAATTTAAAAATTTAGAAATGTATAATGTATGATGCATAATTTTAAAAATTTATTTTAATGCATAATTATTGAAGAAAAAAAGGAAATAAGACAAAAAAGATTATTATAAGAAATATTGTTGATAATTTCTATTATATAATCCAAGAGGCGAGGTGGTGGTGATGTCCATTTGAATTACCAGACTGCCCTTAGTCATCCGTCATAATTGTTAAACAAGTGGGGAATAATTTTGTCATTTGTGTATTAAAATCTTTCATAATGATATTTTATTTTTTTAATAATTAATAGCCTTATTTAAAATAAGTAATAACAATTATAAAATTTGTAAGAACCTTTAATTGTAAAATTGCATTATTAAAATTCTCTTAACATTCAAAATTTATTCATAATAATAAATCTTTTAGAGAAATTATTTACTCAATTTGCAATATACTTACTATGTATAAGCAAAAGAGAAAAAGTAGATGATGAAATTTTAAAAAACATAAAAATATTTCTTTAAAAGATTTTTTAAATTATATGAGAACTTATTTATTTTATTTCCAAGGTAATATTATTAAAGAATTTTAAGATCGTATGCATTGTGTGTATTAAAAAAATAGTTATAATTAATTAAGGGGGGGAAATGTGTAAAAAATATAAATTATTGTTTGAAAAAAAGATAATAAAGGAAGTAAAATGAAATAGGAAAAGACAAAACAATAGTAAGGCGAGTGAATTAGGGTGACAGTAATTGTGAATTTGTGAGGGAGTTATTTTGTAGGGGAGATTTCTTTAGTGTCTGTTTCAAATACTACTCTCTCTGTCCCATTGTAAATGTTTTATGTTGACTACGTCTACTATTTATTTTGCAATTTTAACTCACTTTAATTTCATATATATAAGAAAACAATATAGTCATTCGACTCTCGTTTAATTCGGCTCAATACATACTTTTAAAATCCTCGCAAATGCGTGCAGTTATAATTGAATCCAAGAGCTCGTGCCTGGAATTCTAAAACCTTAACCACTGGTCTATGACTTCATTCTCGCAATAATATAGACGTCGTTGATAATATGGAGTGTTCTTCTGGGACCGAGGGATTAATATACATATATAGGTTGTTGACATATTCCTCTTTGTGTTTTGATGATGACATAAACCACAAACTTAATCACTAATAAATGTCTTTTAGATCTTAGAGAATTTTAGGTGTTAAAAGATGAATAAGCTTTGGAGATTCAACCATGAAGATTCAAGCCAACCAAGAAGGAAGATGATGATTCATGAGAAGATTCTAAAGAGTAAATCGAACCATTATCAAGTTCCAACCAAGAAAAGAGAACAAGTTCCTAAAGGAGAATTCAGCAAGGAACCGGAGAATGACATCAAGGATTCCAACGAATCACTTGTTGAAGAGAAGAAGAAGAGTCCAAGAAGATTACAATTTTAATGTTTAGGATTCATGTAAGTAAGTAAATGCATTCAATCATACTGGAACTGAGTCGTGTCTGTCAGTGGAACTGTGTGTCCAGTTCCTAGAGGAACTCACGGTGGTCTGGTTAGTTATTTTAGTCCACGTTTTTAGGGTAGTTGTAGCATCACTCCAACCACTTTTTAAATCAGTTTTAACTCAGTAAAATATTCAAAAATTAGATGAGTGATGGTCTCCTTAATTTTAGGCACTAGTACAAACTTGTTGAATTTATCTTGGTCAAGTTTGTTAGTTAGTTGAGTCTTTTCTTTTTATTTGTTTTTAATATATATTATTTTTATTTTAGTTTTAGGTTTAAATATTTAATATTATTTAATTTTATTTTTTAAATAAAAAAAGAAAAATCGGAAAAAAAGAAAAAACCGAAAAAAAAGAAAAAGAAAAAATAGTTTTTTTTTTCAAGTTTTGTGTGTAAGTTTTATTTAGTCAATAGTAGTAGTATTAGTGTCCCAATATGTAGGGGTCAAGTGTTAGTGGGTGAAGTGTGTTAGTGGGTGTGTATAGAAGTTAGTGGGTAATGTGGCTTGTTTCTAAGCTATTTCTAACACTAACTACTATTATAAATAACTCATTTATTCTGTCATAATATTACACAACACTTAGAGCATAAAAGAGAAGAAAGTTTTAGAAAATTATACTAAGTGTGTGTCAAGTTCCATTGCAGTTCCAATTCAGTTTTTGTGTGCATTTGCTTACTAGAGTATTTTCTTTGAGTTGTAATTGAGAAGAAGAAAAGAGAAGTGTGTGAGAACATAGAGAGAATAGGAATAAAGTGTCGTGAGAAAGAGAAAAGAAAAAGATAGAGAGAAAAGAGAATAGAATCGTAAGTTCCTACAGGAACTCACGAGGTCCAGAGAGAAGATTAGGATTGTAATAGTTTACAAGGCCTCTATATAAAAGTGGAGTTTTTCTTCCGTGGGCCAGGAAGTTTTTCTCGTTGAAATTTGTCTTTTTACTTTTCGTATTACTTAAAGTTCCTTTCGGTTTTATTTCTGGCGAAAATTTGTATTACAGTTCCACACAGCAATTCACCCCCCCTCTTGCAGTGTTCCTACAGGAATAACATAGGTATAGCCGTATAGGTACACACTAGTATAGATAATATGGCATTTGATGTTTTATTATTAGCGCTGAGTGCGGTGCAGTTTGGACGTCAAACCGCAAAATTATGGTTTGCCATTTTTTAAAACCGAACCGCACCACAATTTATATCAAACTGCACCAAACAGTGCCGCAAAATATGGTTTGGTGCGGTGCGGTTTAACCCACTTTTAATTTTTTTTATTTTATAATTAGTAATTGATAAGGACAAAAAAACTCTAGATTTTTTTTTTGTTAGGGCCTTAAAAAGTTAGGGAGGCCTTAGAGGGTTGCGAATTTAAACAACTAGATAAGGCCCAAGAAAAAACAAAAGGCATAATTTCAGTAGGGTAGTAGGCCAAATAAAAAGCATGAAATTAAATATTTTAGAACAATTAAAAAATCACGGTTTGCGGTTTGGTGCGGTTTCAAAATTTTTCGGAAACCGCAACGCACCGCAAAATTACGGTTTGGTAAAATTGCAAACCAAACCGCAATTCTCAAACCGTAAACCAAACCAAACCGCACAATTGCGGGTTTGGTGCGGTTCAGGCCTCACTCTACTCAGCCCTATTTATTATATTTGTAGGTGGGGGCATAAGAATGGGAAGATTATCATTGAGACTCACCCTCTCACTCTCAATGCTGCCACTCATTTGCATTATTCAACCGTGCATAATCCAGATCCATCACTACACAATCTAGCTGTTGTTCGTACCAGCTTAGTCCCAAATTTGAGTAGGAATTTAACATAAACACATATCTCTTTTCTAGGAGAAGTATTACCTCTTAGCTGCTATTTCATTTAGCAGCAATTAAAAAAAAAGGTAAATTCCAAAATTGCACAATCTGTCAAGTAACGGAGTGAAGTCACGTGTATCGCGTGCTTCTTCTTTACTCTGCATTTCTCCATCTTTCTCCCTCTGCACTCCTACTCTGCACTTCCCATCTTCGAAAAAATCTTTAAAAAATTTGTAGAGAGAGAATAAGCCTAACTTTTCGAAGGAAGGTGGTTCTCTGGTTTACGCGGTGGTTCTCTAGTTTAGGGTTGGTGGCGGAGGTGTTAAGGAGGGTGGCGAAGAAGGTGAATGGTAGGTTCAAGGTCTGCGTTAAGGGTTACTGCTTCGACACCAAGACGGTGCAGAGGAGGCACATCTTCGAGACGTGACGACGGAGGAGGAGTGGTCGACGACGACACGACGCTGCTGCTAGGTAATTTTTCTTTAAATTATTTGGATTTGGATGAATTCTTTGGATTTGGATGAATTATTTGGATGAATGTTTAGGGTTTAAGTTAAATTGAACAATAAACAATAAATCTTGTGTTGTTGATTTGTCTATGAATTCAAGTGTTTGTTAAATTATGTATGATTTTAATTTTTTTTTTAAATTATTTGTAAGTCTATTGAGGTATTCTGACCTTGAAAATTTCAGTTTATATTGATTTTTTCCTTCAGTTTCTATTTATTTATTTTTTTTAAATTATTTGGATAATGTTTGGATTATATCTCAAATTTCTTAATTTAATTAGTTGTTCTTTTAATTGATGATATGATGATTGATACTCTTGGAAAGAAAGCAAAGACAATAAGCCAAAGCATAGATAAAAAATGTAATGAAGTGAAATCAGGCCCCCTACTAATATTATATAACAAATTTTATTGAACATTACTAGTTGCAATTTATGAATTTAATTGAGTAAAATTAAATTAGCTGAAATTGGGTTTAGGTTTAGGTGTTTTGGTGTATGAACTTGATAATTTTAGTTGAAATTGGGTTTGGGTTTATCCTTTCAGTATGGAGGAAAATGCATTGTTGTTGATGGAGAATATGGGGGAAAATTTTGGTCAGGAGTCATTAAATGTAGTAGAACTGGACAAGGAAGACGTTGAACCCAATCCAACGAACACCATAGACTTGGATAATATGCAGCTCCAAACCAATCCGCAGCCACATGATTCATCTCTTAACACAAATATTGCCACTCCTGAAGTGGGTATGGTCTATGAATCTTGGAAGGAGGTAGACACCCATTTTCGGTGCTACGCGAAACAGACTGGTTTCGCAGTTGTAAGGGTGGGGGCTGGATACAGGCAGCAGGCTGGGAAGCAAACCAAATACTATCGTAATGTGACATGGAGGTGTGAGATGTGGGGGCTGGATACACCTGCAACAAGTACTAGGTCCAAAACTGCAGTAAAGGATCTTGTGATCCAAGAGCATGCTAGTGAAGAGAATGTTAGCCAAGACCAGAGTGGTGTACGTATTGCAGAGGGGAAATCGAAGCGTTGTAATTGCCCTGTTATGCTTTATGCAAGTGCTAGCAAAGAAGGGGTATGGAATATAAAGACGTTGGAGCTTGAGCATCAGAATCACAACCCCACCCCATGAAGGAGCAAGTATATACCTTGTTATCGCCAAGATGAATGGAACCCACCAATTAAGAGGAGGTTGTTCAATGACTACTACGGTGGAGGGGCTAAAATTTCCCAGATTCACCGGTCGCTAGCACATGAGAAGAATGGTTATGATAACCTTGCACTCACTACAATGAGCATCCTACAACAATGGACATGATAATGAATGGCTGTGCTCATTCTACATGTACTATCGGAAGGTTTTTGAAATATCTTGCCTACCATACATGTCGACAACATGGGGATGAAGGCGGGGGCCAAGCGTCCATCCTTACCAACCATTATCATGTCCTTCAAACCCTCTTCCTCTCTCCACGGACTTTGTGGACATGCAACTATAGCCTAGAGAGTAGCCTCATCGACAACTTCATATTCCTCAACATTGCCATTCTTCCGAACTGATACGTATGTGAAGTCATTAAAATTTATTTCATGACAACTACTCATAGGCCACTCCCAAAATGGCATTGATGTAGGAGTATCCCAGATGTAGAAGTAGTCTACAGGTGGAATGTATAGTGAAGAATTTGAGGAATTTGCCATAATATGATGAAAATCTTATGTGTGTTAGTGGTTGATAAGAATATAATGTGGAGATTTATAATGGTAGAGATTTACAAGTAGTATAGTGGAGATTTCTTTTTTAACTTGCTTTATGCATGTGCCACATGATGACAACATAAGGTGGGTCAGATTATAGGTTTTTACTTTATAAGACAATAATTGAAGCTACAAGACAAGGTACCCCACAACTAATATTATCATATATTTCTATGATACATACAAAACCCTCAACCATTGTCTTCTATAAATTTAATTCAAAACCCCAACTATTGTCTTCTATATTTCTATGATACATAGATAACCACTTGAAAGTTATTCATATGGCTTATTCCTCAGAGTCAAACAGTGTATCAAACTCAGAAAGTTCAGGTAATAGTGATGGGAGCGTGGTCATCAACAACACATGGGGTGCCAATTCACCAACATGTTTTTTTTTGGTGAAGGGCGGTGACGGTATACAAGATGACGGAGAGTACTTCCGACTTGGAGTTGATATAAGGTTTCAGATGACTTACATGCAAGTTGCTTGACGCGTAGGAATACGTCCGAACAGCATTCATTTGTTCCATCGTAACGGGTTACTTAGTCCAAACGATACCCCATTTTCTAGAGGAATCATCGACAACGATGTAGTTCATGTTTATTAAAAGGTAAGGCTTCCAATTGTTTTTTGTACATTACATTACATAATTAATCCACCTAGTGTTATATTTACTTTGATTATTTTCAATAAATGTCTTAGGACCGTTGCACTACTGTCATGGTAACACAACACCCGAGACTGCCAGTGGAGAACCCTAACATAAGTTTTTGCATTAGGAGTTGTGAAACAAATGATGTTCAAGAACAATTTCATCTACCATTGACAACTAAAGTATCCCGATTGTACGAGCTATGGGCAAGGTTGAGGGGCGGAAGACCAAAAAATGTCACCATGTTCATTTATCACCGCAACACGGCGGTTTACGAAACACTTGGGGATGCAGGGGTGTACGAACGAAGGAGCTTACATATTCGGAGCAATTGCAAGATACGTTCACTTTTTATTGAGGTGCAAATTTATGGTGTTGTTGTCTAGTGACTTGTGTTTTTTATGTATTATGTATTGTTGTCGCGTTAGGTGTTTTTTATGCATGTCTTATTTTTTTTTAATATTTGGTTTTTGGCTCAAGTGCATTACAATAAAAATGTATTAATTTTCATAATTTGTATGTTTGTATAATATATTTTTCTCACCTATTGTCAATATGCTATCTATAATAAAATATGCATTGATTGTAGGACAAAGCAAGTCCATCGTGTCATAAGTATTGTCTTGATAAAAAAATTGTTATCCATTTTGTCATAGTTTGTCATAACAACATATTTACTAGAAAACATTATGCGATATTCATTTACCCAAAAAAAAGTCCTAAGACATTAGGTGATATTCATTTTGTCCCGGGTGAATATTCATTTCAAAAAATATTTACTATAAAAAGGTCTCCCTAAAACCTAATGCTACATAAGTTGAAATTAATTTACAAAAATATACTGCAAATAAATAGTTTGTCATGTTCATCACGTATGTAACTTGAAGAATTCCTTCACTTCGGGCAAAGCTTCGTTATGTTCAGACATGACATCCTCAGTACTCAACCAACTGCGCTCTACCTCACCCATGTCTGATCCAAGGGTGAGGTAGTAACACGTAGTATTAACGAAGTTAGGGTCAATCCGCAAGGAACTAATACGGACTAGTCGTAACCAAGTTGATCCAAGGGTCTTATTTTTTTTTTGAGTGAAAAGTGGTTTTGAATCGAAATCTAAAACAAATTGAATTGAAAACTAAACAAATTGAATTGAAAAACTAAACGAATTGAAAACCAAATGACTAAAACTTCTAAGGATTAGACTTCCTAATGTTATTTCAATCGGAGGAATTACAATCATTGAATTAAATCATGTTCGATTATCTCAATTGCAAAGTGAATATTCAAAAAGCACTAACGAACTCAATCCCAAAACCCTCTCTCGATTAGGCAATAGAAATTTCTAGGAGATGTTAAATTAACCTCTCTCGATTAGCCAAGTTAGCAAAACCTAAAATCGAGTTCATCAAATACTTTTATCAATTCACAATCCTAATTACTATCTCTAGCAATTAAGAAATTCTCATGGAAATCTTGAAAGCAATTATCAAAATCATCAATAATCACCAAACTCAACATGAACACTTCACCAAGATATCATGCAAGGTTCAAGAATTCTAGAGAAAATACATTCAAGATTATTCAAACACTAAACCAATCCAATGATTAACCTTCTAAATCAATAACATCAAGTCATCCAATCCCTAGAAAAAGAACTACTCACTCAATGAAGCCATTAAAACTAAACTCATGAATTTCAATTAAATCTATTCTAAGAAGCAAAAACAAATTCAATTAAATCTAAAATAACAAAAATTTGTAACAAATTGCAATCTAAACATTAATGGAAAACATACAAACCTGGATTGGAAATCAAATGTAGCCAAGGAGTCATGCGATTAAAATGGAGAACAAATATTGAAGAACAACAAAACTAATCTCACTACTTTGATTAATAGAATTCGAAGAAATTTTTGAGAGATTTTTTTCGACTTGAGAGTTTCTTGAGTACAAAACTAATGAGAGTGTAAAATCTATCAATAATAGTCTCTAAACAAAGCTTAAACCCCCCAAAAACTAAACTCTAAAAATCAAGCAATACACACGGCCAAAATCAGGAGTTTTCCGAATTGTAGGTCGTGCACGGTCGTGCAGTAATAAGCTGCATGACCGTGCAGTTGAACCCTGTAAGGTCGTGGCGAAATGAAGGTCAATTTGCACGACCGTGCAATGTTTGCTTGCACGGTCGTGCACTACAAAAAAGGTCTCCCTGACCTCTGCACGAGTGATCTGCATGACCCTGCAATTGAACCTTGCACGGTCGTGGTCTTGGGAAGGAGCAGTTGTACGATCGTGCAGACTTTGCCTGCACGGTCGTGCACCCATTTTTGAGCACTCTGGAGTCTGCACGACCGTGCACGGTTAGCCTGCACGGTCGTGTGGTCTTCATTCTTGGCCCTCCTTGCTTCCTAAGTGCTTCCAAACGTCTCGGTGCTAATCCCGGCTCCTCGGGATCCGTTCGGGACGCCTCACGACCCGTACAAAACCCGAAATTACCTGCACTAAACACGATACGTCTCAAACAAACATATTTTGGCCGAATTATTAAGAAAAAGAACAAAACTAACATTAAAACACACAAAACCTAAGAAAATACAAAACTAAGCTAAAACACCCTAAAATACGTAAAATAAAGACGAAAATGCTCAAAATACAAGCTAAACGAAGCTAAGAAATAGGTCCTAAATGGACCGATCAAAATCCACCAAGCTTGCCTTTTGCTTGTCCTCAAGCAAAGAAAATCAAAACAAAAACAAAAACAAAACCCTAACTCACTTTGGTAGGAACCACGGTCACTTTTAGCGCAAGTAACAAGCCCTTTAAACCCTCAAGTCGCCAAAGAGGACGAGTATGCTCTCGTAAGGGTTTCCAAAGAGTTTAACCCTTAACTCTAACCAACTACAAATTAATCTTAAACTAAAAAGAAAAGAAAAAAGATAAATTAATTCTCTAGCCGAATAGGAGAATGCGCATAAGAGAACACAAAGCTTCCTAATTCTACCAAACTTGGCATGCAAAAGACCTAAGAAATTGAACCAAAAGGAAGAAAGAAAGAAAACTATGCACAACCTAATAGTCCTAAGCTAGTTCTACCAAACATACCTCAACCCAACCAAAGTGTTCAAATCCACCTAGCTAGGAGTGTCTCATGGTTCCGCGAAGGAACCAGAAAGAAAAGGGAAAATAAATCCGTTGTGAATGGATCATTTATTTTGGAGCTAGAGTTAACCCCCATCACTCCCCTTGATCTCCTGCTCAATATACTTGGCTAGTTCCCCAAAAGACAAGGAGGACTCAACCCCGCATGGGTCGGAAGGACTTATTATGGATGTAACGTAAGGCTTGGGTAAGGGTGTGAAAAAATTTGGCTATGTGGTGGTGCCCTAAAGTGAAGTGCAAAACACAAGGGATCACACTAAAACCAAAATACCGGGGATAACCTCCCCCAAGCTTATTCAAAAAACAAAGTTACACAAAATGGACCAAAAAAACTTCACAAGGTCCTAACAAAACAAAAATAAATACATTTTTTGAATTCCTTCCCCCCAAGCTTGAAGAACACAATGTCCTCATTGTGAGAAATGGAAGGAGGGAACTTTTGAAATTTTTGATTTTTTTGATTTTTTGAAATTTCTAATGATTAAATTCATTTTTTCTCCTAGTAATGAAATGCTTCTTTTTTTTTTTTATAAACTTAATGAAGACGTCGCCTTTTTCACACTTAGTCGGCTTTCATTTCTGATGAAAATTCACAAATAAGAGAACTAAAGATGCTTAGACTTTACATTTCCAAAGCTCATAATCATACTAAGCAACACCAAGATCCCCTAACTTCACTTACCTAAAAGGGTGAAATAAAAGTAATGGAAATGTTTTGTAATGTGGCTCAAAGAAAGAAAAGCTCAAGCTCTAAAGGGCTCCAAAGGTGAATAGAAAAAACGAAAAGCAAAAACCAACACGACAAAGAAAAAGCCTAATCACAAAATGTGGGAAAAAAAGAAAAAGTGAATGAAAAGGGAGAAAAATGAAATTAACTAAAAAGTGAATGCCTTCGTCGTCCGCAAGGGTGGCTCAGTCACTTGAAACTCGGGAAATCCTAGACAAACTCTTGATCAGGGCTCAAAGGTAGAGGAAATAAGCGCCCAAAACTAACAATGCATGCAGAAGGCTACCTAAAATCCTCACCAAGGTGCAAATACTCCTAGTAGGCTTCAAATTCCCCAAAGGTTCAACTAATCTTACCAGTACCCATAACTTAGAACACAGAAGTTTGTACAAGTTTTCCAAACCTCGCTAACTCCTAAAAGGTCAAAAGAAAAGCTCCTAAGCATGCCTTATTCACTAGAAAAAGAAAACAAAGCTTCAAATATGCACAAACTACACTCAAAGTCGGCTAATTGAGAAAAAGAAAAATAAAAAAGAAAAGAAAAAGGACAAGAAAAGAAAAAGGACAAGAAAAGAAAAAGGAAAAGAAGAAAAATAAAAGAAAAGAAAACAAAGAAAAGGAAACTTAAAATTAAATAAATACAAAATAAAAATAAAATAGAGGAAGCACAAATCAAGCATATTCAACACAAAAGAAGCAATCAAGCAACCAATCAAAATAGAATCGAGGCCCAATGCCATCGATAACCAGTAATCCTCAAATGGGCTTGAAAGCCATAAATTTAAAAGCCAAACATCCTCGATTATCAACTCCTTTTAAAATTAATCCTAAAACTATGCAATCAAAGAAATAAATAGAAGTGGAGAGATCTCACCGGAATCCAAGGAGGCGCAATTACCACGTAAGCTCCAAGCGAAAACAGCTCCGAGAAAAAGAATAATAAAAACAAACCGACAAAAGGAAAAACATAATATAGAAAAGAGATAAATAAGCCAAAAACTTAATTAACACAAAGGGAAAAACTTTTATTTAAAATTAAAAAAAATAAAAATAAAGGGGATAAAGAATTAAATAAATAAATAAAGAAATGCGTTTGGCGAGCAACGAGAGCCAACTAAGTTCCTGATGGTCCCCCCTCATCATCCCTAGGAGAGAAATAAGGGAAACCACAGGGATACATGTGGTAAACTGGAGGCTCCTGAAATGGACCCGGGGCAATTCATAGGAAGGAGGGTAGTCGGGATGATTTGGAAAACGTGGCGCCAAGGATTGGTTGACGTTAGCCAAATGGTTACGCCAACTCACCCTCGCCACGTGATCCAAATCACGCCTCAACCCCTGGATACTTTCACGGGTCGATTCATGAGAACGTTGCAACCCAAGGATACTTTCTAGGGTCGACTCATAGAAACGTTGCTGAGACAAACGCATCTCAGCTAGTTGATCGAGGATCAACTGGGTGTTGGTTAGAGGGGGACGTGACCCCTCTGCCTCATCCATATCAACGTCTTCACGTTGAGGTTGGGATTCATTGGCATCGGCATTATTGACATTAAAATTATTATTAATTAAATTATTAAAATTAACATTATCAATAAAATTCCCTCATCATCCCCATCCTCAAAGATGGTTCTTGGGGGAGCTAAGAAGTTTTGATGAGTCATCCGACTCATCTCAGATGGAAAATGCATCCAATTAACTCTCTTACCTTCCCTAGAGAACCAAAAACGAGAATGGGGAGGAGAGGGGGTTATCTGAAACAAAAAATCCCATGTCCCTTAAAACGGGCATGGATAATTTATCACCACCCTTTACCAAAATGGCCCCATCATTGGTGAGCCGGTTACCATACCCTAGATAACGGGCGAGAATGGTAACCATCCCACCACATGTGATGGCGCTAGGGGGCTTATCTCGAATCGATATTAAACGATCGAGAAGATAAGCCCCGCAATTAGCCCGTGGGGCATTTTGGTTCAAGGCGTGTCGTAAAAATAAGAGGTCAACTTTAGGAAGTTGACCTGTTTCAGTTTTAAAAAGTAAAGTAAAAGATGTGACGCGGTGAAAGTAACGCAACACAATCTGAATGATTTGTGATGCCTTACAGTCCTGCCCACTATATTTATAATTACAACTTGTAATAGATTCTTAAAAGGGTTGAGGATTACCCTCAATAGGAGTAAATTCAAATGGCCCTAGGACACCGTCCGTAGGCCATGAAAATACTTTATTGAGTTCCTCAAGAGATAAAGAATGTTGTTTATTAAATAATTGGAAGCGTACCTGAATGCGAGGCCTACCAGGTATGCCTCGCTGAACGCCTGGGTTTATCGAATACTCCAACGTGGAGAGAAAATCCAACGATGGACGTTTAAAGGTGCTCTCGCACTTTAGGAGGTACTCCTCCCATCCTAAAGTACGTCCAGTGGTCTGGAGTTCCTCACAGATGCGCAGAAGGTCAACCGCGGCCCAATCATTGAATAAAGTAGGCCGCAGTTTCTTGTCCATCAGCTTCTGGTAGTTCACCAAATGCTGCTCCTTGGTGAACACGATTCCCAGGGTGTTGGAGGGAGGTCCAGAGGCGCCTCCAGAAGATGAGGCCACCTCCTTACCCTTCCTCTGCCGTATACATGTCATGACTGTAAAAATGAACAAACAGCAGATGAGATTCCAACTTTTACAAACAACACTATATTACCCAATGATGAGAATCTAATAACCTAAAATAAGCTTAATTTAATTAATTAAATACAAAAGAGAACAATAATAAATTAAAATAATGCTCAAGCATGCTACACAAACAATATAAACTCTAAAATAGAATGATTCAAACCTATCACAATATAAACCAAACAAGGTTGAAATTGCACTATTAATGGCATACGAAATAAGGGATGAATCAAACTATTTTAAGGTTTATATTTACGAATATAGGAGCATAATTGAGCATGAAAATAAATTAACCAAAGAAAATAAATAAAATTTAATTAAACACCCTAATTCATGCTTTTATTTCATTCTAAAAAAAATAAGCTTAAAAACAAAGAAAATTAAATTAAAACCTAATACTATAGCCTGAATTAAAGGGAAAATAAAGTAAGCACAAGAAAATGAAAAGAATAAAATTAAAAATAAATTAGAAGCAAAAAACCTAAAAAAAACAAAGAAAATCGAAGCTATGAACAAAATACACCCAACTAGAACTAGAAACTAAACCAAACAATTAATCTACCAAAACACATTCCAAAACTAAGAAAAACCCTAAAAAAAGAAAAAAAAAAACACACCAAAACATACCAAAAACGAAGAAAATCAACCCAAAAATGAAGAAAATCTAACCAAAAACAACCAAAAGCACCCAAAAACGAAAAAAAAAAAAAATCCAAAAATGGACCAAAACAGCAAAAACGAACCAAAAACACAAAACCTAAACAAGCAAAAAAAATCTAAAAACGAACAAAAAACGCACGAAAATCATAAATTAAGCAAGAAAACAACTAGATCTACTCCAAAAACACAAAAATAAGCTTAAAATCAAAGAAAAACAAATGCTTAAATAAACCCTAAAAAAGGAGAATGGAAATAATATACCTTCAATGGAGTGAAATGAGGCAAAAACTCAAAAAATAGAGAGAAAAGTAAGAAGAGAAAGAAAAAATGGAAGAAATTTGAGTGAGATTTCGTGCTTCTGCTCGTGAGGCTCGTGAGAATCATGCAGTGTGAAGTGAGGAGATAGAGTAAAGTGATAAGGGGGGTAAAATCAGAAAAGCTAAAAAAATTCGAATTTTTTAAAAAATCATGTTGCACGATCGTGCAGCTCAATGACTTACTTCTCTGACCTTTGCACGACCGTGCAGAGTTTGCCTGCACGGTCGTGTAGCCCAAATCATGTTCTCTGATCTCTGCACGGACGTGCACTTATTTTTTTGCACTACCTGTTACTTTTTGCACGACCGTGCAGAGTTTACCTGCACGGTTGTGTTGTCCAAAAACGATCTTTCTGATCTCTGCACGATGGTGTAGATCATACTTCACTCATTTCCACTCCTTTTTTTTTATTTTTTGGTTTTTCTCTTTTTCTCTTTCTCTTTTTGATTTTTTTTATTTTTTGATTTTTGAATTTTTTTTTGAATTTTTTTTTATTTTCTAAGCCAAAACAAAAATATGTACAAGCATTGCTATTTTTATAGTCGCTAGCTCGACTTAATCAATTTGAGCTCATGTGTCCAAAACCGAGGCCGACTCGAGAATCAACCTCCCAATGAACTTCGGGTCATTATTGTCGATGTATAGCTTCAATCTTTGCCCATTAACCAAAAATGTAGAATCCGAACCTCTAATCTCGTATGAGCCATATGGCCGGGTGGACACAATCTTAAAAGGTCCCAACCATTCGACTTCAACTTCCCGGGAAATAACCTGAGTCTCGGATTGAAAAGAAGTACCTTATCTCCAATTTTAAACTCCCGGGAAAGAATCATCCGGTCATGCCTCTTCTCCGTTTGCTCTATGTATAGCTTCATATTTTCATAGGCATCAAACCGGAGCTCATCGAGCTCATTCAACCGCAACAACCTCTTCTCACCCGACTTGGTTAAGTCCATGTTAAGCTCTTGTAATGCCCACCAAGCTCTATGCTCAAGCTCTACCGGTAAATGGCATGCCTTCCCATAAACCAACCGGAATAGGGTGGTACAAATAGGAGTCTTGTAAGTTGTCTGGAGAGCCCATAGAGTGTCATCTAGCTTGAGTGACCAATCCTTCCCATTCTTATTGACTAACCGGGTAAGAATATTCTTGATCTCCCGGTTCGGGATTTCTACTTGACCTTGTGATTGGGGATAGTATGGTAGACCTACTTTGTGATGAACTCCATATTTGATTAGCAATTTCTCGAATTGCTTCTTTGCGAAATGAGAGCTACCATCACTTATTAGCACCCTTGGAACCCCAAATCGTGGAAAAATCACCTTTTTCAAGAGTTTAACCACAACTTTGTGGTCATTTGTAGGTGACGGGATTGCCTCAATCCACTTGGTGACGTAGTCGACCGCCACAAGGAGATATAGATTGCCATTTGAATTCACAAATGGGCCAACATAATCGACTCCCCAAACATCAAACGGCTCAACCTATAGAATCTCTTGTTGAGGCATATCATTTCTTTTGGAAATTCCTCCGCTGCTTTGGCACCTATCACAACCTCTCACCAAATTTGGTATTTCCTTGTTCATGGTTGGCCACCAAAATCCGGCCTTAAGGATGTGTGCAATAGTCTTCCTAGGTCCACCGTGACCCCCGCACACATGGGTGTGGCATTTCTCAAATATCGCACGGACCTCATGCTCCCCTATACATCGCCGGAATAAACCATCGGCACATTTTTTAAACAAGTAGGTCATCCCAAAAATAATGCCTAACCATCTTGAAAAATCTTTTTTTCTCTTTAGATGAGTACCCATACGGCATTCACCGCTAGCCAAATAACTGGCTATATCCGCAAACCAAGGGATGCAATTGGTTGCTATAGCCATCAAAGTCTCGCCATGTACCTCATCCAAGAAAGGTAGCTCACCCTCAACTTCATTAATATGATCACTTGGCAACCGAGAAAGATGGTCGGCTACCAAGTTCTCACACCCCTTCTTGTCCCTAAGCTCAAGGTCAAATTCTTGCATTAGTAGCACCCACCTTATGTGTAACGACCCACATTTTAGCAACGTTGTTTTCGGAGAAAACAACAACACGGATCATCATTAACCATAAACTTTTAAGATCAATTTCATTAAAGACAGCGGAAGCTCTAAACTTAATTCAAATTATTTAATTAAACGAATAAATAGTCCAAAATTAAGGAAAAGTTCAAGTTCAAGATTAATCATAAACTATTGAAATTGACTAATAAATCTGTTACAAAGGCTAAAGAAAATCTGGGATAACTATAAATCTACTCTTGCTAGCTCACAATCCCAGCCCTTGCGTTCCCAACTATTCTGGTTCTGTACCTGAGAAGGAATTGTGGGGTCCACAGTCAGTGGGGAGTAATTAGATTGTTCTACTTAATTAGTAGAGCACAATTAGGAACATAATAATTAGAACACATCAACAGAACAGTCAAACAAGTCAATAGGGAAAATCATTCAAAGGCATTCACATTCATGTACGCAGCGGAAAGTAATCATAAAAGAATAATCAACCAAGACTTTCCAGAAAGACTTATCCAGTGCTAGACTTCTAGACTCCACTAATGACTTTCCAGTTCTAGTTCAATTCAAGTGCTAATCCGTGACACAATCATATGCTCGTAGGGGAAACCTTAACTCTTCCCCAACTTTCCTTGTCTCATGTCGGGTCAACCACTTTTGATCTACTTCCCGACACTGGGATCCAGAACTGCCCCAAAACCGCAGAAGGGACAGTGGCTTCGACTATACCTATGTTCATGGCACTTTAGCCACTAGATAGACGGTCACTTCATGGTTAATTATCTTTTCAAGTTCACATTTCCAGTTCACAGTTTAACTTTCATTGACACGACTTGACTTCTAATCGATTCTAGTTCATCTTAACTTGACTCAAAACCCTAGTCTAAGACTCAATGCAATCAACAATATGGCACGCAATCATACGAAAATTACTTCATACACTAATATCAACCAATTCATCAAGTTCATACGTAAAGGTATGCAAGAAACATAATACAACACTACAATTCAATCATCAGTACAAGATAAAAGCCAAAACTTACCAAAGTGCACGACCCTCAACATAATAATATTACAATGATTCATCTTCATAAATTTATATGATTAAATCAATCAACAATTCAGAATACAAATCTTACTCAATTATTCATTAATAATTCCAAGAACGTAACCAAGACCCAAGCTTTTAATCATTTGAACAATAAAAATCTACTCTTTTTATTCTTTCCCTCACTCGGCATTTTCGTGCCTTATTACCAAGAAATCAAAGTTCTAATTCTTTAAAATACAAGCTTTAATTACATAATTAAAATGATTGCAAGAAAAAGTTCAAAGTCTAATCTTTTATCAAGAAATTAAGTAAAAATCAATCCTTTTATTCCATGAATTCACACGGCATTTATATTAAATAAATAGATAAAATTTACTCATTATTTTATATTTCTAGAAATATCAATATTAAATTATTAATACTAAATTATCATAAGAAAAATCCATGCTTTAATACTATTCAAGATTTTCGAACCATGTTATCAATTTTCCAAGATCACACACGGCTTCATTGATAAATTATCCAAGATTATAAATTTATAATTTAAGAACTTACTAGATAAAGATTTAATTCAAGGAAATCATTAAAAGCTATCAATTGAACAAGATTATGATTAAAAGATTAAGTTTTGATCATATAAAACATTCGAACAAGGGTGGTGTCACACGGCTTCCATACATTCAACATTAGTATTTTTATTCAATAATTAATTTAACAATAATAATTAGCAAGAATAATAGAACAAGCATTAATTATAATAGAACATATGAATAAATTCATCAAAACATCATAGAATTAATCCTACATCACTCGACATTCATGGACTATAATAAGCATGTAATTCGAAATTCAACAATCATGGTTCTAAACAATTCTACATAGTTCTAAACCTATTCTAAATAATTATATTACTAATCTATCCTATTGATTAAATAAAATAACTAATTACCTCATATTGATGGTGAATGGTTCGATCTTCAAAGGCTAAAGGTTGAACTTTCTTTGATGAAGGTGTTTGAATTGATGAAGTGAAGGAAGTATTTGTGTGGGGAAAAGGAGGAGTTTTTATTTGTAGTTTTTATTTGTAGTTTTGTTTTTATTTGTAGTTTAGGATTGGAAAAAAAAGAAAATAAAAACAAAGGGGCTGGCTAGGGAGATGCAAACTAAGATTTAAAGTCTTAATGTAAGTAGGGTGGTTAGGAAAAATAAATATAGAGTTTTTAGGTTTTAAACAAGATAGATATGGATTGCTAATTATGGAAAATAAATTAAATTGATTAAGTAAAAGGAAAATATAGCAAGGGGCCGGTTTTAGGAGGAGTCAAACATGGGTTTTGGGCCTGATCAATTAAATAAAAATTAAGTCTTAGGGCCCAAATCGAATGATTCAGATTTAAAGGCTTAATTTTACACGAAATTTTACGGCCCAAAAATTCGGGTCGTTACATTATGAGCCTAGGCTTCGCATCCTTTTTGGTCATCAAGTATCTCACCGCCATATGATCGGTGAAGACCACGGCCTTATTGCACATCAAATAGGACAGAAACTTTTCTATAGCATACACCACGGCAAGCATCTCTTTCTCCGTTGTGGTGTAATTTTTTTGTGCCTCATTCCATGTCTTGCTTGCGTATGCTATTACACAATGTCGCCCTTCCTTTTTTTGGCCTAGAATCGCTCCAACTGCATAATCACTAGAATCACACATTAGTTCAAAAGGCAAGCTCCAATCTGGAGCTTGCACAACCGGAGCGCTCACAAGTGCGCTCTTAAGGGCATTAAATTATTGCAAGCAAGACTCATCAAAATTGAATTCAAATTCCTTTTGAAGTAGATTAGTCAAAGGTTTCGTGATTTGAGAGAAATTTTTAATAAACCGCCGATAAAAACCGGCATGTCTAAGAAAAGATTTTATTCCCGTCACCGAAGATGGTGGAGGAAGTTTCTCAATTGCGGCAACCTTTGCCGGGTCCACTTCAATTCCATGAGATGACACTTTATGGCCAAGGACAATCCCATCCTCCACCATAAAATGACATTTTTCCCAATTCAAAATAAGATTCGTCTCTTGACATCGTCTAAGTACTTTCTCAAGATTTTCGAGGCAAATGTTAAAAGACCAACCACCCACATTAAAGTCATCCATAAAAACCTCTATTTCCTTCTCTAACATGTCGGGACAAATGGTTGTCATGCAACTTTGAAAAGTACTTGGAGCGTTACACAAACCGAATGGCATCCTTCGATAAGCAAACGTTCCAAAAGGGCAAGTGAATGTTGTTTTCGCTTGATCATCCGGATGAATCGGGATTTGAAAGAATCCCGAATATCCGTCAAGAAAACAAAAATGAGAATGACCAACCAATCTTTCCAACATTTCATCTATGAAAGGGAGGGGAAAATGATCTTTATGGGTTGCCTTGTTAAGTTTTCTATAATCAATGCACATTCGCCAACCCATAGCGGTCCTAGTTGAAATTTCTTTTCCATCCTCCCCTTTAATGATGGTAATGCCTCCCTTTTTGGGAACTACATGAACCGGACTCAACCACTTTCTATTTGGAACGGAGTAGATGATCCCGGCTTCACGTAATTTTTTTATTTCCTTTTTCACTACCTCTTTCAAGGTAGGATTCAATTTTCTTTGAGATTCAATTGAGGAGGCATCCTCATCATCAAGGACAATTCGATGCATCACCAAAGTAGGGATTATACCCTTGATATCGTCAATGCTATACCCTATGACCTTTTGATATTTTCGCAAAACCACAAGTAGTTTTTCAAGAGATAGGTCATCAAGTTTAGCACTCACAATAACGGGTTTAAGACCCTCTTCATCTAAGAAAGCATGCTTAAGGGAAGGGGGTAAAGGTTTTAGTTCTACCTTAAGAGGAGGCATGGGACTCTCCTCTTTGCCTTTTTCTGCATCTAAAACCTCAAAGACATCTTCATGAGGCAAGAATAATGATGCTTCCTCAAGCTTTGTTTCAAGCCTCTTCGACACCTTCAATCTTAACTCATCACCGGAATCCCGGATCGCCTCAAAAGTTTGTCACGGGGTTGAAGTGCAACCCTTCCTAGACTCTCATAGTGTAATGGCCCAGATTTTTCGGTATTTCTGTCATTGATTTATTTGCTATTTATGTTATTTTATGTATGGTCCAAAATTTATTCGGACTATTTATTTTTATTTTATGTGAATAATTTCGATTATTTTTATTTTTGGTTTTTTATTATTTATTTTATTATTATTTAATTAATTAGAATTTTATTAATTAATTTTCTAATTGGTTAATTAATTTTTTGGGCCAAATGCAATTTGAGCATGATTAAACATGCATAAGTGCAATTAGCCCAATTGATCACCAAAAGCCCATTTTAGCCATGATAAAACCGACCCCGTTGGTAATTAGTGGACTAATTGCCACTTGCTTCATGTTCACACCTTAAACCACTTCTATAAATAGAAGGGTTAGTAAGGCTTGAAAACTCATTTGCCATCATTTTGCATCCTTGGTCATCACTTGCCACTATTAAAAATAGCCAAACACTCTCCCTTTGCTTAATTCCACACGCCATTTTTGGTGTATGAACACCCAACCATTGTTCATCATCCAATCTCTTCCAAAACTTAAAGATAAAGTTCCATTGATCTTTAGGTACCACTAAACACATTAATCCCTTTTATTTTCAATCAAGAATTCTAGTTTGGGTTTGGAATTTGGGATTGTTCGATTGGCTCGTGATCGTGTTAGGGCCGTGTGGTTCATGTGAAAGGACCGTGTGATTTGAGTGGCGGTGCCGTGTTGAAGACGGTGGTTCGTGGTGGTGGTTCGTGCAAGCCGTGGTGGTGGATCGTGCAGGCCATGGTGGTGGTCCGTGCATAGCCGTGCCCAAGTCCGTGGAAGCTGTATAGTGGCGTGTGGGTGCATGGTTTTGGACGTGTATTTTGGGTTTTCCGGGCAGCGAGTTTGTGTGTTATTTTGCTTGTTCATCAAAAAGGTAACATACTTTCTTACCTTAATATGTGTACTATGATTATAGGATAGATTAAGTAAGCATGTTATATGAATTTTTGATGATTGATTATCATTTCATGCGTGATTTTCAAGTGGGTTTTGAGTATTGATTTTATGATGATTTACTGGAGTTTTCATGTATGCTTTTGTTAAGGTTTTTCGTGTGGTATGTTTTTGAAGTCGAGTTCTTGATTGAGTTCTTATTGAGTTCTTGATGAGTTCTTTAAGTTCTTTATGAGTTCTTGGTTGAGTCTTGAAATCTTGAAAGTGGGTCTTATGTTCTTTTAAAGTGTAAGATTATTGATGTTTCAAAGTAATGTTTAAAGATAAGTAAGGTTTTGTAAAGATTTTGAAACATAGTTTTAAAGAAGTTAAAGAAAGGTTTAAAGATTTGTTAAAGATTCGATAAAGATTGGTTATGAAGTAGTAATGATTATGGTTAAACTCAAGAATAGGCGAAAGAAGCGATCTTGAGTATAACTTCGATGTTTGTAAGTAAGATTAGCTTAGGTTTACTTTTAGACGCCTAATCTTAGAGTAAGATTCTAAGTTTTGGGTTAAGACGTTTCCCCTATCCTGACTGCGGTATTGGGATAGTGTATACTTTCTATGTTGTCTGTTTGATATGAATTTCCGTAAGATGGGGTTCATGGGTTTGGGAGTAAGATTCTCATTCCTGGCATAGTAGGAATGTTCATTCGCGTAAGAAGCGTTTGTACGTGCATAGTTCGGTCTAAAATGTAAATGGTAGCGACAAAGATGTTTTATGATTTTTAAGTTGGAATTATTTAATGTTGGTCAGTTTTACGATTAATGGTATTCCGACGTTTTTATCTTATGTTGGTTGGTAGTCTGATATGTGTTATTTGATTTGTTCTATGATTATGTGTATCCATGTTATGGTGGGACTGTTATGTTGCTCGCCACTGACAGTGGATTGTTGTTATTTTTCAGGTAATTCTGATGATGAATGTGCTGCTTAGCTATTAGTTGGGCGAGTGCCGTTATAGTATTCTTGTTCTAGATTACGTTATGTTATTAGTTTGGACGTATAGTTTTATCTTTAGTGTATTTTGACTCTGACAGTATTTGGAGTTATTTTCTAGTATTGATACATTTGGGTTTAGTATTGTACAAGTTTGTGGGTATTGTACGTTTTTGGTTTATAGTAATAATAATTTTGAGGTTTTGTTTTAGTTTTTAGTAAGTTTGTTTGTTAGATCGACAATTCGACTCGTCGGTTTCTTCCGCGCCGGTTTAAGTGAGTTGGGTCGTCACACATAGTGATCATCAATCACCTCAACCCGACAAATCTTCTCAACCATGGGATTTATTAAAGAATGAGAGAGCTCAAAAGTAACTTTCTCATTAGCAACCTCAAGAGTGATCATGTTGCTTTTGCAATTAATAACCGCTCCCATGGTCTTGAGAGCTTCCCTTCCAAAAATAAGAGGAGTTATAGAGTCCTCTTTCATGTCCATCACCACAAAATCACAAGGAACCTCTTGGATCGGAACATCTTCAAGCTCTCCACAAGGACATCTACTAGTGCGATCCACCAATTGAATTATTTTCCTTGTGGGAACAAGCACAAAGTTCAAATTCTTAGCAACCGAGACAGGCATAAGGCTAACACTAGCCCCCAAATCCGCTAAAGCTCCTATTGGTTCCAAATCCCCAATCTTCAACGGTAGTGCAAAACTCCCAGGATCCTTTTGCTTTTGAGGAAGCTTCTTATCAACATAGGCACTCACTTGATATGGTAATTGGATCACCTCATCCGGAACTTTTCTTTTGTTGGTAAGCACATCCTTCAAGAACTTAGCATAGGTAGGAATTTGAGACATGGCCTCCAAAAAAGGAACATTAATGTGCAAACCCTTCATCAAATTGACAAATTGAGAAAACTTGTCATTTAGCTTCCGCTCCATAATTCTATAAGGATAAGGTGGTGGTGGTTCATATTTCTTCATAGGAGAAATTACCTCATTGCTTTTCTTCGATGCATCACTACATTGAACTATCTCCTCATTCTCTTCTTGGCTCTCTTGGTTGACCGGCATTGACACTTGTGGTGTCTCATCCTCCATGCTAGGACCCTCATAGCCCTTGCCCGAACGAAGCTCAACTCTAAGAATGGGTCTCACATCGGTGGAGGAAGAAGTGATAGGCACCACCGTAGAAGTGGTTGTTGATGAAGACTTTGCCTCTGCCAATTGTGCAATTTGTGTTTCCAACATCTTCCAATGGGCCCTCTCTTCTTTTTGCTCCATTTGAATTGCTTGCAATTGTTGCATGATCAATTTAAGACTAGAATCCGTTCCTTGATTTTGGTCTTGCTTTTGGCCTTGAAGAGATAAAGAAGGTGGTTGAGAATTGGTGAAAGGAGGCCTTGATGGTTGTTGTGTAACGACCCGCATTTTAGCAACGTTGTTTTCGGAGAAAACAACAACACGGATCATTATTAACTATAAACTTTCAATATTAAATTCCATAATAACAGCGGAAGCTCTATCACTTAATTCTTTTATTAAACAAATTAAAATTAATTGAACAAACTCATATAATGTCAAAAAATGTTAAAGTTCTAGTACAAGCTACTAGAATTCTAGAACATGGTTAAGTCTACTAATTAAGGGTAGCTAAAACTGCTACGCTTGCTCGCTCAAGAGACCCATCCATCGTTATAACCCAAATTACTCAACTTCGTTACCTGAAAATAAAGGACTGGGGGGTCCACAGTCAGTGGAGAGTAATGAGAATGTTCTACGTAATCATAGAATGCAATCAAGTACAAATTAAACACAACATAGCTGTAGACACCTAATTCTGGCACCTTAGTTAGCTCCCAACGGTCTATGATGAATGTACCCTGTTGCACAGGTCCGGTCTTAAGCTAGTATGCCAAAATTCCACCTCTTTCCCCATCTCATACCACTCTCACACTGTTTATAGGCGTTTTAGAGGCTCACGACTTGTTTTAGGATTTTTCAGACATTTTTTAGGATTTTTATTAATTATTTTTCATGCATATTTATTTTCTAAGGGCATTTTATTCACTTTCCATTGAATCAAATAATTTTCCTAGGTTAATTGCATTTTTCTAGAATTTTTAGTATTTTTTCCACAATTTTCTGAGTTTTTATCTATTTTCTATGAATTTTTGAAGCATTTTTCATTCTTAGAGGCATTTTAGTAATTTTACACCTACATCATCCACTTTTTCTCCACTTTTCACTCATTTATATTTTTCTAGATTTTTTCCAAATTTTTGGCATTTTTAGTGTATTTTTTGAAAATAGTCTGAAAAACCCGAAAACAGTCGAAAACAGTCCAGATTAGCCCGGATTATTCCGGAACCTCGTGGAATCTCCCATAATCCAAAATATTACGATAATATTACGTAACCATCCACTGATTCCCGTAATCGTATCATAATCGCATAATATCTCGGAGATTCACGCGCACAATAAGCAAAAAAATCGGCCTAGACACAGCTGGACCTGCGCCTAGACGCAGGTCACAAATACTGACCTGCGTCTAGACGCAGGTCATGTAACAGGACCTGCGCCTAGGCGCAGGTCTTTTGTTCTCCGGGGTCGATTTTTGCCTCTCCTCGCCTATAAATACGGCCCTTGTCCGGCCTTTCAAAAGGACGAAAAAACTTCTACTTCTCTCTCTGCTACACATATTCTCTCTCTAAAAATCATTCAAAACTCTGTCAAAATCAATTCAAAGCTCTGTCACTCAGCATTTGGGCGTACTAATTTCGAAACCGTTATCGACCGTCGCACATTCCGGTACACATTTCTGAGACCCTTTTTATTCAATGTCAACATGCTTTCTTTCGTTTTAATTTTCATTTTAATCTTTGATTTGGTTTGATCATGATAATATGTGATTTTTCCTGTTCCGTTCATGCCGATCTATGTTTTTAATTCATGTATTTTTTTTTTCTTTTTATCTGCAATTTGTAAATCATGTCATGCCTTAATTTTCGCATATTTCATGTCGTCTCCATGTATATTTTCCATGCTTATTTTTAATTCGCATCATTCCGTTTAGCTTTTTATTTATTTTGATTGCACGGGATTCGAGGTACGTTCGCATTTTCCATGCCATCATCATGTTGGATTGCTTTTTTTTTTTTTTTTTTTATATATGATTTATTTGATTTGAATCTTGATTTCTCATCCGGATTTTTGGCTTCATTCTAGCATTTTAATATTGACTAATTCCAAAGTGGTCACAAAATAATTTTAGGCTAATTTGTGCATTAATCTGAACCGACTTAGTTATTTGCAAATTAGGGCTAAAATTAAGTTATCTCTGTTGCTTTGAAATTGAACAATGATCTTACAAAAGAGACCTAGTAGAGACCGCTTGCAGGCGGGCGGGCCCAATGCACGATTGGCTCGTAACCTGTCCCCGAACCCATACTCTGGTGCACGACCATATGGGACCGATTGCTCCTGGCTTTCGGTACTTCTTCGGTGTCCGTGGACCGTATAAACGCTCGGTGGCAACTCCTACTAGTCTGTATTCACGTACGGCGTTAACGAGCATTCAAATCAAACTCGTGACGTAGGCGGCCGGGTAAAAACGACCCCTACAGTTTGGCAACTCTGCTGGGGAATATCACTCCTTAGTGGTGTGGACAAACTTGAAAAGTCTCGTAAGATCATTATTCAATTTTTGAGCATGTGACATAGTGACCTTCCGCATAAGGTCACACTTAGGCCCACGTCTCATATGGGCATGTTCTATGCTCGAGACCGACCCCGGGGGGTTTGATTATGGTTACTTGTGGTGCCCGACCACAATGATCATAGCCGGCCAATCCCAGCCATGATCATGCCCGATGAGATCATAATAAGGAATCTATTAACCATGTGTCATTCAAAATGAAGAATGATCATATCGGTTCATTTTTCTTTAGCCATAGTACCTTTTGACCACCCAGGACTGACCTTAAAAGACCCATCATTTGCATATTCTAGGACTAGTGTGTTATGTGTGCATTTGGCCCATTAGTCTAGCTCAGCCCTATTGACTTCACTCATCAACCTCAAGGATAACTCAATGTCAAGCCCACAGTCCAAATCACCAGTCCAGTTCAATAAGTCTCATCTCTTTAGCCCATTCCCCAGTCAAGTTCTTTGTCCAAGTCCAGCTCACAATCCACAGTCCATTTCCCCAGTCCAAGTCCTTAGTCCAGTTCTCAAAATGGGGTCCATGTCCTAGCCCAGTCCAGCTTTCCAGAGTCCAGACACACTTTAGTTTGCCATAGGTTCAGTTCACCTAACATTCTCAGCACAGTTCAGTCTCAGCACAGTTCACCGCAGGTCTCATCTCAGTCCAGTCCATCAAGTCTAGATAGTCCTAATTAGACATAGGTCCAACTTAGACTCGTCCCGTTCACAAGTGGTCCTAACTAGACATAGGTTCACTTTAGCTCTCTTCAGTGTCAGTCACAAACCAAAAGCCTTATACCTAAGACAAAACTAGGTTCAGGCTTAGGTCCATCCAGTTCACATTCAAACACAGTCCAGTGTCAGCTCCTCCGCATTCACATTTTAGAACAGGGTTCTTTTGGTTTCAGCTTCAATAATCATAAGCTCCTTCGATTGGCCCAAAAACGCAATGAGAAGTCTTAAGCCCATCTCCACAAAACCCATCCATATCACAAAAGACCATGTCCATTGACCCTTCATCATCTTCCATAGACACAAAAAAAAAGATCAATGACACCTTAACCCAAGTGAAGAATGACCGAGCACCACAATCACAAAGGCCCAACACCACATACAAATAGCCCAAACATCCAGTCCAGTCCACCTCCAACCCTATGAGTCACCCCAAAGCATGGTTCAGTGAACCATGCGGCCTTCCTGTGAGTTAAATCAATGAGTCTTCATCCTAGCCCACTGACCCTTTCACTTCCCATCTCGAGTCTATGTCATACACACTTTGACCTTTCCACTTTCCACCGAATGGCCCGCCACATTTCCATATCCTCCAATGTCATTTTCCAACTCTATGCAGGTCCAATCACTTACACGACTTCAATTGATCAATTAATAAAACTAGCACCTTCACACACTGACCTCACTACACTTCCACACACTGACCTCACAAGCAATATCAACAATCACTTTCACACACGACCTCACGAGGACATGCTTTCAAACGGTCAATGGCAAGTCATATTGGGAGAACGATGCAATGGCCTCAAAATAAACAAATCAAAGCCCAGGCCCAACTCAATTACAATTCATAACGGAGTACAAGAGATTAAATGGCAGCACTCATAATCAAGGCTCATTCGCACCTAAGGGGGTTAAACGCCAAAGATCATTTGAAAGCATTGTCCAGAGCAACAAAAGACAGCAACCTCATTCAAGCAAAAGTCGAGGCAAAAAAAAAATAAAAATAAAATCAGACCCAAAGAACTACGATGGTCTGATTCCGCAAGGATACGTAAGAAGCCTCTACTCGAGGTCCGACCACGTTAATAAAAAATCAAACAAAGCCTAGCTGCCGAGTGATTCTACCTGCTAAGAGTTCGACAATAACATTTGCTAATCTTTGACCCGTACATAGACTCAATCTTGAACCCACATTTCTAGCCAACCCTACATCTTAGTCACATCTATTTTCAACCTTAGTCACAAATTTTTGGCCTTTCTATTTTTTCGAACCCTATCCCATTCTTTGGTCACCTCCAAAGACTCATTGACTAAACTCTCCAGGAGGTAAAGCCATCTAACTCTACTTAGGGTTAGCACATTATATTTGGGGGCTCATCACCATGTTGTCCCTGTTCCTGTCTCTTCACAACATCTTCTTCACTTAGGGGCTCCTCCGTTTCTATGATCTAACCGTCTCAGGTCTATCTTATCAAACTGAAATCAAGGAACTCCGTCCATGGACCCCATGTCTTCTTCACATCTCAGTTCAAATTAAGTCAAACTCCGTGTCTAGGTCATACCATGTCTAGAACAACCTCTGATTACAAGTCGCTTTCATGTCATCCTCATCAGCACCCCGTGACAAGACATTGAGTTATCCTGTCTCCTCCACTGCATGGACATCATCCTAACTTGCAATAATCCCAGACCTTTGTGAGTCAATCTTGCCCAGACCTACACTGAACCAAAATAATCTTACTATCACAGATCACTGTCAAAGCTCATACAACTACAATATCCAGTTCAAACTCAGACTCAGTTTACTTTTTCCTGTGATAAACCCGACCTTCACAGGGCTGCGTGGCATAAATCTGACCTTTCCACTCTTCTTTGTGCGATAAATCTGACCTTCGCACTCACCGACTCAGACACCGACCCAGACTCTTTACCTGTGATAAACCTGACCTTCACAGGGTTACGTGGCATAAATCTAACCTTGCCACTCTTTTGTGCGATAAACCTGACCTTCGCACTCACTGAGACACCGACACCGACTCAGACACCGACCCAGACTCTTTACCTGTGATAAACCTGACCTTCACAGGGTTACGTGGCATAAATCTAACCTTGCCACTCTTTTGTGCGATAAACCTGACCTTCGCACTCACTGAGACACCGACACCGACTCAGACACCGACCCAGACTCTTTACCTGTGATAAACCCGACCTTCACAGGACTGCGTGGCATAAATCTGACCTTGCCACTCTTCTTTGTGCGATAAATCTGACCTTCGCACTCACCGACTCAGACACCGACCCAGACTCTTTACCTGTGATAAACCTGACCTTCACAGGGTTACGTGGCATAAATCTGACCTTGCCACTCTTTTGTGCGATAAACCTGACCTTCGCACTCACTGAGACACCGACATCGACTCAGACACCGACCCAGACTCTTTACCTGTGATAAACCCGACCTTCACAGGACTGCGTGGCATAAATCTGACCTTGCCACTCTTCTTTGTGCGATAAATTTGACCTTTGCACTCACCGACTCAAACACCGACCCAGACTCTTTACCTGTGATAATTCCGACCTTCACAGGGCTGCATGGCATAAATCTGACCTTGCCACTCTTTTTCGTGTGATAAATCTGATCTTCGCACTCGCCGACACCGACACCAACGCCGACTCAGACTCTTTTCCTGTGATAAATCCGACTTTCACAGCAGGATTGCGTGGCATAAATCTGACCTTGCCACTCCTTTTCAATCATATCTGTCACTTCACTGTTACACTTCACTGTTGACATTTCTCACTGTTTACACTTCACTCCATTTCTTTTTCCTTGATTACATGTTTGTGTGTTTGCTTGTTGCATGCTCGTTCGATTGTCAAATCAATTGGCTTTTGAACATCACTTTTAACATCAAGTTGCACCGGTCTCAAAGGGGTTAGCTCATCAGTTATTTCCTTTGGGATCCGCATAGATAAGTCGCGTAGCGCACCTTTGACCTTCGTCTTACAAGACTTCATCTCTCCAGACTCGGTCAAAGGGGGGGCTAACTGTAAACACCTAATTCTAGCACCTCAATTAGCTCCCAACGGTCAATGATGAATGTACCCTGTTGCACAGGTCCGGTCTTGAGCTAGTATGCCAAAATGCCACCTCTTTACCCATCTCATACCACTCTCACGCTGTTTATAGGCATTTTAGAGGCTCAAGACTTGTTTTAGGATTTTTCGGACATTTTTTAGGATTTTTATGAATTATTTTTCATGCATATTTATTTTCTAAGGGCATTTTAGTCACTTTTCATTGAATCAAATAATTTTCCTAGGTTAATTGCATTTTTCTAGAATTTTTAGTATTTTTTCCACAATTTTCTGAGTTTTTATCTATTTTCTATGAATTTTCGAAGCATTTTTCATTCTTAGGGGCATTTTAGTAATTTTACACCTACATCGTCCACTTTTTCTCCACTTTTCACTCATTTATATATTTCTAGAATTTTTACATTTTTTTTGGCATTTTTAGCGTTTTTTTTTAAAATAGTCCGAAAAACCCGAAAACAGTCGAAAACAGTCCAGATTAGCCCGGATTATTCCGGAACCTCGCGGAATCTCCCATAATCCAAAATATTACGATAATATTACGTAATCATCCACTGATTCCCGTAATCGTATCATAATCGCATAACATCTCGGAGATTCACGCGCAAAATAAGCAAAAAAATCGGCCTGGACACAGCTGGACCTGCGCCTAGACGCAGATCACAAATACTGACCTGCGCCTAGGTGCAGGTCTTTTGTCCTCCGGGGTCGATTTTTGCCTCTGCTCACCTATAAATACGGCCCTTGTCCGGCCTTTCAAAAGGACGAAAAAACTTCTACTTCTCTCTCTGTTATACATATTCTCTCTCTAAAAATCATTCAAAACTCTGTCAAAATCAATTCAAAGCTTTGTCACTCAGCATTTGGGCGTACTAGTTTCGAAACCGTTATCAACCGCCGCACATTCCGGTACACATTTTTTAGACCCTTTTTATTCATTGTCAACATGCATTCTTTCGTTTTAATTTTCATTTTAATCTTTGATTTGGTTTGATCATGATAATATGTGATTTTTCCTGTTCCGTTCATGCCGATCTATGTTTTTAATTCATGTATTTTTTTTTCATTTTATCTGCAATTTGTAAATCATGTCATGCCTTAATTTTCGCATATTTCATGTCGTCTCCATGTATATTTTCCATGCTTATTTTTAATTCGCATCATTCCGTTTAGCTTTTTATTTATTTATTTATTTTGATTGCACGGGATTCGAGGTACGTTCGCATTTTCCATGCCATCATCATGTTGAATTGTTTTTTTTTTTTTAATTTTTATATATGATTTATTTGATTTGAATCTTGATTTCTCATCCGGATTTTTAGCTTCATTCTAGCATTTTAATATTGACTAATTCCAAAGTGGTCACAAAATAATTTTAGGCTAATTTGTGCATTAATCTGAACCGACTTAGTAATTCGCAAATTAGGGCTAAAATTGAGTTATCTCTGTTGCTCTGAAATTGAACAATGATCTTACAAAAGAGACCTAGTAGAGACCGTTTGCAGGCGGGCGGACCCAATGCACGATTGGCTCGTAACTTGTCCCCGAACCCATAATCTGGTGCACGACCATATGGGACCGATTGCTCCTGGCTTTCGGTACTTCTTCGGTGTCCGTGGACCGTATAAACGCACGGTGGCGACTCCTACTAGTCCGTATTCACGTACGTCGTTAACGAGCATTCAAATCAAACTCGTGACGTAGGCGGCCGGGTAAAAACGATCCCCATAATAGCACCTTCAATTCATAGCATCAACACGGCAATCACATTCGCAATCATATAACACTAGAACACATCGCACAATCAGATTCGCAGCGGAAAACATATCATAACTAAACCATATTCTCTAGCTAGGGTCACCTCAAGACTCTAGACTCCATAAAGTGTGACAACTCATTCTTCATTATTTGTTTCTTAATCTTTCTTCGGTCCAACTTCAACGTACAACAATCGCACTCCATCGTTCCAATGGTCCGACTTCAACGTACGACAAATGTACTTCATCGTTCCATTGGTCTAACTTCAACATACGATTATTGCACTCCATTGTTCCATTAATCCTTTAATTATCTTTGATTGGTCCAACTTCAACGTACCACAGTTGTACTCCACCATTCCAATGGTCCAACTTCAACGTACGACAAATGTACTTCATTATTCCACTGGTCCGACTTCAACATACAACTATAGCACTCCATTGTTCCATTATTAATAACATTATCTTTCATTAACCAATTCATCATCTTTCATCAATATTTATTATGTATTTTATATGGTGCTCATACCGGCCGTCAATTCCTTAATTATCGGCATAACTGTCCATCAATTCCAATTATCAGTGTATGCCAGCCGTCAATTCCTTATACCCGGTAGAGTATACCATAATTTGAAGTACTAGGTGACCGTAATTGGAATTGAGATGTTCGAAATCCCACGAAAGAGAGGTGCGACACGTATATCGGTCATCTTAAATACCAAGTCTTTCCTAGCCAGAGATCGAAACAAGACAATATCCTCTTACTCTGTTTCCTTTCCTTCATAATTATATTATTAATATTTTATTTAAACTCATAACTTTGACTCTAAATCAACCCAACTTATCACTTAGTCAACCCTAGGTCAAACATTCTAACTTTGACTCTAAATCAACCCAACTTATCACTTAGTCAACCCTAGGTCAAACATTCTAACTTTGACTTCTAGACTTAATAACAACTTAGACAATCATATCAATTCACAATCATCAATACACACGGCAATTTCATGAATAAATAATAAACAAAAATATAATTCAAGAATTTAATTAATTAATTCCAACCAATAACAATAATTATTTTAGACCATCTTCATAAAAATCCATGCTTTAATAATAATTCAAGATTCTAATTAATTAAATTAAATAACAATAATTAAAATAGACTAACCTTATAAAAATCCAACCTTTAAACATTGATCAAGAATTTCGAACCAAAATTCAAGGAAGATAATTATCACATTCGACATTCATCACAATCAATCAAGATTCAAGGCAAGAACATACTTGGAACATAAAATCATGACAAACATTTAATAAAACAACATAGAACTTGTAAACAATTCGGCCATCATGGATTTATCATCAAACAAGTAATTTTAATCTATTCTAAAATTATTCTAAGCAATTCTAACTTGTTCTATTAATTATATAATTAATTGATTCACAGATTAGGTAAAACATCTAATTACCTCAATTGATGGGTCAAGATTCGAAGGTGGTGGATGTTTTGGTCGTGTATGATACTCGAATAAGGTTGGTGTTGTTCTCTTTGTTTCTTGCTTCAATCTTTTTGTGATGGTTTGTTGCGAGCTTCAAGATTATTTAATGTGAAGTTTTTATTTGTAGAAGAGAAAAGAAGGAATAGAAAAATATTGATGTTTGGTGTTTGATGGTGTTGTGAGTTTTGAAGAGCAAGGGAGGGTTTTTATAGATGCTGGATGGTTGGCTGAACTCCTAAAATTTAGGAGAGAAAAATATAAAAGTATGATCTTCTCTTAGATATGTTTTTAGATTAATAGAAATAAACAAATTAATTAAAAGGGTTAAATAAAAGGATTTGGGCCGTGTGGGGCTAAGGGGTTAAGGGCTAATTTGGGCTTTGGTCCTAGATTGACAAAGCAAGGTAAAGGGTTTGGGCTTGGTTTTTAGTTCGGTTAGAATATTTTGCCCATCAAATTAAGTAATTAAATAATAAATAAAAATTTAAAATAGCCTAAAATTTCGGGTTATTACATGTTGTCTCAAATGGGGCGGAATGAACTTGTCACTAGTGGATCCCCCTTACTTAGAACCGGAAACTCCTCCCTAATGTTGGTTAGAGCCCCATTGATTGTTGTTGAAGCCTTGTTGAGGTGGACTCCCTTGATGAAATTGATCACCAAGTTGACCATGAAATTGATTGCCATAACCTTGGTTGTAGCTTTGACCAAAACCTTGATTGAAGCCTTGCCCGAATCCTTGGTTGAAGCCTTGAGAATCCCATTGCCTTTGCCCTTGGTTGAAGTTTTGATGTTGATAGCCTTGATTGATTCTCATAGCTTGGATGACCATACCCTTGATTGTTAGAGAAACCCCGGTTACCAAACCCTTGGACGCCTCTAGGACCCCCTTGGTTGCCATCATACCTTATACCAATAGGCGCAACATGCTCCGGATCGGCTCCCCCACAATATGAAGCATCATGATTTGTGCCCCTACATATCTCACAAGAATAGTGAAAAACTTGTTGACATTGCCTTGAGGATGAACTATCTCCCTTGCCAAGTTTTTTATCGATGATATTCTCCATGAAAGCCTTCAAAGTGTCCGGATCTAGCTCAAACTTCCCACTCTTTTTTACTTGAGAAGGAACTTGAGCTTGTGATGTCGCCCTTCTTCGAGTGCTTCAAGCATAGTCTTGAATCACCTCTTCAACCTTCTCCTCAAGTTGAGCTTGGGGAATGGTCTTGAGTTGACCACCCACCCCCGCATCAAGTTGAGCCTTAGAAACAGGATCAAGTGCATCATAGAATATCCGCATTAACATAAGCTTGGCAATATCATGATGTGGGCAAGCTCATTGGAGCTCTTTGAATCTTTCCAATGCTTCCCCTAATGACCCATTGGGCTCTTTCTCAAAACTCATTATCTTTCTTCTCAAATCCGCGGTCTTATCTTCCAGGATGAACTTCTTGAGGAAAGCCTTAGCTACTTCCCCCCATGTTGTTAATGAATTGGGCCTCAAGTGCTTGAGCCATGACTTAGCCTTTCCGGTTAAAAATTCCCAGAACAAGTGCATACGGATGTAGTCTTGCGAAACTTCACTTGTTTGGATCATTGGACAAAGCTCTAAGAAACGATCGAGATGAGCTATTGGATCTTCATTAAAATTGCCAGAAAATTGGTCCTCTTGCACCATCCTTGTGTATTGAGGATGAATGGTGAAATTGGATGTTGTGGTCGGAAGTTGAAGACCACCGGTGAGCTCATAGACCCCGGGATTCCCGAAGTCTCTAAAAAGAGTGTTGTCGTTGCCACCACCCCCGGCCAGTGCCAAATCTGGCTCTACAAACACAGTTTCCCGTTCTTCGCCCAAACTTGAAGTATGAACTTGACGGTTATGATGAAAAGCCCATTCAATCTCAGAGATTTCCGGAAACAAGGGCAAGTTCTAGGATCTCGTGTGCATACAAAACCAAAGCTAAAGAAGAGATTAGAAATGACAATCACAATTATTTAAAAGAAAACAAAAACAAAATGAAACCAATAACTCGGATAAAAAAGTTCACAACCGAAACCGAAAAGAGTTCCCCGGCAACGGCGCCAAAATTTGATTGGCTCCTAGGGTGTCGTGGCCCTAGTTGCCTAGCAAATATACAATTTATATGACCTAACAACTAACACGTAGTATTAGCAAAGTTAGGGTCGATCCACAAGGAACTAATACGGACTAGTCGTAACCAAGTTGATCCAAGGGTCTATTTTTTGTTGAGTGAAAAGTGGTTTTGAATCGAAATCTAAAACAAATTGAATTGAAAACTATACCAATTGAATTGAAAAACTAAACAAATTGAAAACCAAATGACTAAAAATTCTAAGGATTAGACTTCTTAATGTTATTTCAATCGGAGGAATTACAATCATTGAATTAACTTATGTTCGATTATTATCTCAATTGCAAAGTGAATATTCAAAAAACACTAACGAAATCAATCCCAAAACCCTCTCTCGATTAGGCAATATAAATTTCTAGGAGATGCTAAATTAACCTCTCTCGATTAGCCAAGTTAGCAAAACCTAAAATCGAGTTCATCAAATACTTTTATCAATTCACAATCCTAATTACTATCTCTAGCAATTAAGAAATTCTCATGGAAATCTTGAAAGCAATTATCAAAATCATCAATAATCACAAAACTCAACATGAACACTTCACTAAGATATCATGCAAGGTTCAAGAATTCTAGAGAAAATACATTCAAGATTATTCAAACACTTAACCAATCCAATGATTAACCTCCTAAATCAATAACATCAAGTTATCCAATCCCTAGAAAAAGAACTACTCACTCAATGAAGCCATTAAAACTAAACTCATGAATTTCAATTAAATCTATTCTAAGAAGCAAAAACTAATTTAATCAAATCTAAAATAACAAAAAGTTGTAAGAAATTGCAATCTAAACATTAATGGAAAACATACAAAACCTGGATTGGAAATCAAATGTAGCCAAGGAGTCTTGAGATTAAAATGGAGAACAAAGATTGAAGAAGAACAAAACTAATCTCACTACTTTGATTAATGGAATTCTAAGAAATTTTTGAGAGAGTTTTTTCTACTCGAGAGTTTCTTGAGTACAAAACGAAAGAGAGTGTAAAATCTATCAATATAGTCTCAAAATAAAGCTTAAAACCCCCAAAAACTAAACTCTAAAAATTAAGCAATACACACGGCCAAAATCAGGAGTTTTCACGAGTTGCAGGATCGTGCACGGTCGTGCAGTAATAAGTTGCACGACCGTGCAGTTGAACCCTGCACGGTCGTGGCGAAACGAAGGTTAATTTTCACGACCATACAATGTTTGCCTGCACGGTCGTGCACTCCAAAAAGGTCTCTCTGACATCTGTACGAGTGATCTGCACGACCGTGCAGTTGAACCTTGCACGATCGTGATCTTAGGAAGGAGGGGTTGCACGATCGTGCAGACTTTGCCTGCACGGTCGTGCACCCATTTTTGAGCAATCTGGAGTCTGCACGACTGTGCACGGTCGTGTGGTCTTCATTCTTGGCCCTCCTTGCTTCCTAAGTGCTTCGAAACGCCTCGGTGCTAATCCCAGCTCCTCAGGATCCGTTCGGGACCCCTCACGACCCATACAAATCCCAAAATTACCTGCACAAAACACGATACAACTTAAACAAACATATTTTGGCTGAATTATTAAGAAAAAAAATGCTCAAAATACAAGCTAAAAGAAGCTAAGAAATAGGTCCTAAATGGACCGATCAATGTCCTAAAAGAATGGGAATTAAAATTAAGAAATGAAAAGTACGTTCAAACAATTTTACAAATACATGAAAGGTTTACTTCTTACCCCATTGTACTGATCCTGCATACAAACGGCAAAGTCCTTAATGACAATAAGCATTAAGGCTCTTGATTATAACTAACCTACATTAATCTAAACATTATTATTAACCAACCATATGGATTTTATATACCCCATGTAAAACATATAATGAAACCAATATTAGTAGTCTTACTTGTCACAAGGATTGCTGAACACAACTTCAATACAAGGCCACGAGGATATCATTTCAGTTTTGGGCAAACCAACAACAAGTTTCCCAATCATTTTGGCCTACAAAGATGTCGTGTGTAAATAAACATGATGTAATAAAACCAAAAAAAATAAACAAAACCATAAAAAAAAATTAAAATTCATAGAACCATTTTCATGGAAGCTTTTCTTTGACTTTGAACAAGTGTAGCTGTAGGATCAATAAGCCGTATTTCTTTTCTGTTAAAAGAAAAACATATTGCCCAACATTTTCCAAAGGAAGTAACTGAACAAAGACCTACGTAATTTAAACCATTATTTACAAAAATATATGTTATAAACCATTATTTACAAAAATATGTGTAAGGAATTTATACCGAATTTAACTCAGCGGCATTGCTAGGGTTGAGTTGGGAGCTGTGGGTCTTCAGGATTTCTTTTTGGGTGATTTTGGAAGACAAAACATCCTTCTACAATAACATTATTGATTTAAAAAATCTACTAATGACAATTAAATTACACTTGTATAATGTATTGGTTTAACTAGTTACAGAAAATTTAGGTGTCAACATCAGTCGCTAAGCACGGCCAATCCACTTCTCAGCCCAAACTTTGGTATAAAGTCGGCTCACTGTAGCAACGTAATGTTGATTGAACACAATTTAGAACAAGAGTAAATATTGCGGGAAAAATATTTACACAACAAACTTCGGAAAAATTAAATGAATACCTGTTTGTCGACCATAGATGATGATGATGCAAAACCAACAGAATGAGAGATACTTACCTCCTCCACACCACACCTGAGTATTACTGGATTGAACCTATATGACAAAAGTAAGTGAATTAGCATGCAAGGGAAAATGAAATTGAATTACAAAGTTACTTGTAGTATATAATTTACGATGGAATACGAATTGGCCCCTCCAAGACTAGTCTCACAACCTTCTTTCTGTTAATCCTGCATGATTTAGGAAGCCATGCATGATTCCTATGTGGCTCCCGATTTGTTCTCATGACGTCCTCCTCGTATTCATCGTCATCGTGCGCTTTGTCCTCTGTACCAACTCTTTGGAGAATCACCTTCAAACTCTCATCCCTTCTAAACATTCTTGTCAAAACCTCTGTGTTGTCATCATCATCTTCATCTTCTTCATGTTGTTGTTGTTGTTGATCATGATGCTATTGTTGTTTTTGTTCTTCATGTTGTTGTTGTTGTTGTTCAAGTTGTTGTTCTTGTTTTTACTGTTGTACGTTGTTGTGGTTCATGTTACTGTTGCTAATGTTGTTGTTGTTCAACTTGTTGTTCTTGTTTTTCCTGTTGTTGTTGTTGCTGATGTTGTTATTGTTGTTATGGTTGTTGCTGTTGTGGTTGTTGCTGATGTTGTTGTTGTTGTTGTTGCTGAGGCTGTTGTGGTTGTTGTTGTTGTTGCTGAGGCTGTTGTGGTTGTTGTTGTTGTTGTTGTGGTTGTTGATGTTGTTGTTGTCGTGGCTGTTGTGGTTGTTGTGGTTGTTGTGGTGGTGGCTGTTGTTGTTGTGGAAGTTGCAATTCCATAAGCACATCTTCATAATCCTCCTCAAAATGATGTTGGGGGTGACTGAGGTGTCTGTGGTGAATGTGGTTGGGGTTGTTGGGGTGACTGAGGTTCGCCTTGTTCTTTGTAAAAACAACATAACACAAATAAAAAATATTAAATGGTGACAAAGACAACAAATCAAATGCCCAAAACAAAGATTACCTTCCTCCACTCTCCTCCTCTTGGCCTCTCTACGCTCATTGGGGTTGCCCCTGTCATTTTGTTCAGCTTTTTTTTTCCTTTTAGATGTATGCTTCTTTGCGTAGATGTAATTCTCATCATCATTACCCCCCTCAGTATGTCCAGGAATAGTATCACGTGCTACTTGAGGATGAGCTTCACCATATGCAATATTTAGGCACTATGGCATATAAAACGAGAATTGTAGATAAAAACAAGTTATCAACACAAATGACAAATCAAACACAACTTTTTATTAAAACTTACTCCTAGCTTGCCATAATCACCGGTGTCAAGCTTATCCTCTTCCTTCTCTATGTTTATCTTTTGCGTGTTCCAATACTTGATCCTAGGACGCAAACCCCAAGCAATAGGCTTCCTCTTAAGCCTATCAAGATAGAAAATCTGGTTGACCATTAATTAGCAACCAACCATTATACAAAAGAACAATAATAATAACCATATCAACTACAAACTCACCACCAAAAATATTGTGCAACCAGCACAGCCTGATGCAAACCCATAAGTTTCAAAACTCTTTTCAAACATCTCAAGTAAAATAAGAGGTGCTCAAAGACAAGACCACACCAGTCATACTCACTTGCCCGATCAAACACTGTTACTGCAGGTAGAAGCTTGGAGGAAAAAGTATAGAATTGGGTTCGGCAAAGAACCTCATTTAAAGCAAACATTAAAAAGGCCCTCTTAAATTCAGCCTTAGAAACATCTGGGTCAGTAACTGCATTCACAAGTGTTTTGCCCTCGATGCGCCTCTTCCCAGAGGATGTCTTGGTACCATAAAGATCCCAATTAAATTCGATCAATTTTGCTCTTGCTTGCTTCTTTGGGCACCTTCTTCTGGCCAAGTGGAAAACCCAAAATCCAATGGATCTGATTCTTTGACAATGGAAACCTGACTCCATTGCTTGAAACAAGCTCGTTGTTTTTTACATCGACACAAGAAGCTAGCCACTAGCATAAATTTCTAGGCAGACGGGCGTCAACAAAAGCAAACAACGTTCCGAAACCCATTTCTTTCACCCATTTATAATTTCCTTTTGAGCGAAGAAAATGTTTCAATAACGTTACTAAATTTCTCTATCTGACATGGTACCGTCAGAGTACCATTCATATTTTCTGAAAAATTGTTCACTACTAACTTTTGCATTTTAACTCTTTGACAGATCTTAAGACGATCATCGTCCTAAAGACAAACCCACAAAAACGAATTTTATTTCAATTTTTTATATACCAATGAATCATATCAAAATCAACTACAAAAGTAAAAATCAAGACAACATAACATTAAAGACAATTTCAATGATTGATTGAAAAGAATAATAAACCCTAAAATATACGACTAGGCTCAGTTTTCACAAAATTCAACAAAAATTCATGAACATTCATGAAATGCAACCAAAAAAACTACAATATAAGTTAAAGAAATTCACCAAAATATTCTACTAAATATTTCTCTATCCGACATGGTACCGTCGGAGTGTCATTCATATTTTCAGAAAAATTCTTCACTACTAACTTTTGCATCTTAACTCTTTGACATACCGTAAGCTGATCATCGTCCTAAAAACAAACACACAAAAACGAATTTTATTTAAATCCAATACAATTTTTAGCTACTGATGTTCATAGGCAAAAAATAAGTGTCCCTAATGAAAATACAATAGTAGTCTTCTTCGACTATTTTGTTCAACCCACATCATTTTCTACCCAAAAATTATAAATTTCAACCTTAAAAATTGTATATTCATAACAAGCAATTCAAGACAACATAACATCAAACAAGGGAGATATTTTGTTTAAGATAATTTCAATGATTGAAAAACAACATTAAACCCTAAAAATACGACTATTTTGTTTAAGAGATTTTAAAAAATCAAATTTACAAATTGAAACCAACAAAATTCTAAAAAAATTCATGAACATTCATAAAATCCAACAAAAATACTACAATAAATACTTAAAACAAAGAGATGTATCAACTAAACATAACACAGTTCCACCTACAAAATTCGTTTCCTACCCAAAATGCTAAATGATTTAACAATTAAAACCCAACAATGCAACAAATAAACTCAATTATAAACTCAAATTAAAGATATATCAAATAAAAAATCAAAATTTCTATGAATAAACCATGAAAGATAAATCAATGAGCATGCAAGTAGTTCGAAAAAAAAAAGACATTTTAGAAATACCTGAATTGTGGAGGAACTCGCATGCCCTGACATTTCAACGGAATTCGAGCTTCAACTTTGAGCTTGAGCTTTAATTCGAGCTTGAGCTTGAGATTCGAAAATACCTGAGCTTGAATCGTGTTTTGCAAATTCGAGCTTCACCTTGAGCTTGAGCTTCAGATTCAACAGTGCGAGAGAGAGAAAATGAAAGTGAGGAGGAAGGAGAAAGAGAAAGAGAAAGAGATTCAAACTGAGAATGAAAGAGAGAGAGGATGAAAGAGATAGGACGTCGTAGAGTGAGGAAAGACAAGGAAAACGTCCGCTACAAGTTGTGAGCCACGCAAGAAATTAATTGCCACTCTACATCGAACTAATTACGAAATTGCCATGCTAAACCATTTAGCTGCTAATAGAATATCGTCCCTCCTCTTTTCTAATCTTAGTTCTATCATACTAATTTAGTTACACAAGACATTAAAGTGTTAGCTATACAAACTATAAAGTACTTTTTTCATATATCAACATCCAGCATAGTTAAATCTTAACTTATAGAAGATAGGACTTGACAAATTATTTTAATTCATATGTATTCAAATGAATTAAATGGATACATTAATTTGTGATTTGTTTTAATACTGAGTACGTAAAATTGATGTCAAAAATTTCACTATATATATATATACTATAGAGTAGATAATATATTTTATTATATTTGTAGGCGGGGGGGAAAGAATGGGAAGATTATCACTGAGACTCACCCTCTCACTCTCAGTGGTGTCACTCATTTGCGGAGTTTTCCAATTCAGAATTGCAGCAGCAAAAACCCCATTTCCAAGGCATAAGATTCAATTAGAGTATCCATGTAACCCACCTCAAGATATATACCCATTTTGCAACACTTCTCTTGACTTGTCAAGCAGATCACATTCCCTACTTTCACACCTCACACTGCCTGAAAAAATCAGTTACCTGTGCAACAATTTTTCAGGCATTCCCAGGCTAGGAATTCCCCCTTTTCAGTGGTGGTCTGAAGCTCTTCACGGAATTGCCGCAAATGGTCCCGGAATCACTTTCAATGGGCCAATTAAATCAGCTACGATGTTCCCTCAAGTGCTTAATTCAGCTGCTTCTTTTAATCAAAGCTTGTGGTTTGAAATTGCTTCTGCAATTAGTGTTGAAGGCAGAGCAATGTACAATTCTGGGCAAGCTGGGTTGACTTTTTGGGCACCCAATATTAACATTTTTAGGGACCCTAGATGGGGTAGAGGCCAGGAGACTCCTGGGGAGGACCCACTTGTTGTTTCCTCTTTTGCAGTTGAGTTTGTCAAGGGTTTTCAGGGGGACTCTGAGTATCTTAGGAAGAATAGATTGTTGGAAGAAAATTATGGTGATGCTACTGGATTGTTGATGCTTTCTGCTTGTTGTAAGCATTTTACTGCTTATGATCTCGAAAAATGGGGCAATTTCACCAGATATACCTTCAATGCTGTGGTAATATGCTCTCCTCTTTTAAGTTTTGTTGTGTTGCCGCTCTAATGTTGGGGCAATTTCAGTATTGATAACTTGTATCCAGGAGTGTTGAGAGAATGAGCTTATGGTTTTTGTGTTTATAACTCATCAAATGTTGAATTCTATATGAGTAAATGTATGACTTTATATGTATATTAGGGCATTAGCTGTCATATAAAGGATAGAGAAAGCTAGAGCATCTCTGAAAATGTACACAATAAACAACTATTAAGCCATCAACATGGGACTTACAAAGCAATTGAAGTTGTCTGGAGAAACCAAAGGTCACCCTTGTCTTTTGTACGGAGTTACAATAAACAACAATTAAGCCATCTCGTAGCTTGTTGTAATTTAGGGTGCGTTTGATTCATCTGAAATTTTCTGATCTGGTCTGATATGATTTGAATTTTTCTGATTGTAGTTATTATTATAGTTATAATTTTTTTGTTCTGATCAGAATTTTTTGAAAATAAGCACATGAATGCTTATTTAAGTTAAATTAAACGCACCTTTGGTATTTGATTCATTGTTACATGGTCTTGAATTCGATTCAAAATGGGGTACAAATTCGGTTACACTATAGTAGAGGTGGTAATTTGATTGTTAAGGTCGGGTGCGTGCCGAGTCATTTTGGGTAAGGGCCGTTCCTATTTTGGGTCAGAGTGGGTTTGGGTTTGGGTTTGTGTCAAATATATTACAAGACATAATAATCAATACTGCAAGAATTTGATTTTGGGTATTTCGGGTTGGGTTAAACCACTGTTGCTTTTGAAATATTGTCATGTCCAAAAGATGAATGTGACAGATGTTCATGTCAAATTGGATGTGTAGGGATATAAAGAATTATAAAATAAGAAATGGAGTAGTATCGGTTTATCCGCGCAATTTCTAAATAAGGCTATAGCACAATAACCGCAACAATTTATATCTTTTTAAATTTGAAATAATTTTAGACCTAAAATGACCAAAACACCTCTAAACTTAGAAACATAAACAAACACTATACCCTTTTAAATTTTACACATTCTCCTACGTTAGTGCTGGATATTCTCCTAACCTTATTTTAAGAAAAAGTCTCTAAGGAACCGCGCTAACTCAATTGTTGCAATTAAACCAATATGGAAAGCAAATCTGGATGATGGTTGTTATTAGAGATATGAGGCTATTGAAGCTAGAGGAGGAGTTGACATTAGATAGAGAAGCATGGAGGGAGAAAATTTAGACAAATAACTTGGGCGATTCCATATATTGTTCATGACTGGACAACCATAAATCATTTTGGGACTAAGGGTTTGTTGATGTTATTGTTATGATCCAGTCTGCATATGAAGCTATATTTCGATGTTGCTTAACCATTTCTGCTAATAGTGGTCACGCTTTATTTCAATTTTTGTGATTTTATTTCTTATCATGCATGTAAAATGTTGTTTCTTATCTAATATAGAGTTAGGGATTAAATTTAATTCTACTCTAGTTTTTTTTTTTTTTTTATTGTAATACTTGGGGATTTGGTTGTGTAATTTTAGTTGTATGAGTTTTGAATTATTGTTATTCAACAATTGTGCGAGTACTTGGAGTATTTCCCAAGTAGTTCATTCCTTGTTTTTGTGAATAAAGCAAAATCGAGAATCCTCTAATTGACGGAGTGAATCTTATATTGAGTGATTCAGATAATTTGGTAACTTAAGCTAAGTTGTCTTGATCATATCTTTCCGAAATCATGAAACTGTGAGTGAGTGAAGCCCACAAAATCTGATTTTCAACCCTTGAATTACAATAATTGAGTAAAGATTATTGGGTTTGAAGGCATATCATCCATTCTGGTTCCAAGAACCCCATCATTATCATTCCTTTGGTTTGCTGTTTTCCCTTTTGTGCCTAAATTTGCTAAAATATTTTTGATTTGCCTGCTAATGTTTGAAATATGACAGGTTACTGAACAAGATATGGAGGATTCCTATCAACCACCATTTAAGAGCTGTGTCCAGCAAGGTAAAGCAAGCTGCTTAATGTGTTCTTACAATAGTATCAATGGGATTCCTGCATGTGCAACTGGGGATCTCCTGCAAAAAGTGCGCAGTAGCTGGGGATTTAAGGGGTAAGAACATCTGGTACTCGTACTCTTGTAGGTATATTAATTCACAATTCTAGGATGCCTATCCTTACCAAATGCAATAAGCGGTTCTTAAGTTGCTTCTGATTGCTGTGACTTTAGATATATAACCTCAGACTGTGATGCCGTGGCGACAATCTATGAGTATCAAAAATATGCTAAAACAGCTGAGGATGCAGTTGCTGATGCGTTACATGCAGGTTTTGAGTTCTTCTTGCTCATTTTTAGAATAATTGCTCTGTTTCTTATGCGATTAAATCTTTTATGTTTCAAGTTTAGCGTTTAGCATCACACCGTTTTAGACCATCCTCTGCAGGAGTTGATATTAACTGTGGAACTTACATGCTTTTATATGCTGAATCCGCTATTGGTCAAGGAAAGCTTAAAGAGGAAGATATTGATCGAGCTCTTAAAAACCTTTTCACTGTTCTGCTCCGTTTGGATCTTTTTAATGGTGATCCTTTGAATGGGAAGTTTGGAAGATTAGGAAGCCAACATGTCTGTACGAAAGAGCACCAGAGACTGGCACTTGAAGCAGCAAAACAAAGCATAGTGCTTCTCAAGAATGATGGCAACTTTTTACCATTGAAGAAGGATCTGGTATCTTCCTTGGCCATCATTGGTCCTGGTGCAGATTCTGCAAGCCAACTAGCCGGAGGATATTCAGGTAGCAACCTATAGTGTTGTGAATCCTCAGTTTGTTCATGAACTTTTCAATGTTTCAGAGCGCACAATCTTTTAATCTAATTAATAAACAGTCATAATATGCTTGATTGATGTGCTAATCTTTAGTAAGAAATCTAAAATAATCTTGATGTATTATTCAGTTGTATAATGCGGTCATTATTAAATTTTTTTTTGGGCTACATTATTCTGCAAATATTCTTTTAATTAACAATGGATTATTTGCTTTAAAGATATAACTATAGGATGATTCATTTGATTTTGAGTTCAAATAGTCCAACATGGTTCTTTTGCTTCATTCAGGAGTTGCTTGCAATCCAAAAACCTATGTTGAGGGTTTAAAAACATACATCAATAAGACAGTTCATGTTGGTGGATGCATGGATGTGGCCTGTGACTCTGATTCAAAATTTGGTGAAGCCCTCCTTGTGGCAGAAGCATCTGATTATGTAATCTTAGTAGTTGGACTGGATTTGACCCAAGAAACTGAAGACCGTGACCGAGTAACACTTCTTCTTCCCGGCAAACAGATGAACCTTGTATCATTGGTCAGTTCAGTTAGCAAAAGACCCATAATATTAATCCTCACTGGTGGTGGGCCCCTTGACGTCTCTTTTGCTAAAGAAGATTCTCGAATTGCTAGCATTCTTTGGGTTGGATATCCTGGTGAAGCTGGTGGTAGAGCACTTGCTGAATTAATTTTTGGCGATGAAAATCCAGGTTAGAAGTAAAAAAATATAGTATTACTCATCCATGGATGTTACGATGTAGACAAGTTACGATCTATAATTATGGTTGGTGAAGAATATAGAAAGGCATTTGGTGTAGAGAAATTTGTGACTGATTATCTTGCTTTGTTGCTTCATCCTTAATCTGTTATCCTAGGACTAATATCCGCCAATGCACAGGTGGAAAATTGCCAATGACCTGGTACCCAGAATCATTCACAAAGATACCGATGAGCAACATGAAGATGAGGGCTAATGCGTCCTCGCTATATCCCGGAAGGACCCATCGGTTTTACACCGGAAACGTTGTGTATGGGTTCGGGCATGGTTTAAGCTATTCCAGTTACACGTACCAGATTTTGTCAGTACCAAATCGATTAAACTTGTTGATGAAGGTTGGCTCTAGTGTAAGAAGACTGTATCAGACCAAAAAAGCTGGGATTGGTTATGTTGCTACAGATGAGTTGTCATCTTGTGAAGCATTAAGGTTTCGTGTGCTCATATCTGTAACTAATACTGGACCGATGGATGGGACCCATGTCGTAATGCTTTACTCAAAATCGTCTATGACTACGAATATAGAAGGTGCTCCTAGAAAACAGCTTATTGGATTTAGCCGTGTCCATACCATTGCTCGTGAATCAACTGCTACAAGCTTCATAATAGATCCTTGTGACCATCTTAGCTTTGCGAATGAGCATGGAAACAGAGTCTTGCCCTTGGGAGAGCTTCTCATAATGTTGGATGGTTTGGAGCACTCTTTGATTATTGATATTATTGAAAAAGTGACATGAATATGACTGCATAAGAACTTTATTATAATTAACACTCCAATACACAGAATCTTGTGATACTTTATGTAACTTTTATATGGTTTATTCTTATTTTTTCGGTTCCTACAGTATAGAATTTATGTAAGTTCGTATAATTTTTTATGTAAGTTCGTATAACTTTATGTAAGTTCGTATAATTTTTTACAAACTGAATAGAGTTTTGGTCATTGTAAATAATTTTTCCAATTAAATTTTGTTTATTCTCTCCGTCTTAAAGAAATGATCCACACACTTTTCATTTTCATCCAACCCAAATAATTTGCACCATTTCCTTTTTAGCACAAGATTTCACATTTAAAAGGACATATATACATTTATATAACAACAATTATTTACTTACATAACAACACCTTAGAGCACTCACACCAATGGACTATTTTTGACTCATGGGAAAAAAATGAGGAAAAAAATCACAATACCAATGGGCTTTTTTTTCCTTCCCCATGAGTAAGTTCAGTTCTCCTCAAGATTTGAGGAAAAAAAAAAGCCCAAATCATGCATGGCCCACGGGAAAACAGCACAGCCGAAAAAAAAACTACTGCTGACTGGGCAAAGTATAGTTGTGTTAAAATATTAAAAGATGATGTGTAATATGGTGGAGTATAGGAAATAGTAGGAGATCGAGAGAGTGTTGAGGAATTTTTTTGTTTACCACTGGTGTGGTGAAAAAAAACAGTTTATTTGGAACTTCTCAAATAATTTTTTTTTATGTATCTTTGTTTTTTATGGGAGCAATTTACTCCTCCTTTTTCTATTTTTGTTCTTGTAAACGCGGTTGATTTTCTTACCTTATACAAAAAAAATAGTTATTTCTCATTAAAAATCTTGATTATCTTTGCTAACTAAATAAAACAATAATAAAAAATGGATATATTACCAACCTTCTTCCTTATATATAAATCAAGATGTGGTCCAATATGAAAAATAGGGCCTGTTTATTTTAGCTGAATACAGGTGAATTGAACTGAACTGAATTGTGCTGAACCGAAATAAAAATCTTTAACTTTTGGATTAATGATTTTAAATAATGATTAATTTGAAATTTTAATTCTCTCATTAATTTTTGAAATAAATTTTAAATAATTTTTGAAATAAATATTTAACTTTTGGATTAATGATTTTAAAGTAAAATAATATTTGATTTTAAAGGCTATTATTATTATTTGGATGCCTAATATTACGAATTTTTTCCCCTAATAATGTTTACAACCTCTTCAATTCCAATAATGCTGCTCCTAATTTTTTTTCCCAATCTACCGTCCACGTAGACGGTTTAATAGAACGTTTTTTTTTTCTTTGAACCGGGTAAACCGCTACTGTCAGTAGCGGTTTCTCTTAACTAAACTGCTACTGGCAGTAGCGGTTTCATTAAGAAAACCGCTACTACCAGTAGCGGTTTCCCATACATAAAAAAAAAGATAGTATGCTCTAAACCCAGCACTCCAACAGGCAGCAAACAGCAAGGGCACGAAGAAAGGCGACCCTCGCACGTCTTCCTCCGCCTCGAACCTTCAGCCGTGCCACCTTCAACCGCTCCACCTTCAGCCGCGCCACCTTCGCCGTCCTCCCTCTTCTTCCAGCTCGTCTTAGGTACGGTTCTCGATCTCTCTTTCCTCCCTCTGTTTTTTTTAGGGTTTGTGTAGATTTTAAATTTGAACTGAAAATAATGAATTTTAATTTTAATTATTGATAATGGATGAACTAAATGATGTTTTTAGTGTATTTTGATTTGATTTTGTTATTGTGAAGAAGCACTAATTGTTGAATTTTATGTTGTATATGTAATTTTAGAGTGTATGCAAAGTGTTTGATGAAATGCTTATGTGAATTTTAAATTTTGTAAGTAACATTTCTTGATAGAATACCTTTGATTTTTTTTATTCAAATGATTTTATTAATGCATTTTGATTTTATTTTGTTGGTGTAAAGTATAATTAGTTGTGGAATTGTATGTTGCATATGTAATTTAAAGTGTATGCCAAGTGTTCGATAAAATGCGTATTTGAATTGTATTTTGTTATCAATTATCCATTACTATTTGTTCATGATTAATTGCTAACTAGCGTTTGTTGACTTAATTTTTTTACTTTGATTGTTAGAACATGAATTCTACCACTTGCTTTGTATGTTGTTATTGGGGAGGGAATTTGGTACAAACCAACGGTGATTTAGTGTACCAAGGAGGGAGTAAGAAATTGGTGTCTCTAAAGTCTAGTATGAATTTCTCTCAAATTTTGAGCAAGCTGCGTGATGTTGTTGGTGTGGATTCGAGTTGTGTGAAGCTGAACGTTTTAATGAGATATCGTATGGTAGGATCATATGAGGCTATTCCTTTGGATAACGATGATGCGGTTATGGCATTGTGGGCTGCTATGAATCACAAAGTGATTCAATTCCAATGCCACTTTACCTTGAGTTTGTTTCAAAGGAACCAGTTGTGCAAACTAATGTAAGTTCTTTTCCAGACATGGTTTCCCATGAAAGTTTGGAACATCGAATTCCCGTTAACATTCACTCTGTGGGTATGGGTTCATTCATAAGATTGCTTGTTGATGATGAATTTTTTCATGATGACGTTTTGTCGAGTGAATTCATACTTTGTCTTCCTATCACTGCGCTAGTGAATTCATACTATGTCTTCCTATCACTGTGCTAGTGAAGATGACGTTTTGTCGAGTGAATTCATACTTTGCATTCCGATTTTCAAGGGGCAAAAAGAGGCTAGAAGAAGGGCATGAGTACTCGGAAAAGGCAACAAAGACCATCCAGGAAAACATAGAAAAGGCCATGTACCATACGGTCAAGCCTTATGATTTTGAGTTAGGCTTGTTTGAAGTGGAAGCTGGACGTGGAACAAGAAGGGCGGGCAAAGGAGGGAACACACATACTGTTAACTTGACTCGTAAGACTTGCACTTGTGAAAATTTGAAAATATTCAGGTTGCCTTGTTCACACATCCTTGCGGTGTGTCGTTATTGAAGCCCTTTCATATGCTGATTTTGTGGATGAATCTTTCAAGACTTCAATGTACATACATACGTACTTGAAGAGTTTTATGCCAGTTCCAGATCCATCATCATGGTCTCCATATTCCGGTCCTATAATTGTGGTTAATCAAGCTTTAAAACGAGGTCCCGGTAGGAAATCAACACGAATTAGAAATGAAATGGATGAGCGTCCCTATCTTGTGAAGAGGACTTGCAGCATTTGTCGACATCCAGGACATAATAAGAAAACATGTCCATCTAATAGTACTACTAGTTGATAGGATGACGTTCAATTATTATGTACTTTGTTACATTATTATTATTATTATTATTATTATTAATGTTATTATTATTATTATTATCTTTATTATTATTATTATTATTATTATTATTATTATTGTTATTAATGTTATTATTATTATTATTATTAATATTATTACTAGTATTATTACAATTTACATTATTATTATTGAAAAATTTAATGCAGGAGCTATGGAGCAATCTATTCGTCCAGGTCCAATTGATCCATCTGTGCTATGATTACAAAATAACCACAGAAGTGAGATTGTTTGGGTGGATGGTGATGATAAGGTTCTTTCATTTAGAGAACAATTGCTCGGGTTACGTGATTGGGTCGTGGATGAGCGCATGCTTCCATATATTAGGCATGCTGGGTTTTACTGTATCCACCACTTAGCGGGAGGTGGGTTTGAGTTAGATAGAGTTCTATTGACTGCCTTGGTTGAGAGATGGAGACAGGAGACACACACCTTCCATTTGGCGGTTGGAGAGGCTACAATCACACTCCAGGATGTTGCGGTGATCTTAGGCCTCAGGATGCACGGTAGACCTGTCATCGACCATTTGCCTGATGATTGGGCTGCAGTTGTCAAGGAGATGCTCGGGGAGACACAGGTTTCACCTCTACAGGGCTCATATCTTAAGTTAACCTGGTTGCGGAGACACTTCTCTAGGGTTCCAGATGATGCTGACGATCTAGTAATCTGGCGACACGCACGAGCGTACATCCTGCCCTTGATGGGATCTATTCTGTTCGTTGATAAGAGTGGCGACTCAGTATCACTGTACTACCTTCCTATGCTCAGAGATTGGGACATAGCTTCAACGTACAGCTGGGGTACTGCTACTCTTGCCTTTTTGTACCGTCAGTTATGCAGATCGAGTATGAAAAAGGCACGGGAGATGGGTGGGGCACTTATCCTGTTGCAGATTTGGTCATGGGAGCACATTTTTATTGGACGACCTCATATCAAAAGACCTCGAGATCCACCAGAGCAGCAGGATCAGGCAGAGGAGTTACAATACCCGCTTGGATCACAACATGTTAGTGGGGTGGACTCATTGGCTTGCAGGTATTGTAATTTGGATTTAATTTCATTTCATTACTAATTATTTCGTATTTTATTTTAATTTCTCAATATATGAACTTGATGTAGTTGGCTACGGGTTTACTTCACCAGTACACACAGTGCTACAGGATTGCCTTATTACCGAGATGCGTTGGACCACCAACGAGACGATCAGGTTTACTTTCTTATCCAACTATATACTGACTATGTATTATAACTATAAATTTACAACCTTACTTTTATTTACAGATGATATGGCAGCCATACACCGACACCGTACTTGAGCTGCTCCCGGAGATCTGTAGGTCGGACCGACATGTTTGGAGGAGCAGAGCACCCCTTATTTGCTTCGACGTTGTGGAGTTTCATTATCCTGATCGAGTCATGAGGCAGTTTGGGTTCGTTCAACCAATCCCTACACCGGTTGACACTAATGATAGACTACACAAGAAGGATCACAGGGCTCAAAGTAACTGGACGGTAGTGCATTCTAGTCACGTGCAGGAGTGGAGCCGGCGAGAGGAGTTGGTAGTGCAGGGTACGCCGTTGGGTGGCTCATCCTTACTCACTGAGGAGTACATGGCATGGTATCGTCGTATTACTAGGGTTATTATTAGTGGTACTTCCAGGCGGCGGGACCCGAGTCACTACCAGCCTGCTCATTCAGATTTCTTACTGGTAAACAAGATTTTGAATTACTATCTTTATATTATGTTCATGGTTTGTGTTAAATTATAAATGTGTAATAATTAATATAACAATCCAGGGTCGAGCTATTGCTGATATCTGTGATAAGGTGAGACGGGCAATAGCGGCTACATCAGATTTGCCTCGTGACATGGGTTATCCTTTAGTCATGGATACTTTGAGTAGTATTAGCTCAGTAGGCCATGATGCTTTGGCAAAGGCTGATCTGACTCACCTTCTTCCCCAACCATCTGCAGAGACGAATCCAACTATGACTTCCAGTTCTACTCCACACCTACATACAGGTGCATCGTCATCCAGTGCTCCCACTCGCCGTAGGCAGGGTCTCACTCCTCGTAGGCCAGTTGTCACTCGTCCGTCTCCACAGGTTACTCCCCATCCTTCGCCACAAATTACTCCCCGTTCGTCGCCACAGGTTACTCCTCGTCCGTCGCCACAGGTTACTCCTCGTCCTATGCCGCATCTCACTCCACAGTTCAATTCTACTTCCCCTACGCAACAAGTTGTCATTCCTACGTCGGAAGATAACACTCCTCCTATAACCTCGCCTGACACTTCTACTATCCGCTTGACTCCTCCTCCACCGTTGGAATTTACGTATAGAACGAGGGATAGCACATCTGATCATGGAGGTTTAGATAGCATTGCAGAGGGCGATGAGGTAGGTGCAAGCAGTGATTTGGCACTCCATAGCAAGAGGCAGCGTAGGAGTTAGATATTCAGTTTTTTTAATTACTGTAATTAAATCATATGTTTAGAATATTATTGTAATTAAATTATAGCTGTTGTTTATTATTATTATTAAATCAAAGTTTTTTTTTATTATTGTAATTAAATCGTATGGATGAATGATTTTAAGTGTAGTATTGATCTGGATGAATGATTTTAGATGTGGTATTGAATTGGAGGATGATGTTGGCTGTGATATTGAATTAGAGAATGATTGTGGCTGTGACATTGAATTGGAGGATGATTGTGGCTGTGATATAATGGTTTTAGTTTATTGCAGGTTTCTCCCATTAAGGGGTAATACAATACAAATTTGACATTAATATCATACCTCCTAAAACCGCCACTCCCAGTTGCGGTTTTATGTGAGAAAACCGCTACTGGGAGTGGCGGTTTTATGTGAGAAAACCGCGACTGGGAGTGGCGGTTTCTTCTGAGAAAACCGCTACTGGGAGTGGCGGTTTTATGTGAGAAAACCGCTACTGGGAGTGGCGGTTTCTTCTGAGAAAACCGCTACTGGGAGTAGCGGTTTTGTGATGAAACTACCACTCCCAGTAGCGGCTTATCTGCTACAAATTAAAAAAAAAAAAACCGGTTCATTTTACGTTGCTTACGTGGATGGTATATTGGGGAAAAAAAAAGATAAGCTGTATTTTGGGAATTGAGGAGCTTGGTAACAATATTAGGGGAAAAAAATTCTAATATTACTATTGTTGTTGTTGTTGATGATGCTATTATTATTGTTATTGTTATTGTTATTATCATTGTTGTATTTATATTACTATCATCATCATCTAATTGAAATCAATATTATTATCATCATTTTTACTATTATCTTTGTTATCATTAGAAGTGAGAATTGGGTTTAGTCAGGTCGGGTTCACAGGTTGAATCCTTTGACCCTAACCTGACATGTTTAATAAATGGGTCGTGTCGGGTTGACTCGCTCCCCTCAACCCAAACCCGTTAATTACGGGTCGATTTTGTGTCAGGTTAGCGGGTCGTAACAAATTTATCCACCTCTAATTATCATTATTATTTCTTAATAACTCCCTCCGTAACATATTATTAAGTTCAACGATTTGATATAAAGTAGAGAGAAAAAGTATCAAATTGTTGCAGTTAATACGTTACGAAGGGATTATAATATAAATTAAAGTAATTAGTAAAATTATTGAAAAAAGTTGAAGTGAAATGAATTGAACTGAACTAAATTGAACTGAACTAAATTGAACTGATTTTAAGCTGAATTAAACAGGTCGTTACTTGTTCAATGATTACTTATTACACCACATTGCATTAATTTTAACAACTCAAAAAGCGTACATTACCAACACCCCCTCCTCCCAAAAAAAAAATCTATACCTATAATATTAAAACTCTCCTCAATCTACACTAGTGACACATGGCATTTTTCTCTCCCAACTCTTCATCTTTGCTTGACACATGGCATCTCTCCCTCTCAAGTCTTCATCTTTGCTTTCTAACATCAAATTGCCAAGTGTACCTCTTCCTCCAATTCCCTTTTCCATTTATTATCATGTACTATCAACTTTTTAGTTGTAGTGTAACTTCATTCATCTTTTTATTTCCTAATTATTTATTTCAGTTAAAATTTTACACATTAATTATGTCTCCTCTCGCTCCATTTTAATTAGATTTTTTAAAGCCATTTTCCCTTTTTCTATATACAAAACAATAAAAAATACTGCTAAAATATTATTAATCATTTTTATTTGTAATATTTTTGGTAGTATTGTTTTCATTTCTCTTTCTCATTAATTAGTTTTCAATAATATTTATTTATTTTTCTTAATCATTTTTGCCAATAACATAGTATGTTTTGAGATCGAAGGATGCTTAAAATCATTGTTACAATGTTCTTGGTAATATTGTTTTCATTTCTCTTTCTCATTAATTAGTTTTCAACAATATTTATTTGTTTTTCTTAATCATTTTTGACAATAACATAATCTGCTTTGAGAAAGATGCTTAAAATGAGAAGGTGGAAAAGTGATGGTTCATAAAATTTGTAATATATGTGCATTTTGTTAAATGTGAACGTACATTAAAAAATTCAACTTGGAAAAATTTCTAGAAAAAGTGAGAAAAAAATATGCAAATAGATATACATTCATTTTTAAACATGAATGTGCATTAAAAAATTCAACTTGAAAAACTTTTTCCAGGAAAAAAAAGTGAAAAAATTAACATATGCACATTGATTGACATCTTAAAAAAAATAATATCATTCACCTCTTAAAAATCATCAAAGATATTACACGTCCAAATAACCATCATTGATATTAAAAAACAAGTGACTATTTTCTTGAAAAAAAACGTTGCTTTTGCCTTCTTATTTTTCTCATGTTTAGTCATTATCATTTTTTATCTCATTCTATTTTATACTTTTAAAATTATATAAAATATAAAGTTCAATTAAAAATATCCGTCGTGCTTTGCACGGGTCCAAAAAACTAGTTTAAATTAATAAACAATGAAGGAGTAAGGTATGGAGGGGCTCGGCCACCTCCACCTTTGATTGATTTGGTCAAGAATGCAAATCCACAAAGTCCAAAACCATCTAATACCGTATTCCACACAAATTCTAAAAAATACATCAGATGGTAAATTAGTGTACAACGCATTAAATTAAATATATATTCTCCTAAAAACAATAAAAGTTACCTAAAAAAAATTATCTCTCAATAAATTACTCATTTTATGTGATTTTAAAAGAATGAGTAGCTTTCACAAATTTTAAAATAATTTTTACTGAGTTGTACATTAATTTAGTGCAAGAAAAAAAACTTATCATTCTTCCTATCAAAAAAAAAAAAAAGAAAATCGAAAAATAAATTTTATTTATTGGAAGCAGAAGGCTTAGAACCCGTAGGTCCTTTAGCAGCAGAAGGAGGTGGCTTAACTTCAGCAGCAGTAGAACCAATAGGCTTAACTTCAAATCTTTCCAACCTAAAAACAGTTTGATCCCCAACACTTAAACTCCTTTGCCTAACCACACCTCCCATTTTAGTATTAGTGTTGTTGAATACTTGACCCTTGTTCATTTCATTAAAAATGGACTCAAAATCTTGCCTATGCACCGGCATTAATTTGTTGAAAATGTCTTTTCTTCGGGCTTTCAACTGCCTACAAAAGTCAAGCAATGATACTAGACGTGGGTCCACCAATGGCAGCACAGTCGTTGTCGTTGTCGTGTTTGTGGTCGTTGGTATCTCGTTCACCGGTGTAGCTTGGAATGGGGTTGGGGTTGGGGTTGGGGTTGGAGTGTTACTAACATAATCATCATCACCATAATAATAATAATAATAATAATGGTTGTTGTTATTGTTGTCGTCATCGTCGTCTTCTTCTTCGTCTTCGTCTTGGTGTTGTTGGTGGAGTGATTTATGGTTTTCTGGAGACATGATTATTATGTAATCTCGTTGTTGTTGAAGTGTTTCTTTGTTTGATGAGTTTCCACAACAATTTCCCATGGTTTAATTATTATGTGAGTTGTGTAAGTTGTATGTATCAATAATGAAAATGTATGATGATGTATTGTATATTTGTATGGAATTTGTTGCTTGTATGTGATTAATTCCTAGTAAGTAAGTAGTTTTATCATGTGTTGTTATGTAACCCGAAAGGACGAAAGTCAAAGTGGGACAAAAGGGCCGTGTTGATGGTTGTCACGTCCGTCCTCGTTTAATTTGGAGATTATATTATATATAATCATTGTCATGTTAAAGATAATGTTAATCATCACCATACAATAATACTAATAATGCAAAATTAAATTGAATAAGTCAACGTTTTCCAAATATAAAAAGTCGTTAATTTTGTTTCTGGATAATGCTATACATATATATATATATATCTATTATATAAGGCAAGGGGAGCTATGGTGTTTCCCTGTAAATGTCTTCTTTACCCCTAGCAATTTATAGAAATTTAAATAAAATTACCATTAAAATGGGTGATATTAATAAGGAAAGTTTTAAAAAGAAAAAAAAAATCACAAATGACAAATATTATTAAATCTATTATTCAAAAAAATAAAATAAAATAAAAATATAAAAAATTATATTTTTTAATTCTCTACAAATCGACATCCATATTGATATAGATTTCTTACAGAAATTTAGGGTTTTCTTTTATCGCAAAATGGATATTAACTTATAAAAACTTTTAATTTTGATTTGTTTGACTACTAGCTTTAACATTTCAAACTAATTAAAAATATCATGCACGCATAGCGTACACAAAAAACTAGTATATATATAAGCCAATGGGAGCTATGGTGTCCCCCTGGAAAGTCTATAATACCCCTTACAATTTTCTATAAACATAGGCTACATAATTAAAGAAAGTTTGTACAATTTTCTTATTCTTTTAAATAAAAATAATACAAAATATATATTTCAAAAAAAAATAAATAAAAATATGCAAATTCATATATTTTTAATTCTCTAAAAATAGATATCAACATTTGTATAGTTTTTTACATTAAAAATTTACCTTTTGATTATACTAGAAATTTGGTAGGAGTGAAAATATAGTGGGATCGATCAACGTTTTATTCAGTTTATTTTTTGGTATGAAAAAAATTCAATTCGGATATTATTTTTCATATTCAAACCTTATTTGTTTTTTGTTAGTTTTACTACTTGGTAACAACAATATAAAAAATATTACCACACGTATAGCGTGTAAAACTAGTTTCATCTCTATTATACTACGTATAAGCTATTTGAAGTTTTGGAGTGAGATTGAATGAAGAGGTGAAATGAAATGGGCTATCATAATAATAATTATAATATTAATAATTATAATAATTATAATAATTATTATTATATTCATTATTAATAATAATAATAATTATTATTATTTTAATCAATATAAACATGTATTACAGTTCTCATAAAAAAAAGTATTACAATAATAAAAATAAAAATACAAATACAAATACAAATACAAATACAAATACAAATATAAATACAAATACAAATACAAATACAAATACAAATACAAATACAAATACAAATACAAATACAAATACAAATACAAATACAAATACAAATACAAATACAAATACAAATACAAATACAAATACAAATACAAATACAAATAAAAATAAAAATAAAAATACAAATAAAAATAAAAATAAAAATAAAAATAAAAATAAAAATAAAAATAAAAATAAAAATAAAAATAAAAATAAAAATAAAAATAAAAATAAAAATAAAAATAAAAATAAAAATAAAAATAAAAATAAAAATAAAAATAAAAATAAAAATAAAAATAAAAATAAAAATAAAAATAAAAATAAAAATAAAAATAAAAATAAAAATAAAAATAAAAATAAAAATAAAAATAAAAATAAAAATAAAAATAAAAATAAAAATAAAAATAAAAATAAAAATAAAAATAAAAATAAAAATAAAAATAAAAATAAAAATAAAAATAAAAATAAAAATAAAAATAAAAATAAAAATAAAAATAAAAATAAAAATAAAAATAAAAATAAAAATAAAAATAAAAATAAAAATAAAAATAAAAATAAAAATAAAAATAAAAATAAAAATAAAAATAAAAATAAAAATAAAAATAAAAATAAAAATAAAAATAAAAATAAAAATAAAAATAAAAATAAAAATAAAAATAAAAATAAAAAATAAAAATAAAAAATAAAAAATAAATAAAAAAAATTCAGATCAGATCAGATCAGACCAGATCAGTCCTAAAGAAAGAGCCTGAGTAGTTCCTTTTCTAGGGATTCAATGACTTGATGTTATTTATTTTGGAGGTTAATCATTGGATTGGTTTAGAGTTTGAATAATCTTGAATGTATTTTCTCTAGAATTCTTAAACCTTGCATGATATCTTGGTGAAGAGTTCATGTTGAGTTTGGAGATTGTTGATGGTTTTGATAATCGCTTTCAAGATTTCTATGAGAATTTCTTAATTGCTAGAGATAGTAATTAGGATTGTGAATTGATAAAAGTATTTGACGAACTAGATTTTACGTTTTGCTAATTTGGCTAATCGAGAGAGGATAATTTAGCATCACCTAGAATTTCCTATTGCAATCGAGAGAGGGTTTGGGATTGAGTTCATTAATGTTTTTTGAATATTCACTTTGCAATTGAGATAATCGAACATGAGTTTATTCAATGATTGTAATTCCTCCGATTGAAGTAAAATTAGGGAATCTAATCCTTGGAGTTTTAGTCATTTGGTATTCAATTCGTTTTAGATTTTAATTCAATTTCATATTTCTCTCAACACAAAATTAGACGCTTGGATCATTTTGATTACAACTAAATTCGTGCTAGTTCCTTGTGGATCGACCCTAACCCCGCTAATACTACGTGTTAGTTCGTTAGTTATAAATATATTGTATATTTGTTTGGCGACTAGGGCCACGACACCCTAGGAGCCGATCAAATTTTGGCGCCGTTGCCGGGAAACTCTTTTTGGTTTCGGTTGTGAACTTTTTGATCCGAGTTATTGCTTTCATTTGTTTTTGTTTTCTTTTGAATAATTCTGATTGTTAGTGCTAATCTCTTCTTTAGTACTTCCAACCACAACGTCCAATTTCACCATCAATCCTCAATACACAAGGATGGTGCAAGCGGACCAATTTTATTTCTTTTAATTTTTATTTTTTTCCCCTAAATAATTGTTGCTTGCATTTTTGTTGGAGTTTGGTTTCATGATGGTTAGTTTCTTTATTCCTCAATTTGAAGGTGAGTCGTTTTGGGTGTATTTTAATCGTGTTCAAGGTTCACTTCCATTTGACCACACTTATGATTTGTGGCAAATGTGTGAAGTCATATATTCGGGTTCGAATGCTTTTACTTTGAATGTTGTTGAGTGTCTATGCATAACGGTGAGTTTCGAGCTTTGACCTTAGGTAATGCTTGGAATTTTTATTGTTGGCTAGCCTAAGACACCGACCTATGAATGGGATATGGGTACCCATTGTAGCCAATTTCAACCCAACTTTGGTTCATTTCCTCATTTTTCTCCTTATTGTATTGATGTGAATCCTAACTTTCATTCTTCACATGATTGCACGCATTACAAGCAAGATTCTCATGTTTCTAGTGATGAAATTAGCTATGACCCTTCCCTTCTTAATGAGTATCTAAGGCCTTCTAACTTTGTTAATACAATTGTTTCTACTCTTGAAGCGATAAAGAGCTATAATGACTTGATTAACAAATGTTTAGAGGTGCATAAATGTCTTCCAATAGGAGGAGAGGGGAAGCGAGTTATCTTTGAGCAAATAAGTAAACTAGTAAAGAGACTTGAGATAATAGAATCTTGCTTAGAGGATGAGATAGATGATGTAGGATTTACGATTAACCATGAGGGCGGTTGTGGCAAGGATGGCTCAAGCCCTACTTTGAGGAATCCGATTCAAGAGGAGGTAGATGTTGCTCTAAAGGACTATGATGAATCCTTTGAAACCATTTTTGCATCTCCCTCTCCTCTTGAGCCCACTACCCCTTCCTTTGAGGAGGAAGAGGATTTTTTGCTTTTAGTCGATGACATTTTTTCATTTCTTGATGGCAACGATGTTGAGTATGGAGAAAATCTTAGGGTTTTAAATGAATATGATGGTGGCGTAGCCCATAGTGATGACTCTAGTGACAGTGAGGATGAGGAGTTTTGTTTTGATTTTGAAAATCCTCTCTTTGAGAATGATGGTACCTTTCGTGAGTTTCTAAATCCTATTTTTGAGGATGATGAGGAAACTCGTGAGTATCAAGATTCTCTTTTAGAGGATGACGATGTTAAGCCTCCTGTTATCATTGAGTTTCGTTCTTGCCCCACCTCACCTAGGCCGTGTGTCCTAGATTCTTCATCACCCATTTTACTTCCACCTATGTTTGTTGTCCACCATTTAATGGGTCTTTACCCCTTCTTGAGCCTCATGACTCTTCTCTTGATGCCATAGCGACAGAAGTGTATAGTAGTTATAGTTTTTCTTCTTTTTCTTATTTTGATTTTGATTTTATTTCTTTTAGTTTTTGTTTTTGTTTTAATTTTGTTCCCCTTCCCCCACATAGGCAAAGGATGAATTTACATTGTCATTTTCCTTATTTCCTTCTCTTTGCTTATGTGGTTCTTTCTAGATTTAGTGGCGATGTCCATGACACACTATTACGAGCTCTGCGATGCTATTTACTAGATGGCGTTCGGCTTCCTTGTACATAGTTGTCCTTGGCTTTCCCCTCTTTTCTTTCATTTTTTCCCCTTTTTTATGTTTGGTTTTTGGAGTTTGGTTCTTTGTTTATCTTCTTTTGCAGGTTTGACAATTGAGCAACACAATTGGATAGATGATGGTAACAAATGTGGAAATAGAATTTGTGTTGTTTGAATTTACTACAAAAAAGAGTTTTTGCAACCCTCAAAACCGTTGCTAAAGGCCCAAAAAACAGTTGCTAAAAAGCTTTTGCAACGGCTTACGCCCGTTGCATTCTCTGGCGTTGCCAAAGGCTTTTTGCAACGGTTTTTTAAGCTTTGGCAACGGCTAGAGCATACCCGTTGCCAAAAGGTAACCTTCGGCAACGGCTAGAGCATGCCCGTTGCCAAAAGCATGTCCGTTGCCAAAACGTAAACTTTGGCAACGGCCAGAGCATGCCCGTTGTCAAAAGGATACCTTTTGCAACGGGCTATTGATTTTCATGCCAAACCTTGTGGCAACACCATTTTTCAACTTTTGCAACGGGCTAAAAAATGCCAGTTGCTAAAAACCAACCTTTTTGCAACGGCTACTCATCTTGCTAAAGTTTTGCTACAACAATTTTCCAACATTTTGCAATGCCTTGGATAATTGGCCGTTGCCAAAGATAATTTTTTTTACTAATTAATATCATAAGAAGTTAAGAACCAATAATAATTTTATATATTAATACAAAGCTTACTAGCTCAAACATCTTTCGTCTAGTACAACAAAAAATATTCATTACCATATAAAAATATTAATTCAGGTCTATTTTGTATCGTCTAGTACAACAAAAAATATTCATTATCATACATATTAATTATATATAGTGTATAGAACCAAAAAGGTATAGAACCAACTACATCACAAAATTTCTCTATGTAAGCTCAATATTATTCTCCATCTCATCATCTCCGTGATTTGCTTCAAAATGTACCTACATATAAAGTATAAGGTAATTAACATTAAAATTTACTAGAAGCAACTAAAACCAACATGTACCTACATTTAAAATAAAAAGACAATTAACAAAGAACACATTTAGTGTGTGTGCGCGTGTGTATATACGCCAAAAAAGAAAAATATCATTACACCAAAACGGTATAGCAATTAAGTGCATGTTTACTTCAGATTATATTTAGTTCAGTTCAGTTCAGTTCAGTTCATCTCTATTTAGTTCAATTAATACACTTCTATTCAGTTCAGTTCAGTTCAGTTCAGCTCAGCTAATGTAAACGAGCCCTAAATCACATTATACAATGATTTTGGGTCTCATTGAGAGTTGTTGTTCTAGAATTAGTACTTCATTATTCCTATAAGTTCCAAGTTATTAATTATAAATAAGTACTTTCACGATCTATTCTACTAATATATTAACCATACAACTATACGGGCAATCGACAACCATTTCAAATAGGTCCATTTTTGTGCCATGTCATATAACTTGCTGTATCGGCACACATATACAACCTTTGCAACCTCTTTTTGATTGGAAAGTACCTTAGAATTTTAGATGGGATTCTACGTGTTTTTTCATTAAGATTCTCGTTTTGATCATTTTCCTTTGATTTCCACCTTGAGGTCCCACAGATATGACAACTTGTTGCGTTTGCATGCTCCGCCCAATATAACATGCAATCATTAGGACAAGCATCAATCTTTTTATAGTCATGTTGGCAATATTGCATCATCTGGGAGAACTTCCTTGAAGAACTCTAGTAAACCAGTAATTGCAACATCGGGCAACTTGTGATCACACTTATAAATGTATAGGCGAATTGTGAAGGCAAGTCTAGACATTTTTTTACAACCCGGATACAATTCTTGTTGGCCTTCCTCTATTAGCTTCAAAAACTTTTTCGCCTCTTCATTTGGCCCTTCTCTTATAGTATCATGCAATAAATCTTGTATACCATCATTCATGTTTGATGGTTCATCATGATCAAAGTCATCTGATTCTCTTTCAGGGACCATCCTTTCTAAATTAAAAAATTCATCGTTTCTTGGTACAAAGCCGTTGCAAATAATATGATCTCTTATGTCATTTCTATCATACCAATATCGATGACGGCATTTACAACATGGGCAACTAATCTGGTTCCCTTGAGACCTTGTAGCAAAGGCTTTCTCTATGTATTCATCTGTTCCTTGTTCATATACATCACTTCATTTAGGATGTTCCCACCAAACCTTATTTCTCTCCATCTCCTAAAAATATATAAGAACCATAAGTTTTTTGCGTAATTATTTAAGATTTCTGTTTTTTTTTTTTCAAAAGTCAAATGTCATTATAATATATATTTATAGTGTTAAAGAAAAAGCATATGATTTATTGTTAACTCTCCTGAACTGATTAATAATAATTATTGCATATCTCTTAAAATATATCATTATTAGTTACAAATTGAAGTATAACTTATTAGCTTATATAGATTAATAATATAAAAGATATTTATAAAGTTGATGAATGGAATTGTAAAATATCTACTATATTAATTCATCGTATTTAATTTAAGGAATAACCATATTAAGACTAATTTGGACTCTTAGATTTTTGTATCAATCATTTTATTCCAAATGATGGAATTGGGTGAAATTTGGTGTTTGGTTATTTAAGAATTTGAAATTATGTAGCATAGAGTCATCAAGATCAAGCTTCCAAGTATTACCACAAATTGGCATTCAGAGGATATAGTGCCTAAAAAGATTGCATCTTGCACCCAATAAGCAAACTACTGCATAAAATTCATCATTAACCTAGAAATCCAGAGAGTTCTTTGAATGACACAACAATGTTAGCTATGGAAGCAATTCTTATAATCAAGCTAATTCAATGAGGTAGGAAACGCTAAAATTCCTGAAAAATAATATGTTGACATATGATGCTTGGTTGCATGATGTATCTAAAATGATGCTCAAGCATAGTTGTTTGCTCCACCCCAATAGATCCATGGTTGTATAAACCATGATCAAGCTTCTATTTATTAACACAAATTGACAATTCAAGGACATAGTATATAAAAACAGCATCTTGGACTCCGGTAAAAAACTATTGCAAACAATTCATCATGAATCCAAAATTCCAGAGAGTTCCTTAATGACACAACAGGCTCGGCTAAATAAGCAACTCGAGTGATCGAGCTACCTTTTACAAGGCAGTAATGCTAAAATTCGGAACAGAAAATACTATGATAACACATTTATACAAGACGTAGTTCAACTGATGAAATGGAATCTCATATAATGAAATCTCCAAACAGAAGAGTAATACCTTAAATAAACAACAATGGTCAATGGAGAAGAAACACTGTCACAATCCACAATTACATAGGAACGAATGAAGAATAATACATTTATTGAACCAAAAAAACAAAAAAAGGATGAACAATTAGCCAACAAACCTACTATTAAGATGATAGCAAATTCCATACAAACATAACTTTCAAAGTAATTGCATTTATAAAAATGTGCTAACAAAGTAATTAAGTGCAAATATGAAGATCTACATTTCTGATCAACAAAAATTAGCTTAGCTACACAGTAACAAAGAGAGATTATAAGGGAGAACAAGACTCACTATCACAACCGCCGCTGCACCACGAGCAGAGCAGAACAACAGCCACGAGCGGGCCACGAACCACGAGCAGAAAAGCACCATGAGCACAGCAGAACAGCACCACGCAGCACACCATGAGCAAAAATCTAGGCTACCGCGAGCAACCACCAACAGCAACCACCGACAACAACCAATTTCGCACATAAAAACCTAGGTTAGATTGAGAACAAAATTTTGAATGAAAAATAAAGCCCTATTTTAGATTCAATTGGAATAAAACTTACCTTAATGTTGCTCCAAATTGTTGAATGAAAGAAGGAAAATGAAAGATTGAGAAAAGGAATTGGGGAAAATAAAACCTCAGTAAAACAAGAGAGAAATTGAATTGGAGAGGGTGAGTGGGAAATGAAAAAATAAGAGGGAAAATGAATTAGGGAAAATAAACCCTCAAATACATACGGAGTAAACATACGCGGAGTACTTTTTTCTTTTAATGACTTTTGGCAACGGCTATGCATATAGGCCATTGCTAAAGCCGTTGCCTATTCTCAGCCTGTTGCTAAAGCCGTTGCCTATTCTCAACCGGTTGCCTATTCTTTTTTTTTTTTGCAACGGGTTTCAATGACCCCGTTGCCTTTTCCCATTTTTTGCAACTGTTATTAAAAACCCGTTGCTAAAGTTGTTGCAAAAATGTGACCCGTTGCAAATGCTCTTTTATCTAGTATTGAAGCTTGCTTTGGTGAGATTGCTCCAAACCCTACTCCTTTTTATTTCTTGTTTGCATAGTTTTAGGTTTAGTTTTAGGAGGAGATGATATTCGAGGATGTATGGCTTTAATTTTTGGCTTTAAAGCCCATTTGAGGAAAATTGGATATCGATGGCGTTGGGCCTCGATTTTATTTTGTTGGTTGCTTGAATGCTATATTTGAGTTGTGCATGCTTGTTTACCGCCTCGTCTAGTTTGGTTTTGGTATTTTTATTTATAGTTTCGTTTTTCTTATATTTCTTTTTATTTTTCTTTTCTTTTATTTTGATTTCGTTTTTTTTTGTCCTTCCCTTTTTCTTCCTTTGTTCTTTTCCCCCCTTTTTCTTTTCTTTTATTTTTCATTTTATCAATTAGCCGACTTTGTTGAGTGTAGCTTGTGCATATTTGAACCTTTGTTTTCTTTTTCTAGTGAATAAGGCATGCTTAGGAGCTTTTCTTTTGACCTTTTAGGAGTTAGCGAGATTTTGAAAACTTGTACAAACTTTTGTGTTCTAGGTAAGAGCTAGTGGTAAGATTGGTTGAGCCTTTGGGGAATTTGAAGCCTACTAGGAGTATTTTCACCTTGGTGAGGATTTTAGGTAGCCTCCTGCATTCATTGTTAGTTGAGCGCTTATTTCCTCTACCTTTGAGCCCTGATCGAGAGTTTGGCTAGGATTTCCTAAGTTTCAAGTGACCGAGCCGCCCTTGGGGACGACGAAGGCATTCACTTCTTAGTTAATTTCATTTTTCTCCCTTTTCATTCTCTTTTTTTTTCCACATTTTGTGATTAGGCCTTTTCTTTGCCGTGTTGGCTTTTGTTTTTCATTTTTTTTTCTATTTACCTTTGGAGCCCTTTTTAGCTTGAGCCTTTCTTTCTTTGAGCCACATTACAAACCATTTCCTCTACTTTTCTTTCACCCTTGTAGGTAACTGAAGTTAGGGGATCTTAGTGTTGCTTAGTATAGTTATGAGCTTTGGAAATGTAAAGTCCAAGCATCTTTGGTTCTCTTATTTGTGAATTTTCATGAGAAATAAAAGCCGACCAAGTGTGAAAAAGGCGAGGTCTTCATTGAGTTCAAAAAAAAGCAATTTAACACAAAGAGGAAAATAATATGAAATTAGAAATTCCACGTACAAAAAATAAAAAATAAAAAAAACAGAAATTTCAAAAGTTTCCTCCTTCCATTTCACAATGAGGACATTGTGTCCTTCAAGCTTGGGGGGGGGGGGGAGGAATCCAAAAATATGTTTATTTTTGTTTTGTTAGGACATTGTGAAGTTTTTTTTTTTGGGGTCCATTTTGTGTAGGATTGTTCTTTGAATAAGCTTGGGGAGGTATTTCCCGGTATTTTGGTTTTAATTTGATCCCTTGTGTTTTGTACTGCACTTTAGGGCACCACCACATAGCAAAATTTTTCCACACCTTTACCCAAGCCTTACATTACATCCATAAGAAGTCCTTCCGACCCATGTGGGGTTGAGTCCTCCTTGTCATTTGGGAAACTAGCCAAGTATATTGAGCGGGCGAAAAAGGAGAGTGATCGGGATAACTCCAAAATAAATGATCCATTCACAACGGATCCATTTTCCCTTTTTCTTTCCGATTCCTTCACGGAATCATGAGACACTCCTAGCTAGGTGGATTTGAACTCTTTTGTTGGTTTGTGGTATGATTGGTAGAACTAGCTTTAGGATTATTAGGTTGTGCATAGTTTTCTTAGTTTCTTTTCTTTCTTCCTTTTGGGTCAATTCCATAGGGCTTTTGCATGCCAAGTTTGGTAGATTTAGGAAACTTTGTGTTCTCTTATGCACAATCTCCTAAGACGGCTAGAGAGTTTTTTTTATTTTCTTTCCTCTTTTTCTTTTCCTTTTTTTTTTGTTTGTTTCGTTTTTCTTTTCCTCTCTTCTTTTTTCCTTTGATTTCTTTAGGTTTCCTTTTCCTTAGTTTTAGCATAGTTTATAGTTGCTAAGAGTTATGGGTTAAACTCTTTGGAAACCCTTACGAGAGCATACTCGTCCTTTTTGGCGACTTTTGGGTTTAAATGGCTTGTTACTTGGTTTCCATTTTTCTTTAGTTATCTTTGCTTGAGGACAAGCAAAAGGAAAGCTTGGGGGATTTTGATCGGTCCATTTTAAACTCATTTTCCGGCTTCGTTTCACTTGTCTTTCAGGTTTTTTAGACTTTATTGCATTGATTTTTTAGTCTTTTAGTATAGAATTAGCTTATTTCATGGTTTCCTTCAATAATGTTGTGTTTTATTTGTTTTCTTGAATAATTAGGCTCAAAATGGAAGCATTTCAAGTGCTCTTGCATATATAGGCTGATTCAAAGATTCATATATATTTTTCTATAACTCTTTTTCAGGTGATTCTACTTGGAGAAGATTCCTTATTCCAAGATCTTTAATTTGATATATTATATGCTCAATTTTGCTAAGAAACGAAGGAGATATGAGCATTTGAAGGCCGAGTGCGCAAATCTGCATGACCGTGCCTAGACCACAACCGTGAAAGGTTCAACTACACGGTCGTACAACCTGCTCGTGCAGAGGTCAGAGTGGCCCTCTTGGAGTACACGACCGTGCAAGCAAATGTTGCACGATTGTGCAGCTATAAGCTGCACGGTCGTGCACTCTTTCCTCCGTTTCACCACGACCGTGCAAGGTTTAACTGCACAGCCGTGCAAGGCCTACAACTCGTGAATTTCTCTGTTTTGGCCGTGTATTTTACTTAGCCTTAGGTATTAGTTTAGGGGCTTAAGCTTTGTTTTAGAAACTAATTTTCAGATTACTATCAATAATCAAAAGTACGATTAGCATTTTGTTCTTCAATTTCTTTGTTCTCCATTGAATCTCAAGATTCCTTGACTTCATTTGAATTCCAATCTAGGTTTTGTTTTGTTTTCATTGATGTTTAGATTGTAATTTCTTAATACTTGTTACTTTAGATTTGATTGAATTTGTTTGTTTCATAGAATAGAATTAATTGAAGTTCATGAGTTTTGCTTTAATGGCTTCCATGAGTGAGTAGTTCTTTTTCTAGGGATTGGATGACTTGATGTTATTGATTTTGGACGTTAATCATTGGATTGGTTTAGTGTTTGAATAATCTTGAATGTATTTTCTCTAGAATTCTTGAACCTTGCATGATATCTTTGTGAATAGTTCATGTTGAGTTTGGTGATTGTTGATGGTTTTGATAATCACTTTCAAGATTTCTATGAGAATTTCTTAATTGCTAGAGATAGTAATTAGGATTGTGAATCGATAAATGTATTTGACGAACTCGATTTTAGGTTTTGCTAATTTGGCTAATCGAGAGAGGTTAATTTAGCATCACCTAGAATTTCCTATTGCCTAATCGAGAGAGGGTTTGGGATTGAGTTCATTAATGCTTTTTGAATATTCACTTTGCAATTCAGATAATCGAACATGAGTTTATTCAATGATTGTAATTCCTCCGATTGAAGTAACATTAGGGAATCTAATCCTTGGAGTTTTAGTCGTTTGGTATTCAATTCGTTTTAGATTTTAATTCAATTTCATATTTCTCTCAACATAAAATTAGACCCTTGGATCATTTTGATTACAACTAAATTCGTGCTAGTTCCTTGTGGATCGACCCTAACCCCGCTAATACTACATGTTAGTTTGTTAGGTATAAATAAATTGTATATTTGCTTGCCCCGATAGAATGACAAAGAAGCCACCCCTAGCCGGGGTACAGGAAGGCAGTCGAGGCGCGCCTCAAGAGGAGAACCTCGACAAAAGTTTAGGCAAAAGCAGATCCTCGAGGGGTTGACGCTAGAATTTTCATCGAATCTCGATGAAGTTCCAGAGCCAAGACTGATGCAAGAGAGATCATCGAAAGTCGAAGGCAAGAGACATTAAAGCAACCTAGGGAATCGCCAGAAAGAACTCACCACACGACCGCGAGAAATCAAAGGTCGATCGTGGTCCCTAGCCGGGAGGATGATAACATAAGACGACCCCAGTGGTCAATCGAGGGCGACCAACAGGGACACTCACCTACAAAACACCTTTTAGTCGAGAGATCCTCGATACAATCGACTCAAGGAAAGTGAAGGTTCCGCACATCGAGTTTTTCTCAGGAACTACTGATCCAGCGGATCACATTGCTGCCTACAAGGCGCAGATGGCAGTGCAAACTGACTGTGAGGCTAGTTGGTGCCACTACTTCCCTACCACCTTAAAAGGTCTGGCCCTGAAATGGTTCATAGAACTCGCATCAGGCCTCATTAGTAGCTTCGCTGTTCTAGAGGCTATGTTCCTTAGTCACTTTGTGGCTGGTAAAAGCAGAGAAAGACAAGCATTCATCTCATGGCATGCCAGCAAGGGGAGCACGAGCTATTGGGAGATTATATCAAGTGCTTCAACGCAGAGCTCCTCGAGATACCCAACGTTGAGGATTCAGTGGCCTACGCTGCATTCATGTCGGGACTAAAGCGTAGCAAATTCAAGTTTTCTTTGCTAGAGAACGAGGTAACCTCGTACACTAAAGCCATGGATAGAGCATGAAAGTATGTGCAAGCATCAGACATCAACAACCCTGTTGAGAAGTCTAAGAAAAAGGATGGAAAAAGGAAAGAGCCCCATCGAGGTGAAGGTCCTAACCGGACGTCCGACTCGAGGAAATATGTTCATGATGGTGGGTTGTATGGATCCTAGATACAACACCAATAGGCGAGAGATCTTCTTGGTCATTAAAAACCAGGATATTCTCCCCAAGCCATTGCCTGTTCGCACACCCGTCGGCAGGAGGAATCCCAAGCTTTGGCGCGAATATCATCATGAATGTGGTCACACCACAAAGGATTATAGAGAATTGAAGAAGGCCCTCGAGAAGCTAGCAAAACAGGGGGAACTAAACCCTTATCTCTCAAAAGATGGAGGGGCAAAAAGGCAAAGGCGTAGTCATAGCGCTGGGGCTGATGGAATGATTAATGTCATATATTAACTCCCTACCGAAGTTAGTGTTTGCAAAAAGGACCCTAACAGGGTCGAGTTTTCTTTTATTATCCTCACCGGAGTTATTCTTTCGTTGTAATAAAAAGACCCAAACATGGTCGAGTTTCTTTTTGTTATCATGGAAATAACGTTTGCAATAATAAAGCCCTAGCAGGGTCGAGTTTTTGTTGAGCATGAGGCGAACATATCAAAGAAATAGAAAAAAAAAACCAATAGTTCAAAAAGGCAAAAAAAAGAAGATGCTGACAGCAGGGATACATATGACATAGTAGGAATAAAATCCTAATGCATTTGTATGTTCCAAAATTACAATCAATATAATTGGGGGCAAGTTATGAAGATCATATTAAATTACATGCTTGTAAGTCACTCGACTAAATGATATTTTTCTTTAAAATGCAAAATAATAAGAGTAAAACCTAACCGGAAAAACATTTTGTGTTTACAATTTCCTCGATGAAAGAATTAGAATAAACCCTAACCGGGATGATACTTTGTATTCAACACTAAGCCCTACTCAATGTAGGCACCCATCAAGGAGTATGGGGAGGCTGGACAGGTACCTCATCGAGTAGCTGGGGCACATTAGCCCTAGGGTCCTTGATAGAGTCACCTTAGGCTAACACCAAGGCCTACTCAATGTAGGCATCCATCGAGGAGTATAGGGAACGCCAGATAGGTATCCATCGAGTTCTTGGGGGCTCATTAGCCCATGAACCTCAATGGATCACCTTAGGCCAACGTCTAAGCCCTATTCAACATAGGCACCCGTCAAGGCGGATGGGAGGCTGGATGGGTATCTACCAAGTCATGGGGCTCATTAGCCCTAGAGACTCAGGTGATCATTTTAGGCCAAAGCCCCACTCAATGTGGGCACTCATCAAAGTAGATGGAATAACCAAAGCATGATTTCCCTTAGTTATCCTCATCACAGTCGAGCCTAGGTGGGGGTAAGACCCACGAGATAACAAGGGAAGTCCACTTCCACTACCGTCATCACAGTCGAGGTGGGGGTAGGACCCTCGAGGTCACAAGGGAGGCCTTGCCCTCTTACCTCTATCACAATCGAGGTAAGGCAGGACCCTTGAGGTGTCAAGAGGGGTCTTCTGCCATGACCTTTATCACAGTCGAGGTGAGAGGACCCTTGAGTTTATAAGGGAATTCCTTTCCTACTCATCCCCGTCATAGTCGAGGGAACTATGCTCTCAGAGATTCACTATGGAGCAAAACTTAGAAAAATTGCATAATGGGAATCCACATGATGGAACTCTTCATGGTCGCGAATAGCATGGTCACAGTCGCGGAGCAACATTACTCGAATTACCTCGTTGGTCATCCTAAGGTAGACCTAAATTCTTGTGAACACACTCTGCTTAACTCGACCGTGAGGGGACCCTATATTTGCCCTCACAATCACCATCATAGTCGAGGTGAGGGAATGAACACTTGAAAAAGGGTCCTTCCACCCTCATCACGGTCGAGGTGAATAGGACCCTCGGGGTAAAAAGGATAGTCTCCCCTGATAATCTTCATCGAGGAGAGGGGATCCTCACCCTCATGGTCACAAAATGTCCAGCCAATGAAGATTACCATGATTAAGGTCAAGAGAGAGGTAGCCAAAGAAAGGCCCTAACGATTGAGGTGGGGCTACTCACACTCGAGGTTCATCTCGATCGAGGCTCACTCATTATAGAGAGCTCACCCACACTCGAGGTGAATGGCCCTCGAGGCCACAATAGCACCCACACGCAAGATATGGTCCTACAGTCGAGGTATCCTTGCCACGGTCGAGGGAGCTACGTTGATCGAGGAGTACGCTTTTTGAGGTGGTCCAGAGGCATTTGGTATGCTCTCAGGGTCGAGGGAGGTCCTCATAGTCGAGGTAACCTTACCCTCGAGGCAACACACCTTCGAGGTGAAGTCTGGGGCCTCAATGCCAAATTTGTTCAAATGGCCCAAGGACCCTCATCACGGTCGATGGACCCTCATCACGGTTAAGGGATCCACATCACGGTCGAGGGAGCTCTTGATCGAGGTATTAGTCACCTGGCTGCTGATCATCACGGTTAAGGGAGAATCCTCACGACTTGAGGATTGTCGAGGTCGAGGGAAGGTCCTTATTGTCGACGGCTACTTAGTCGAGCATAGGCCTCGTGACCAAGGTGTATGCCTCCACCCTCCTCGACTATGAGAGGAACTACACAATCGAGGTAGGGATCCCAGACTTCAAGATATGTGTCCTTGAGGCTACGTCAAGACCAGAAATGCCATAAGCCATGGCGATCGGGGCCTATCCATCTCGGTCAAGGTGGTTGTACCATGGTCGAGGGGACCGTCCTTGTGACGACCCAACTCGTATAGAATGGCGCGGAAGAGACCGATGAGTCGAATTGTCAAACTAACATACGAACATACTTAAAACGTAAAACAAAAACCTCAAGTTTCATTATTATAAAACCTAAAAACGTACAAAACCACAAGTTGTACATAACTAAGTCCCAAATAGTCAACACTAAAGAATCAACTCCAAACAGATGTCAGAGTTAGAGTATACAACATACTAACAGTCTAAAGTCTAATAACAGAAAAATCACAACTACAACTATAGATAGAAAATCGACACTCGCGCGAACCCAAGCTAAGCATCAACATCACCATCAGAGTTACATGAAAATGAAAATATATCCACCATCAGTGGCGAGTAACATAACAGTCCCACCCTAAAGTGAACACATATGATCATAGAATAAATCAAACAATAAACTAGGCTTTCATACAAACAAATATGCAACGTAAAACAACAACAACAACAACAATAATAATAACAATAGTAACTTGCTTAACTTTACTTGACTTAATCTTATCATAATGTTTGTCGCTGTCATTTACATATTAGACCGGACTATGCTCGTACGAACGCATCTAACGCGAACGAACTTTCCTATTATGCCAGGAATGAGAATCTTACTCCCAAACCCATGAATGCCATCTTACGGAAATCCATATCATAAAGACGACATAGTAAGTATTCACTATCCCAATACCGCGGTTAGGATAGGGGCAATGTCCTAACCCAAGTCTTAGAATCTTACTCTAAGGTTAAGCGTCTAAAAGCAAATTCAAGCTATCTTTACATTCTTGGTTAATCTTAAGCTGCATCTTACGCCTTTACTTAAGACTAACTATAAAAACCATAATCTTGGAACCTCTTTAACCATTCTTTATAATTTTCTTGAACTTTATTTAATAATCTTTAATTACTTTTTAACCTTTCATTAATCAAGACTACAAGATCCATACTTAAAGTCTACGTAAATGTAATAAAGAAAATCAAGATACCTCAAGAACTCAAGAACCATCAAGATCATCAAGAATCATCAAAGAACTCATCAAGATCATCAAGAATCATCATCATCAATACAACCCAAAACACACGCATGACATGGCTAACTTGCAACAACATAATCATCAATTCTATGCATCGAAACTCCATGAAAATCAAACATGAACATGATCAAACATAAAACTATCATATGCAATCATAAAATTCATAGAAAGAAGGCAAGAACATCACAAAAACAACCTCCCAAATCAGCCCATAATTCACGCATGGCACAAGGTCATAATCATCAATTTTCGGTATAATTTAATCATCTAATCTACCCTATGAATCATCGTATACAAATTAGGATAGGATAGCATGTTACCTTATTGAAGTATACACAGAACAATACCCAAAAACTTGCTGCCCGAAACGACTTCACACGACCCAAACACGGCTGCCACCAACACGAGCACGGTGCACACACGGCTGGAACCACTCGCACACGGCCCAACTGCACGGTACCCCACGAGCACGTATTCGATGCACGGCCACCCACATGAACCACCTTCTCGAACCACACGAACACCCAAACCCAAAAACCGAACCCAATACCCAAGTCTTGATAAAGGCAATGAAGGCTACTTGTGATTTTAGTCACTTAAAGATCAATGGATGTTGAATCTTTAAGTTTGGGTTTGAAATGATGATGAACAATAGTTTGGTGTTTGGGAGGCCAAATAGGCGTGTGGAATTTTGATGGCAAGGATGGAGAGACTTTGTGTTTAAATGTGGGCAAAAGATGATTAAGATGGCAAATGAATCATAAGCCTTACTACCACTTCTACTTATAGAAGTTGGTTATGGTTTTAACACAAGGCAAGTGGCAAAACCAAGCCACACAATCATAAGGGGCCGGTTGGGCTAGGCTAGAATGGGCCAAAAGATTACTTGGGCCATTTGCACTTAAGCATGACTAATCATGATTAATTTTGCACTTGGCCCAAAACTTAATTAATTAATTAGAAAATTAAAAATAAAATTCTAATTAATTAAAATAAAATAAAATAAAATAAAATAAAATCAATAATAAAACAACTAAGCATCAAATAAAATAATCATAATCAATCAGTAAAACAAAAATAAATAGTCCAAATAAATTTGGACCATACATAAAGTAACATAAATACCAACAAATAAACAAAGCAGAAAAATACCAAAAACCTGGGGCGTTACAACCTCCCCTCCTTAAAGAAATTTCGTCCCGAAATTTAAGGCAAAGGATACTGCTCACCTTCGAATAACTCTGGGTACTTCTACTTCATGGACGCCTCTGTCTCCCAAGTCGGTTCTTCACGATGTTGATTTCTCCACAACACCTTGACTAGCTTACGTCGGAGGGTCCTCTCTTCGCGATCCAAGATCCGAAACGGTCGCACTTCGAACGTCAGATTCGGCTCAAAAGAGGCCGACCCCACTGGAATGATGTGGGTAGGATCATATACATATTTCCATAGCTGAGAAACGTGAAACACATCGTGAACATTAGACAGACAAGGCGGTAATGCTAATCGATATGCCACTTCCCCACTCGTTCTAGTATCTCGTAAGGTCCCACGAATTTCGCTCGGAGTTTCCCCTTCTGGCCAAAGCGAGCAACTCCCTTGAATTGTGAAACCTTAAGCAAGACTCTGTCACCTACCTCGAATGTCAGTGGTCTACGTCGGTTATCGGCGTAGGACTTTTGACGACTCTGCGCGGCCTGCATCTTAGATCGAATGAATCGGACCTTCTCTATGGTATCTCGTACCATCTCAGGTCCCAAAGCCACGGTGTCACTGATATCATTCCAAGAAATCGGACTCCGACATTTCCTACCATAGAGGGCCTCGTACAGAGCCATATCAATGCTGGAGTGATAACTGTTATTATAGGAAAACTCTACCAAGCAAAGCATTTTCACCCAAGACTGATGATACTCCAGAGTACATGCTCGCAACATATCCTCTAAAGTCTGGATGGTCATCTCAGTCTAGCCATCCGTCGCCGCGTGAAATGCGGTGCTAAGCTTCAACTTCGTCCCAACGACTTCCTAAACCGATTTCCAGAAATGAGACAAGTATCTCGGATCACGATCAGAAACTATCTCCCTTGGAACTCCGTGAAGTCGAATGATGTCCTGGGTATAAGCCTCTGCCAGGCGCTCCATCAACCAAGTCATCTTCATCGATATGAATCTAGCGACTTTTTCAACCTGTCCACAATTACCCAAATGGCGTTCATACCATTACAGGTAGTTAGGCTAACCACAAAATCCATAGATACCGACTCAAATTTCCAGGTCGGAATCGGTAGTGGCTGCAAAAGACCTCCAGGTCTCTGGTGCTCGATCTTAACCTTCTAACAGACTAAACATTGAGCTGCGAACTCTGCAACATCCTGCTTCATCATAGGCCACCAGAATTGGCCCTTAAGGTCCTTATACAACTTATTACCTCCAGGATGAATAGAGTAAGGCGAGTTATGCGCCTCAGGCATGATCCTGTTCCGAAGATCAGAACTGTCCGGTACACACCACCTCCCTCGAAAGCGCAGACTACCGTCGGTAGAAATCTCAAAGCCAACGGCTTTTCCTTGCCGCAAAGCCTCTCGAGTCCTAGTCAACTGCGGGTCATCCTTCTGACCTTCGCGAAATTCCTGGAATAACTCAGGATCGGCACTCATGGATGTCAGATGAACTCTGACGGAACTACGACTTCTACTGAAGCTTAATCGATTCTTGCGACTTAGTGCGTCAGCGACTAAGTTTGCCTTACCTTCACAGTAATTAAGCGTCAGATCATAGTCCTTAATCAGCTCAAGCCATCGTCGCTGCCTCATATTGAGGTCCTTCTGAGTGAAGATGTACTTGAGACTCTTATGATCCGTGAATACCTTACACAAACCACCATAGAGATAGTGCCTCCAGATCTTAAGCGCGAAAACCACAACTGCATGCTCCAATTCATGCGTGGGGTAGTTACGCTCGTGCACCTTCAACTGCCTCGTTGCATAAGCGATGACCTTCCCAACCTCGAAATCCTCCTCATCGTTCGAAAGGGTAAGAATAGGAGCAGAAACTAATCTCTGTTTCAACTACTGAAATGCTTGCTCGCAAGCCTCCGTCCAAACGAATCGGATCTCCTTCTGTAGGTAGTCATCGGCCTAGCAATCTAGGAGAAGTCCTGGAAGAATCGTCGATAGTATCCGGCCAAACCCATAATGCTACGAACTTCCTCCATATTTCTCGGGCTACTCCATTCTACTACAGCCTTAACTTTTGTTGGGTCTACCTTAATGCCTTCCTTACTAATAACATGACCCAGAAATGCTACCTCACGAAGCCAGAACTCACACTTAGAAAGCTTCGCGAACCACTTATGCTTCCTCAATATCTCTAGCACTATCCAGAGATGCTCTGCATGTTCAGACTCGTCTCTCAAATAAACTAGGATATCATCGATAAAGACTACGACACACTTATCGAGTAAGTGATGAAATGTCCGGTTCATCTGATCCATGAACACGGCTGAAGCATTAGTGAGACCAAATGGCATCACCTCAAACTCGTAGTGGTCGTATCTCGTACGGAATGCTGTCTTCGGGATGTCTTCTCTCGTGACTGGAATCTGATGATATCCAGATCGAAGATCTATCTTCGAGAAAACTCCCGCTCCTCCCAGCTGATCAAATAGGTCCTCAACCCTAGGCAACGGGTACTTGTTCTTGATCGTTACCCGGTTCAATTCTCGGTAGTCTATGCACAGATGCATGCTACCGTCTTTCTTCTTCACAAAGAGCACAGGTGCTCCCCATGGAGAAACACTTGGCCTAATGAATCCCTTATCGATCAAATCTTGAAGTTGCGTCTTCAACTCTTGCAACTCCGATGGTGCCATCCGGTAAGGTGCCTTTGAAATCGGCGCTGTCCCGGGTGCTAAATCGATATTAAACTTGACATCGCGCTCGGGTGGAACTCCTGGTAGCTCATCAGGAAATACGTATCTAAAATCCCTCGCTACAGGTATATCATCCAACAGACTCTCCTTAGTCAAGTCCCTTACCTGACATAAGAACACCATATCGCCCTTCTGGCGAAGTTTTCTCATCTTCAAGGCCGAAATTACCTTTACTCCTTTCTTTAGAACGATCCCAGAGTAGGTAACTCGATTGCCCTGCGATCCTCGGAATGTCACTGACTGATCTCGGTAACGAATGATCGCTCAATACCATCAAACTCCATCAGCGGAAAATCCTTAAGATTGGTCGTCGCTTGCTCCCCAGCTATAACGATGGGCACTCCCCGGAACTCACGCTGACAAACAATATCCACTCCAGAAGGGAGAGTTATAATCGAACTAATAGGGGAACTGTCACGAAGATTAAACCTCGAGGCAAAACTATTAGCCACAAAAGAAACGGTGGCACTAGAATCAAACAATACATAAGCTAACATACCAAAGACAAGAAATCTACCTGAGACTACATCTGGCTGGACCTCTGCCTCTGCCTCAGTCATACAGTAGACTCGGTTCTTCACAGGCGCCGGTAGTTGCTAGATCACAGTGCCTGGCTTCTTCTCGGGGCAGACTGATGCCTTATGGCCTTCCTTCCCACACATAAAACATGAAATGGGCGTCCCGTCGCAACGCTTCCCTGGATGGAAGTCTTTGCCACATCCTCTGCATCTCGAACTCCCTGATCCCTTAGATGACCTAGCGGTCGGAGGGGTACTGCTAGGAGCACTAAATCGGGGCTTCTTAAAAGATGACTTTGCTCCACTGTGGATTACGTGAACGCGAATCTTCGGATGTAGCGCTTGACCCGCTCCTCTTCGGATGGAACTACAGACATAGCGAATCTCGATAGCTCGACGAACTTATCGGTGTAGGCCTGAACCGTCATCTTACCTTGGGTGAGAGTAAGAAACTCCTCCTATTTCTGCCACTGTAACTCGTCGGGGTAGAACCTCTCCTGGACCTTAGCTATGAACTCGGCCAAAGACATCGAGTGCAAGGGCATGCATGCGTTCCTAGCCACGCTCCACCAATTATCAGCCTCTCCTCTCAAGTAGTGGGTGGCGATCTGGACCTTCTCGTGCTCGGGGAAAAACGTAGCGTCGAAGAGCTTCCCCATCTCGCGGATCCAACTCTCCAAAATCGTAGGGTCGGCAACCCCATCGTAAGTCGGTGGTCGATGACGAGCGATACGATCGAACGTCGACTGCGAGCCCAATGGCTGACGACTATGGTGCGCTAACGTAAGAATCGCTTCCTCGAGCGCTTGTAACCTCTGTCGTCCCGAACTTGACCGGCATGGTGTGGGCATGCTGAAAACATCGCAAGAAAATAACGACAAAAAGAAAGTGTCAGTAAAAAATCCACAACTACAGTCAAGCACTTAAAAGAAATAAAAATAAGAGAAAAGAGTCCTATCCCGGTCTTCTACCCGACGCTCTTCTCCCTTATACTTATTCTTAATCGAGTTTATCACTCGGGAATGGTAAAGCTCACAACTCCCGGGTTTTATTCAATTCCTAAAACTTCACTTAAAGTTTTGACTATTCGGCTCTGATACCAACTGTTACGACCCAACTCGTATAGAACGGTGCGGAAGAGACCGACGAGTCGAATTGTCAAACTAACATACAAACATACTTAAAACCTAAAACAAAAACCTAAAAATTCATTATTATAAAACCCAATATGTACAAAACCACAAGTTGCACATAACTATGTCCCAATTAGTCAACACTAAAGAATCAACTCCAATGTCAGAGTTAGAGTATACAACATACTAACAGTCTAACGTCTAATAACAGAAAATCACAACTACAACTATAGATAGAAAATCGACACTCGCCCAAACCCAAGCTAAGCATCAACATCACCATCAGAGTTACCTGAAAATGAACATATATCCACCATCAATGGCGAGTAACATAACAGTCTCACCCTAAAGTGGGACACATATGATCATAGAATAAATCAAAAAATAAATCAGGCATTCATATAAACAAATATGCAACGTAAAATAACAACAACTACAATAATAATAATAACAATAGTAACTTGCTTAACCTTACTTGACTTAATCTTATCATAATCTTTGTCGCTATCATTTACATATTAGACCGGACGATGCTCGTACGAACGCATCTTACGCGAACGAACTTTCCTACTATGCTAGGAATGAGAATCTTACTCCCAAACCCATGAACCCCATCTTATGGAAATCCATATCATAAAGACGACGTAGTAAGTATTCACTATCCCAATATCGCGGTTAGGATAGGGGCAACGTCTTAACCCAAGTCTTAGAATCTTACTCTAAGGTTATGCGTCTTAAAGCAAATTCAAGCTATCTTTACATTCTTGGTTAATCTTAAGTTCCATCTTACGCCTTTACTTAAGACTAACTATAAAAATCATAATCTTGGAACCTCTTTAACCATTCTTTATAACTTTCTTTAACTTTCTTTAATAATCTTTAATTACTTTTTAACCTTTCATTTATCAAGACCACAAGATCCATACTTAAAGTATACGTAAATATAATAAAGAAAATCAAGATACCTCAAAAACTCAAGAACCATCAAAGAACTCATCAAGATCATCAAGAATCATCAAAGAACTCATCAAGATCATCAATACAACCCAAAACACACGCAGGACATGGCTAACTTGCCACGACATAATCATCAATTCTATGCATCGAAACTCCATGAAAATCGAACATGAACATGATCAAACATAAAACTATCATATTTAATCATAAAATTCATAGAAACAAGGCAAGAACATCACAAAAACAATCTTCCAAATCAGCCCATAATTCAAGCATGGCACAAGGTCATAATCGTCAACTTTCGGTCTAATTTAATCATCTAATCTACCCTATGAATCATGGTATACAAATTAGGATAGGATAGCATGTTACCTTATTGAAGTATACACACAACAATACCCAAAAACGTGCTGCCCGGAACGACTTCACACGACCCAAACACGGCTGCCACCAACACGAGCACGGTGCACACACGGCTGGAGCCACTCGCACACGGCCCAACTGCATGGCACCCCCACGAGCACGTCTTCGATGCACGGCCACCCACACGAACCACCTTCTCGAATCACACGAACACCCAAACCCAAAAACCGAACCCAATACCCATGTCTTGATCAAGGCAATGAAGGTTAGTTGTATTTTAGTCACTTAAAGATCAATGGATGTTGAATCTTTAAGTTTCGGTTTGAAATGATGATGAACAATGGTTTGGTGTTTAGGAGGCCATATAGGCGTGTGGAATTTTGATGGCAAGGATGGAGAGAGTTTGTGTTTAAATGTGGGCAAAAGATGATTAAGATGGCAAATGAATCTTAAGCCTTACTACCACTTCTATTTATAGAAGTTGGTTAAGGTGTTAACACAAGGCAAGTGGAAAAACCAAGCCACACAATGATAAGGGGCCGGTTGGGCTAGGCTAGAATGGGCCAAAAGATTACTTGGGCCATTTGCACTTAAGCATAACTAATCATGATTAATTTTGCACTTGGCCCAAAACTTAATTAATTAATTAGAAAATTAAAAATAAAATTCTAATTAAAATAAAATAAAATAAATAATAAAACAATTAAGCATCAAATAAAATAATCATAATCAATCAATAAAACAAAAATAAATAGTCCAAATAAATTTGGACCATACATAAAATAATATAAATACCAACAAAAAAACAAAGCAGAAAAATACCAAAAACCTGGGGCGTTACAGTCCTAGTGAAGGTGAGTCATCCTTGAGGTAGTAAGCTATACGTAAGTCATATCCTCACAATCATGGTGAGTGATCTTCGAGGTGTGTCTAAAAGCCTCATAGCATCAGCGATCTAGGCAACCTTCACCCTCAAAGGATTGGTTGAAGCATCTATGGAGATGCAGCTCTCATAGTCAAGGGAGGCTCTCATGGTCGAGGGAGGCCCTCATGGCCAAGGTATCTACCACATGCACTCTAATGCGGGGATCCAGCTTTTTTATATACCTCTTTCGTCTCTCGGCTTCTGACGGTATCACTGCATTGGCAAATCTCGACAACTCTTCAAACTTATGAGTGTAAGCCTGCACTGACATAGTCCCCTGAGTGAGCATAAGGAACTCCTCTTGTTTCTGCCACCGAAGCTCGTCCGGGTAGAAGTGCTCTTGAAGTTTGGTGGTGAACTCTTCCCATGGCATACCCTTCACTGATCTCCCCTGTGGTCGGACTGTCATCCACCATTTGTCGGCTTCCTGTCACAAGTAGTAACTTGCGATTTGAACTCGCTCTTCATCAGGGCGATCGGCCGCATCGAACAACTTCCTCATCTCCCGTACCCAGCTCTCAAGTACTACGGGGTCCGCCGTGCCGTCATTTGTGGGAGGTCGATGACTTGCAAAACGATCAAATGTGGACTGGCCACCTGATGGTTGTGCTCCTCTCTGAGCTAGGGTAATGATGGCGCTTTCCAACATGCGACGTCGGTCGCAATTACCAAGAGATCGCCCCGGGCTTTCCATTCTACAAAATAGTACCCGAGTTAAGAAAATAAAAAGAAAAATAAAGTTAAAGATAAATGTAGACACCTAAATGTGTCTCCGCAATGTAGAGACTAATGATTAACGTACCATATTGCCATAAGGTCGAACTAAGGGAAATTGACGATGAAAATACACAATATACCTCAACCACCTGCCTAAACCATGTTTGAATTGCCTTGGAAGTGTTTATTAGGATTCACGATGATTACGGGATTTATTCACGATTTTTCTTCATTTTTATTTATTTTTTATATTTTCCCACACATTTTTTAATATTATATATTCATAAAATAATAAAAAAAAATGTCATTTTGCATCACAAAATATTTTTAAAAATTATAAAAATAATTTTATAATTTATTCATATTTTTCTATATTTTTTTATCATATTTTAAGAGCTTTTTATGGATTTTTTAGGATTTTTGCATGCTTAGGGGCATTATCATCATTTTCCGAATGTTGAAAATTGTTCCGCAAAGCATTTTATTGTTTTTAATACTTTTCATATTTTTTTCATAATTTTAATAATTTTTCTGTAATTTTTTGGAGCTTCTGGAGGAATCTAGAACATTCCGAAACGTTCTGCGCATTCCGACACATTACGAAACATTCTAGAACATTCTGGGACATCTTGGAACATCCCGAGACATCTCAGAATATTCCAGAATATCAAAATATTGCAGAATATTTCCGTAATCGCATAAAAATCGGATAGTAATCCTGAAAATCACGCGCAAAATAAAGCAAAATCGTCGACCCAGATCTGACCAAGACCTGCGCCTAGACGCAGGTCCCATATCAGGACCTGCGTCTAGACACAAGTCACATTATACAGACCTGCGTCTAGGCGCAGGTCATGTTACTGGACCTACGCCTAGGCGCAGGTCTGTCGTACGTCCTCCCGGGTCGAACGTTGCTGCTTCTGGCCTATAAATACACGTCCTTCCAAGCTTTTCAATACACGCCAATAGCACCGAGCCTCCTTCTGCATTGTATACTTCAACTCCATACATTCATACCACATCAAACATCTCTCAAAACATCATCAAACACATCACAAAACACCAACTCAATCAACTTCAAACAAGCATATTGCATTCATCATCGTTGATCCTTCCTTGGTTGGTTGATCGAAGGCATTACAAAGTACATCTTTCTGAAGTCTCTACTTAGTTTCTTATTCATTTATATATGATGATTAATGACATGATTTATGATAATGGTTAATATCACAAGCAATCTGAATTATTCATGTGAATTCTAATGATCAAATCAACATTTATCATAATAATATTTTTTGTGTCACAATTTTCGTTTTACAACCCGATTGGCTATGGTTTGTGATTTTGCAATATGAACGTGTAATGAGTTTGATTCATCCACGTATCTTGTATAATCATACATAAAATTTGATTCATATATATTTATTTATTTTCATAATTCAGGACAAAAATAATTTAATTTTAGGTATCATTCAATTCATAATGCGATCTATACATCATGATCTTTCTCATTCAAATTCCGTGTTACAAAACGATCGCTACATTTGCATAGATCTGTAAATATATATTATTTTCATTATAAATAAACCGATAATAATTTAACATATTCCGAATACGTCGATTTATCAATTAAATCTCATATTGTAAATAATAATATATATATTCATATAATAGTTCTGAATTATCGTAAATAAATAGATCTGGTTTAATTCATACGAGTCAAATATATAGATCTGACCCAACGGGTAGTAAAGTTGGCAATTAACGTCATTAATGTTAATATCATGAACGATCTTAATCATCGGAATTCATTTTGAATTATATTGATTATGTGTAAATCTGTACATATTTTTTTATAATTATCATCGTAATCATTGTCATTGATCATCATAATTGTATATTATTACTAACCCAACAGCACATCAAACCACTTTTCCTGGAACACATTTTGAACCTGCACATATTTATTTTTTTGTACTATGTATTTTGTATTTTTATTTCTTTTATTATGTATTTTATTCATTTTTTTATTTGATTTATTTTTTTAGGACTTTTAATACTGACTTAATGCAAAGTGGTCACATTAATTAGTCATGACTTGTAATATATTGACTTTGGATGAACTTTGATTTGTACTTTTTTTTTGCATTTTTTTGTTTTCTTTTTTTTTGGCACATGTCTTTTCCTACGCACCATTTGATCCCATGGGTGAGGTAGATGTAGGAAAGGAAGAAAATTAGGTTAATATGTGTTTAATACTACATGTTCATAAAATAAACCTTCAAGATTATATGGCAAGAATTATAGAACAAACATAAATTGATGCTAGAACATAAAATAAAATCATCAAATCTATCCTATAACTTTCGGCCATCAAAGAATATTTAACAACATGAATATTTGTATCAATTCAAAACTAGTACTATGCAATTCTAAACAATTCTAAACATGTTCTAAAGGTTATAAGACTAATCTATTCTAAAGATTAAGTAAAACAACTAATTACCTAGCAATGATGAACAAAGGTTCGAAAATTCCTAGCTTTGGCCGTGGAAGGTACTCGGTCCTAGCTTGGTTTTCTTTGAACTTCTTGCTTCAATCTTTGGGTTATTTGATCCAAAGAAAATATTTTAATGTATTGAGGTGATTTTGTGATTGATTAAGGATTGTAGAAAGATGATGAACTTTTGATGGCAATAAAAAAAGGGGCCGTGAGGTTTATGTGTGAGGGAGGGTTTTGTGTTCCTAAATTTTATGTTTTTAGGATAAGTAAAAAATAGATCTAGTTTGCTAATTTAGGTAAATAAATCAAACTAATTAAATAAATAAAAAATATAAGGTGGCCGTGAGGCTGATCATGGCATGAGGCTAATGGGCCTTGATCTGGAAAGGTGAGGTAAATGGTTTTGGGCTTGGGTCAATAATTGGCTTACTTCAACATAAATCATGACTAAACTTACTAAATAATTAAATAATTAATTAATTAAAGAAAATTTAAAATAGTCCAAAGTTTTGGGTTATTACATGTGTCATGGGCCAGGCCTGCATAACAAAGAGGCTAACTCAGTCTAAACCCTAACTAGGTAACCTAAGCCTATAAAATGATCAGTTAAACCGCTTTTCAGGTTCGCAATATCAAAACAGACAATAGAAAATACTTATACTCACAATACATTGACTCCTTACTCCCGATATCTGACTTAAGCATCAGAGGGGCGTTCCCGAGTTCCACCCCCCGGGTTAGCAACCTGTGACTGTGTTTGCAGGACTTAACCCTAGCTAGGAGCATTTGGAGTCAACATCAACACGTCAGAGACCATTGACTATTCATAAGAGGTTCCAGAGCAGGAACACTTGGAATTTGGATTTCCCATGCTTTTCTCTTTTTGTCCCAACCAAAACACAACTCCTTATGGCAAATTCTTACAATATTGAATTTTCAAGGAAAATGACATCCAGCCAAACAAGGGCTAATCTGGTTATTAATCGCTGATAACTTTATCTTGGAAAGTACCCTGATAACCTTGAATACTTATCCCACTATAATAGAAGTGATGAATTAATTTTAAAAGACCATACAAAGGTTGACTTATTCACATTAATTTTCAATAACAATAATTGAGGAACTAAAAAATGTTGTTTAACCAACACCCTCACCAATACTTGCTATTCGTATGTTTGTCTTGTTCATTATAATTATTCGCAATTGTGGCATTTGAAGTTTACAACAAGGGTCATATTTATTCGATCTTTCTGCTTAAGAAACTTCAATAAGTATGAAGAAATTATTAGTGGATTACCTTACTTGGGAGGGTTTGGTCTAGTTGACTGATCATAGCACGAGTTGACCAAGCTCCTAGTTTCTTGCAAACCCAAGGAAGGTGGCTGGCCTGGATGGTTAAGTGGTACTAGAAAGAGACCTGGGTAGTTGAGAATTTACATCATAAATGGTCCACCAATGGCGTTTATAGGTGAAAGATATGATGTTTTAGGCAAAAAAATATCCTTAACATTGCACTAACCACTCGCATTATTGTTGGGTGATGATGGTAAAAGCCTAGAATGGGCATGTTAGTGATTTCCAATGTAAATAGGGCTTCTGAACCTTATGACGCCAAAGCATTTAGCGTCATGCTTGATACGCGATTTGACATCATATGGGGGTGTCATGTGGAATCATATAAGACTATCCAAGATTGTATCCTAATAAGTTGAGGGTTCTCTTCCGTTCTTGAATGACGACAAAATTGTCTAAGAAAGGCGTTTGTTAAGGAGCACATCTAGATGAGGAAGGTAATTCATCAAATGATAACTAGGAAGCCCTCAACTTAGGGCTAATGAGCCCAAGGAAGCCAAGGATAGTACTTTCAATAGGCCGAGGACGATGCTTTATTTGTATTTTCAATGTGGGACAAGTCGATTCTATCTCAAAAAATTACTTCGACGAGTAGTGTAGGGATGTCAATACAGTAACCTCAAGTATTTCATGGAGCACTTGAAAGTTGGAACCAAAATGATACATAAAAAATATAAAAATATGAAATTTTATGAAAACATCAATGTATCTAGAAAATCATATTCGTGAAAGTGCAAATAATTAAGTAAAATGATAAGGCTCTTTTAAGAGAAAAATAGAAAAACAGAAACAATGGTTAAAATAAGATAAAATATTTTTTTAAAATATAATTAAAAAACAGAGTTAAGTATCAAGTATCCGTGAAGTATTGATATCATATCGGTATCCGACATGGGTACGGCTACCTAATTGAAATATCCATACATCTTAGGTTGGAACCAACTCAATAAAGACCATTCGACAAGCACCTTCTAACTGCAAGAGAATCATAAAACAGTCATGACACATCCCATTTATTACTACGGGTATTTACATAGGTCATATATCAGATTTACACGGATATTTACAGCTGATGTTCAAATAATACGTTCTGAATGTAATGATTGATTCCAAGTTCACATACTCGAAGCCAGATCCCCAAGGAGCAGTGGATGAAAATTGGATTCCAATTGAACAACAATTCACACATACAAAAAAATGAGTGAATGCCGATACGTGAGCATGAGATGTAGCAGGCAACACTGGCGCATAATCAAATTGTACTCTGTGTATAATGCAAGCTAGATATGAGATGTAGTAGGCACCAATGGAGCATAATCAAATTGTACTCTATATAATGCAAGCTAGATAATATGTTTGTTTCATACGATATATGTCTTCTTTAAACTCTTCCGGCTACGTTTCCTACTCGGAACCATGCATGAGAAGGCGTCGAGAAGTTCCGAATCCACCTCGGTTGTAAGCATCTCAACCGCATTGGGGGTGGCGAGGAGCAGCTTTGAAACAAGAAAGCCTGCAATTGACCAAGTCTGGAATAACCGAGCTTGCTTACCAATAAACCTTGCACTTTTCGTGTCGTAATATTCAGGCCATTTGTCCTGTGATAAACGTTTCTCAGCTACATGAACGGCCCTAGCTGCTATTTCGGGTCTATTCATCTTAATACATGCAACAGTGAACTGCGCGCGAAAAAACGAATTATCAATTGTCATCTTAAATCATTGAAAGACTATTGACTCGGATAAGCTAACAATATGACCTCGGATATGTCATGAATATGGCTTTGCAATAGTAATTTGTACAAAAAATACGAAGAGAATTATTCACCTGCCAAAGCAATGTTGGCCAAGAACCACCATTATGATAAGACCAAGGCCTGCAAAAATCAATGAGTTATGAGTATCTTGGCTGCTTCAAAGAGACCGATCCCTCTACGCACCTGAAGAATTCCAGCCCAACCCATACCAATATTTTGCTCTCAAAGTTAATTCCATTAATCCCTTTTAGCATACATGGAATTTTTCACTGTGCTTCTTTTTAAATATATAGCGCATGCAAAGATTTTAAAATTTTACTTCGATTGATAGTTTGTGTGTGTGTGTGTGTTAAATGAGAATTTGATAAGGTTATGCCATTAGAAGTAAAAAATTTCAACCTGAAACATTGTGTGAGCCTTAGGTTTGAAATGAAGACAGTAACTCTTCAATCAATTGTTGCAAGTGAAATTGAGATATAACTAGGGATGAAAGAGCAATTTAAGCAGTAAGCAGAGTAGGATCATACGTATTCTTGGGGTCACAGCCAGTGATTATTTGCCATTCTTGACCTTCAAGAGCAGGATAACATATCTTAAGAGGCATTTCACCCACAAGATCTTTCCATTTTGATTCAATGAGGTCCAAAATGGCGTATGACTGATCCTTTGTTGCAAGGCCACTTACAATCGACCAAAGATTACCAAGAGAGAAAAAGCGAAAATCCATATGTGCAGGCTGTAAGTTACCAATCAGATAGCCTCCTGTACCAGGCATCCATTCTACTAGCCAGTGAGGAATCTGATCAGGGTAGATATTAAATTTGTTGACAGCATCAAACGAGTATTCTTCGGTTTTGTAACGATATATCTCATTCAGTTTCCTCATATCAATCCAATAATGCTCTCTGATATGAAAGGATAAAGCAACCAAACGATTGTTCAAGGCACGTACAAGCTCTGCTGACCCATCCTCTGGAGCAAGCATTTCACGAGCACCAAGCAATGCAGAATAAAATAGTGCCTGGAAAGCAAATGGTATTTGCATTTCAGAAAAGTGTCAAATCATAACTTCACAATCTATCTAGTATATGAAGATAGAAACTTATATAGATAGTTATCTCTCTTCTATGCTTTAGCTTTTATTTTATTAAAAACAAAGAATTCTTCCCCTCCTGACTTCAAATAATATTAACGCCATTTCTATTTTCGTATTGCATAATTAATTTTCAATAGCATTAAATATACAAGTACTACTGCTCTCACTCACACGTGATGGAAGATAAATCAACAATCACTTGTTGGAAATGAAATATCTTTTTCCTATCAATCTGCCATTGAAAATTCCACATCTGCACAAAGCAAGCAAAACATGAGCTTGCCTTGGTACGATTTTCCAATTGCATGAGGTCGCTTCGCGTCTAGGTGTGCACCTCAAACACGCCTTTTAAAACTAAGACCAGGTGCACCACTAGTTCAATAAGATTATAACAAACAATGAAAAGTTGACTGTCCATAAGTAGCCGAAAGGTAATTTCCTACCATAGCAAATTAATCTATACATTCAAATTACTTTTAGAGTGTGTAAAATAATTCATTTTGTGACAGGACAATAGTGTCCAATTTATCCTAAATGCAAACATTGTCCCACTTGCTATTTGTGACTGGACAATAGTGTCCACTTTATTTCCCCACCGCTCCACACATAGCAGTGCAAACTTCAAACCAGCTTGCAATTTCCAACTTCTTGCAGCTAGTAACTTTGTTGTTAGAGTAAAATGGGAGTTGTAGCTTGTAGAAGCTACATTGCTCCACAAAGCAACAAGCTCTATCCATCTTTATGTGGGACCCATAATTGCTTTTTGTATAGAAAACACATAAAATTATCTCCACTTGATTCCTCAGTGGTACTCCAACGTCTTTCTTATTTATTTATTTATTTATTTAAATATTAGTCTATAACTAAGGAACTAAAAAAAATGTTGTAAGAAAATACACCCAAAAAATTCTAATAATCTCATATATATTATCCCAAAAAAAACGATGTTTTCTCAAGATCCATATAATCAATATTATCCTTATTTTTACAATTTATTATTTTTACTAGTTATTTACAAATTATGATTGTATGTATTGTATACTAAAATTTGATGATATGGTGATAACATGTAGGACCCAGAAAAACCACAAGTAGTTGCAGTTTTCCTTCGGAAGAGGTTGTAGCATGGAAATGATGTAGTTTGGAAATATGATGTGGCACACAATTTTGCCACTGTTTAATCCTTATAACTTATGGTCTATATTACATGATCAAACCAACCACCTTACATGATTTTGGCATTTTCATTTAGCGGAGAAAACTTGTTTTAGGATGCAAGTGTTTTAGGATGATATAGGATTAGTTGAGTTGTAATTTTATTGTCATTAGAGTCCATTTTTTAGTCATATTTCAATTCTAGTGCAGTACTTAGTGATGAAAATATCTAGTGAGTTTTCATTAGTTTGAATCTTGTTTTACTTTAAGTGTGTGAAGTGTAAGTCCACCAAGGGACGAAATAACTGTTGTTCAGGAGAAAAAACAAATGCCTCATTCACAATTCAAGATGGCGCATTTTGGAGTAAGAGACGGCGTGTTGATGAAGCTTCTTCCAAATGAGCATCCTAGGCAACATTTATAGCACTTCAATGGCATTTACTACCCCATTTTAAGGAAGGAATTGAAGCAAAAGAATAAATTCCACTTCAATGGCATTTACTACCCCAATTTATGAAGGAATCGAAGTGGAAGAATAAATGCCCAAAGCATTAAGAGGATGCATAAATGTTCGCATAAATAGGCTTTAATGGCGTGTTTATTGAAGCATTTAAGGCAGATTCTATTGCCCCATTAAGTGTATTTAAGGGCTGAATTGTAATCTAGAAGAGTGTTAATTAGGTTATTAATTCATGGGTGTAAATGGGCATTCATGGGTATTTAATGTAGGAGAGAATCCTAGGTCCTTCTAAGGCCTATAAAATAGGCGCATAAGAATTGTAAATCACATATATCCAACTTTAAATGAAAAATACTTCTTTTGAGATTTCTCTCGTTTGAGTTTTCTTTTGTTTCATGGATTCGAAATGGCTCGGAGTTTTAGGATTGGCTCCACCCCGAATTTGTGGATTCGAATTCAAAACCCTTTGAGTTTTAGGATTGGCTCTAAACCCCAGTTCTCTAGAAATAGAGATCATATCCGCCTCTGTTCCAATTATTCACACAACATTTTCCCCTCTTCCACAAAGTTATTATTCTTTTAGCTTATATACCTCTATGACACCATTGTCCATGATCAAACCAACCACCTTAGGCGATTCTGGCATTTTCATTTCGCGGAGAAAACTTTTGTTTTGTTTACTCAAATCATTAATGATTGTACTGACTTCTATCTATGGCAAAGGTAGTGAAACTTACTATTTAATCCTTGTAACTTAAGCTCCATCTTACATGATCAAACCAACCACCTTAGACGATTCTGGCGCTTTCATTTAGTGGAGAAAACTTTTGTTTTGTTTACACAACTCATTGATGATTGTACAGACTTCTATGATTCAATCTACGGCAAAGGTAGTGAAACTTAATCTATAAACAATCCCCAAGCACAACATAGCAATCCAACCCACCCCATAAAGTAGGCTTGGTCTAATAGACATCTAATATATAAAAGCTTCTAAAGATATGGAAACCCCTTCTATCACTTAATGAGTTAATGTAAGTTAAAATCATAGATATACATTGTACTACATGCTTTCTCTTCTTTTAAATCAGCTTTCCTTTTCATTAATACAATCTGAAATCCACATTCTCAACTTACTCGAATACTCGCAGAAACGTTGTTATTTGCTTATGAGTAGCACAACACGGCCAATTATTATATACATATTATAAACTACAAAGACCATCTTTTGGACTTTATTACAATTCAGATCAGTTGATTAGCACAGCTTGGCCAATTTTTATATAAATCCATGAATTGTTTCAATTTCCACAACCGTATTTAGGTAACTTGGAACTCCAGCATACATGATTGTTCAGGTTCATAACGTAGAAACTCATAAATTTAAGCTCACAACTAAAAATATCAGCCGGAACGAGACACACTATTTGCATTCAAATTCATAGGTCTTGACAGTCCTCTACAATTTTCCCCATGATAAATTAATTATTGAACAACAGAAAAATTCTCCTGTACGCATTCGGGTTAAGAAAAAAAAAAACTCAAAGATGGGCTATTAGTACCTGTATTTCTAAGGGATGTCCATGAATTCCCATACGTCGGTCTATCATGCACGATCCATCTGTGACCAACAAAGTTGGAAACATATCAAAGCCATCAGCAAGACATAACCTTAAGATCATCTTGATTCCAGTCTGTACATCAACTCTTTCCTGCAGAGATAAATCCCCAGAGCACTTTCCATAGGCACGTAGCAATATAATCCACCAAAGCCCTAAGAAATTAACATCAATGGATGAGTGAATTTTATTGCATGAAAGTTGATAGAGAACAAGAAAAGATGGTAAAACAGAAATGTGACAAAACCGGAATCTACAGGCGCAACACGTCCAATCGCCGCCTCTCCAAAATCAGGCTCCAGAATCTCTTCTGTTGCAGAATCATCGCCATCCAAAGAAACAGTGCGTACCTTGAAACTAGCAGGCATCAATCCTTGTCCAGGACTATGACAATCCATGGTTTTCTCCCAACTCTACCAGAAAAATAGTAGCAAATCAAATGAATAATTTATAGAAGGCAAGTTAAACCATGCTACAACAATATAACATGCAACTATCTAACTGTGCATAAAATTCTCACTAGCAGTTGTTTATCTTATATTAGTGAATGAATGGGGGAACTATAGGATGTTTCATAGCTTAGCTTTGAAGGAGTTGAGAGAAGTAGTCTTCTCTCTCCTTCCCCTCTTACTTTGTGGATATTCCATTAAACCGAATGAGTAATTACCTCTTGTCTTTACCGAGGGTCTATGATATAATGGAAAAGGGATTTCTATCTTTAATTAAGATAAGTTGATGACTTTAATGATTTGCCAATATGACCTTTCACAAGAACCTCTACAATTACATTATTTAGTTTTTGGATCAATATGCAATCTCTTCCCTTGTCACAGTTGTGTCCCTTTTAGGCTATGCTATTTGGTATCTTCCAATCACCCATCTTGAGATCAATCTATTTATCTAGAGGACATGTAAGCAGGTTTCTTGTTACGTCTTGTTACGATTCTCCTCCTAGTCAGGTTTCTGCATCCCGTTCTTCTGTTCTTTAATGGATGGAATTTGACTTAGTTTAATGGAAAGTGGACTTCTCTATCTGCTTGTCTCTGTGTTATCTATATACAAAAATAAGAGGATTTATCCAGGAAATGCGCTGGATCGAAGCTGCAAGCCAATATGCTTGACAATAGTGAGTGCCTCTATAAATGTGGTGGATCGATTCTATATGCTTGTAAAGTGTCCATGAACATCCAAGTAGGTGGGGAAAAATAATATCAATGAAGTGGAGGAAAACAAATAAACAATATCAGAGAGACATGACAGGACTGGGATCAATAATTTAACAGCATTATAACAAATCATATGAAAAAAGGCAGGAAGTGAATACTGAGTAAACTAATAAAAATAAGACAAAATCTGTAAAGTAACATTTAATAATCTCTAATGAATGAGGTAACCTTCATTTAAATTCCTATATATGATTAACTAAGTCAACCTCTTAGGTAACTAGCATAAAATTGCTAGAGAACAGAGCTGATCGGAATAAAATTCCGAACATATTGACCTCAAAAAAGAAGCTTATAGCAAGACAAGTAGACAACAACATGTGTAGCAGCAGAAGTGTTGCATCATTATTGAGTAAAACAAGAATTCATTTGGATTTTTTGACAACTGAATTGCGTAGTGAAAGAATACGGACCAAAAAGGTTATAGAGTTGCAAGGCTATATAATGAGACTACAGCAAGTCATGAAGGGTGCGGTCCCTTCACATATGTTAGAACCGGAAGTAATAAGGTATAATAAGTTAAATCTGGTTAATAAGTTTCAATCTGTGCAATTAGTTCTAGTTTTTGTACGAAAAAAACAATGGACACTCACTTATTTTGACACTAGAATATAAAATCTTAAACTATTAAAGAGATAATATTATCTTATTTCTAATACTAATTAAAAATAAATAAATCTTTTTGAGGAAGTCACTTTTGTAGAATAAGAAAGTAAGATAAAACTTTTTGCTCAATTATAAAAGCCCACATTTTTGGAGAAGTAAAAAAATAAAAGTATACCAAATAATACATTAATACCAAGCAGTAAAAGATAAGTAAAATTATCAACACCCAAAAGACATGAGGTTAGTCAATAATTACTAATTTGCCTAAATATCCGATAATGAAAAAAATATTACAAAAAGAATTTAACAACCCTCAATGAAGTTTTGACAAGTTCTATCAAGATCCAATAAGTGACAATCAGGTTAAATAAGTTTCAATCAGTTTTAAGAAGTTCTAATCGAGTCAATAACTTTTAATCAATTCTAATCAGGTTGATCATTTCAAATAGGTTCAAATAACTTAACGTCGAATAACTTGAATAAAACACACCATAAAAGGTTAAAAACAAATATACCATAAACCAGGAATTGGAGACACACTTCTGCTCACCTAGGAATCAAGTTGCTCCCTCCTATGGAATTTAAACTACTTGTACGTTCTGCTAAAGCTATTTGCAAAGTTTCAACTAGCATCGTGTTCTGCTAAAGCTTATTACTTTGCACGTGCCAAACATAAATAGTCCCTCTACCAATTCACACCAGTCAGAAGGTCAGGGAGAATGCATAGATGGCTTACCTTAGATTCTCAAACTCACGATAAAAAGGCAATATAAATGAATTTATAAAAACAATTAAATTGAAGTCTCTGTTTCACATCATGCTCCCCTCCTTTGGAGTACACTTGTCCCAAGTGTTGTATGAACAAGATATCCTCCCTATCAATCGTACCAAATACAAAAAGAAGATTGTTGAAGAAAATAGTTAGACCCAAGTTTCCTTCATATGTTTGATGCATTGCAACATAAAAACGGAAAACTTCCACCACTTGAACACAGGTATGAAGCATGAACCTCAAATAATGATTTTGAATGGTGTAAGATGAGTTTATCATGGTTAACTTTCACCATCACAACCAAATCTTCATGATTCTAACATGACAACAATTGAATTTTGGTGCGTAACTTGACTGTCTTTATCTTTTACTGTCGATACATGAATTAGTCAAATCTTCATTTATGGAACACTCCAAAGTTGTAATCTTCTCTTATTCTGAGAAATTTGATTCTTGTGCAATTGAACAATCAACAATTTCATATTCAATTTGCATTGGACCATGATTAAAAACGTCAAAAATTGAATATTTCTCAAGTTAATACAACATCTTCTTGTGCTAACATTAATTTAAGAAGAGCACTTTTTTGGAATCGATGCTGCTTCAACTCATTAACTTGCTCAACCAAACGTGCACTACTTTTTTTTCATATCCTCCATGAGAAGCTCGAATTTAGATTTCTTCAACATGATGATGTGAAAGTGCTTTGAGTAATCTTTGTTTTGAAAAGTTTGGGGATTATGTGAAATCGGTACTGCTTGAACTACGAACAAACTTTACAGAACAAAACTTCAAGACCTTAAGAATACAACGCAAAAAGATTGCTTTAAAATTCCAAGTATAATGACCAGAACAGCCAAAAACTTTCAAGTGCTATAAAAATGTGAATCTGACCAACGAACAAGAAATACTCCACAAGAAATACGAGACCAACTCGAAAAACTAAGAAATTTTAAAGGTGAAAAGTAGACAGAAAACTTAACCAATTTGGAGTTAAAATAAAATCGCTGAAAAAGCATTTGGAACGATGGAGAAACAAGCGATTGAAACATGCCATCAAATCTGAAAATTAACCTACGTCACCAATTGATGTGATTCCGAATTCAATAAAGTGTTTCTTGGACTCGAATTTAATGTTTTTGGATGAATTTTGAGTGGAATATGGACGTTTTGTGGATGAATGAGGGTTTCTTGAACAGATTTGGAGGTTTGGACGGAGGATGGATGAAATTGAAGAAGTTTAATGCAACAAACAAAAGTAACATAACAATCAGTTGAAGAGGATCCTTTAATGCTAAGAAAATAATAAAATTGAAGTCTCTATTTCACATCATTTCCTCTCTTTCACCTTAAGGACAAGGTGGCTCTCCAGCCGAGGTTAATGTTGTATATTAGCCTAAGCTGCCTATCATGTTCACTTACGGGAGTAAAACGAAGGATCCAGCTGAGCATTATAGCTATTTCATATTACTCTCTTGGTTGTTACTTAATTGGACAAAATTATAGATTTTGGGAGAGTTTCCTACTTCTTGAATTTAGGAAAAGCATAATTAGAGTAAATTACTCTGCTGATTCTGCTCTAATCAAATTATGAGTTATTGCACGACCAAAGTCTCTTGTTTTACTTGCTTTGATTACTGTTTACAGTGTGATTCACAGCATGGTTTTCTACGATCATAAATTTGAAGTAAATAGAAAAAACTAGTGGAGAAGAAAATACATACATACCTGCAACTGAAGTGTGTGAAGGATGAAGTTGCGCACAATATCATATTCTCCTTTCAGAAGAAAAGCTATTCCAGATGGTATGAAGTCCCGGATAAAGACCTGATCATAATTCAAGGCATCAGAACTTGTAGGGTCTCTAGCAGCAATTGTTCCTACAGGGCTATTGCAATAATAGACCATAGATTCCCGTAAAAGCTCCCAAGCTTCCTCCACCATCGGGTCATCCGTGACATTCTTTCCATTTTCAGGTAGCACGAAATTCCCATTAGACTTAGTAACTTCTTTTTCGTCTCTTAAAAGTCGAGCATCTTCCATAGTATTTGATCCATTCACCACACCACTATACCAAGTTCCATTTTCATCTACAGCAGCTGACCCTTTAACACTTTCAGCTGATTCACAGCAGAAAACTATGGACCTAGATTGGCGACGTGTAGCAGCTCCACGTAACACACCTCTTAGACCTCCAAACCCAAATTTAACCTTTTGTGTACAACCAAATTGCACAGATTGGGCACATCCTAAACCCCTTTTCATAATACACTTTCTACTTGAATTCGAAAACACTAATGAAGTCGATTTGCTTACTTGTGAACCATAACTAAAAGGATGAGGTACACTTCCACAAAAAACTAGCATAATAGCCTCAGAATTTGCCATTAGAGTGCAATACAGAACTCACAAATCACAATCTTTGATTCACACAAACACCTAAACAAAATCAAATTGTCAAAATCAAATTCTACTTTGTTACTAATAAATTAGAGTAAGATGTTGGAATAAAATTTTCCTCTTCAAATTGGTTTTAAAAAATTGCCATTAATCAAATTGAGTTTTCAGGACAAACACACATACACCAAATAAGGCATCTTTAATGATATAGCTACAATCGCAAACAGGGGGAATGAGGTCCATCAGAAACCAAAGGCATGGAATCGATAATTTGTCGAAATTCTTAGCATTAACATTTGGCGTATTATGAAAAACATTCAAAAGGGGGAAAGAGAAGTACATACATACCAGTTTAAAAATGGCGAATGCGAGAAGTTAGGAGGTACAAAGAATTTTGATGCACAAAAATTAAATTAATAGCTTTGATTCAATGGTGGATTTGAAGAACAAGCAAACAAACTTCACGGAATTAACAGTCCTATCCTGATTGATTTGATTATTAAAACTCCCTCCATTCCTTTTCCTTTTTCATTTTCAGCAGCCGATAATCACGATCCACGACCACATGCAAAAATTATATTCTACTCCCTCCTCCCTCTTTTTTTTGCAACAATTTCCTTTTTGGTCCGTCTCACAATTTTTGCTACATTTCTTTTTCAAGTAAATGGGGTCCACCATTAATACCCATTTAATTATTATCTACCCATCTTAAATACTCCTCCACCTACTCAACTAACCTAATTAAAACTACCTCTAATTAAATTAACCCACCCCACCCACTCCCCATTTAAAACATACGGATGCTTCGTATGTTCTCCTCAACTCTCAGAAACCCTAATGCCCCTCTCACAAACCCTAAATCGCCCCGCCTCTCTCCTCTTTGTTCATCTCTTTTCCAAAATCTGAGTCCCCCCTCTTTCGATCTTTGTTCATCTCTCCATCTTTGTTAATATCTTTTCTAAGATCTGTGATGGAGAAGGGTGAGCCAAAAGATATAAATACAGATTGTGAGTCCCAATTTGTTGAATCTGAGGTTCAACTTGAACTTCAACTTTTAAGTGAGGGTGATTCGTGGTTTTCTTCTCCAAATCCACAAAATGAGGTTCAGTCATGCTTTTCTTCTTCAAAACCACAAAACGATGATGTAGATTTATCAACTATGGTGGTTCTTGACACACCGGAACGAGAAGGAGCAGATCTATCAATTTGTGGTCACCCCAACGAAGGTTGATTTTTGAGTCGTCTTCTTCGTCAGGGGTGCAAGGTTCAATCTCTAACCCCAAAAACATACCTAAGGGTGTTGATTGTAGCAAGGATCCCATGGAAGAGATGATTAAAATTTTACTTCCATGCTACTCACCTTCGATGCTAAAAAAAGATAAGTAAAAATCTCCTTTTTATTTAGGTTTTTTTTGTTTTTGTTTTAGAGTAATATTGTGTAATGTAGATCTGATTTTCTAGGAAAAGTTTTTTTTAATGGCTTGTAAAGATCTAGTAGTAGTAGTTTTAATTTTCGTCAAATTCATCTACATCTATGTTTGAAGTTCCTCTCTTTTTTTTTTTTTTTTTATTTGTGTTAATCTGGAAAAATTACGGAGTATGTTAATCTGATTTTTTTTTTAGCTTTATTTAATTTTTAAGGTTTATTCATTTTTTTTATACCTCTGTATTTTTTTTTATTATGTTCCTCTATTTTGACATTTTTGACATTTAGAGGTAAATTTTTGACATTTACAGGTTAATCTGAAAAAATTACGTGGCATAATTTAGAGGTAAATTTTATCATTTTTGATTTTTCAGTAATTTTTATCAATTTTTGAAGTTCCTTTGTTTTTTTTGTTATTTTCTTTTTGATTTTTATATGATTTTATGATAGTTTATTTGTATTTTTGATAATTTAATTTGATATTATTTGATTCTGATCATTTATATGTTAATTTTTTTTAATGGAATGCTTTGAAACTCTGTTCTTTTTAATCCTGTTAACACTCCGTATGTTGTGAGTTTTTTTTTTTAATGGTATGCTCTGAAATTCTAGTTTTTTTTATAAAGTTGATATGTTGTGATTTTTTTTTTTAATGGTATGCCTTGATATGCTGTGATTTTTTATTTAATGGTTTGCCTTGATATGTTGTGATTTTTTTTAATGGTTTGTCTTGATATGTTGTGATATTTTTTAATAGTATGCCTTGATATGCTGTGATTTTTTTTAATGATATGCCTTCATTTTTTTTAATGATATGCTCTGATTTTTTTTTAATGGTATATGCTGTTATATTCTGATTTATTTGATTTTGGTATTATGTTATTTTGGTAAACTGATTTTTTTAATTATCTTAAGTTAATTATGCTTTGATATTCTGATTTATTTATTTTGGTATTCTGAAATGCTGTGATTTTTTTTTATGTTATTTATGTTGTGATATTGTGAATTTGTTATTATTTTGGTAATTTATTTGATTTATATTGTATTTCTGATTGTGTGCTCTACATTTATTGGTATAGGAACTTTTATTTTGTGATGTTATTGCCCCTAAGGATGATGAGCATCTTTAAGGTTATGGTTTGGTATGCTAATGTTTCCTTGTCCCTAAGGATTTTATGATAAGGATTGGTATGAGATGTTATGCTATGGTAAGGATTTTATTGTTGCTAATGCATATGGATGTTCCCCAAATTCTGTCCCTAAAAAAAGTTGCTATTTGATATGGATGTCCCTCCAATTTATGTCCCTAAAAAATTTTGCTAATGCATATGGATGCCCCTCCAATTTATGTCCCTAAAAAATCATTGCTAATGCATATGGATGTCTCTCCAAATTCTGTCCCTAAAAAATGTTGGTATTTGATATGGATGTCTCTCCAAATTCTGTCCCTAAAAAATGTTGCTAATTGATATGGATATCCCTCTAATTTCTGTCCCTAAAAATGGATTGTAAATGCATATGGATGTCACACATCAAAAACTATCCCTAAAATTGATGTCCCTAATATGTGGGAAATATTTACATTTCTTGTTTATTATACTAGGGAAATGATGTTTATCCTAATCCCCAACACCCTAGTGTCACTCATCAAATTTCATAGTGGTTAGTGTTGTAGGCATAGATGATGATACATGACTCTAATGCCCCTCATACCATTTTGGTTGATGTTGAATGCATAGATTATCATGATTCACACCCATGCCCCTCATACCATTATGTTTGATGATGAATGCATAGGTTATGACACATAACACTAAATGCAACTCCTTCCATTGTGAAAATATGATATACACTTGGTGGTTGTAGATGGCTTTAGTGTAAGTTTAACCTGAGAGGGCCATTTTTTGTGTCCTCAAGGATGAGTAAACAATGTTTCCAAATTTTCAATGTGTCTTGTGTACTAGATATAATATCTTGAAATGCATTTTTTCATACATAATACAAAATGATATGCGAAATTGTCACATCTTACAAATTTCAAAAGGATGTGATCAATTAGCATATCAACATGATTAAGCCCCTAATTGTCTACCATATTGACTTACCATATGCATGCAACATTCATTCAAACTTAAATCCAGTATGATGCAAAAGTTTTAAAGTTTGTCCACTAATATAATATGACATCACATGCTACATACAATCCAAAAACCAACCAAAAACTAGTACCAACAAGATCAAACTTTTTGTTGCATTAGATGATGTGTAATTGGCCCAACTCAGCTTGCAAGGCATCAACTTCATTATGTGCATATTCTTCAACTGCATAGTATTGGTTGCCATTGTTTTCTTCAATTGCATGTTATTGTTCTTCCACTTGTTCTGCCTGTATTACTGGTTCAACATTATGTGATTGAACAAGTGATGCCTGATACTCTGCATGTTTCACTAATAAATCCCCCATTGCTTGTAGTATTACTTGTGTTGGTACTTCAACTGCTGTAATGACCCTGATTTTATTGGTATTTCTGCCGGATGATTATGTGTATTTATGTGTTGATATGTATGGTTCAAATTTGTTTTTGAACTATTTATTTTTATTTTATGTGAATAATTTCGATTTAATTCGAATTATTTTATGTGTGGTTATTATTATTTATTATTATTTAATTAATTAGAATTTTATTATTTAATTTTCTAATTAGTTATCTAATATTTCGGGCTAAATCGATTTAAGTATGATTAGTCATGCGATTTTTGTAAATTAGCCCAATTGATCACGAAAGCCCATTTTTGGCCCATTTCTCCTTGCCTTGGCCGGCCCCCCCTTAAGTGTGATGGCAAGTTTTGCCACTTGCCTCATGTTCACACCTAACTAACTCTATAAATAGAGGATGTTAGTAAGGCTTGAGACTTTTGTTCACTTGCTATCTAATGCTCTTGCCATCAAAGTTCAAACACAAACTCCCTCCATTTGCTCCCTTGCCTCACGCTATTTTTGGCTATTTGAGCCCCATCATTTTTTCATCCATTCTTTCAAACCCAAACTTAAAGATTCATCATCCATTGATCTTTAAGTATCAAAACACAAACTAAACCTCATAATTTGCATTCAAGATCACTAGTTTGGGTTGGTTTTTGGCTCGGTTCGTGTGGGTGTTCGTGTGTGAGTTCGTGTGGTGGCCGTGAAGGTGGGTCGTGCTCATGGTGGTGCAGCTGTGCAGACGGGCCGTGCAAGTGGTGGTGCCGTGTGGTGTCGTGCTGGGCAGCCGTGTGTGCAAGGTGGTGCCGTGTGGAAGTCGTGCGTGTTGTGCCGTGTAGCTTGGCCGTGTGGTTCGAAGTTCCGGGCTGCAATTTGTGTTGATTTTGTGTGTTAATCTTCAATAAGGTAACATACTTTCTCAACTTAATTGGTGTACTATGATTCATAGTATAGATTAAATGAACAAGATGAGTTTATATGAAGTTTTGATCATGTTTTTGAGTATGAATGTAAATCTGATTTTTAAGTGATTATATGATGATTTGATGATTGAATATGATGATTTAATGGGTGTTTATGTTGGTATTAAGTTTATGTTAATCATGTTCAAGTTTGGTGAATTTTGGATGCTAGTAAGTTGATGATTTCATGTGTTAAAATTTGAAGTATGCGTGTATTTTGATGAAGTTAGATGAGTTCTTGATTCTTGGATGAGTTCTTGGTTGAAGTTCTTGTTGAACCATGTTTGATTTGAATGATGACAAACCAGTCCTCTATACTTGATGTCTATGTATATTTGTATATGAACAGGTTGAATCAAGTGAGGACTCATCAAGGCAACCATGAAGGCCTTGAGATACTTGAAGATCAGAAGCCAGGAGCATGGAGCTATTTATTTTTTATATTTCTAGGATCTTCTTGTAAAATAGGCTTAGGAAAATATTCTTAGTGTTTTTAAGTAAAGAGCAAAAAGACTTTAAGTGTACATCCAGTAAAGAGAACAGGCAAAGAACAAGCTTGGAACAGTTCCCTTTACCAGATGTAAACTTAATAGTACTGAGACCACTGTGGGAACAGACCTCAGTATTACGCACGTGATCCGTACAGATTTTCGAGTTCAAAATCATTTTGAAAATTTATTTGAAAAATTTGGATCACTTGTGTTTTGGAAATCTGCTAAATTGATTTGAAAAATCAGCTCATTAAATGCAATGTACTTGTTGGACTTTTGGGTATTAACCGCTACATATAGTGGAAGGATACAAAGGTCTGAAACAGGTAACTGTACACTTGTGTCAGCTGATCTTTTTGCACAATTTAGGAGATCTCCCAACACACTTCTAGGAAACGGTTTTTCCTTGTCTATAAATACAATCTTGGCAAAAAAAAAAAACCAAAAGACTTTTGCTCTCCAAAGAAAACCAAGTCATATTTTTTGAGAGTCTATCCTTAGTCCTAAACTATCTTCATATCCATCTTTAAGAGAAAAACTTATGGAGATTTTAGTTTGTAATATTTGAACCACTTAGAGGGAAGTGGTTGGGGAGTGTTCTGTGAACACTGAGTGAACTGTTAGAGTTAACAGTTGGGGAATTAAGTGTTACATAGTTGTGGCACTTAATTGAGTGTGTAACCTTGTTATTATTTTGAGTTGATTAATAATATTGGTGAGAGAGTGGAGGACGTAGGCTTGTTTAGAAGCCGAACCTCGTTAAATCTTTGTGTCCCTACTCTTTACTTACTGTTCTTTCGTTGTTCTCACAAAAAGACAAACAAACCTTGAAAACGATTGAAAAAACACACATACTCAATTCCACCCCCCCTTCTTGAGTATACATTGAACTAACAATTGGTATCAGAGCCTAACTTCTCAAAAGGTTAACTACCTAGAGGAGCAAGAAGATGTCTACTCAAGAATCAAACAGTTCAAGACTCCCCAAGTTCAATGGCACTAACTACTCTTGGTGGAAGAATTGCATGAAAAAACTTATCATTGGGATAGATTATGAATGCTGGATGATTGTCAAAAATGGACCCACGTTCATCCACAAGAAGAATCAGGAAGGGCTCACAGTTCCAAAGACAGAAGAAGAGTACACAAGTGAAGACTACAAGAAGCTGGAGAAAAATGCAAAGGCAATGTCACTTGTTCAACAAGGAATTCCAGAATGTGAGGTAAATCGAATTCTAGCTTGTTCTTCTGCAAAGGAAATATGGGATACACTAGAGCTTGCATTTGAAGGCAACTCTGAGGTAAGAAGGTCAAAAATTAACATGCTTATGTCAAAATATGAAGTCTTTGAAATGACTAGAGATGAAAACATAAAGGACATGTTTACAAGGTTCATGACCATTGTAAATGAACTAAAGTCATTGGGAAAGACCTTCTCAAGTGAAGAGTTGGTGAGGAAAAAGTTGAGAAGCTTATCAGGGAAGTGGATGCCCAAGGTAATAGCCATACAAGAAGCAAAGGATCTGTCCTCACTATCTCTAGAACAACTTATTGGTTCCTTGATGACTCATGAGATGTTGGTAGATTCAAAGGCTGAATCTAGCTCAAAAAACAAGGAAATAGTCCTCAAAGCAGAGAGAATCTGAGGATGATGAAGATGATATAAGTCTCATGGCCAGAAGGTTTGAAAAATACCTTAGGACAAAGTCCAAGGGTAAGTTTGTAAAAGGAAGGAACAGTTGTGGACAGTTCAGGAAAACCAGTTCCAATGCTGGCTACTTTAAATGTGGGGAAATGGGGCACAGAATCAAGGAGTGTCCAACATGGAAAAATCCCAAGGGAAATCCTGGAGTCCAGACTGAGAAGAAGGTTTTCAAAAGAGCTATGTTGGCTGCAGTTTGGGGAGATTCAGAATCAAAAAATGAGGAAGATGAAGAAGAAGCAAATCTCTGTCTAACTGCTTTCACATGCACAGACCAGTCTGAGGTCTGTTTGCAAAAAGAAGTTCTCTGTCTCATGGCTGGTGGAAGCACTTCAGATGACAACCAGGTATGTTTTAATGATTTAAAGGGAAACATGTATAATCTAGATAGAGATGAACTACTTGACTGTCTTGAATTCACCATTGATCAATGCATTAGTGTTGGGTCTGCTTATCAGAACAACAAAAAGAAGCTAAAAGAAACAGTTCGAGAATATGAAATATGTGGTGCTAGATCTGCTGAACTTGAGCTTATTTGTGAAGAACTTAAAGAAAAAATTTCTGAACTTGAAGTAACAGTAGATCAGCATAAAATGAAGCTTGAGACATTAAACTCCAAACCAGTTCCTAAAGAGGATGAACTTTTTGAAAAAATTGAAAAGGGGTTTAATGAGCTCAAGAAATTCACCACACATAATTCAAACTTTGAACTGCTAAAAGACACATGTACCTTGAGTAAATCTGATGTCATACTTGCATATGACCATTTAATTGAAAAACTTGAAGATTTACACAAGGAACATAGTAAGCTTAAGGGTTCTGAAGAGACTGGTTCTCCCACTGCCTTTGATGAAGTTTTGGATGTTTTACATGATGAGTGCATAGCTAAGATATGTGATCTTGAGGCTGAACTCATCTTGCTAAAACAAGAAAACATCAAGAAGACCAGTGACGAACCAGATCCCTCCCTGGTCTCAAGACTACAAGATGAACCTCAAAAGACTAGACTTAACTTAAAATCTTTTGAGAAACAAAATGAAGTTGAACTTAAGAGGCTTGAGAACAAGGAAAATGAGCTAACAGATTGTATGAACCAATTGAACAAAATGTTAAATGCTCAGAAAACCCTAAACATCCTCACATCCCAACCTGGAAATTCTCAAAGGTTTGGTTTAGGGTATTCTGGATCTAGTTCTACAACTGTTCTTGGCAGAGACAACACATGGTTGAATGAATTCAAGAAAGACAAGTATATATTTGCCAAGGATATGCATGTTTGTACCTATTGTGGTAAAAGTGGTCATGTTGCTAACAAATGTTTCACCAAAAGGAAGCATGACAAGAAAAATAAAATCTACACCCAACAAGTGTGGGTTAGGAAGGTCAAGGTTGAAAATGTTTCAAAGAACAAGGAACCCAAGCTGGTCTGGGTTCCTAAAACTAACCTTTAGTTTGCTTGTGCAGGTACGAGTGAAAGGAAAGCCATATTGGTATTTGGACAGTGGTTGCTCAAGACACATGTCCGGGGATAAAGAACAATTCCTTTCACTCACTGCATTCGAGGGAGGGCACGTGACATTTGGTGACAATAGCAAAGGACTTATCAAAGGAGTAGGTAAGGTTGGTAAGTCACTCTCCCAAGCAATTGACAATGTTTACTATGTAGAAGGTTTGAAACATAACCTTTTGAGCATATCTCAACTATGTGACAAGGGAAATAAAGTGAATTTTGAATCAAACACTTGTCACATAGTGAACCCTAAGACAGGGGAACTGGTCTGTGAAGGAACAAGACATAACAATGTGTATATTACATACTTAAGTCAAATTCCACAGAACAGTGCCCTCTGCCTTAGTGTTGTAGAGGATGACCAATGGCTTTGGCATAAAAGATTAGGACATGTTAGCTTCACTTTGCTCAACAAGTTGAGAACACAAGATTTGGTATTAGGTTTACCTAACATCAAATATGTGGCAGACCAGCTCTGTCAAGAGTGTGCAAAGTGCAAGCATGTGAGATCATCCTTTAAACCAAAGAAAATGGTTAGTTCCTCTAGACCATTTGAACTTGTACACATGGATTTATGTGGACCTATGCGTGTACAAAGTAGAAATGGCTTTAGTTGTGTATTTGTCTTAGTTGATGATTACTCTCGTTTCACTTGGACCATATTCTTGAAATACAAAGATGAAACTTTTGATGAATTTGAAATTTTAGTGAAACAAGTCCAGAACAAGATCAATCATCAGTTAGCATCTATCAGATCTGATCATGGATCAGAATTTGATAATGCTAGCTTCATAACCTATTGTATGGAGCATGGTGTTTCTCACAACTTCTCAGCCCCCAGAACTCCACAACAAAATGGAGTTGTTGAAAGAAAGAATCGCACTCTAGCAGAAATGGCTAGAACCATGCTTCTAGAGAGTGGTCTGTCCAAGAAATTTTGGGCTGATGATGTGAGTACATCATGCTACATACTTAATAGGGTTATGCTAAGACCAATACTAAGAAAAACACCTTATGAACTTCTAAGGGGTCGAAAACCAAACATTGAACATTTAAGGATATTTGGCTGTAAGTGTTTTGTACACAACAATGGTAAGACCAGTTTGGACAAGTTCGACCCCAGGAGTGATGAAGCTGTTTTCATAGGGTATTCTCCTCATAGCAAGGCATATAAAGTTTTCAACAAAAGAACCTTGTGTGTTGAAGAGAGTATCCATGTATTGTTTGATGAAACTAACATGTTCAACAAGCCTATGCAGGTAGATGATGATGAAGGCTTTGAAATTGGGATGACAAATTTCACTGGAGCTGAACCAGAGAACACTGCTGAACCAGACTCTCCAACTCCTCCTGAAAACAACAATGAGTCTGGTGCAGCAGAAGCAAATGCTAAACAGGTTGTTGAACTCAGTGGCTCTCCTGCCCATCCAACTGAAGATGAAGTGGGAGAGAACACTGAAGAAATTGGTCCACCTTCTCAAAATGAAAATGAAATAAGGGGAACCAGTACAGACATTAGTTCTAACTTAGGTGACTCAAATGCTGTAAGAAAGAGTATGTTTAAACAAAGAAGCTCTCATCCTTCTGATCAAATCATTAGTGATCTATCAAAAGGAGTCCAAACTAGAAATTCGGTTTGGAAGAACTTCTGTGCTTACTTCTCCTTCTTATCTCACATAGAACCAACTGACTATAAGATTGCACTAACTGATCCTGATTGGATCTTGGCCATGCAAGATGAGTTGAACCAGTTTGAAAGAAATCAGGTTTGGCATCTTGAACCAAGAACCAATGAGATGCCAGTTATTGGAACCAAATGGGTCTTCAGAAACAAAATGGATGACTCAGGTACTATAGTCAGAAACAAGGCCAGGCTAGTGGTTCAAGGGTTTAACCAACAAGAGGGAATAGACTATGATGAAACCTTTGCTCCAGTAGCCAGGCTTGAGGCAATAAGAATCTTAATTGCCTTTGCTGCCCACATGAACTTTAAACTCTTTCAAATGGATGTTAAAACTGCTTTTCTAAATGGTTATTTGAAAGAAGATGTGTATGTGGAACAGCCCCCTGGCTTTGAGGATAGAGTTTGTCCAGATCATGTCTACAAGTTAGACAAAGCTCTTTATGGCCTCAAACAAGCCCCTCGTGCTTGGTATGAGAAACTCTTTAGCTTTCTTATTGAAAATCATTATGAGAGAGGTTCAGTGGACAAAACTCTATTCTTAAAGAAAAGGGGAACAGATCTGTTAGTGGTCCAGGTATATGTTGATGATATTTTGTTTGGGGCTACTAATTCTGTTTTGTGTGATGAGTTTGCAAACCTAATGAAGAGTGAATTTGAGATGAGTATGATGGGAGAACTTAGCTTCTTCCTAGGGCTTCAAATCAAGCAAGTGGATGATGGAATCATGATCCACCAACAAAAGTATCTCAAGGAGCTGCTCAAGAGATATGGTCTGCAAGATAGCAAGTCCTATGACACACCTATTCCTACCTCTTCTAAACTGAGCCTAGATGAGAAAGGAAAGGATTTTGAGGATAAGCTATACAGAGGTATGATTGGCTCACTTCTCTACTTAACAGCTAGTAGACCAGACATAGTGTTCTCAGTTGGGTTGTGTGCAAGATTTCAAAGCAACCCAAAAGAGTCTCATCTAAAAGCTGTTAAGAGAATTTTTAGGTACCTGAGTGGTACAAAGGACATGTGCTTATGGTATCCAAAGGGAAGTAATTTTGATCTTTTAGGATACACTGATGCTGATTATGCTGGTTTTAGTGTGGACAGGAAGAGCACTTCAGGAATGGCTTACTTCTTAGGTTCTTATCTCATTTCATGGGGATCTAAGAAACAAAATTCAGTGGCTTTATCCACAGCTGAATCAGAGTACATAGCTGCTGCTTTGTGCTGTGCTCAATTGCTTTGGATAAAGACACAACTTAAGGATTTTGGGGTCTATTCCGGAAGTGCTCCCATATTGTGTGATAACACCAGTGCTATAAACATTTCAAAAAATCTTGTCCAGCACTCTAAAACCAAACATATTGAAATCAGACATCATTTTCTCAGAGACAATGTTGAAAAGGGAAATGTGAATCTTGAATTTTGCAGATCTGAAGAACAATTGGCTGATATCTTCACTAAACCCCTGAGTAGGGAAGTGTTTGTCAAACTCCACACATTACTTGGTATGGTAAGGATTAGATCCTAGTTCCTTAGGACTTATCTTTTCCTTTTTGGCTATGTTTGACTTTTTGATCATTAGTGTAAATAAGCAGGGCTGGTTAACTCTTAAATGTCATTTATGCAAATGGTCTTAAAATTCTTATGTTGATGTTGTTCCAATGTGTGGTGTCTCTAAGTTGCCTAACTGAAAGATGCCTTAAGTTTTTAATATATACAGATCAGCGTCAGACCATCGTCAGACCAGTTCCTTACAACGGTTATGTCAGTTTATTGCTGAACCCTCAACTTTGAATTTGAGGATTTAATTGTTCTGACACATGACCGTTGTGAACAGTGTAAAGTAACTTCTACCTTAACTGTTCTAATAATTGCCTCTTGTTATCATTTTAATTCACTCTTTCACACCGATTTCTCTCTCTAATTGTCTCTCTTTCTCAAAATTAATCTTCTCTCTCAAACCCTAAGCACCATCATCAAAATTCCTCTTCAAGAACTCGAATTCAGTTTCTCTCTCTCTCCTTCATCAAATTTGCTGATCAAATCAAAATGGGAAGAAAGAAGAACAAGGCTGCAAAGAAGAAAAGCCGTGGATTAAGCCAATCTCCTAGTTTCACACCCTCAAAAGTTGAGAAGGAATCAAACACTGCTGTGGTTGCTGAACACCACCAAACAGAAGAGAAGCAAGAAGAAGTAAAGGACCAAGTCACTACAGAAACGGTTACTGAATATAAGGCTGCATGCAAGCCTGATGAGAAATCTACTCCTCCACCAAGCCCTAAATCATCACCACCATCTTTACCAAAATTCCCACAATCTCAACCTCAGAAAACTCCATCATCATCCGAACCTTCACCCCCTCCTTCACCTAAACAACCCTCTCCACAAACTGCTATCTCTTCCCCTCCACAAAAATCACCATCACCGCCAAAGACCAAAACTCCACTACCCCCTTCACCACAAAAGGAAACAACCTCATCATCTTCCCCACAACCATAGAAAACACCCACACCATCACCTCAGACCACACAAAAAACAGTACCAAGCACTGAAGAAAAGGAAGTTGAAAGGGAAGAAATAGAAAAGCAAGATGATGACATGGATGTCGAGATCACAGGGGTAGTACAAGGGGAAAAGGAAACAGGAAAGAGAAGCAGGCCTTTGAGGACAAGGGTTTGCAAGGAAGAGATCAAAAATGAACTTGTTGAGGAGGTTCCAGAAGAGAATAAGGATGAAAAGAAGAAAAGGGTAAAGAGTGTTGCCAAGAAGGGCAAAGCCTTTGAGAGCCCTAAGCTTACAACCAAACTCCCAACAGAAAAGAAGAGGAAAGTTGCTTCTGCCTCTGAAAAGACTCCTGCCAAGAAGAAAGGTAAGACCACTTCTGAACCACTGTATGAACTAAGTGGTAGGGGTGTCTTATTTGGTTTTGCATGTCCTAAGTCTTGGATGAGTCAACCATTTTTAGAGGAGTTTAAGGAGGCCATAGAGTTCCAGGGCTGGGAAGGGCTATTTGATAAGAGGCTAGATGTTTTTGAAACTTGTGTTGAAGAATTTTACTCAAAGCTGGGAAAGTTAGAAAAAGGGAAGGTCTGGAGTGAGGTCGAGGGGGTCGACATCACTCTTTCAAAGAAGAGTCTAGGGGAGGTACTAGCTGTGCCTAGGGGTGGGTTCTGTGATTATTCCAAGGACAACTGGCCAACTCTTCCTAAGGTCAGCACAGAACACCTACAGACCACTCTCTTTACTGGTTCTCCACATGATGGTGCTGGCTATGTTATTGGCCAACTAAGGGAACCAGTAATGAGGCTGTTCCATACAGCTGCCTCTAAGATAGTACTCCCTAGGGCTCAGGGCAGAATGGATGTAAGGAAGATGGATGCTGTGATCATTTACTGTCTCTATGAGAAAATTAAGTTGAGTCTCCCTGGTCTCATGCTAGCTCACATGGTTAGCATTCTGGAAAGGTCCAACCACTCTCTACCCTATGGTGTCTGGCTTACTTTGGTTTTCCAAAGTAGAAAGGTTCATCTGAGTGGTGAGGTCAAGAAAATGTCTGTGCTCACCAACCAGATCCTAGGTCAGAAAGGGATGACCTTTGAGGGTGGGATGTTAAAAATGAGGGATGAAGAGAGGATCATAGGGGCCAGAAGAACAAGCAGTTCCAGGTCTGAGGAAGCTACTGGGTCTTTGTCCAAACAGGTGCAGACACATGGGGAATTACTGCAACAGATGATGGCTAGTGTCAATGCTCTGTGCACTTCTCTGGATGGCTCTATAAAGAACATATCAGCACGACTGGACTCCCATGAAGAAAAACTTGCCTCCTCTTCCAGCTTCAAGCCCAAGACCACTAAGAGACCAGTTCCCATCATTGCTCAAGTCAAGAAGAAGCAGCAGGAGGAGAGTGCAGAAAATGAGAATGAGGATTCTACTGAGGATTCTGATGATGATGCTGACTCCACTTCTTCCTAGACTACCCCCTTTCCCTACTAACACTGCTTTCAAAATTTAATTTCTCTAGTTTCTCTGAACAATTTCTATCCTTAGTTTCTGACCATTTCTGCTAAACAATTTCTCTACAGAATGGTCCTGGTCTGTATATTTTATTAACTTCTGTGTGCACTTGAACATTTAGGATTGTGAGTTGCAGGTACTCACATTTGGGACAGCATCTCTAGAATGCTGTGTTAATATTATGCCTATATTTGACTTTACTTGTTGCCTTCTCCTAATTTTTGTGTTGTGATTGTTTTTGTCATTTGATGATGCCAAAAGGGGGAATAGGACAGGTGAAGTTCCTAGTATCAAGTGTAGCAACTTGAGCAAGGTCCAGACCTTGTTAAGAGATGGCCCAGCTTTTTGCCTAGGAGTATTTTGAATTCAGATCAAGTGCTCCTATCCATCCCAACTGGAAGAAATTCTTCCAAGTGAAATTGAAATTTCTCTTGCTACATTTGATAACTGATAAGTCTTGCAGGTTACAGGTTTAATGCTGAAACTCAAAAATAAATTGAGTAATGTGATGAGTGACTGACCATTGTAATCAGTCTAATTGTGCTTTAGTCAGTTGTGTATTTTTTTTATTCACTGAGATTATGAATCTGACTACAGGCACAGTGCAAGACCAGTTCATCTGAACAGTTATTTTATTTTGAAATAATTGGTTACTGTTCTCAGGGGGAACTTCATGGTTTGTCATCATCAAATAGGGGAAAATTGTTGAACCATGTTTGATTTGAATGATGACAAACCAGTCCTCTATACTTGATGTCTATGTATATTTGTATATGAACAGGTTGAATCAAGTGAGGACTCATCAAGGCAACCATGAAGGCCTTGAGATACTTGAAGATCAGAAGCCAAGAGCATGGAGCTATTTATTTTTTATATTTCTAGGATCTTCTTGTAAAATAGGCTTAGGAAAATATTCTTAGTGTTTTTAAGTAAAGAGCAAAAAGACTTTAAGTGTACATCCAATAAAGAGAACAGGCAAAGAACAAGCTTGGAACAGTTCCCTTTACCAGATGTAAACTTAATAGTACTGAGACCACTGTGGGAACAGACCTCAGTATTACGCACGTGATCCGTACATATTTTCGAGTTCAAAATCATTTTGAAAATTTATTTGAAAAATTTGGATCACTTGTGTTTTGGAAATCTGCTAAATTGATTTGCAAAATCAGCTCATTAAATGCAATATACTTGTTGGACTTTTAGGTATTAACCGCTACATATAGTGGAAGGATACAAAGGTCTGAAACAGGTAACTGTACACTTGTGTCAGCTGATCTTTTTGCACAATTTAGGAGATCTCCCAACACACTTCTAGGGAACGGTTTTTCCTTGTCTATAAATACAATCTTGGCAAAAAAAAACCAGAAGACTTTTGCTCTCCAAAGAAAACCAAGTCATATTTTCTGAGAGTCTATCCTTAGTCCTAAACTATCTCCATATCCATCTTTAAGAGAAAAACTTACGGAGATTTTAGTTTGTAATATTTGAACCACTTAGAGGGAAGTGGTTGGGGAGTGTTCTGTGAACACTGAGTGAACTGTTAGAGTTAACAGTTGGGGAATTAAGTGTTACATAGTTGTGGCACTTAATTGAGTGTGTAACCTTGTTATTATTCTGAGTTGATTAATAATATCGGTGAGAGAGTGGAGGACGTAGGCTTGTTTAGAAGCCGAACCTCGTTAAATCTTTGTGTCCCTACTCTTTACTTACTATTCTTTCGTTGTTCTCACAAAAAGACAAACAAACCTTGAAAACGATTGAAAAAACACACATACTCAATTCAACCCCCCCTTCTTGAGTAAACATTGAACTAAAAGATCTTGAATCTTGATTGAGTTCTTGATTGAAGATCTTGAATCTTGGATGAGTTCTTGATGAGTTCTTTAAGGTTCTTTATGAGTTCTTGATTGAGTCTTTAAAGTTAAAGAAAGTTAAAGAAAAGGTTAAAGAAAGTGATAAGATGTTGTAAGATGATTGGTTTACATGTTATTTTCTTAAGTCAAGGCGTAAGATGCAACTTAAGAAGTAACTAAGAATGTAAACTTCGGATTAAAGATGTTAAAGATTGTAAAGATTAGCTTGATTTCGTTACTAGACGCCTAATTCGTAGAGTAAGATTCTATGTTTTTGGGTTAAGACGTTGCCCCTATCCTAACCGCGGTATTGGGATATTGATTACCGCTATGTCGTCTTTGACATGGATTTCCAGTAAGATTGGTTTCATAGGGTTGGGAGTAAGATTCTCAATCCTGGCATAGTTGGAAAGTTCGATCGCGTAAGATGGGTTCGTACGTGCGTAGTCCGGTCTAGTTTGCGAATGATTGCGCCAAAGATAAGTTTGGATAAGTTAGTTGAGTTAAGCATGTATATTTGTATGATTCGTATGATTCGATGTTATGATTTGGGTTGTTTGATTTATGCTATGTTCTTGTGTATTCCCGTTAGGGTGAGACAGTTATGTTACTCGCCACTGACGGTGGACTTTGTTTACTTTTTCAGGTAATTCTGATGATGAGGTTCTTGCTTAGCTATGGGTTGGGCGAGCGCCGATATAGTTGTATAGTCGTATTTCTGTTGTTTTACGATTTCAGTTAGTTTGGACTATAGTAGTGATACTTGTATACTTTTGCTATAACTCTGACATGTGTTTGGAGTTACGTTTATTAGTAGTGGTAGTTTGACTTTTGGATTAGTAATGTACAAACTTGTGGGTATTTGTACTTTTGGGTTGTAGTTGTGACAACCCGACTCGCTTAAATCGGCGCGGAAAAAACCGACGAGTCGAATAGTCAGAACAAACAAACTAAAATACTTAAAATTTAAAACAATACCTCAAAATATTGTATTACTAAACCAAAAAGTACAAATACCAACAAGTTTGTACGTTACTAATCCAAAAGTCAAACTACTATTACTAATAGACGTAACTCCAAACACATGTCAGAGTTATAGCCAAAGCATACAAGCATCACTACTATAGTCCAAACTAACTGAAATCGTAAAACAACAGAAATACAACTATATAACTATATCGGCGCTCGCCCAACCCATAGCTAAGCAAGAACCTCATCATCAGAATTACCTGAAAAGTAAACAACAGTCCACCGTCAGTGGTGAGTAACATAACTGTCTCACCCTAACGGGAATTAGCATAAATCAAACCACCCAAAACATAACATCAAAACATGCGAATCATACAAATACATGCTTGACTCCACTAACTTAACCAATCTTATCTTTGGCGCAATCATTCGCAAACTAGACCGGACTATGCTCGTACGAACGCCTCTTACGCGAACGAACTTTCCAACTATGCCAGGATTGAGAATCTTACTCCCAACCCTATGAAACCAATCTTACTGGAAATCCATTTCAAAGACGACATAGTGGTAATCACTATCCCAATACCGCGGTTAGGATAGGGGCAACGTCTTAACCCAAAAACATAGAATCTTACTCTAAGTTTTAGGCGTCTAGCTACAAAATCAAGCTAATCTTACATTCTTTGATCTTAAATCCGAAGTTTACATTCTTAGTTACTTCTTAAGTTGCATCTTACGCCTTGACTTAAGAAAATAACACGTAAACCAAACATCTTACAACATCTTAACACTTTCTTTAACTTTTTCTTTAACTTTAAAGACTCAATCAAGAACTCATAAAGAACCTTAAAGAACTTATAAAGAACTCATCAAGAACTCATCCAAGATTCAAGAACTTCAACCAAGAACTCATCCAAGAATCAAAAACTCATCCATACATGCTCAAACTACACGCATACATCCAACCAATCAACACACGAAATCATCACTTTCTAGCATCCCAAAATTCATCAAACTTTAACATGATAAACATAAACTTAATACTAACATAATCAATCATAGAATCATCATATTCCATCATAAAATCATCATCAAACCACTTAAAAATCAGATTTACATTCATACATAAAAACATGATCAAAACTCCATATAAACTAATCTTGTTCATTTAATCTATACTATGAAACATAGTATGCCAAATTAAGTTGAGAAAGTATGTTACCTTATTGAAGATTAACACACAAAATCAACACAAACTTGCTGCCCGGAACGAGACACACACGTCCCTAGCAACACGAACCACCACGCACGGCACGGCCTTGGCACGAACACCATCACGAACCACCACTTGCACAAACCCACCCGAATCAACCCACACGAACAAGCCCGGAAAACAAACCAAACTAGTGATCTTGAATGCAAATTAGGTGGTTTAGATTGTGTTTTGATACTTAAAGATCAATGGAAGTTGAATCTTTAAGTTTGGGTATTGAAAAGATGATGAACAAATGTTCAACTTGGAAGAGCCAAAAATGGCGTGTGGATTGGGAGCAAATGAGAGGGAGTTTTGTGTTTGAACTTTTGATGGCAAGTGCATAAGATGGCAAATGAGCAAAAGGATCATTAAGCCTCACTAACCCTTCTATTTATAGAAGTGGTTTAAGGTATAAATGTATGGCAAGTGGCAAATCAAGCCACTAATCACTAAGGGGGCCGGTTTTCATAGCTCAAAAATGGGCCAAATTTGGGCTTTTGTGATTAATTGGGCTAATTTACAAAAAGTGCATGACTAATCATGCTTAAATCGATTTAGCCCAAAATATTAAATAATTAATTAGAAAATTAAATAATAAAAATTCTAATTAATTAAATAATAATAAAAATAATTAATACCTAACCAAAATAAAATGATTCGAATTAAATCGAAATTATTCACATAAAATAAAATAAATAGTTCAAAAATAGATTTGAACCATACATAGCAACACATAAATACACATAATCGTACAGCAGAAATACCTATAAAATCAGGGTCGTTACAGTAGTAGTAATATTTTGAGTTTTGTTTTAATTTTAAGTATTTTGGTTTGTTAGTTCTGACTATTCGACTCGTCGGTTTTTTCCGCACCGATTTAAGCGAGTCGGGTCGTCACAACTGCTGTAAGCAGCCTTCCCTCCCTCATTAATCTGTCCTTGGCTGCATGTGGTAGATTGTAATTGTTTCCCCCACCAACTTTCATCACTTCCCTCATCACATACTGATAACTTAAGAAAACCTTGTTCAATACCTTAGCATCCATGCCTTCAAACGCATAATGAATGGCATTAACTAGCTCATCCACAGTAGTTGGCATTTGTTGGTGTTGTATGCTTTGAATACTGTTAAAAAAACCCAAGTCTAGTCCATTTAAATCTGGACTGTTAGGTGGTTGTGACAACAATGTAATGTTGAAACCGTCACTGTTGGCTGCTCTATGAAAATCTAGATCATCATTCATAATATGTGGGTTTGCATTGTCTTGTTAGATGTATATGTTGCCATCTCCACCTAATGGCCACTTGGCTTTGATTGCTGGCAGTAATTTGTTTACAAAAATGTCCCTTATGACTGCTTGATTTATGGTTTTGATGGGTTTTGTTTCTAAGGTTCCCCTTGGTCTTAACCTACTGCTTCTCTTAGCTGGTACAGCTTCTGTGAGAGGGAAACAACCTATCTTTCCATCAAAGAGGACCTCCGCATTCTCTCCAAACCATGGCCTACACACCGGCTACTAAGAACATGACTTTGCATAAGTGACTTTTATGTTTGGTTGTCCTATGTGGATTGATTTCACCAGGTGCAAGATAAAAATTCTGTGATGTTTTTGACATTAAAAACCATTTCTCATCAACATGAACCACATTAAACATGTCTTTAAACCTTGGTTCAGTGTTGACAGTGGTTGGATTAAGTTGTTCAAAACAAAACCTAAGTCCTTGGATTTTGTTTTTAAGTGTGAGTGCTGGTTTTAATGTACTGCTATGTCTTCTCACTTTTCCACACTTAACTAATCTGTGAACAAAGGACTTACTAACCTTTAGTGCAGATGCAAGTGATCTGATATTGCATCTTTTTCTCAAGGGCAGCTCCATGATGTCTTGCTCAGAAACGGCAATGCGCTTCCTTCCAACATTCCCCTTATAATTTTTGGATGGCCTAAGCTGCTGCCTCTGTGTGAGACTCTTCTTCACAGACTTCCAAATTCTGTAAATTTTCCACCTACTCACACCATACTTCTGGGCCAGCTCTGCTTGTGTTCCTGTTGGAAGCTTGTCTCCTTCTGCCTTTTGTAGCAGCTCATTCATGCAGTCCTTTCTCTGTTGCTCAATCATATCAACCCTTGAACTTTGAACAGATGCTGCACTTGAGGAAGATGTTGAATAAAAATCCCCTAAGCCTAATTCTGTCATCTTCCTTTATACTAAATGATGAAACTTTTCTGAGAGTAATTTTTTTTGTAAACAAGCTGTAATTTTTTTTAATGGGTTGTAATGATGGTAATCATTGAAGGATTGTTAAAATGGGCTGTAATGGTGGTGGTAATGGGAGGCTGTAATGGGGTTGTAATGGAATGTGTAATTTTTTTTAAGGTCTGCTGTAATGAATGCTCTATATATAATGAATGGTGAAATAAATGAGTGGGAAAAGGGGTGAGAGGGAAAATTTTGGAGGGTTCCAAAATTTATTTCCCCCCTTTTCCCAATTCAAATATTTGGTAAGATTTGCCTCTAAAATAAAAGGGTCAGCTTTTCCCTCTTTTTTTTTTTCCTTATTTGCTGACCCACATGGGTCATTATATTTGTTAATTACTTTCACAAAATGACAAAAAAATATTAATCACCCACCTTTTTTCAACACTCTCTTATAAAAGTTGCTTTTGTACTATGTTGCCAAAAAACAGGGACGGAGGGAGTACTATGCTAATGTCTAAGTATCGCTACTGCTGTCAAATTGGGTCAGAACTGATTTAATTGAACCGAACTAACTAAAACTGAACTGTTTTGGGTCGATCTGAAATTACCTGAAACTGAAAGTCAACTGAAAAATATCAAACTAAACTGAACTGAATCTGAAACCAACTGAAACGGAAGTTAACTGCTAAATATCTGAAAATAACTGAACTGAACTGAAACTGAACTGAAAATCTGGTATCTGAAAATAACTAAACTAAACTGAAAAGAGGATAACTGAAGCTAACTGAAAATGAACTGAAAAGATGATAACTGGATCTAACTGAAACTAAAAATGACTTGAAACTAATTTAATTTGAATATTACTAAACTGATTAAAAAATGATACAATATTATCCGAACTGTTTTGAACACTACAAGAAAATGCTAAATTACCTACCGCCATAAGCTGTAGGAAATGTAGAGAAATCGGTCGGAAATCATGTTTCTGACCGATTTTTGGTCGGTATTGAGCGGTAGGAAATACGTTGGTCGCTTTTTGGTCGGAAAAATTACCTACCGCATTTTACAACATTTCCTAACGATTTTTAGCGGTAGGTAATAATTTGCTACCGAAAAATAAAAAATATTGGTAGGTGATTTGCTACCGTAGTTCTCAACATTTCCGACCAAAAATGCGATAGGTAATGTCCTAATTGAAATATCGGTAGGTGATTTGCGACCAATTTTACACATTTGCATACGACCGACTAGCGGTAGGAAATTTCCTACTGAATGTCTATCTTAAGGCTGGTTTGGAGTTACAAAATTATAATCTCAAATGACCTGAATTAAAGCTAACTTATCCAAAAAAACTGTAACCAAAACTGAACTGAACTGTCGACATTTTGAACTGAACTGAATTGCACCCGTTCGAATTTTTAACTGATTGGTTAAACTGAACAATTAACTGAAATTAAACTGAACTGAAATATGTCCGTAGAAAAACTGAACTGAACTGAACTGAACTTGAAAAAAAAAATTATCTGAAATTAACTGAAATGGAACGACCCAAACTGATTGGTTAAAACCAAAATTGAACTGTTGACCTGAATTGACACTGCTAAGTATCGCAATACTTGTTACATCAGTATGTGATACGATAAGCAAAAATGGGATAATTTAATTTGTAAGCGTATGGATTTAATGGGAGAGGATGTAAAAAATGAGTACATAATTGAGTCATAACGAAAGAAAAGTTTAAATTAACAATAAAAAAATACACATGATGAAGAAATTTTACTAAATATAGGAAAAAAAAATTGTTGCAAGTATTGTGTGATAGGATAAAATGGAAAAAGTAGTATTTTATTTTAACATTATGTTACTCCCGGGCGTTGTATGCTTTAGATAATTTTTTTGGTAATTTTTCAAAATGGTACCCATTAAAATATGAAGTTACTAGTTAATAATTTTTAAAAATGTTTTTTTAACATTGGAATTTGTGCAAAAATATTAATTATAAAAAATGACATTGTAAATTATTTTTGGATTAAAGATTTATAATCACAATGTGGCCTATGAACAATGATGACTTAAGCAAATACTTTGGTTTAGTACATAGTATATATTCACATATTCTTAAAAGCGGTGTTCTGCATCGTTTAAAACCTGTGTAGCCTGTTATATTTAGGGAATACAAAGTTCTGCGGTGGGGTTACAATGTTAATCTATATTGTAACAGCCCTGAACTCAGGGTGACTATTAATTAACCTTAACATGTGTTTACCATAACACAATCACATATATTCAATCATCCATCATAAGGGCTCGTTTACATTAGCTGAATAGAGATGAACTGAACTGAACTGAACTTAATAGAGATGAACTGAACACTAAACTGAACTGAACTTAATAGAAGTGTATTAATTGAATTAAATAGAGATGAACTGAACTTAACTGAACTGAACTGAATAGAGATTAACTGAACTGAACTGAATATAATCTGAAGTAAACAAGGCCTTAATGTAACGACCCAGATTTTCGGGCCGTAAAATTTCATGAAAAATTAAGCCTTTAAACCCAAACTATTCGATTTGGGCCCAAAGACTTAATTTTTATTTAATTGATCAAGCCCAAAGCCCTTGTTTTGACTCCCTCCTAGCCGGCCTTTCCTTTATTTTAATTTAATTTGATTTATTTACCTTAATTATCCAATTACGTCTATTTTGTTTAAAACCTAAAAACTCTATTTTTATCTTCGCTAACCACCCTACTACATTTTAGGAACACCCAAAAAATCTTACTTTGCATCTCCCTAGCCGGCTCCCTTTGTTTTTATTTTCTTTTTTTTTCCAATCCTAACAAATAAAAACTAAACTACAAATAAAAACTACAAATAAAAACTACAAATAAAAACTCCTCCTTTTCCCCACTACATATCACGGCATCTCATTAGATTTCCCAACCCAATCCTCCATTTATTTCATCAAATCAAAGACACCATTGAAGATTGATTCAAGACCTTCAACCTTGTTCATCAATGCAAACCTAACCTTGGGCGTGGCTTGGGTCGAACTAAGGGACGAATGGGCGAGGTTGTGCGTGGTTTTATGTATGTGGATTCTCCTATAGGTAACTAGCTATTCTACTTAGGAATAGGATTAGGTTGCATGGGATAGTAGGCTTAGAATCACGTTGTTATTGTTGTTATGATTTTCATATAAAACATGTTGTCTAGGTTGTTAGATTTATTTTCTTGTCTGATCAATTTATGTTCTTGTGTGATCTTGTAAGCTATTTCGTTCTATGATTAATTCTTGATGTTCTTGTATTTAATCTTGATAATTTGACAATGTTCTTGCTTGGTATTTTCGATTATGTTATGTGTGTGATAGCATGTTGTTAAGCTTAGATTTTTATCTTGTTTGATGATTAATTCTTGAAATCTTAAATCTTGAAAGCTTATATGTATTATTTTGTTGATCTTGTTGATGATATTATATGATGAATCGTTGGCATGTGTTGCTTGAAGAGTTTTTGTGATGATTCGTGTGTTGTTTTATTTGGAGTCTTTCGAGTCTTATCGAGTCGGTCGTGTCAATGTTGTTATTGGCCTTGCGCCGTGTTGTATCGGTTCATCTGTGATGAATAGTGTCGGGGACTTGTTTGTTGTTATCGGCCTCGCACCGTGTCGTATCGGTTCATCTGTGATGAATTGTGTCGGGGACTTGTTTTCTGTTATCGGCCTTGCGCCGTGTCGTATCGGTTCATCTGTGATGAATCGTGTCGAGGACTTGTTTGTTGTTATCGGCCTTGCGCCGTGTCGTATCGGTTCATCTGTGATGAATCGTGTCGGGGACTTGTTTGTTGTTATTGGTTCATCCGTGATGAATCGTGTCGGGGAATTATTTGTTGTATCGACTTCAGTCGTGTCGGAAATATTCTTGATGTCTACTAATGTAGATTAATTGTATTGATAAGCAAGCATGGTAATCTTTGAATATGATGTTTATTGGTTGTTATGTTTCGCTGCTAACTCTGTTGTAGTACTTGTATCCTGTGTTTCTAACCCTATTATTATATGTAATGTGGTCCTACTTATAAGTAGAACAGTCTAGTTACTCGCCACTGATGGTGGACCCCCAAATCTATTTTGCCGGTAAGCAGGATAGAGACTAGAAGCGGGATAAGTTGTTGAGCGTCTAGGCCCCTGTTTTCAATTCCTGTGTTTGCAATAGGTTTTATTTCTAGTTTTAGGACTAGATTTATGGTTTAATTTAACCTTTTGTAATTTGAGATTCCATTATTATTATTAATAAAAGTATTACTTCCACGAGTTTAGTTATATTTTTGTTTTATAAATCGATTGGTAACTGCCTGTTTACGACGTTATCACTAATAACGTCGTTGCTAAAATGTGAGGTGTTACAGTTAACTCATCAAGGGACCCAAGTCCTGCTCTTCAATCTAACTTACAAATAACAACTCATAAAAACATTTACAAAGTCTCTCTTAATTACACATAGCTATCTTAGTAAAACATTTACCAGTCTTGAACACAAAGCTACCTTCGGTCTTGCAACGCTTGCTTATTAGACCCGTTTCCCGAACTGGTTGATCATTTCCCTGCAAATCGGATTCCTGCACCCACAAGGGTAGGTTTGAAGATAATAAATATGAGTGTACACAACACAGAAAAAGGATATAAATTTGATGTCTGAAAGTAAACCTAAGGAACCATGTGAGGAATTGTCAAATCTTTCAAGCCTTCAACATTATTTTGTTTGAGTGGCGATAGGATCCTTGTCATAACTTACCTTGATCAAGAACTTGATTCATGACTCACCGAGACCGTGACCGATCGAGCTACTCTAGGGGAGGACGGAGGCATTCATTTTTCTTAGTTATTTTCCATTTTTTTCCCTTTTTCATTTCCCTTTTTGTTTTATTTGTCTTACTTCTTTCATTTTTCTAGGTTTTTGCTTTGCATTTATCATTTGGAACCCTTTGAGCTTGGCCTTTCCTTTCTTCTAGCCACATTACTAGCCTTGTATTCCCCTTGTTTTGTTTTATAAAGGTATAGTGAAGCAATTGGAGCATTGTGGTTTGTATTTGCTTTGTATCGGAAATTTGTGGAGAAGTAAGGAGGTTTCCTAAGTAAACGTGTTGATTTGCATATAGTTGCAAGCAAAAGCCGACCTAAGTTGAAAGAGGCAAGGTCGTGTTAAATAAATAAAAAAAATTAAAAAATTGACAAAAAAAAAAGAGTGAAAAAAAGAGGGAAAAAAAACGAGCATTTACTCCTTTCTCTTTCACAATGAGGACATTGTGTCGTTTAAGCTTGGAGGAGGAGGAATATTGAAAAATTGTGTCAAATTTTTTCAAATTTTGTTTATTTCTTTGAATAAGCTTGGGGATTTTGTGTGTATGTATGTGGCGTATTAGGAGTTTGTATGTTATTTGTTGCTCATTGGCGCATATTTGCTTCACTATTTAGGTTTTGAGCACCACAAGCCAAATTGATTCCTACCTTACCATAGCCCTACATTACAACCCTTAAGCCCTCTTGATCCTAGAGAGTTGAGTCATAGTCGATGGAGGAAGTCATGATTCAAGCATATTGAGCGGTTTTGTTATGATGAGATGTCGAGTAGCCTAAATTGTTTCTCCTTTTTGTTTTTCCGGCTCCTTCGTGGAGTCATGAGGAGCTACCTCTAAGGGTGGAGACGACACTAGCTTAGCTTGTGATTGTTTGGTTCTAGAGAGAAAAAAGGGATTGTTCATTTGTTCCTCTCTAGTTCTTCTATCTAGCAAGTTTTATTTGACTATCCACCTTTGACATCCTTGAGCATGTTTTCTGCTAGTGCTTAGAAAGGTTTGCATTCATTGATCCTTGATCTATTTACAAGTCCAATTAGGGATTTTTGTTTTATTTTTCTTCCTTTAGTTTTTTATTTTCTTTGTTTTTGTGAACCTTTGCCTTGATCTATTTTTGGAAGAGTTATGGGTTAAACTCTTTGAAAACCCTTACGAGAGCATCACGCGTCCTCATTGGCGAATTTGAGGTTTAAATGCGGTTTGTCATTTACGCTAAAAATGATCGTGATTCCTACGAAAGTGAGTTAGTGTATATTCTCATCTATTTTCCCTTTTCTTGAATAAAACGATTTTTTGTCGTATTTTCATTTTAGTTTGCTCGAGGACGAGCAAAAGGCAAGGTTGGGGGAATTTGATAAGTCCATTTTTGTCACACTTTTCTACTTGGTTTTTGTTCGTTTTCTATGCATTTTTATTATATTTTCCTTTATTTCCTCTCATTTTTATTATTTCTTTAGTTTTTATGTTATTTTGTTATTTTTAGCTATTTTGTCCCTTATTTCTCAAATAATTGATTTTAATTTAGTTAGTAGCATTTTCTTTATATTTTTGTTTTCCATTTTAGGTAGTATTAGCTATTTAATTTTTATTAGTTTAATTTAATTTCATTATTTTCTCTTTTTAGTTTAATTAAATAGTTGTTGTTGTTGTTTATGCTTGTGGTTCTTTTGTTAGGTGCATTGTGACTTTGGTTCACCAAAGCTTTGATTCCACGCTCAAAATTAGCAAGTGAAGGCAAGGAAAAATGAAAGGGAAATTCCCAGTGGTATACACGAGCTTTTTCGAAATCCCACTGGTATACCCGAGTTTATTTTAATACCAGTGGTATACCTAAAATTACGTCTAATTCCCATCCGTTACATTTAGAAGGTATATTCCGTTAAATGTATTGGAAAATACTTATTTTAAGGTTAGATTTAACTTTGGTTAACATTTTTTTTATTTTCTTTAAAAAAAATTAAAATTTAAAACTACTAATATATTAAATTAATGGGTTTCTGCAAAAAATGATCCGATTGGCCCCAATTTGCATTTCTGATTTGCATCGATTTGCGCGCATTGATCTACGTGAAAAAAATAGTCCGCTCATGGTTTTACGAGATCTGATTTGAGGTCGGATTTTGCAAAAAATGATTTGAATGCCCCCACTTTGCGTTCCCAATTCGCTTCGTTTTGTGCACATTGATCTACGTGAAAAAATAGTTCGCTGAAGGTTTTACGGGTCATTTTTACCCTTATGGGATTCGATTTGAGATCGGATTTTGCAAAAAATGATCCGATTGTCCCCCAATTTGCGTTCCCGATTCGTCTCGTTTTGCGCGCATTGATTTATGTGAAAAAAATAGTTCGCTCTAGGTTTTACGGGTCATTTTTATCCTTAAGGGTTCCGATTAGAGGTCAGATTTTACAAAAAATGATCCGATTGCCCCCAATTTGTGGTTGTTTTTCCTTTATTTTATTTTTTTTGTTTTTTTTTTTCCAATTTATTAACATGGTTAGTGTTTTTAACAATTTTTAAACAAAAAGGTTACTTTTGGGAATTATATTTAACATTAGGTACACCTCTGGGATTAAAAAAAACTCGGGTATACCAGTGAGATTTCCAAAAAATTCCGATATACCACTTAGAATTTGCCAAAATGAAAAGAGAAATGAAGAGCTAAAAGTAGGACTTCTCGTGCCGAAAGAACAACATCAACAACAACAAGCAACAACTCTGAGCAGCAGCCGCTTCATCACCTCTGCCTCACAACCAGCAACAACTCAACAACAGCAACAACAACGAAGCACCAGCAGTGTCGAGCATCCAACCACCACTTCACCTCTGCTCCAGCAACACCAGTCAGCAGCACAGCCCCATTCACCCCTCCATTTCAGCCACCTTCGACAACCCCAATTCAGCCACAAATCGCCACCAAACACCGCCCATAATCCACCGCTGAAACCACCACAACTAAACCACCCAAATCGGCCTTCAACCGCCCTTCAGTTCAGCCCAATATGAAGCAGCAAATTCAATGATATCGAAGCGCCCGCTTCGAATTTGGAGCGTCCGCTCAAGTCCCATTGCGATTTCATGTCCAATTGTCGTGAGTTTGGAGCGCTCGCTCCGAAACAGAGCATTTTCAGAAGCAAAGGTCGCGAATTTGGAGCGCCCGCTTCGACCCGTCGGGCGTCCGCTCTATACGAATTCAAGCCAAATTCTTGTGTCTATGTTGATCGAGCGTCCATCATTTGCTTTATTTGAGGATCTCTGACGATGTTGATGATGATGCAGCAGTGAATCGATGATGGTGATGAATTGAACGATGGCGATGATGATGCGTGAAATGAAGCAGGGGGCTTCGTGGTTTAGTTCTGCTGGGTATTTTGTTCCTTTTCTTCTTATTATTTATTTTATTTTAATTTCTTTTAATTTTATTAATTTTATTTCTTTTAGTTTATTCTACTCCCTCCGTAACATAATTCTGGCAACAAGTTTTTTCCACGTATTTCAAGAAAGCGATTTAAGGGTATAAACGAATAAATTGATCAAAAAAAAAATTAAGATTAGTAATTTATGATCTCAATCTTAGTTGTATTAAAACCATTTTGATTAATTTGTTCGTTTGCACCCTTAAATTGCTTCCTTGAAATGCGTGAAAAATAACTTGTTGCCAGAATTATGTTACGGAGGGAGTACTAACTTATTTTTCTCTCACTATAAAAAGACCCAACTTAGGGCAAAAAGAAAAAAAAGAAAAGCCTCATTTGGGAGTCATCCTCCCCATTTGAGAGCCTCCTCCATTCTCTCTCTATTTTTGTACTAACCCCTCTTTTCATTAATTCAGGTCTAAATTTCTGGATAATTTGCTCACTTTCTCTCTTTATTTATTGCTCACTAGTAGTAGTTTATTGTATTTATGCCTAATTTGTTAGATTCATGTTCTTAGTGATTGTTAGTTTAGAAAGCTTGTTCTTTTCATAATTTTTAGACGTAGTTTTAGCGATTTAATGTTTTTATCATGTTATTGGTGATTTAGTGTTTAGATTTTAGCTTCTTTGTTAATGTTTATTAGTTGTAGCCTTTTTTTTATTGTTGTTTCTTTCAATTTCTTGTTTTTCTATTATTTCTTTCATGATTTTCTCATTCTTAGGTTAGATTAGTAGTTAGGGAAGGAGGATAATTTGGTTTTGTGCTTGAAATTTGATGATTGTTGGATTTTCATTGTAGTTGGGTTATGAATGTTGATTAGTCTAGGTTTTGATGAGTAAGATTTGAAGAGTAGCTAACTTCATGCTTGAATATTGAGCTATTCATGAGTTGTGCACTTGTGCGGGACTGAGCTCGTGTGTAGCGGATAACTAGATTAGGATTGACCACGACCACCGTGGCGGGGTTGGGTAGTCGGACTATAGGAGTGCGCGAGAGCGACTTCTTGATGTTTGATGATTTGGATGAATTTAGGGAGTGCACGAGAGTGACTTCCTAATGTCGTTCAAATCACCCCATTCATGAGCCAACACTTTGATTACATGATTATTTGATTGAAATCACATTAATCCAAGTTTCCCCCTCTCCCTAGCGCTCGTTTTAATGCTTTATTATAGCTTTTAGTGACTTTACTTGTCTTTAATAAAGTTAGTTTTATTTTATTTATTTATTAGTTGAATTTCTTAATTTTTCAATCTTCCAAAAAATCCCAAAAAAATAGACCCTCATTAGGTGAATATAAATTTAAAGACAATTCTTATTCACCTGCCTCCCTGTGGATTCGACCCCTTACTCCATTATACTAAACTTTTAGGTTAGTTAGGAATTTAATTTGTGTTTTTATTCTTGATTTCGGCTCCTTAGGAATTAACGACGCCTAAGGGACCGATCAACTGTTCTAGATATTTCCGCTGCTAAACCAGTTCTTTGGATCTATCACTAGAATTAACAAGACAAAGATGATAAAGAAAATTTTAAAGAAACTTTGATACCCCACGTTTTCACTTCTTTTAAAAGTAACGATTTTTATGATTTAACTAATAAAACATTATTTATTCATTTTCGATAACTGAATATTGGAATAAAATATTTGAAACGAATTATGGGCGCCAAGTCATTTTTGGGAAAGGATTCTACTTTAAAATTATTTTTCCATTTTCGTTTCCAATAATCAAATTATCCATTTTTGAAATATGTTAATTTATTCGATTAATTTCTACCTACCGATTTATTTTCACTAATTAGTTTCCAAATATATATATATATATAATTATTTTGTTTGAAAGTCTTTGGGATGTAATGCCCTCATATTTGCGTGCTTTATTTACGTAAATATATTTTTGCGTATTTTAATTATTTAATTGTTTACTTTTATACGTTTTCTTTATTTAAATTTAATATTTAAAATAATCATAATTATATGTATCTAAAACGAAATTTTTGTTATAACCTTCATGATTTGAAATAAGTATAATTATTATTTTTCAATAATATCTATGTATATAAATTTATTCTATATTTCGACCATAGTTATTTATTTTGCCGTCGTAATTCCAGAATTAGCGTTTCGGGCACGTGCTATAGTTTAATTTGGACCGACCAAAATTTGTAGCCTGTACAACATCTTGGCCGGCCAAAACATAGGGGAATGGAGCATTTTGGTGAGCATAACTCTTGAATTGCTTGCTTGGGTTTGTAACTCCCATATTCAATGGCTAATAATGCCTAATTAACCCCATTAATTAATTTTTTTAAAAAAAAAACTTTTCCACTCCTCATTTTTTTTTCTTGCTGGCCGGTTATACATGGAGGGGGATGGGAAGTTTTCTTTAAAAAAAAAAAAAAAAACACTCTTTAGCCTTGGGTTCAAATTGTGCAATTTTTGGTGTTTGTTGAAGCAAATTCTCAAGTCTATCAAGTTTTAATCATCCAAGTATCAAGGTAACTAGATTTTCCTTTCCACTTTGTTCATAATTAAACTTAGAATTCTTGTTTAGGATTAATTAAAACTAAAATTGATTTAATTGGTTTATGTTGTTAATTTTTGTTTTAATTCATTTTTGTGCAAATCTTTTGTTGTAGCAATTTTCTATGACGTTTTATAACTTAGATTTAATTTAGAAATATTTATTCTTAATTTTCGTGATTTGTACCATTTTATTTGCAATTTATATAATTTCTGAAAATCGGCGAAAAATTGCTCTGTTGGGCGTGATTTTGGGTGAAATTAATTATGCATCATTTTGTGCTTATTTTATTGTTGGGATAATTTATTTAGGCCTTGAGTAATCCCTTAAAATATTGGCATAATTATATTTTACTTGGAAATTAGTGTAAAGGTTGAACTGAACTAATATTCGTACTTGTGTAAACCGAAATTTTGGAATTGTATTAATCTGAAATTAATTGTTTAAAAATTATTTATCACTTTATTTTGGTACCTAAAATGTGCTAAAACAGTAGGGAGTTGACCAAATAATTTTTGGTTAATTAATTAATTAAAACGTTGTTCTTTAAATCGGTTTTTGTGGAAAACTGCACAATTTTAAATTTTGACAAAAAATATTATTTCCATATCATTTGGTACTGGGTTATGTATATTTATACAAGTAATGGTCTAAATTAATTTGGTTAGTTTTTGCTAATTAAATTAATTAATATGGAATTGTAGAAATTAAACCTTAATCCGGTTTTGGCACAATTTAATTTTCTGATTTTAAATTCTGCTTAAGGCAGCCACGAAAATTAATTATTTTAGGTTAAATACTGAATTTTAACATTAATCTAAGTGTAATTAATTACTTTGGAAATTTGATAAATTTTAATTTATTAATCGGTTAAATTAATCAATTTAGTAAATTATTAATAGAATGGTGAATTAAATTACTTTAAGTATTAGGAACAGTCCTAATTAGTTTAGAACATTACCTAACTTAATTTTGGTAATTTATAAAATTAAATGATTAATTTTGTGTTTTAGTGCTTAGTTACGGCTTAAAATCGGTCCCTTAGGCAAAATAATCTTTAGATGTGATTGAGAGGGATTAAACCTAAATGTGTGTACATGTTTTATATTCTGGTTGTGTACTTAGAATTATAAGGAATGTGGGATGATTTATTTTGTGTTCTTATTTATTATTTGGAATTATGAAATTATGTAATTTTGACTTTGGTTTTGATCTTAAATTGGTTTTATTTATTATTTGGAATTATGAAATTATTGTAAATGGTCATTGTGGCCTTGAGTTCTTAAGGGTAAGTCCATAGTGGTACCTTATGAACATTGGTTTTGATTTGGTTGGTTTTGATTTGGATTTTGGGACTTTGGATTTTGATCCATATTGATTTGTTTTGTTGATAATTGGAAATCGTTGGGTAAGTCCATAGTGGTTCTTTCGATTGGACAACACATCTATAGTAGATTGGTTTTAGATTTAGTTGTCGTTCTCATTATGCTGGATCTTCAGAAAATGAGAGAGTTTGGCCATTCTCAGACAGGTTCATGTTTTTGTGGTTGACCCGAGGTTCGCCCTGACTATGTCTAGGCTTAGTGAGCCGCGAATTTGTTCACTGCGTCTGCTCCAATTACAACTTGAAAATTTGGATATTGGTTTTGATGTTCTTCTATTTTTACTTGATTTACTTGATTTTGTTTTGGTTTAATTATTTTTGGTTGACTCATTTTTGGGTTTCAAATTAATTCGGTTAATTGATTTATCTATTTTTAATGTTGGTCTCGTGTGGCTGATTTCTGTAAGTTCTTTGAGTTTTAATTGAAGCCTTGCATTAATTCTTGGTTTAACTTTGAACATGCGAGCTAAGGACGGTCTAGTTACTGGCCACTAAGTGGCAATTATTTGTGGTTTTAGCTGATGTAGGTAAGGAGTGATTCTTCTCCGAGGCTGTCGGGCAATGGATTAAGAGAGAGAGCTTAGGACACCTTTTGAGTTTCTTGAAATAAAGTTGAACTGGATCTTTGTTTGAATTGTAATAACTATTAGTTCTAATTTATTTTGAAAGTTTTAAGTTTTTCCGCATTTTAGTGACCTAACATAGTGTATTGTTTCCGCCAATACACCCCATCTCAGGACGGGGTGTTACAAAAACAATCAATTCAACCCCCTCTTGAGTGCTATTGGACATTTAATTGGTATAAGAGCTAGTGCTTTTTGCAAGGGAAACACCTAGAAAAGAAGATACATGGCTTCCCACGAGTTAACTGCAATGGGGTATGACAACAAGACACCCAAGTTTAATGGCAAGAACTATGCCTGGTGGAAAAACAGGATGAAGAACATCATAATTTGTATAGACTATGAGTGTTAGTTGGTTGTAAAGAACGGTCCGTTGCAAATCACCATCAGTGACGACTCTGGCAAAAAAGTTGCTGAAACAGAAGACCAGTACACAAGTGCAGATTTCAAGAAATTAAAGAAAAATGCAAAGGCGATGTCAATCCTTCAACAAGCTATTGGTGAAAGTGAAACAAACAGAATATCAGCATGTATTTCAGCCAAAGAGATTTGGGACACTCTTGAACTTGCCTATGAACAAAGGAAAGATGAGGAACAAAGGTAAAAGAAAGTAAATCACCTTCAACACTGGATGTTTCAAGTGTGGAGAAACAGGTCACATCATTCGTGACTGTCCTAAGTGAAAAGATAAACAGTCCAGGAAGGAAGATAAGAGAGCCTTTAGGAGAGCTACGGTAGCAACTCTGGGGCAGATTCTGACTCCGGTTCTAATGAAGAAGAACGAGAAACCCCTGATGACGAGAAGTGTATGACAGCTATCCTAGAACAGAGTGGTGAACTAGTTCATCACATGTGCGCCTCATAGGGAAAGCAGTTGGATCAACTCTCAATAGGTAACAATTTCCAGAATCGGTGAGGACATGTATGAGTATGACAGAGAGAATATGCTTGAATGCTTAGAAATCATGCTTGATCAATGTCTTGAGTTCAGTAATGCATATAAAGATGGTAAAAAGAAATTAAAAGAAAAACTCGAGAATGTGAAATATCTAATGCCAGTTGTGATCATTTGGAGGAGTTGTGTCTTAACCTGAAAAATAATGAAATAGCTGAATTAGATGTTTCACTTGATCAATGCAAGGCGGAATTGGAAAGTGATGTAATATGAATAGCAACTACAAGAGGGGGGGTGAATTGTAGTTGAGGGAGTTTTTGAAGTTTTCGCGGAATTTTGACTTAAACTCGAAAGTAAGAATAAACAAAAATAAAAGACAGAGAATTTTAACCTACAAGGAAAACTTCCTAGGCCCAAATAGGAAGAAAAACCTTGACCACGAGGGATTTTGACTCTTGGACTTCTCTTATTAATTATAGGCCAAACGACTCTGTTACAACCTATAACAAGGACCTTCTCTATTCTCTACGTTCCACTAGGAACTTGTTCCCCCTGACACCTGTTCCCCCTGAACTGATGCCACGATCTTACTAAAGATCGATTTTTCTCACTTCAGATTTCGAATGAAATCTGAATTCTCTCTTTTCTTTTTTCTTGATTACAATCAAATTTTCTTTTTAATTTTTCTCTCACCCAACCCTTATCACTATGAATTACAATTCAAAAACTAAAGATCGAAAATTCAAAGAACACTTAGAATAACTTTTGCACTCGAAAATCTTGATCTCTGAATTCTCTCTTGGTTGTGGTGTATTTTCGGAAATGCTGGCAGCTCTTGCACTTATATGTGAAGCTTTGTCCTAATTCTTTTGCCTTGGAGAAGAAGTCTCTTCCACACGCATGACTTGCCCATTTTCCCTACAAATTAGGTTGACCAAAGAACAAGCATAACAAACAAAAGAATAAACCCTAATATAAGACTAAGTACATTAACACTTGGTCAATACAAAAAACGTGTGACTTGAGAAATAAAATAAAAATCAGATTTTTATTTATTAAAACTAATTAGCATAACTACCTTACTAATCTAGTCAACACACTCACCACACTCCCTATTCACACGCATGACCAAAGACTCCTTACCCATCCACTAACCACTCCTAATATGATGGGTTGACTCAACAAACAAAAACTAACTTTTAAAATTAAAACTAGTTCCTAATATACCAAGTCATACGCATAAAACAAGGAGGGAGTAAACCCACTAACCATTACCTATTATAATGGGTTTTACTAGAAACTAATTCTAAAAATACCTAAATAAATTTGGAAATGAATCACCCTACTACACGTATGACTCAACCTAAAAATTATATTTTTTAATTTTAAAAATTCTTTTCCACTAACCACCTACTACTAAAAATATTCCAAATTAAAATGGACAAAAAGCACGGTTTATAGACAAAATAAAAATAGAATAATTAATTACCACTACTAACAATAGGTCACTTTAAATATTATACCAAAACTAAAATAAACATTAGTTTAAGAATATACTTCTATAAATATGAGTGACATACTAGTCTTATATTAGAAAAATAACTTCCTGCACCACACCAAGATTAGTATTCCAGTAAGAGTAAATTAACATAGAATAAGAGTTAGAACATATTTAATAAAATATATTTACCTTAAAATTAGATACTCCTCTAATTTTGTTCCCAATAAATATATTCTACAAAATATCAAGTGTATACTAAATGAAATATATTTAGTATAAATTAGACCCTCATCTAATTCATTCTCATAAAATATAAAATAAATTTAATTTCAACTAAAATTACTTTTAGTCGATTCTCCATAAATCGATTTTATTTACCATAGAATATTATATTGTCATCATCAAAACTAAGGTTCAACAATATTCCCCCTTTTTGATGATGGCAAATATAATGACATTAAAAACATTTTTTTTTTGTTTTTTTTTGGTTTTGTTTTTTTTTTTTTTTTCAATTATCAAGTAAATAAAGAAAGCAAGCATACTAATAGCATAGATCATACTTAAAAGACTTAACCATTCACTGTCATTTTTCTTCCCCCTTTTGTCATCATCAAATGACTAGGGATAAACCTGCAGCACTTAGAAGATTAAGTAAACAATTTTTCTAGGATCATATAATTCTCAAGGATATAATCTAATAATATTAGCCATCCAAACGAATTAAATACGCAAGCAATCTTAAAAGATGAGCAACTACTATTAGAAAGCAAAATAAAGAGTTATTGAGCCACAAAGACTCATAATAGCAAAAGAAACTGAAAATAGAAAGCTAAACAGTATAAGGTCGTGAGGACCAAATACTCAAGAGAGTTGAAAGTGTCCAGCAGAAAGCAATTAAGTGTTAGTTACAAAACAATATTTCAATATTAACCCGAACGAACAAAATACGAGGCCATCTTTTCGACCTTTTCTTCCAGTTGAAGGCGATTCAAACGGATGTTGCTAATCAGATCTGCCTTAACCGAGGTAATCTGCTCTTCCAACTTGTTAACCCGTACATCCAAGGCGTCTAGTTTGTCCACAGCATGTCCGACCAGTTCTTTGATTTGTTGCAATTCCCGTCCTATCGTGCCACCACACGTGGTCAAAACCCAACCCATGTTTGGAGCTACGGTGGGTGCCTCCTCCATTGGAGCTTTCCCCTTGTCCACCGCGGGTCCACCCGAGCCACTAGCCACATTCCGAACTAACTCTCGACGGATTTTATCAGCCTTAGTAATGACTTCCCCATCATCCATACATAGCCCATGTCGTTCCACCATTCTATCATCCAAAATATCCTCCTTTTTAAGTGGAAATGTGGGTTGAGGTGCAAGTGGAATATTCAAACACTTTAAGATTTTTGTAAAAATATTACCATACCCCAACATATTCTTTTGTTTTACGGTATAACCCACTTGTTTTAAAAAGAGGGAGGGGAAATTGATGGGCATATAATGAATAAGACAATACATGAGGCAAAGGTCAAGAAGGTTAGCACTACATCGTTTTTGTGGACGGGGGTGTAAAAAACGTTTGACAAATTGGAAAATCATCTTATGAAAAGGGTTTAACATATCTTGGAGAACTGAGTTTAGTTTCAGATTTCCACCAAAAAACTTAACAATATCCCCATTTTTCTTCCCTTTGAGATTCACTCGATCTTTACCCCCAACTAACTCATCAAAGCCAATGTTTGGGACCTCTAACCATTTGCTTAAATCTTTTTCAGAAAATGTGTGGATTTGTCCGTGAATCAAGAGTATGGCCATTTCATTTTTAAAATCAAATACCCTAGCTACATCTTCCATTTCCTTTTCATATAGACCTTCGGTGGCATGAGTGTCAACTAATTTGGCCCATTTTTGTTTTGAAATTATTCGAGAGAATTCGGGCCAATTTGGTGTCACCCACGCCATATCCACCCTACATCCAACCAAAAATTTGAGAGAACGCTTTTGCTTACCCTTTTTCGTGGAAGTGGTGTCACCATCATCCTCTTGCATGTCGGTTTCGTCTTGTGAAACCTCCTCAGATTGTGGTTTTGAGATGGATTCTTGAAAGGATGGTGATGGTTCAACCTCTTGATTCTTGTCTTCATCACTTTCATTGACGAGAAGCTTTCTTCGTGTATTTCTCTTTGGTAATGGAGATGGCGATTTTGATTTTGGTAGATTTTGTTTTCTTTTGGGAGCCATGGATGAGTTCTTGAGGTTGAAGATGAAGAAAAGAAATCTGGAAAAATATGTGCAAAAGAGATATGGAGATTCTTTGATAGTGTGTGAAAGAAGGAAAAAAATTATGAGGAGAGAGAATAGGGGGGACGGTTTTTTGGGAGAGAGAGTGTAATGATGGTTGTGTAAGTATGGGATAGAGTGAGTGATGGTGATGGGTTGAGTGTAAGGAAGAGGGGATTGGACGTGTGAGTGAGGAGGTTGAGTGTATGAGTTGGAAATTTTTGTGGAAAGTGGGAGAGTATCATGGAGAATAAAATATTCAAGGGATTTTGTTTCCTATTTTTATGTACCCATTTTTGACCATCTTTTAAAATTTGAAATATAGTTGTAACTTCTCCTTAAGTTGCTGGACACGTTTTTGAATTTTTTTATTTTTTTTATTTATTGTTATTATTATTTAATATTATGGCAAAAGAATTATTTTTGCCACTAAATAAAACAAATGAAATTAATAAAGAAAATTTGCTCATCAATTAATCATACAAGCATTCTCAAATATTTGGACCATAAGGGTAATATTATAAAGACCTCTGTGAGATTTAAATAATCCATAAACTGTTATGAATTATAAAATTCACACTTATATTGCAAGCTTATCCTAACCAATATATTTGACAACAATTAGAGAATTATTTTATGACCAAAAGATAGTTAATGAATTTTAAGCATTCCTAGCTCTAGTCGAATGCATTCAAATCATTCTCTTAGTAATGGTTTAGTAAAAATATCTGCAATTTGTTTTTCAGTTTCACAAAAGAATACTTTTACCAAACCTTTCTCAACATAGTCTTTTAGGAAGTGATGCCTAATATGTATATGCTTCACTCTAGAGTGATGCACCGGATCTTTTGAAATGCACATAACACTAGTGTTATCACAATAAATAGGGACACATTCATATTTAATACCAAATTCACGTACCTGTTGTTTTATCCATAATACCTGAGAACAACATGCAGCTACTGCTACATATTCCGCCTCAGCTGTGGACAAAGCCACTGTATTTTGCTTTTTTGAACTCCAGGATACTAAACTGTTTCCCAAATATTTTGCGATACCAGATGTACTCTTTCTATTTACAAGATCCCCTGCATAGTCAGCATCTGCATAACTTGTTAGATTAAAAATATCGCTACGAGGATAGAAAAGACATAAATCATCAGTTCCTTTCAAATACCTAAGAATTCTTTTAACCGCAGTTAAGTGAGATTCTTTTGGATTTGATTGGAAGCGAGCACATACACCTACGCTAAAAGCTATATCAGGTCTACTCGCAGTTAGATAAAGTAAAGACCCAATCATACCTCGGTACTGTTTCTCGTTTACCGACTTACCATTTGTATCTTCATCCAACCTTGTACCTGTTCCCATTGGTGTATGGTTTGTTTTAGAATTTTCTAGTCCATACTTTTTCAAGAGCTCTTTTATATATTTTTGTTGATGGATCATGATTCCCTTTTCAGTTTGCTTAATTTGCAAACTGAGAAAGAAATTTAATTCGCCCATCATTCTCATTTCGAACTCGTTGCTCATGAGACTCGCAAATTCTTCACATAAAGAATCGTTAGTAGCTCAAAAAATAATATCATCAACGTAAATCTGAACTACTAATATATCTGTTCCTTTTGACTTGAGGAACAAGGTTCCATCAACTCTACCTCTAACAAAATTATTTGACAACAAGAATTTTGATAGTCTTTCATACCACGATCTAGGGCTTGTTTAAGACCATAGAGCGCTTTATCTAGTTTAAAAACAAAGTTTTGAACTTTTGGATTTTCGAAACCGGGTGGGTGTTCCACATAGACGTCTTCATTCAAATATCCATTTAAGAATGCACATTTAACGTCCATCTGATACAGCTTAAAACCCATATATGATGCGAAAGCTATTAAAATTCTTATTGCTTCTAATCTTGCTACAGGTGCAAAGGTTTCATCAAAGTTTATGCCTTCTTGTTGGTTATAGCCTTTGACTACTAATCTAGCCTTGTTTCTTACCACTGTATCATGTTCATCTAGCTTATTTCTAAAGACCCATTTTAAACCAATTACCTTTTGAGACTTAGGTTTAGGTTCAAGATGCCATACCTTGTTCCTTTCGAACTCGTTTAACTCTTCTTGCATAGCTGTCACCCAATCCGAGTCTCCTAGGGCTTCTTCATGATTTTTGGGCTCTAACATGGAAAGGAATGCATGAAACGTGCAAAAGTTTCTCATCTGAGATCGAGTTTGTATTCCTTTTTCCATGTCACTCATTATTAGATCCAAAGGATGAGAGCTTTGGTGTTTCCATGGCTTTGGTTCAAAGACTTGACTTGATCTTCCTCTTTGCATCTCGTTGTTTGATTCAGGAACCTGTTCTTCTTCTTCTTCAGCTCCCTCTGGTTCATTATCATCTAGAGGAACTGGTTCCTCGGGAACTTGTTCCTCAGGAACTTGTTCCTCAGGAACTTGTTCCTTAGGAACTGGATCCTTCTGCTTATTTGTCGTTTGGTCCTCGTCTTCCTTTTGAGACTCATCTGGCCGTGCCAAACCAATCTCAAAATTTTCTTCAACAATTTCTTCCTGCAAACTGTTAGTCTCATCAAAAATAACATGGACACTTTCCTCAACACACATTATCCTTTTATTATAGACACGATATGCTTTGCTATTCAAGGCATATCCTAAAAAGACTGCTTCATCACTTCTTTGATCAAACTTACCAAGATTATCTTTTCCATTATTGTGAACAAAGCACTTACAGCCAAAAATACGAAAATAAGAAATATTAGGTTTTCTTCCTTTAAAAAGTTCATAGGGAGTTTTATTAGAAATAGGTCTAATCATAGCACGATTAATAATATAACAAGCCATATTCACGGCTTCTGCCCAAAAGTTCTTTGGTAGACCGCTAGAAATTATCATTGTTCTAGCCATGTCTTCCAAAGTGCGATTTTTCCTTTCTACCACTCCATTTTGTTGTGGAGTCCTTGGTGTTGAGAAATTATGATCTAGACCTTGTTCCCTGCAAAGCTCATCAAACTGTGAGTTTTCAAATTCCTTACCATGGTCAGATCTTAAATGTTTAATTTTGAAACCACTGACTCTTTGAACTTTCGTAGCAAAGGCGACAAATTTATCAAAAGTTTCATCTTTGCTATGAAGAAAAATAACCCAAGTAAATCTAGAAAAATCATCAACTATTACAAAAACATATTTCTTACCTGATCTGCTTTGAGTTCTTATTGGATCACACAAATCCATGTGAAGTAATTCCAAAGGATTTTGTACGCTCACCATCTTCTTCAATTTGAAAGAGGATCTAACCTGTTTTCCTTTTGCGCATGCGTCACAAATCTCATTTATGGAATATTTCATTGTAGGTAATCCCACAGCTAAATTCTTTAAATTTAATTTATTTAGGACAGTAAAACTCGCATGTCCGCATCTTCTATGCCAAAGTAATGGATCCTCCTCGATCACGCTCAAGCATTTCAAACTGTTTCGAGGAACTAGGTCCAGGTCCACGACATACGTGTTCAGTTTTCTGGTTCCTTCAAGTACTTTGTTCCCTGTTCGACTATCACTAACTCCACAATTATTGTTTGTAAAACTAACATTGTTTCCTTTATCACAAAACTGAGAAATACTAAGTAAATTATATTTAAGACCCTCGACTAAAAAGACATTATCAATGGAGTTCGTCTGTGACTTTCTAATTTTGCCTACGGCAACTATTTCTCCTCTCTGGTTGTCTCCAAATGTCACAGATCCTCCATGGTAGGCTGCAAGTGAAAGGAACTTAGATTTGTCTCCTGTCATATGCTTCGAACAACCGCTGTTGAGTTACCACTGGTTGTTCCCCCTCACTTCAGCCTGCATCCACAATCAAATGTTAGTATGAGGAACCCAGTCCTTCTTGGGTTTCTCTGGTAAATCAGAAATCAATTTTTCTTTCCAGATCCTTTTGACAAAAGTAGAGGTTTTCTCATCTTGTTCTTTCTTAGTGGTGCAACTATTCACGAGGTGACCAGTTTTACCACAGTAGGAACAGATCTTATGACTTGGCAAATCTACGTACTTCATTTTCTTTTTGTTTTTCTTATAACCTAGACCTTCCTTTTCTTTGTTCTGGAATTTCTCAATCCAGCTTACAACATTAGGAAGTTTCTTTTTAAGAGGATCCAGATTCCTCTTCAAAGACTGATTTTCTTTCAAAAGTTTTTCATAATCTTTTTTCAGATTTTCAAATTCGTAACTCGTCTTTGAAGAGGAACTTGTTCCTTCGGGAACAAGAAGTTGTAGTTCTGCCAGTTTCATATTAAGAAGATAATTTTCATTTTTTACTTTTTCAAAGTTCTCTTGAACTTCTCTATTTTTGTCAAATAGATTGAAAAATCTAGTTTCTATTTCTGACCGAAGTGTGCTTAACCAGGCTGTATGTTCCTTGGATACTTCCAAGGCTTTTTCAAGTTGATCTCTGTTTAAGCATACTTCTTCATAGTCCTCTAGTGTTTCAATCAGTAATTTTGAAATTTTATTCTTTGACATTTTACTTAGTTCCTTATCAATTGAAAGAAGACTTACCTGAGAATTGGATGGTTCCTCATGTTCGTCAGTCCTCGCCATCAGACATAAGTGGGCTGTTTCTTCTTCTTCTTGTTCCTGTTCCTCGTCTGAGTCAGACTCACCCCACGCAGCAATCATTGCTCTCCTTGTATCCTTCTTTGAGAAAGGTTTCTGAATTTCTTTTCCTTTGTCTTTTGTTTTCCCTTTACCTTTCTCATTCTCCCATGTTGGATAGTCTTTTATAAAGTGATCAGATTCACCGCATTTGTGACATTTAAACTTTGTTGGCTTCTTCGCCTGTTTTTACTTCTTTGTATAGAACTTTCTGAACTTCCTTACCATCATGGCCGTTTCTTCATCTTCTGAATCTGATTCTCCTTCACTTTCGGCCTTTAGAGCTATTGCTTTGTTTTTCACAGGTTCGACTTCTTTGGATCCGAGATGAATTTCGTGAGTCATCAAGGAACCTGCAAGTTGCTCTATGTTGAAAGTGGTGAAGTCCTTGGTTTCTTGCAGTGCCGTGACCTTAGCCATCCACTTATCATCTTGGGGCAGACTTCTCAGAACTTTTCGTCCCTGTTCTTCAGGAGTGATTTTCTTGCCTAGTGAATCCAGTTCATTGATTATGTTAGGAAACCGAGTTAACATATCATGAATGGACTCCTTTGGCTTCATCTGGAACAACTCGTACTTATGCATGAGCATGTCGATGTTGGCTCTTTTAACCTCACTTGTTCCTTCATGTGTAACTTGTAAGCGTTTCCCACATTTGCTTTGCAGTTTTGCAGCCCATGACTCGATTGTGTTCATGAGGTCCAAGACCAGAAAGGAGAAGCTTCTTTGCAAGACTGTTCATTTCCATCTTCTCGAAATCATCCATGTCAAACCTCTCCATAGGTTTAGGAACCACCTCTCCTTTCTCATTTGTTGTAGTGACTTCGAAATCACCTATTTCAATTACTCTTCATACTTGATAATTTTCTCCTTGGATGAAGATTTCCATTTTTTTTTTCTAATATGGATAGTGCTTTCCATTGAACATTGGTGGTCTCTGGGTTGAGTAACCTTCATCGAGTTTTCTCCCGTAGTATTCATTTTTCAGGATTGTGCTCCGCAGTGTTACCTGTTCCTGGAGGAACTGGCTCTGATACCAATTGATGTAATATGAATAGCAACGACAAGAGGGGGGTGAATTGTAGTTGAGGGAGTTTTTGAATTTTTTGCGGAATTTTGACTTAAACTCGAAAGTAAGAATAAACAAAAATAAAAGACATAGAATTTTAACCTGCAAAGAAAACTTCCTAGGCCCAAATAGGAAGAAAAACCTTGACCACGAGTGATTTTGACTCTTGGACTTCTCTTATTAATTATAGGCCAAACGACTCTGTTACAACCTATAACAAGGACCTTCTCTATTCTCTACGTTCCAGTAGGAACTTGTTCCCCCTGACACCTGTTCCCCCTGAACTGATGCCACGATCTTACTAAAGATCGATTTTTCTCACTTCAGATTTTGAATGAAATCTGAATTCTCTCTTTTCTTTTTTCTTGATTACAATCAAATTTTCTTTTTGATTTTTCTCTCACCCAACCCTTATCACTATGAATTACAATTGAAAAACGAAAGATCGAAAATTCAAAGAACACTTAGAATAACTTTTGCACTCGAAAATCTTGATCTCTGAATTCTCTCTTGGTTGTGGTGTATTTTCGGAAATGCTGGCAGCTCTTGTACTTATATGTGAAGCTTTGTACTAATTCTTTTGCCTTGTAGAAGAAGTCTCTTCCACACGCATGACTTGCCCATTTTCCCTACAAATTAGGTTGACCAAAGAACAAGCATAACAAACAAAAGAATAAACCCTAATATAAGACTAAGTACATTAACACTTGGTCAATACAAAAAACGTGTGACTTGAGAAATAAAATAAAAATCAGATTTTTATTTATTAAAACTAATTAGCATGACTACCTTACTAATCTAGTCAACACACTCACCACACTCCATATTCTCACGCATGACCAAAGACTCCTTACTCATCCACTAACCACTCCTAATATGATGGGTTGACTCAACAAACAAAAACTAACTTTTAAAATTAAAACTAGTTCCTAATATACCAAGTCATACGCATAAAACAAGGAGGGAGTAAACCCACTAACCATTACCTATTATAATGGGTTTTACTAGAAACTAATTCTAAAAATACCTAAATAAATTTGGAAATGAATCACCCTACTACACGTATGACTCAACCTAAAAATTATATTTTGTAATTTTAAAAATTCTTTTCCACTAACCACCTACTACTAAAAATATTCCAAATTAAAATGGACAAAAAACACGGTTTATAGACAAAATAAAAATAGAATAATTAATTACCACTACTAACAATAGGTCACTTTAAATATTATACCAAAACTAAAACAACATTAGTTTAAGTATATACTTCTATAAATATGAGTTACATACTAGTCTTATATTAGAAAAATAACTTCCTGTACCACACCAAGATTAATATTCCAATAAGAGTAAATTAACATAGAATAAGAGTTAGAACATATTTAATAAAATATATTTACCTTAAAATTAGATACTCCTCTAATTTTGTTCCCAATAAATATATTCTACAAAATATCAAGTGTATACTAAATGAAATATATTTAATATAAATTAGACCCTCATCTAATCCATTCTCATAAAATATATAAAATATAAAATAAATTTAATTTCAACTAAAATTACTTTTAGTCGATTCTCCATAAATCCATTTTATTTACCATAGAATATTATATTGTCATCATCGAAACTAAGGTTCAACAGAAAGAAACAATAAACATGTTAAGAAGGTATGGGTTAGGAAGAACCAGTATGAGTTAACTGTTTATGAACATGGACCCAAACCAGTTTGGGTTCCTAGGACTAAATTTTGATCTAATTTTGCTGGGCAAGTTGAAAGGAGATACTCACTAGTATTTGGACAGTGGTTGCTCAAGACACAAGTCTGGACATAAACAATAGTTCCTTTCACTTGTAGCCCATGATGGGGGAAGAGTAACATTTGGGGACAACCGTAAGGGTACTATTGTTGGCCTAGGTAAGTTGGTAAGTCTCTCTCTGAAGCTATAGACGATGTCTGTTATGTTGCAGGCTTGCAGCATAATCTCTTGAGTATTTCTCAATTATGTGACAAAGATAACAGAGTTGAATTTCAAGCCGACCTGTGTCACATAGTTAACAATCAAACAGGTGAGCTGGTCTGCCAAGGAACTAGAAAAGATGACATCTATGTTATTTATCTAGATCAAATTCCTCAGGACAAGTCCATTTGTATGAAAGTTGTAACTGATAAGAATCAATGGCTTGGCATAAGAGGTTTGGACATGCCAGCCTGACACTTCTTAACAAGCTTAAGTCAAATGACTTGGTTGTTGGTCTACCTGACATCAAGTATGAGATTGACAGAGTTTGTCCTGAATATGCTAAAGGCAAGCATATGAAATCTTCTTTTAAACCAAAGACAGTGATCAGCACAAGCAGACTACTTGAATTGATCGATATTGATTTATGTGAAACCATGAGAGTGCAAATCAGAAATGGGCATAGGTTTGTTTGTGTTTTGGTTGATGAATTTTCCAGGTACACTTGAACATTGTTTCTATCCTCTAAGGATGAGACATTTGAAGAGTTTGAAGCTTTGATCAAACTAGTACAAAACCAGTTAAACACTACACTGCTTACCAGGCCATAAGATCAGATCATGGTACTGAGTTTGACAATGCAAGTTTCATTGAGTTTTGTAGAGAAAATGGAGTAAGTCACAACTTTTCTGCCCCAAGAACACCTCAACAGAATGGAGTAGTTAAGAGGAAGAACAGAACATTGGAGGAGATGGCCAGAAAAATCTTGATTGAAAGTGGTCTGCCCAAGGGTTTTTGGGAAAAAGCTATACATACAGCTTGTTACATTCTGAATAGAGCCTTGCTAAGACCATTGGTAAAGAAAACACCTTATGAACTTCTAAATGGTAGAAAACCCAATATTTTACATCTAAGAATTTTTTGATGTAGATGTTTTGTGAACAATAATGGGAAAGAACAGCTTGATAAATTTGACCCTAGAAGTGATGGAGTTTTTCTTGGATACTCTCCACAAAGTAAAGCTTACAGAATTTTCAATAGGAGAACACTGCGTGTTGAAGAGAGTGTTCATGTTATTTTTGATGAATTTAACATGTTATCTGAGATTTCACAGGTAACACATGATGACTCCATTGGTTTAATGGAATTCAGTGGAGAACAGGCAACGGGTCAAGGTATTGAAGACATAGCAAAACTAGGCTCACTCAATGTGCTTCCAAATCTGAATGGAGAAGAGCCTGGAGGAGATCATGGAGACTCAGATGAGAATCAGTTAAACAACTCAGGGGGAACTGGAGATCCTGTTCCTAATCCAACTGAGTTACAGGTAAGAGAGTCTAATCAGGAAGGTGAGCAAGTGTTTCCCCATGGACAACACCAGTCTACATCATCTAAGGGGGAACACATGCCATCTGGTTCTAATGAAGGAAATGCACAACTGAATCATATGTTTAAAAGTTTCAAATACTCATCCTCTCATCCCACTCAGCAAATATTGAGTGACATCAATAAAGGGATTCAAACTAGAAGATCTGTTTACCAAAACTTTTGTGCATCTTCCTCATTTTTTGTCTAACACAGAACCAGCTGATATTAAAACAACATTTTAAGATCCAGATTGGGTCGTAGCTATGCAGGATGAATTGCACCAGTTTGAAAGAAACTGTGTGTGGCATCTAGAACCTAGACCCAAAGGAAGATCTGTGATTGGTACCAGGTGGGTTTTTAGAAACAAACTTGATGACTTGGGTACCATAGTTAGAAATAAGGCTAGACAAGTGGTGCAAGGGTACAATCAACAAGAAGGCATTGACTATGATGAGACCTTTGCACCAGTAGCCAAACTAGAAGAAATTAGACTTCTAATAGCCTTTGCTGAAATGAGAAGCTTACTGATTATGGGCTAATTCTGTTATTTCTATAAGTATTAGCTATTTCTGCTTACTTTGTAACTTTTGGCTAATAGGGACTATTGTTATTTTTGGAATTAGCTTTATGGTAGTATATATATCTAAGTATACTTTTGGGTAAAACTAAGTCTGGTGCACCCTATGATTTATGGTGGTGATTCCTAATTTTGTATAGGCTGATACTTAGTCTAAGTTGTATTTTTTGGTGTTTTTAAACACTCCTTGCTATAATATCTTTATTTACCAAAAAAAAAACATGAAATTGTTTCAAATGGATGTCAAGACAGCATTCTTGAATGGATATTTGAAAGAGGAAGTGTTTGTGGAATAACCACCTAGTTTCACTAATTCACAGTTTCCTGATTATGTTTTGAAGCTGGACAAAGCTTTGTATGGTTTAAAACAAGCTCCTAGAGCATGGTATGAAAGATTGTCCAACTTCTTGATGAAAAATGAGTATATTAGAGGAACAGTGGATAAGAGCTTGTTTACTAAAACAAAAGGGTCTGACCTGATTGTAGTCCAAATATATGTTGATGACATAATGTTTGGTGCTACAAATCAGAGATTATGTAATGAGTTTGCTGATGATGCAGGACGGGATGGTCCAACGAGCAACTTCAACGGTTAACGACTTCAATTTTGTTCACTTTTTACTTGGATAGTTTTGAACTCTTATTTTAGCCTATTTTCATGTTTTTCGGGTTGTAATAAGTAGCTTAATCTCTTATTTTATTGTTTTATTTTAGTGAGCATGTGTAACGGAGCAAGAAACACGAGCAAAGGAAGCAAGATGAGGCATACAGGGCCATGCACGAGCATTGCACGATCGTGCAGGCTTAATCTACACGACCGTGCAGAGCTTAGGGGCCAGTTACAGGCTTGCACGACCGTGCAGGCTAACCCTGCACGACCGTGCACGATCCAGAAAGGGGGATTTTTGGCTTGCACGACGGTGCATGGTTGTGCTGCACGACCCTGCACATATACTTTCGTATTTTGCTTATTTTCTCTTGTTTTATTTAGTGAATTTATAATCTTGGCCCTTTATTGCTTAGAGATTAATGGCCTAGATTAGAGGTTTAATTAAAGGTTGTTTAGCCTTTAAATAGCTTGTTTTGCCTCATTTGTAATATCTTTTGTTGAAATTAAAATCTGAGATTTTCTCTCTGTGGTGTTCTTTGTGAGCTCAACTAATGACTTGTATTGTTCTTTTCTTCGAAAACAACGTTGCTAAAATGCAGGTCGTTATAGTTGGTACTAGAGCTTTGGTTAAAACCATGAAGTTACTTCTTCATAAGTAACTTAAAAGATGAGTGCTTTATGAAATCAAGAGCGCAACTTAGCCTGAAATGGTAAACCTAGAGAGAGAAGCTTTGGGTAGTGACCTAGGTTAGGATGTGTTTATTCTAATTGCTGTGTTTTGTCTATTTCTGTGCTACATGTGCTTCCTTATGTAAATTTCGAGGACGAAATTTATTTAAGGAGGGGTGACTGTAATAATCCGAAATTTTGGACTATTTTAAATTTTTATTTATTATTTAATTACTTAATTTGATGGGCAAAAGATTCTATCCCGAACTAAAAACCGAGCCCAAACTCTTTACCTTGCTTTGTCAATCTAGGACCAAAGCCCAAATTAGCCCTTAACCCCTTAGCCCCACACGGCCCAAATCCTTTTTATTTAACCCTTTTAATTAATTTGTTTATTTCTATTAATCTAAAAGCATATCTAAGAAAAGATCCTACTTTTATATTTTTCTCTCCTAAATTTTAGGAGTTTACCCAACCATCCAATCATCTATAAAAACCCTCCCTTGCTATTCAAAACTCACGGCACCATCAAACACCAGACCTCAATATTTTTCTATTCCTTCTTTTCTCTTCTACAAATAAGAACTACACATTAAATCTTGAAGCTCACAACAAACCATCCTAAAAAGATTGAAGCAAGAGAACAACACCAACTTTATCCGAGTATCATACACGGCCAAAACACCCACCACCTTCGAATCTTGGTCCATCAATTGAGGTAATTAGATGTTTTACCTAATTTTAGAATAATATTAAATATATAATTGTTAGAACATGTTTATAATTGCTAAAGATTGTACTTTTGATGTTTGAATTATTATTATTGATATTAAACAATTGAATGATTATAAGTGTGTTGTTGAGTGTATGAATTTATTTCTTGAACAAATCTTTCTATTTCTTGATCAATTTTTCGTGGGAGTTTCTTCACTGGTTTATTATGAATCAAGATTTATTTGGTGCCAAAATTCGTCCTTTTCTTGCTTATAATAATTTAATCAGTCAAACCGGTAAAACTGTCCAGATTTAGTTTACGAATTTACTAAGATAATTAATAATTTAGGATGGCTACCAAAATTTAGATTAAAGTCCAAATTATTTTTTTATAGATTGTGTTAATTTTTCGTAATTTTTAAAGTTCGTTTGCTATGGCAGAAAATTCTGAAATGATTATAGTCTAATATGATCGGTTAGTTATAAAATCTCTTAAAATTAGTAAATGATGTTATTTTTGGACGACAATTATGCACGTTAAACCTTGAACCTATATTTAACTATCATCAAAATTTCCAGAATGTTAGAGACCTTTAAATGGTTGTTCTTTAATTTAAATCGATAAAATCAGATTTTGTAAAATAGTGTGTCTAAGTTATTAAAATACTTTTAAAGTATATCTTGTGGAATATCTTGTTCAAATTATGATTCTTTATGATTTTCTTGATTTAATTTTACTAAGTGAATAAGTTCTTCAATTAAATTGTTAATCTTGATTTAATTAATTAAATTCTTTAATTATGTTTTATTGATTACTATCTATTAAGATTGTAACAGCCCAGATTTTATAGGTATTTCTGTTGAGTATTTATGTATGACTATGTGATTTTATGTATGGTTCAAATTTATTTTTAAACTAATTATTTTATTTTTATGTGAATAATTTCGATTAAATTCGAATTATTTTTATTTTAATAAATTATTATTTATTTTATTATTATTTAATTAATTAGAATTTTATTATTTAATTTTCTAATTAGTTATTTAATATTTTTGGGCTAAATCGAATTAAGCATGATTAGTCATGCAATTTTTGTAAATTGGCCCAATTGATCACGAGAGCCCATTTTGGCCCATTTTGCAAGGCCAAAACCGGCCCCCTTGTGTGCATGGCAAGGTTTTGCCACTTGCATCAAGTTCACACCTTAACTAGCCTCTATATATAGGAGGGTTAGTAAGGCTTGAGGATCCTTTTGCTCATTTGCCATCTTAGTCACTTGCCATCAAAAGATCAAACACAAAATTCCCTCCATTTTCTCTCCTCTTTCACGCCATTTTTGGCTCAATTGTTCCAACAATTGTTCATCAATCTTCTCAAACCCAAACTTAAAGATTCAACTTCCATTGATCTTTAAGTATCAAAACACAAACTAAACCACCTAATTTGCATTCAAAATAATTAGTTCGGGTTTGGTTTGGGCTTTGTTCGAGTGGGTTGATCGTGCGGTTCGAGTAGTGGCACAGGATTGAAGACGGTGTTGGCCGTGTGGTGGCGTGCAACCGGGCCGTGCAAGTGGTGGTGCCGTGTGTCGTGCATAGCAGCCGTGCAACAAGGGTGGTGTACGAGAGGTGGCCGAGTGGTGTACGTGGTGGTGGACCGTGTCCGTGTTGCTTGGAGCCGTGTGGGTAGTTTCCGGGAAGTGAGTTTTTAGTGTTTACCTTGTTAATCTTCATCAAGGTAACATACTTTCTTAACTTCATTGGTATACTATGATCCATAGTATAGATTAAATGCATAAGATTAGTTTATGTTGAAGTTTTGACATGTTTATGTGTACGAAATGTAAATCTGATTTTTAAGTGATTTCATGATGATTTTATGTTTTAAAATGATGATTCTATGATTGATTATGTTAGTATTAAGTTTATGTTTATCATGTTCAAGTTTGGTGAATTTTGGATACTAGAAAGTGATGATTTCATGTGTTGAATTGTTGGAAATATGCGTGTAATTTGAGCATGTATGGATGAGTTCTTGATTCTTGGATGAGTTCTTGGTTGAAGTTCTTGAATCTTGATTGAGTTCTTGATTGAAGATCTTGAATCTTGGATGAGTTCTTGATGAGTTCTTTGAGTTCTTGATGAGTTCTTTAAGGTTCTTTATGAGTTCTTGATTGAGTCTTTAAAGTTAAAGAAAGTTAAAGAAAAGGTTAAAGAAAGTTATAAGAAGTGATAAGATGTTTGGTTTACATGTTATTTTCTTAAGTCAAGGCGTAAGATGCAACTTAAGAAGTAACTAAGAATGTAAACTTCGGATTAAAAGAGTTAAAGATTGTAAAGATTAGCTTGATTTCGTTACTAGACGCCTAATTCGTAGAGTAAGATTCTATGTTTTTGGGTTAAGACGTTGCCCCTATCCTAACCGCGGTATTGGGATAGTGATTACCACTATGTCGTCTTTGACATGGATTTCCAGTAAGATTGGTTTCATAGGGTTGGGAGTAAGATTCTCAGTCCTGGCATAGTTGGAAAGTTCGATCGGGTAAGATGCGTTCGTACGTGCGTAGTCCGGTCTAGTAGGCGAATGATTGCGCCAAAGTAAAGATTGGTTAAGTTGTCGAGTCAAGTATGATTATTAGATATCGTTCGTATGATTTGATATTATGATTTGGGTTATTTGATTTATGCTATGTTCATGTGTATTCCCGCTAGGGTGAGACGATTATGTTACTCACCACTGACGGTGGACTGTTGTTTACTTTTGAGGTAATTCTGATGATGAGGTTCTTCCTTAGCTTTGGGTTGGGCGAGCGCCGATGTTGTTATATAGTTTTATTACTGTTATTTTATGATTTTGGTTAGTTTTGAACTATAGTAGTGGTACTTGTATACTTTACTATAACTCTGACATGTATTTGGAGTTACGTATGTTGGTAGTAGTAGTTTGACTTTTGGTATTAGTCGTACAAACTTGTGGGTATTTGTACTTTTTGGTTTAGTAATATAATCATTTTGAGGTTTGTTTTTAATTTTAAGTATTTTAGTTTGTTAGGTCTGACTATTCGACTCGTCGGTTTCTTCCGCGCCGGTTTAATCGAGTCGGGTCGTCACAGTTGGTATCAGAGCTGAATAGGTTTTAAGTGAAGTTTTAGGATTTGAGTTAAACACAGGATTTGAGAGCTTTACTATTCCCTAGTGATAAACCAAATATAGGATTAAGTAAAGGGAGAAGAGTTGGGTAGAAAGACCGGGATAAGATCTTTTTTATTTTCTTTTTCTCTCTTTATTTATGTGTGATTGACTATGGTGGGGATGTAAGACTGACATTGGTATTTTGGTATGTCTTTTTGATTGTTATGCGTTGCAGCATGTCTACACCTCGCCGGTTGAGTACTGGACGACAGAGGTTACGGGCACTCGAGGAGGCGATCCTTACGTTGGCGCACCATAGTCGTCATACGCCGAGTACGCAGTCGACGTTCGACCGTATCGCACGTCATCGACCTCCGACTTACGACGAGGTTGCCGACCCCACTATCCTGGAGTGCTGGATCCGCGAGATGGGGAAGCTCTTCGACGCGACGTTTTTCCCCGAGCACGAGAAGGTGCAGATCGCCGCTTATTATCTACGTGGAGAGGCCGATAACTGGTGGACGTTAGCTAAGGACGCGTGAGTGTCGTTACATTCGATGTTGTGGATCGAGTTCGTCGATAAGATCCAGGAGCGTTTCTACCCCGACGAGTTGCGGTGGTAGAAACAGGAGAAGTTTCTTACTCTTACATAGGGTAAGATGACCGTCCAGGCCTACACCGATAAGTTTAGGGAGTTACGGAGTTATCGAGGTTCTCTACGTCCGTGGTTCCGTCAGAGAAGATCGGGTCAAGCGCTACATCAAAAAGCTAGATCCGAGGATTCGCGTTCACGTGATCAGTAGTGGAGCGACGACATTTCAGCAGGCTTACGAGGTAGCACTCGAGATTCAGGCATCGACGGCTGAGGAGGATGCGAGCAGGAAGAGAGCTCAGGTTCCGGTGACGACAGCTTCTTTTAAGAAGCCCCGATTTAGTGCTCCTAGCAGTACCCCTCCGACCACGAGTTCGCATAAGGGTTCTGATGGCTCGAAGTGCAGAGGATGCGGCCGAGACTTCCATCCAGGGAAGCGGTGTGACGGTTCGCCCATAGCGTGTTATATCTGCAGGAAGGAAGGCCATAAGGTGTCAGTATGCCCCGAGAGGAAGCCAAACACTGAGGTTAAGCAGCTTCCGGTACCGACAAAGACTCTGGTAAAGAACCGAGTCTACTGTATGACCGAGGCGGAGGCCGAGGTTCAACCTGACGTCGTATCAGGTAGATTTCTTGTTTCTGGTGTGTTAGCTTTAGTATTGTTTGATTCTGGTGCTACTATCTCTTTCGTGGCTAGTAGTTTTGCCTCGAGGTCTAATCTTCTTGGCAGCTTTCCTGTTAGATCAGTTATAACTCTCCCTTCCGGAGAGGATTTTATTTGTCAGCGCGAGTTCCGAGGAGTGCCTATCGTGATAGCTGGGGAGCAAGCGACAGTTGATCTGAAGGAGTTTCCGCTGATGGAGTTCGACGTGATACTTGGTATGGACTGGCTGTCGAGGTATCGAGCAATCATTCGTTGCCGAGATCAGTCAGTGACATTCCGAGGACTTTAGGGCAACCGAGTTACCTACTCTGGGTTCGTCCTTAAGAAAGGAGTAAAGGTAATCTCTGCCTTGAAAATGAGAAAACATTGCAAGAAAGGCGATATGGTGTACCTATGTCAGGTAAGGGACTTGACTGAGGAGCGTCCGTCGGACGATATACCTGTAGCGAGGGATTTCAGAGACGTATTTCCTGATGAGCTACCGGGGGTTCCACCCGAGCGCGACGTCGAGTTTCCTATCGACTTAGCACCCGGGACAATACCGATTTCGAAGGCCCCTTACCGGATGGCACCATCAGAGTTGCAAGAGTTAAAAACACAACTCCAGGATTTGATCGATAAGGGCTTCATTAGGTCGAGTGTTTTCTCCATGGGGAGCACCTGTGCTCTTCGTGAAGAAGAAAGATGGTAGTATGCGCCTGTGCATAGACTACCGAGAGTTGAATCGGGTAACTATCAAGAATAAGTACCCGTTGCCTAGGATTGAGGACCTGTTCGATCAATTGCGAGGAGCAGGAGTGTTTTCGATGATAGATCTTCGATCTGGATATCATCAGATTCCAGTCAAGAAAGAAGTCATTCCGAAAACTGCTTTTCGTACTAGATACGACCACTACGAGTTCGAGGTGATGCCCTTTGGCCTCACTAATGCGCCAGCCGTGTTCATGGACCAGATGAACCGGACATTTCACCACTTACTCGATAAGTGTGTCGTAGTATTTATAGACGATATCTTAGTCTATTCGAGAGATGAGTCTGAGCATGCGGAACATCTCCGGATGGTACTTGAGATATTACGTAGTCATAAGTGGTTCGCGAAACTCTCCAAGTGTGAGCTCTGGCTTCGCAAAGTAGCATTTCTGGGTCACGTGATTAGTAAGGACGGCATTAAGGTAGACCCGGCTAAGATTAAGGCTGTAGTTGATTGGAGTAGCCCGAGAAATGTGGCGGAAGTTCGTAGTTTTCTGGGATTGGCCGGATACTATCGACGATTCGTCCAGGACTTCTCCAAGATTGCTAGGCCGATGTCTAGTCTCCTACAGAAGGAGGACTCGCTTCGTTTGGACGGAGGCTTGCCAGCAAGCATTCCAGCAATTGAAACAGAGATTAGTCTCTGCTCCTATACTTACCCTTCCAAACGATGAGGAGGACTTCGAGGTCTATAGTGATGCTTCGAAGAGTGGCCTAGGATGTGTGCTCATGCAAGGCGGGAAAGTCATCGCTTACGCATCGAGACAATTGAAGGTGCACGAGCGTAACTATCCTACGCATGACTTGGAGTTAGCGGCTGTACTATTCGCGCTCAAAATCTGGAGGCACTATCTATATGGTGGTTCGTGTAGCGTATTCACGGATCACAAGAGCCTCAAGTACTTCTTTACTCAGAAATACCTCAATATGAGGCAGAGACGATGGCTTGAACTTATTAAGGACTACGACCTGGGGCTTAACTATTGTGAGGGCAAGGCGAACTTATTCGCTGATGCACTAAGTCGTAAGCATCGCTTGGGCTTCAGTAGAAGACGTAGTTCCGTCAGACTTCGTCTGACATCTATGAGTGCTGAGCCTGATCTGATTCAGGAATTGTGCGAGGGTCAACAGAACGACCCACAGTTAGCTAGGATACGAGAGGCTTGACGGCAAGGCAAAGCCGTAGGTTTCGAGATCCCTTTCGATGGTAGTCTGCGATTCCGAGGGAGGTGGTGTGTACCGGACTGTTCTGATCTTAGGAACAAAATTATGTCTGAGGCACATAACTTGCCCTACTCTGTCCATCCTGGAGGTAACAAGTTATACCAGGACCTCAAGGGCCAATTCTGGTGGCCTAAGATGAAGAGGGATATAGCAGAGTTCGTAGCTCGTTGTTTAGTGTGTCAGAAGGTTAAAATCGAGCATCAGAGACCAGGAGGTCTGTTGCAGCCACTACCGATTCCAACCAGGAAATTTGAGTCGGTATCTATGGACTTCGTGGTTAGCCTACCTACCTGTAATAGTTTGAATGCCATTGAAGATGACTAGGAGGTCCATTTGGGTAATAGTGGATAGGTTGACTAAGGTCGCTAGATTCATTCCAATGAAGATGACCTCGTCTATGGAGCATCTAGTAGAGGCGTATACTCAGGATATTATCCAACTTCACGGAGTTCCAAGGGAGATCGTTTCTGATAGAGATCCGAGATTTCTGTCTCGTTTTTGGAAATCAGTTCAGGAAGCCTTTGGGACGAAGCTGAAGTTGAGCACCGCTTTTCATGCGGCGACCGATGGTCAGACTGAGAGGACCATACAGACTTTAGAGGATATGCTTCGAGCATGTACTCTGGAGTACCATCAGTCTTGGGTACGTATGCTCTGTTTGATAGAGTTCTCCTATAATAATAGCTATCACTCCAGCATCGAGATGGCTCCGTACGAGGCCCTGTATGGCAGGAAATGTCGGAGTCCGATATGTTGGAATGATATTAGTGATTATGTGGCTTTAGGACCTGAGATGGTACGCGATACTATCGAGAAGGCCCAGTCATCCGGTCTAAGATGCAGGCCGCTCAGAGTCGTCAAAAATCCTACGCCGATAATCGACGTAGACCGCTGGCTTTCGAGGTAGGTAACGGAGTCTTGCTTAAGGTTTCACCTTTCAAAGGAGTAGCACGCTTTGGTCAGAAGGGGAAACTCCGACCAAAATATGTGGGACCTTACGAGATACTGGAACGAGTTGGGGAGGTGGCATATCGATTGGCATTACCACCTAGTTTTTCTAATGCACATGACGTATTCCATGTTTCCCAGCTAAAGAAATATGTACATGATCCTACCCACATTATTCCAGTGGAATCGGCCACGTTTGAGCCGAATCTGACTTTTGAGGAGCAACCCGTCTAGATCTTGAATCGGGAAGTGATGACCCTTCGGCGTAAGCAAGTCCAGCTCGTCAAGGTGTTGTGGAGAAATCAACACCATGAGGAGGCGACTTGGGAGACAGAGGCGCCCATGAGGCAGAATTAGCCGGAATTGTTCGAGGGTGAGCGATCTCCTTTGCCTTAAATTTTGGGACGACATTTCTTTAAGGAGGGGAGGTTGTAACAGCCCAGATTTTATAGGTATTTCTGTTGAGTATTTATGTATGACTATGTGATTTTATGTATGGTTCAAATTTATTTTTGAACTATTTATTTTATTGTTATGTGAATAATTTTGATTAAATTCGAATTATTTTTATTTTAATCAATTATTATTTATTTTATTATTATTTAATTAATTAGAATTTTATTATTTAATTTTCTAATTAGTTATTTAATATTTTTGGGCTAAATCGAATTAAGCATGATTAGTCATGCAATTTTTGTAAATTGGCCCAATTGATCACGAGAGCCCATTTTGGCCCATTTTGCAAGGCCAAAACCGGCCCCCTTGTGTGCATGGCAAGGTTTTGCCACTTGCCTCATGTTCACACCTTAACTAGCCTCTATATATAGGAGGGTTAGTAAGGCTTGAGGATCCTTTTGCTCATTTGCCATCTTAGTCACTTGCCATCAAAAGATCAAACACAAAATTCCCTCCATTTGCTCTCCTCTTTCACGCCATTTTTGGCTCAATTGTTCCAACAATTGTTCATCGATCTTTTCAAACCCAAACTTAAAGATTCAACTTCCATTGATCTTTAAGTATCAAAACACAACCTAAACCACCTAATTTGCATTCAAAATCATTAGTTCGGGTTTGGTTTGGGCTTTGTTCGAGTGGGTTGATCGTGTGGTTCGAGTAGTGGCACGAGATTGAAGACGGTGTTGGCCGTGTGGTGGCGTGCTACCGGGCCGTGCAAGTGGTGGTGCCGTGTGTCGTGCATAGCAGCCGTGCAACAAGGGTGGTGTACGAGAGGTGGCCGTGTGGTGAACGTGGTGGTGGACCGTGTCCGTGTTGCTTGGAGCCGTGTGGGTAGTTTCCGGGAAGTGGGTTTTTAGTATTTAACTTGTTAATCTTCATCAAGGTAACATACTTTCTCAACTTGATTGGTATACTATGATCCATAGTATAGATTAAATGCATAAGATTAGTTTATGTTGAAGTTTTGACATGTTTATGTGTACGAAATGTAAATCTTATTTTTAAGTGATTTCATGATGATTTTAAGTTTTAAAATGATGATTCTATGATTGATTATGTTAGTATTAAGTTTATGTTTATCATGTTCAAGTTTGGTGAATTTTGGATACTAGAAAGTGATGATTTCATGTGTTGAATTGTTGGAAATATGCGTGTAATTTGAGCATGTATGGATGAGTTCTTGATTCTTGGATGAGTTCTTGGTTGAAGTTCTTGAATCTTGATTGAGTTCTTGATTGAAGATCTTGAATCTTGGATGAGTTCTTGATGAGTTCTTTGAGTTCTTGATGAGTTCTTTAAGGTTCTTTATGATTTCTTGATTGAGTCTTTAAAGTTAAAGAAAGTTAAAGAAAAGGTTAAAGAAAGTTATAAGAAGTGATAAGATGTTTGGTTTACATGTTATTTTCTTAAGTCAAGGCGTAAGATGCAACTTAAGAAGTAACTAAGAATGTAAACTTCGGATTAAAAGAGTTAAAGATTGTAAAGATTAGCTTGATTTCGTTACTAGACGCCTAATTCGTAGAGTAAGATTCTATGTTTTTGGGTTAAGACGTTGCCCCTATCCTAACCGCGGTATTGGGATAGTGATTACCACTATGTCGTCTTTGACATGGATTTCCAGTAAGATTGGTTTCATAGGCTTGGGAGTAAGATTCTCAGTCCTGGCATAATTGGAAAGTTCGATCGGGTAAGATGCGTTCGTACGTGCGTAGTCCGGTCTAGTAGGCGAATGATTGCGCCAAAGTAAAGATTGGTTAAGTTGTCGAGTCAAGTATGATTATTAGATATCGTTCGTATGATTTGATATTATGATTTGGGTTATTTGATTTATGCTATGTTCATGTGTATTCCCGTTAGGGTGAGACGATTATGTTACTCGCCACTGACGGTGGACTGTTGTTTACTTTTGAGGTAATTCTGATGATGAGGTTCTTGCTTAGCTTTGGGTTGGGCGAGCGCCGATGTTGTTATATAGTTTTATTACTGTTATTTTATGATTTTGGTTAGTTTTGAACTATAGTAGTGGTACTTGTATACTTTACTATAACTCTGACATGTATTTGGAGTTACGTATGTTGGTAGTAGTACTTTGACTTTTGGGATTAGTCGTACAAACTTGTGGGTATTTGTACTTTTTGGTTTAGTAATATAATCATTTTGAGGTTTGTTTTTAATTTTAAGTATTTTAGTTTGTTAGGTTTGACTATTCGACTCGTTGGTTTCTTCCGCGCCGGTTTAAGCGAGTCGGGTCGTCACAAAGATGCTGTGAATATTGTTTATAAATAAAGTTTGTATTTTTGTTTAATTATTAGATGATTGGAATCTATTTATTTAACTTTGTATTTTTATGAAGTATTTGTTTTGCTTTGTGATCATGTTGAAATTATCTTTGTTGAATTTGTGTGATGTTTTCGAGTGATTGAAGTGCTTAGTTATTGAGTATTGGATTGTCTCAGTTGTTACTGAGTCTAGAAGTCAAAGTTAGGATGTTTGACCTAGAGTTGACTAAGTGATAAGTTGAGTTGACTTAGAGTTAAGTTGTAAGCTTAAATAATTATTAATAACAAAAAAAATAACAAAGGAACTGAAAAAGAGTAAGAGGATATTGTTTTTCTTCGATCTCTGGCTAGGAAAGGCTTGGTATTTAAGATGGCTAATATACGTGCCACACCTCCCTTTCCTGGGATTTCAAACATCTCAATTCCAATTACGGTCACCCAGTACTTTCAAATATGGTATGCTCTACAAGGTTTAAGGAATTGACGGCTGGCATACATTGATAATTGGAATTGACGGGCAGTTATGCCGATAATTAAGGAATTGACGGCCGGTATGAGCACCGTATAAAATACATAATAAATGATAATGAATGATGATAATGAACTTGAAAAGTTAATAACCAATGAATTGACCGCCCATCTAGTGGCTAAAGTGCCATGAACATGGGTATAGTCGAAGCCACTGCCCATTCTGCGGTTTTGGGGTAGTTCTGGATCCCAGTGCTCGGAAGTAGATCAAAAGTGGTTGACCCTGCATGAGACAAGGAAAGTTGGGGAAAGATTTAAGGTTTTCCCCTACGAGCATATGACCGTGTCACGGATTAGAACAGTAATGTGAACTGGAACTTGAAAGTTAAGGAATAAAAAGTCTAGAGTCTTGAGTCATTGCTAGCTTGAATGGAAGGTCTAGTCATAGCTTGGTCATTACAGTGATTTTGGTTTAGATTGATGGAATGAATTTGGATGTTGATACTTAAGAGTTTAAAAAGTCCAGAGTCTTGAGGTGACCCTAGCAGAGTTTATAGAATGGTTATCGTTAGTTGTATGTTTTCCGCTGTGTATCTGATTGTGTGATGTGAACTAGTGTTATATGATTGTGAATATGATAAACGTGTTGATGCTATGAATTGAATGTGCTATGTTCTGTCTATTATATACTTGGTTGCATTCTACGATTACGTAGAACATTCTAATTACTCCCCACTGACTGTGGACCCCCATTCCCTTTTCAGGTAATGAAGTAAAGTAATCGGGGTTTATACGATGGTTCGGTCTTATGAGCGAGCAAGCGTAGCAGTATTAGCTACCCTTTATTAGTAGACTTAGCCTTGTTACTGGTTTGTAGTAGGTTGTAGTAGACCAAGAGTATTTTAAAGTGATTTTTGGACATTTTCCTTGTTTAGTTTAATTAATTTTGAATAATAAAAGAATTAAGTGTTAGAGCTTCCGCTGATAATTTAAGATTTGTGATATGAGTTTTTGTTATTTAATGACTCGTATTGTTGTTTTCTTCGAAAACAACGTTGCTAAAATGCAGGTCGTTATAGTTGGTACCAGAGCTTAGTTTAAAACCCTGAAGTTAGTTCTTCATAAGTAACTTGAAAAATGAGTGCTTTATGAAATCAGGAGCGCAACTCAGCCTGAAATGGTAAACCTAGAGAGAGAAGCTTTGGGTAGTGACCTGGGTTAGGATGCATTTATTCTAATTGCTGTGTTTTGTCTATTTCTGTGCTACATGTGCTTCCTTATGTAAATTTCGAGGACAAAATTTATTTAAGGAGGGGTGACTGTAATCATCCAAAATTTTGGCCTATTTTAAATTTTTATTTATCATTTAATTACTTAATTTGATGGGCAAAAGATTCTATCCCAAACTAAAAACCGAGCCCAAACTCTTTACCTTGCTTTGTCAATCTAGGACCAAAGCCCAAATTAGCCCTTAACCCCTTAGCCCCACACGGCCCAAATCCTTTTTATTTAACCCTTTTAATTAATTTGTTTATTTCTATTAATCTAAAAACATATCTAAGAAAAGATCCTACTTTTATAGTTTTCTCTCCTAAATTTTAGGAGTTCATCCAACCATCCAAAAATCTATAAAAACCCTCCCTTGCTATTCAAAACTCACGGCACCATCAAACACCAAACATCAATATTTTTCTATTCCTTCTTTTCTCTTCTACAAATAAAAACTTCACATTAAATCTTGAAGCTCACAACAAACCATCCTAAAAAGATTGAAGCAAGAGAACAACACCAACTTTATCCGAGTATCATACACGGCCAAAACACACACCACCTTCGAATCTTGACCCATCACTTGAGGTAATTAGATGTTTCACCTAATTTTAGAATAATATTTAATACATAATTGTTAGAACATGTTTAGAATTGCTAATGATTGTACTTTTGATGTTTGAATTATTATTATTGATATTAAACAATTGAATGATTATAAGTGTGTTGTTGAGTGTATAAATTTATTTCTTGATCAAATCTTGTTATTTCTTTATGAATTTTTCGTGGGAGTTTCTTTACTGGTTTATTATGAATCAAGGTTTATTTCATGGCAAAATTCGTCCTTTGCTTGCTTAAAACAATTTAATGAGCCAAACCGGTAAAACTGTCCAGATTGAGTTTACGAATTTACTAATATACTTAATAATTTCGGATAACTACGAAAATTTAGGTTCAAGTCCAAATTAGTTTTTTATAGCTTGTGTTAAATTTTTGTAATTTTTATAGTTCGTTTGCTATGGCAGAAAATTCTGAAACTGATTATAGTCTAATCTGATCGGTTAGTTATAAAATCCCTTAAAATTAGTAAATGATGTTATTTTTGGACGACAATTATGCACGTTAAACTTGAACCTATATTTAACTATTATCAAAATTTCCAGAATGTTAGAGACCTTTCAATGGTTGTTCTTTAATTTTAATCGGTAAAATCAGATTTTGTAAAATAGTGTGATTAAATTATTAAAATACTTTTAAAGTATATCTTGTGGAATATCTTGTTCAACTTATGATTCTTTATGATTTTCTTGATTTAATTTTACTAAGTGAATAAGTTCTTGAATTAAATTGTTAATCTTGATTTAATTAATTAAATTCCTTAATTATGTTTTATTGATTACTATCTATTAAGATGCTGTGAATATTGTTTATAAATAAATTTTGGATTTTTTGTTTAATTATTAGATGATTGGAATCTATTTATTTAACTTTGTATTTTTATGAAGTACTTGTTTTGCTTTGTGATCATGTTGAAATTATCTTTGTTGAATTTGTGTGATGTTTTCGAGTGATTAAAGTGCTTGGTTATTGAGTACTAGATTGTCTAAGTTGTTACTGAGTCTAGAAGTCAGAGTTAGGATGTGTGACTTAGAGTTGACTAAGTGATAAGTTAAGTTGACTTAGAGTTAAGTTGTAAGCTTAAATAATTATTAATAACAAAAAAAATAACAAAGGAACTGAAAAAGAGTAAGAGGATATTGTTTTTCTTCGATCTCTGGCTAGGAAAGACTTGGTATTTAAGATGGCCAATATACGTGCCGCACCTCCCTTTACTGGGATTTCGAACATCTCAGTTTCAATTACGGTCACCCAGTACTTTCAATTATTGTATACTCTACCAGGTTTAAGGAATTGACGACTGGCATATATTGATAATTGGAATTGACGGACAGTTATGGAATGGACGGCCGGTATGAGCACCATATAAAATACATAATAAATGATAATGAATGATGATAATGAACATGAAAAGTTAATAACCTATGAAGTGACCGCCCATATCTAGTGGCTAAAGTGCCATGAAAATGGGTATAGTCGAAGCCACTGCCCTTTCTGCGGTTTCGGGGCAGTTCTGGATCCCAGTGCTCGGGAAGTAGATCAAAAGTGGTTGACCCGGCATGAGACAAGGAAAGTTGGGGAAAGAGTTAAGGTTTTCCCCTACGAGCATATGACTGTGTCACGGATTAGAACAATAATGTGAACTGGAACTTGAAAGTTAAGGAATGAAAAGTCTAGAGTCTTGAGTCATTGCTAGCTTGAATGGAAGGTCTATTCATAGCTTGGTCGTTACAGTGATTTTGGTTTAGACCGATGTAATGAATTGGGAAGTTGATACTTAAGAGTTTAAGAAGTCCAGAGTCTTGAGGTGTCCCTAGCAGAGTTTATAGAATGGTTATCGTTAGTTGTATGTTTTCCGCTGCGTATCTGATTGTGTGATGTGAACTAGTGTTATATGATTGTGAATGTGATAACCGTGTTGATGCTATGAATTGAATGTGCTATATTCTGTCTATTATATACTTGGTTGCATTCTACAATTACGTAGAATATTCTAATTACTCCCCACTGACTGTGGACCCCCCATCCCTTTTCAGGTAATGAAGTTAAGTAATCGGGGTTTATACGATGGTTGGGTCTTATGAGCGAGCAAGCGTAGCAGTATTAGCTACCCTTCATTAGTAGACTTAGCCTTGTTATTAATTTCTAGTAGGTTGTAGTAGAGCAATAGTATTTTAAAGTGATTTTTGCACATTTTCCTTGTTCAGTTTAATTAATTTTGAATAATAAAAGAATTAAGTGTTAGAGCTTCCGCTGATAATTTAAGATTTGTGATATGAGTTTTTGTTATTTAATGACTCATATTGTTGTATTCTTCGAAAAACACGTTGCTAAAATGCGGGTCGTTACAGGTACTGCTCCCATTTTATGAATATATGGCGTACCTAGAATTATGTTATAAGCAAACAAATCATTCATTACTTCGAATTTTACCTGATGATTGACGCCTTTGGCATACGTCGGGAGATAAATGATCCCCATTGTTTGCTTTGTTTCCCCACTGAATTCCACTAGGGTTATCGTCTTCCTAATGATGTCTACCTCGGATAGTCCCATATCTTTCAACGTTTTGAGTGTTATGATGTTAGCACTGCTTCCGTTGTCTACCAGAACCCTGCGGGCAAGACAATTGCCTACAGTTAGAGAAATGACTAACCCATCATGATGTTCACTTACCTCATCACGTTCGTCGAAGGTGATCGGTTCTGAGCAAGTTCGTTCCTGTTTCTTCACTACATAGATCTCAGCTTCGTCCTTACCCTCCATGGCATGTCTTTTAGCAGCTAAATAAGTCAAACCACATATCTCGGATCCTCCTGTTATGAAATTGATGACTTTTGTTGGTGCTGGTTACTTCGGTGGCCCATCTTGCTTCGAGTCTTTTCTGGCTTTGAAGTGGTCTTTTAGATACCCATTTTTAAGTAAGTATGCTACTTCCCTGCGGAACACTATGCATTCTTCCGTGGTGTGTCCTGCGTCAGAATGAAAGTCACACCACTTGCTATTGTCTTTCATGTATGAGGGTTTCTCTGAATTTTTGGGCCACTTGACTTTTGATCCCATCTTGTCTAACTGATTCAGCAGTCCTGTCGTGTCAACTGAAAAATAGTACTCATCGATCCTTGGGGGTAGGCCGGGTTCGTCTTGCCTAGGGGTGCTTATCGAACGAACCGAGACCGAACACCCCTAGGCTCGACTCGGCTCGATTGTGTTTTTTGTTCGGCTCGGCTCGGCTCGTGAGCTCGACGAGTTTGGGATTTCGAAGCTCGGCTCGAGCTCGTTAGAAAAAAACCCTAGTTCGAGCTCGGCTCGTGAGCTCGGCTCAGGCTCGTGAGCTCGTGAGCTCAAGATCCTTTCTAATTTACATACATCATCAACCAATTTTAGAAGAAATCTAATTTTACAATCAACAACAATTTCAAAGAAATCCAATTTTACAACCTACATCAATTTTAAAGAAATCGAATACAAAACTTTGAAAAAAAATCCAATACAACCATTTTATCTCACAAGTCCATAACAATACATCATCAACAAAAAAAAAAAAAAAAGAGTTTTCCATATGCTCCATGCTCCATCCAATTCCACCACCTATAAATACAATCTTTGGTTTAAATTGTGAACTCAAATCACATTGAGAAGAAGAATCTTGTAACCTATTCTATTGGAATAACTATTTGCTTTGGCAATGCTTCCTTGTCCTGAAATCATATATGACAAAGTTAGCTAAGATATATTATAATCAAAACAATTTAATTAATCTTTATGAAAATAAAATATTTAGTAAAAGTTTTATTACCTTGTTCTTTCTCTTTATCCCATGGAGTGATCTACACCAATCTCCGGTGCATATTAACATTTGCACGGTTTTAGGACTCAATGAAGCCCTATATGGATCAATCACTCGACTACCAGCACTAAATGTAGCCTCAGATGCTACCGTGGTAATAGGAACAGCTAAAATTTCAGCTGCTACCCTAGATAAAATAGGAAACTCGCAAGCTCTGTCCCTCCACCATTCCAATACATCAAATCGGGTATTCTCACCAACAATTACAGGTCGTTGCTCAAGATACGAGTCAATTTCAGATTTTCTAGTATTAGTTTCTTCTTCGAACCTTGCTTCTTCTATGAGTTCACTCAATCTTGTTTTTAATTTTACACCAACACCACTACCAGTATCATAGTGTTGGTTGTACTTTCACATTGACGGAAAGTAGAAGACGAATACATAGCAACATACTCATAATAAAGTTCACCTAAAGTAGCTTTAACTTTTTGAATATTATCTCTAGCAACATCGGGAGAATACATCTTAGGGAAAATTATCTTAACACTTCGCATTTTAATTTGAGGTTCCAACATAACAGCTATGGACATCAACAAATTACATTCATCCCAATACTTATCAAATCTTTGTTTCATGTTGGCTACCATATCTCTAACAAACACATCTGTAGACTTACTGTTATTATCCAACAACGTTTTAACTCTTCTAATCTCTGCAAGAAACAAATTTGAGGTGGGGTATTCGGATCCAGAAATAATCATAGTAGCATTATAAAACACTTCCAAAATCTCAACTAATTTTTCATGTTTACCCCAATCTTCGCTACTTGGACAAAAAACATAATCACGATCTTCTAAAGCAAGTCTAGGAAATACCTCTTTAAACTTGAGAGCACAAACTATCATATCATAGGTTGAATTCCATCTTGTCTTGCTTTCCAGAACCAATCTCCTTTCTTTCAAGTTGAATTGTTGAACGAGCTCTGCAAACTTCTTTAATCGAATGTCACTTCCATTAAGATAATCAACAGTGCTATGCACATTTTGAGCAATTGCTTTAACTTGTTTGAGACCATGTTGAACCATGATGTTCAAGATATGTGCACAACATATAACGTGAAACAATTTTCCACCACAACATAGCCTCTTAGATAAAGAGAATGTTTCTTTCATAATCTCTATGCCGCAAGAATCATTTGCCGTGGCATTATCCACTGAAACTGTGAAAACCTATTAAAAAATGTTTGATATTATTTAAAAAGCAAGAGATAATAAAAACATACAAGATATTGAAATAATAATGTAGAGATAACATAGTGACTTACTTTGTTCTCAATGTCCCATTCCTTTAGACATTTAAATATACAATTGGCTATGTCTCTCCCTTTTCGTGGAGGAGGAAGGTGCACAAAGCTCAGTACTCGTTTTTGCAGCTTCCAATTTTTATCAACAAAGTGACCCGTGAGAACCATATACTCTATTTTCTGAGGTTTTGAACGCCACAAATCAGTTGTTAGGGAAATTTTGTCCACATCTTTAAGCAAATCTTTCAATTTTTTTTTCTCCGCTTCATAAACTTTAAAAGCATCAACTCTAATAGTGTGACGTGATACACTAGTCCACTGTGGAATTCCCCTTTTCAACATCATATTAAACCCTTCTTCTTCAACTACAGTAAAAGGATGTTCATGCATCGTGATCCAATGTGCTACACCTTCCCTCATTACCATCATATCAAACTTACCATCATGTAAAGCACTAACAAATTTTGAATCAGGATTGCCAGCGCTTTGATTTGAAGGTAAGAAATTAAGCAACTTTTTTTGTTTTTGAAACGCTTTTTTTTTTAAAACAATTTTCAACATGTCGTTTAAGATGAGAAGTAACACCAGATGACAAAATTTTAAGCACTTGACCACAATGCTTACACTTTGTTTTCATATCTTTAACTTCTTCTAAATCGTGCCAAACAAGTGATGTTTTTCCTCTCGGTTTCTTTGATGGAGCTTGATCACTATCCTCTTCTTTCTTCTTTCCTCTTTTTGTGACACCAATATTTTGAGAAGGATCGACATTATTAGGTTTACTTTCCTCCTCTTGCTCTAGCTCCACATTCATATATGGTTCACGATCACCATAATTTACATTATACTCTTCTACTAGAATGGGAGAAGCATTGGAGCCATGAGGTGTTGATGAAATTGGTGTACTACTAGACATACCAACACAAACAAATCTTTACGTAAACAACAATCACCATAATCAAAGATGGACATGCTTATTATTTAAGACAAAGATAGATTATTCCTTGAATAATCACCACAATCGACAACAATAAAAACCATCAACAACAACAATCACCACAATCACCATACTTATGAGTATTTCTTGAATATTTAAAAAAACATGAAATGAAGTAAAGAGAAAGTAAACAACAATAATCACCACAATCACCATAATTATGAGTATTTCAAAATTAAAATGAAATAATATATCATAAACAAAAACAACATCAAAAAATCAACAACAACATAAAAAATCAGAAAGTAAACAGCAAAAAAAGTGAAAAAAAAAAATAAAACCACATTTCCACAAATACACGGTCCGACATCAACAACAACAACATAAAAAACATCAATGGAAAAACATTAGAAAACAAGAACAATTAACAACACAACAAGTCCATGGTTTTCAATTGCATAGATCCAAACAACACAATAATCGAACAACAAGATACAATTTCAAAAATAACAGTAAAAAAATCGAAAACCTAGATTCGAAACAAACCTGGCCGTGGTTGGGCTTGGGTTTCCGATTATCTCGTGAAGTCCATGGTCTCATGCTCGCCGGCTTCCATCTTTGGTTCCCGTCGATCGCCGCCGTCAACCACTTAGGGTTAGCCGTTCGTTTATCTTCACTCTGCAACTTAGGGTTAGGTTTTTTTTTTCTTCTGTTTGAGTGAGTGACTGTGAGAGAGTCAGAGAGTAGAAAATTAGAAATGAATACTTTGAGAGTGTGAGAATAGAAACCGAGAGAGTGAGGGTGAGGGTCGGGCCTAGGTCCATATGATGACAAATTCTAGATTCTAGAAAATTAGAAATGAATACTTAAGATTTATGGGCCTAGGTCCCTATATATGGGCTTTTTATAAACATGTTTTATTTTCATTTTTAATAATGTAAAATATATTTTATTCAAAAAAAAAATAATTCAATATATTTGTAAAAATAATTATTTACAATATTTTATAAATATAATTAATCGAGCTTGTTCACGAGCTTTTCGAGCCGAGCTTAATGTTGCTCGGCTCGGCTCGTTTAACTCTCGAGCCGAACCCGAATTCGAGCCGAGATAGGTTCGAGCCGAGCTTTGACCGAGCCGAGCCCGAGCTGTTTGCGAACATGCTTGACTCATAATCACCCCTAGTCTTGCCAGTAGGTTGAGTTCACTTTCCTGTTGAACCCTTCAGGGCGACTGTATGGTTTTGGCCTGTCTTCTCGCCTTCTGGCTGGGAGTGGTCTTCTCTGGTTGTCGTTGTGTTTTCGCGTAGCTGCTTCGTCTTCTTCTTCTAGGCGTATGTAGGCCAGAGCCTTTGCTTGTACGTCTTCAAATGTGTTGTGGTGGTACTTCGTCAATTCCTTGTATAACTAAGATTCATTGGGGAGTCCTCTTCTGAAGGCTTCTATAATGGTTAGGACTTCCGGGTTGGTGACTTCCATCTTCTCTTTAATAAAACGTATCGGGTAAGCTTTCAAGGACTCCCCTGATTTCAGGACGACTCGGTGCAGATCTCCTGACTTCTTTCTCATTTTCTTGCTCGTAGCAAATTGGATATTGAACAGGTCAACCATTCCTGCAAAAGACGAGATTTGTCCGTTAGGCAAGTTAATAAACCAAGTTAAGGCTGGACTTGTCAGGGTAGCTCCGAATCCTTTGCAGAAGCAGGCTTCTTTCATTTCTCTAGGTATCGGGACCGTCATCATCCTTTGTTTTTAGTGGTTGATATGATCCGTTAGGTCTCCTGTTCCGTCATACAACTTCATGGACGGCACTGAGAACTTTCTTGGGATTTCCATCATGGCGAGGTGTGGAGCAAAGGGTGAGTCCGAGTAGCTATCAATTATTGTCTTCTCCAATGGTGGCGGCAGGCGTAGGATCTTACACATCATTTCCTGCATTTGGATGAACTGCCTCGACAGTTGGGCCAGTTGTGTTGTATCGTTGTTGACTCGTCCACCTGAAGAGAAAACATTAGAGTTAGTAGCATTTTCGAATACATTATGACCTACCTGTGGCCCGTGGGGTCCCTCTGGACCCTGCTCTAAAGTTGAGGGAAAAATGGGAGACGTCTCCCATTGATATTGATTAGCGGTCCACGTGGCTGTTGAGGGAGTAGTGGTCGTCCTTGGGGGACGAATCGAGGGTTGAGACGTGGCTGCTGAGAACGTCACTCGAGGCGTTGACCTTGTCGCAAACGTCGACAGGCTCGGTATCCCTGTGCTTGTCACTCTAGGTGCTGAACCTCCTGTGGAAGGCCCTGGCCTTTGTGACGGAATTCCCATAGCGCCTAAAGCCATTGCTGCTCCCTGAGTCAGACTTGTCACGACATTTCCCTGAGAAGACGTGACGGGGTGGGCAACTGACGAAGTAGGGGTATACCAAGAAGGATATATCACGGGGGGAAACATATCTTCCAGAGTTGGAGATGGTCCAGTCCGCTGTGACGAAGTCCCTGATCCAGACGACCCATGCCCCGTTGTGCGATTAAGTCCAGACGTCCCCAAGGTTAGGGTTGTATCGTCTGCATCCAATCCTTCGTCTTCAACATTGATTGGGGGAGGGGAAATTGCCCCATGTCGAGTTGGGTCACGATTCTTCCCAGGTCGTTCCTCCGGTCCTGCCTCGCGTTGGTGGCTATCGAAACGGCCGAGGAAACTTGGGCCCTGAGGATGTCGTTCTCTCTTTGCAGAAGGGCGATTTTCTGGTTAATGGACTCATTTATGGAAGCAGTGTGCCTTTCCATAAGCCTTTCTAAATTGTTGATGGTGGGCAAATGTCCGCCTGACATGTCGATTTTTAGGCTCTTTTTGGTGTCGTTTTTTGTGGTTTTTTTATGGGGTTTTAGATCTCTTGCCCCACGGTGGGTGCCAAAATGTTCGTGCCAAAAATTGATTCGACTAGAACTTCAAGTATTCGTTTAACTTCTAATGCTTGATAGATCAAAGGTTTAATTTTTTAGTAAAGTATGCAAAGCGAATTAAAGGAATAAAAATAGCAGAATGAATTTGAGAGTAAACAAAGTGAAAAATGTAATTGTATTATTAGCTGTAGTTTCGAATGAATTTACAACAAATAATATTGCTTTATTTATAGAAGAAACTAACCCCCAACTATCCCCTAAAAACTAGTACAAAGAATAGGCCCTCAACACCCACTCCACTCTACACGGTCAAGGGCTCCCACAAAGTAGGGCTGACCCAGCTAACCAATTAGACCAATTCATCCCCCTTGCTGCCATGCGTTTAATGCAAACCCAAAAAACCAAAAAGCAACTCCAATATACCTGGCCCAAACGCGCCCAACGGTCCAGACCAATGCTGACTGAAAAACTGAACCCAAACACGTCTCTCGGTGTGACGACCCGACTCGCTTAAACCGGCGCGGAAGAAACCGACGAGTCGAATTGTCGATCTAACAAACAAACTTACTAAAAATTAAAACAAAACCTCAAAAATACTATTACTAAAACCCAAAATGTACAATACCCACAAGTTTGTACAATACTAAACCCAAAAGTAATCAATACTAATAAGTAACTCCAAATACGATCAGAGTTGGAATATATAAACTATAATTACTAAATCCAAAACTAGAAACGAAATACAATCTAAACAACGAAAAGAACATCGGCAGTCGCCCAACCCAAAGCTAAGCAACACTGCCATCATCAGAGTTACCTGAAAAATTAACAACAATCCACTGTCAGTGGCGAGTAACATAGCTGTCCCACCCTAACTTGGATACACAAGATCATAGAATACATCAAATCACCAAATCAGACATCCAACATACGATCATGCAAAACAATATATCAAACCAATAATAATCAACAATAATAACGTTAATGATAACAACATTCAACAATAATACTCAAAACTTGACTAACTCCCAATACTCGATTTTAGTCTTATCTTTACTTAATCTTTGGCACAATCATTTACATATTAGACCGGACTATGCACGTACGAACGCATCTTACGCGAACGAACTTTCTACTATGCCAGGATTGAGAATCTTACTCCCAACCCCATGAAACCCATCATCTTACGGGAAATCCATATCAAAAGACGAAATAGTAAGATCTCCAAATATCCCAATACCGCGGATAGGATAGGGGCAGCGTCTTAACCCAAACCTTAGAATCTTACTCTAAGGTTAGGCGTCTAATAGTAAAATCAAGCTAAACTTTAATCTTTAATCTTTTATTTACATTCTTAGTTAATCTTAAGTTGCATCTTACGCCTTGACTTAAGACTAACATGTAAACCATCGAAGTTATTCTCAAGATTGCCTCTTTTGCCTTTTCTTGAGTCTAACCATAAACATTTACTACTTCTTTAATCAATCTTAATCATTTCTTTAACTTTCTTTGAACCTCTTTTAACCTTCTTTAAACTTATCTTATCTTTCTTTAACCAAGACTATATAATCTACACTTAAGACTACATAATCATGATAAAGAAACCAAGAATCATCATTCATAATCAAGACACTTCAAGAATTCAAGACTCAACCAAGAACTCGTAAAGAACTCATCAAGATTCATAAAGAACTCAACCAAGATTCATAAAGAAACCATAAAGAACTCATAAAGAATCATCAAGAACCAATCAATTGGTGGACTTCGTGCTATCCTAAAAGTTGTTCATGGGTGTTAAGGAAAATCCTAAAATGCAGAGACATGGTGAACCAAGTTGGGGGTTGGAGTCAGGTGGAGCTTCATGGTAAGTATAACATCTCCAAGATGTATCAAGCTTTAAGACCTCAGATTCCTAAAGTGCCTTGGTGGAGAATTATTTGTCAGAATAGAGCTATGCCCAAAAGTGTTTTTATTCTGTGGTTAGCAATCCAAAACAGATTACCAACCAATGATAGGCTAATCAGTTGGAAGCTCAACATTTCCCCTCAATGTCCTCTGTGTAATGGGCAAGATGAATCAATTAGCCACTTGTTCTTTCAGTGTACCTATAGCAAGGAAGTGTGGCAGAGAGTTATGCAAGGCATCCATACCAAATGTGCACCAAGTCTGGAAGATGCAGCAAGATATGGCAACAGATGCAGCAGGTCAAAGAGGCCACAACAGCAAAGCTTCCTTATGAGTCTAGCTGAAACTGTGTATTCTATTTGGTTAGAAAGAAATAGTAAGGTTTTTACCAATGTTTTTAAACCACCTAGGGCTTTGTCTAGACAAATCCTATATAATGTAGCTTGTAGGGGTGGGGATAATATTAGGGCCTTAATGTTATCTTAATGTAGCTGATGTTGAGTCAGGTTTTTGATGTTTAATTTAGGTGCTGGTAGAGTAGGTTCCTTTTTGGGACTAGAGGGTTGGTTATTCTTGGCTCAATTAAGGGCTTGTCTTACTTGAGCTTGGTTTAACCTTTTTGGGGGTGGCCTTTGCCACTGCTCCCTAGGATGTATTTGATCCTATTTCTTTGGTATATATCTTACACTTACCAAAAAAAAAAAAAAAAGTACTCATCCTCATATACAACATCAAAAATCACGCATAAAACAACAATGTTCAACAACAATATCATCAACTTATGATCATCAAAACTTCAGGAAACTTGAACATGAACATCACCAAACATGAAATCATTATAAGTAATCATAATATACATAGAATCATGGCAAGAACATCATAAAACAACTTCCCAAATAAACCCCATAAATCACGCATGTAACGGGTACAAAACATCAATTTTGGTCTAATCTAGTCATCTAATTTACCCTATGTGTAACACCCAGCATTTTAGCAACGACGTTATTAGTGATAATGTCGTAAACAGGTAGTTACCAATCGATAAATAAAACATAAATATGACTGAAACTCATAGAAGAAATACTTATTATTATTAATAATGAAATCCTAAGTACGAAAGGTTAAACTAAACCAAAATCAAGTCCTAAAAACTAGAAAATAAAACTAGTTGCAAAAGCAGGAAAGGTAAACAGGGGCCTAGAAGCTCAACAAACTCATCCTGACTCTAGCCTCTAACTTGCTTACCTGCAAAATAAAGGTTGGGGGGTTCACCATCAGTGGCGAGTAACTAGACTGTCCTACTTAGAAGTAGGACCACACTACATAAAATAATAAGATTAGAAACATGATAACAACACGTTAACAGGTTACAAAATAATCATCATCAGAATTGGCAGCGGAAAACATAACAGTCAACAACAATAATAACAATCAATTCCAATCAGTGCATCACTTCCAGGTACAAGACATCATCATCAAACTCAAGTTCAAATACAAGACAACGCTCGGTCTACAACCGATAACAAGACTAACAACAAAGGACTTGCCCCGCACGATTCATCACTGATGAACCAATAGACGCGCGATCTTTAACCGCTCGACGCACGATCTTTAACCGTTCGACTTGACTCTGACTCTCAATCAAACACACAAGACTTGCCCCGCACGATTCATCACTGATGAGCCGATAGACCCGCACGGTTTATCACCGATAAATCGATAGACGCGCGATCTTCAACCGCTCGACACGACTCGACTCAACAAGACTAAAAAAAAAATACTCTAAATAAAAAATCAAACGACTCATCATACTCAATGTCATACAAATCAACCAACCAAACATGTCCAAAACGAAAATCTAAATTCAAGTTACCAATTCAATCACACGCATAACACATTCTTCCACATAATTCAAGAACATCAACTTAACATGATTTACTATTACCAATAAGACTACAACATCAAGATAATTTACAAGAACTTATCAAGATTGATAACAAATCAAGAAACTCATCATGCCAATAGTTCATAGCTATCACACGCATAAACAAGATCAAATACCAAACAAAGTCATCATGCAATTATCAAGATTAATTTACAAGAACATCAAGAATTTATCATGGAATAAAATAACATTAAAGAATCATCCAAGAACATGAATTAATCATTCAAGAAAATAAATCCAAGCAACCTAAACATCACGAAAATTCCAACAACAACGTGATTCTAAGCCTAGTATTCTATGCAACCTAATCCTATTCCTAAGTAGAAAAATCTAGTTACCTATTGAAGAACAATCAAGAAACACGCCCAAGGTTAGGTTTGCATTGATGAACAAGGTTGAAGGTCTTGAATCAATCTTCAATGGTGTCTTTGATTTGATGAAATGAAAGGAGGATTGGGTTGGGAAATCTGATGAGATGCCGTGATACGTAGTGGGGAAAAGGAGAAGTTTTTATTTGTAGTCTTTATTTGTAGTTTAGTTTTTATTTGTAGTTTAGGATTGGAAAAAAAAAAGAAAATAAAAATAAAGGGGGTTTTGGCTTCCTAAATTTTAGTAGGAAGAATAGGATAAAAACTAGATTGTAGATAGAGTCAAAAATAGGTGTAGTTTAATATTTTTGGTTGAAAAGGGATTTAAAATAATTGAATAGGAAATAATAATGGGGCCGTGTAGTATAGTAAGGAAGAGGGGTTAGGAGGTTGTTACCTATTGTTTAGTGAGGTGTTTATGAGTTACTAAAAAGTAGGAAAGAAAATAGGAGATTAAAAATTGGATTTTTAGTTATGGTCAAATAGATATGAAATAGTAATTAAGGTTGAAGAAATAAATAAAACAAGTTAAGAAAAATGTTTAATGGGGCCGGCTAGATGATTAGAAAAAGGGGTTTTGGGCTTGCTCCTTCAGAATTCAAAATAAATCTTTTGGCCCAATTTAGAATATTTGGGCTTTAAGGCTTATTTTCTCACGAAAATTTACGGTCCAAAAATCCGGGTCGTTACACTATGAATCAAAGTATACAAACTAGGATAACATAGTATGTTACCTTATCGAAGATTAAACACAAAACACTTAAAAACTCGCTGCCCAAAAAGAAGTACACAGCCCTAGAAATCACGCACAGCCACACGGTCTCTAACACGAGCACGGCTTCACTGCACGACACCACCACACGGCTGGACCCTGAACCACCACTTGTGCACGGCCCTCACAAGGCACCACCACACGAACCACCTTCTAAAAACCACACGAACCAAGACCCGAAACCAAACCCAAAATCCCAAGTCTTGAACAAGGCAATGAAGGCTACTTGTGAAATTAGTCACTTAAAGATCAATGGATGTTGAATCTTTAAGTTTGGGTTTGAAATGAAGATGAAAAAATGATGGGTGTTTTGGAAGGCCAAAATGGCGTGGAATTAAGGGCAAGGATGGAGAGAAAAGTGTTTGGCTTTTGATTGTGTCAAGGGTGATTAAATGAACAAATGATCACTAAGCCTTACTAACTCTTCTATTTATAGAAGTTAGTTAAGTGTGAACATGAGGCACATGGCAAAGCAAGCCACTTATCATAAGGGGGGGGGGGGCAGTTGGGCTCTACTCATAATGGGCCAAAAATCTAATGGGCTAATTACACTTAAGCATGACTAATCATGCTTAAATTTGCACTTGGCCCAAAACTTAATTAACTAATTAAAAAATTAGAATAAAATTCTAATTAATTAAAATAAAATAAAATAAAAGAAATAATAAATCATACAATAAAATAGTCACATTCAAGCAATAAAAATAGTCCAAATAAATTTAGACCATGCACAAAATAAAAATAATTACAAAGAAAATAGCCCAAAAGTTGGGGCGTTACACTCGGGCATTGGGTTCCTACGCACATCAATTTAGATACCTTTATGGATGTCAAGTTCTCTTTTTTCTTAAATGTCGACAAGTCGGCTTGTTTTTTCAAGTGGAACGCAACCTAACTTCACACTGTTTGCCTTTCTTTTAAACAAAAAATATATATCATTTTCTAGCCACCTAATTAATCTTGTCCCATTAATTATCCTATCCCATCTTAAGGTAGACTAATTTAATCAAAACAAGGCATCTAATTAATCATAATTTATAATATGTCTTCCTTTTTTATTGGAATTTAGCACATGATAATCATCTTCAATTCACTAACTTTGATTCTCGCGGTTCAAATTCAATTTCTTCACAATTAGAGCAAAATAAACAAATTTTCACGTAACTACCTAACATCATTAATGTTTTTTTTTTTTTTTTTTTTTTTAAATTTTTTCACCGAATCATTAATGATATATATTTTTTTAAAGACATTAATGATATTAATAAGGCGCAAAATTTTTTAACTTGAAAATTTTCTAATTTTGGTGCAATTGATCCCTTGTTACGGACATTGCTACACCTATCCGGTGGGTAGTCTACCCACTATTAATAGGGACATTAAAATATTATTAAACGAGTTGGATTTAACTACTAACATTAATCAAAACACTTTATTAGTTGTGTGTAGTTAACCCGGTGGGTAGACTAAGGTTTTTCCCCTTGTTACACATGTTCCTGTTAAGTTATTTTTTTTAATTATTTTATCAAAATTATTTACAATTTAAAATTTATTATGTTAATTAGATAATCAACTTGTTTTATCCGTTGCTAATGACTCCCATTACACTATTAGACAAAAAAATGTACAAACTTCGTTTCTTTTTTGCTGCAACAAAGGAGTACAGTACTTTTTGTGAGATAAAAAAATTACTTTGTTACAACACGAGGCTATGGAGTAACTTTTTTTATTTTACTTAATTTAAATAAAATAAAAAATTCTATTGGTTCAGTAATTAACTTGTTTTCCCAAATACTTAATGCTTCCAATAAGTTTGGACTTTTAATTTCAAAAAAAAAAACTTTATAATGTTATGAGAATATTTAGATTATGGACCAAAATAAGTATACCGCCTAAAGTTGAGGTTATTCATACAAGTTTTTTCATAATAGAAAGTCTACTTAACAGTGACTTTCAGGGCAATTGGATATATAAAATTCATATGACCATAGCTGAACCTTAAATTTGATCGAAGCAATGGAGAATTACAACTTTAAATTCTACGTTAATCTTTGCCATAAATTTTTAAAATTTCTATGTAATGGCTGCAAAACCAAATACATTAACATATACAAAATTTTGTTTATGTATACGTCCAGCCAAATTTATGGTTTAGTTGTCGTTATCGATGTTGATAACTTTTGATATCTATGTGTTTAGTCAAATGGTCTTAATTTTTTATACTATAACGTTTATTTGGTTAATTGACCCCTTCCTAGGTTGAGTAGAGTGTGGTCTCAACCACATCAAACCGCAAACCAAACCGCAACTGTACAGTTTGGTTTGGTTTTCGGTTTGAAAAGTGCGGTTCAGTTTGCAATTTTACCAAACTGAAATTTTGCGGTGCGGTACGGTTTTTGAAAATTTTGAAACCACACCAAACCGTAAACTGTAATTTTTTTTAATTATTCTAAAATATTTAATTTCATACTATTTGTTTGGCCTTATATCTTACTTAAGTTATGCTTTTTTTAGTCTTGTGCCTTATCTAGTTGTTTAATCCCACAACATCCTAAGACTTCTCTAACACTTTAAGATTCTAACAAAAAAAATCTAAGGGTTTTTGTGCCCTTTCAACTACTAATTATAAAATACATTTTAAAAAGTTGGTTAACCGCAAACGTTTGCACCGCACCAAATCGTATGTTGCGATGCAGTTTGATATAAATTGTGGTGCGGTGCGGTTTCAAAAAATGACAAACTGTAATTTTGTGGTTTAGTGCGGTTTGACGTCCAAACCACACCGCGCTCAGCGTTACCCCTTCCTCTTACGTTCCATATATATCAACCTTCAATCAATGCTAAAAAACACCAAAATCACTTTTATCATTTCCCTTTCTTTCCGTAACAATTATAAAACACATGAATATCCCAAGCTTAGCATTTGTTCTTTCTATTATAGCCCTTGCTTTATTACCAAAAGTTGTAGCTTCAAATGACAACTCCATACAAGTAAACCTAATAAAATGCCTAAAAAATCATTCCCATGTTTCTAATCCAATTTTACCTTGTATTTATACACCACAAAACAGCTCCTTCTCCGATGTTTTACAATCATACATAAGAAACCTCCGATTTAACACCTCCACAACTCGAAAACCCCTCGTCATAGTAACACCAACTCATGTGTCCCACATTGAAGCATCAGTATTGTGTGCTAAGCACCTTGGTGTAGAAATGAAGGTCCGGAGTGGCGGCCATGACTACGAAGGCCTCTCCTATGTGTCCGTTTTCCCTTTCATCGTTGTTGACATGTTCAACCTTCGATCAATCGAGGTTAACATAAAGGAGGAGACAGCGTGGGTTGGTGCAGGAGCAACCCTTGGTGAAGTCTACTATGCTATTGCAAACAAGAGTGAAATACATGCTTATCCTGCTGGGGTTTGCCCAACAGTTGGAGCTGGTGGTCATATTAGTGGAGGAGGTTACGGAAATCTCATCCGAAAATACGGCCTTACAAGTGATAATCTTGTTGATATCAAAGTAATGAACGTTAATGGTGAAGTACTTGATAGAAAAACAATGGGAAAAGACTTATTCTGGGCGTTAAAAGGAGGTGGTGGATCTAGTTTTTGTGTCATTCTTTCTTATAAAATTAAACTTGTTCGAGTACCAAAAAAAGTCACAGTTTTTAGGGTTTCTAGAACAGTTTTTAATCAGAACATAACTGATCTTGTTGATCAATACCAAAATGTTGCACCGAATTTACACCCTGATGCATTCATTAGGCTCACATTAGGGATCACAAACAAAACAAAATTTGGTCTCTTAACCAACCAGGCTACATTTAGATGTTTGTTTTTAGGAGACACTGAAACCCTAATATCCCTTGTAAATCAAAATTTTTCTTTGTTGGGTTTACAAAAATCAGAATGCCTTGAAATGAGTTGGATTGAATCAGTACTTTTTTATTATGACTACCCAATTGGAACCCCATTTTATACCTTACTAGAAAGACAACCCTCAAGCTTGAGTTTCCTTGAAAGAAAATCTGATTATGTGCAACACCCAATTCCAAGACATGGGTTAGAAGGATTATTCAAGAAGATGATTGAATTGGAAACACCCCAACTTACATTCAACCCCTATGGAGGTAGGATGGCAGAGATTAAGGCAAATGAAACTGCATTCCCTCATAGGGAAGGAAACTTATTCAAGCTTCAATATGTAACTAGTTGGGATGAAGAAGAGAATGAAAGACCAAAGCATTATATAGATTTGACAAGAAACTTGCATGAGTATATGACTCCTTTTGTGTCTAAGAACCCTAGAGAAGCATTCTTGAATTATAGGGACATTGATTTGGGGATTAATTATCAAGGTCCAAACAGTTACATTCAAGGAAAAATTTATGGGGTAAAGTATTTTAAGGATAACTTTGATAGGTTGGTTAAAATAAAGACTATGGTGGATCCTGATAACTTTTTCAGGAATGAGCAAAGCATCCCTACTCTCCCACATTAAATTAGTACATTTTAGCATGATATATATACATGTATATGTATGGAATAAAACAGACATTCCTTGTAAAATATACATGTTTTTATGTTTGTTTGTCAACTAAATTGGGTCAAATGACTTATAATAGACCCCGACTCAATATATAGTATTACCCACATTATTATTAAAAAAAAGTACTTCTAGGTCTACACCGAAGATCCACAACTTGTAATATGTTGTATTATTTTGTCTTACTTTTTCATTTTTCTTATAAGATTATTCACGTCTTATTTATATTCAGTGTGAGTTCCGATATATGATTGTGGGAATTCAATTGAAACATTATCAAAACAATTAAGCAAATTAACACAGAATTTCCTGAGTTTTATTTATTTGAAATATGTGATTTAGTGCCACGATTTAAAAAGAGTTACAAACATTAATCATTTTATTCACAAGTAGCAAGGCTGCTAAATGAGATATACGATTCCATATCTAGCTCTATTAGCTTTTTCCCCAACAATTCACCATGTACATTAAAAAAATTATTAGTTTGGTACATGATCCATTATCTAAGAAAAACATAAGCGTATAACAATTTATATTAAGTCTTAATTAGTTGATAAAAAAAAGCAAACTATAATATCTATTTAAATGATACTGTAAAATTTATTAAAATCCAACATTTAAATATTTTTTTTATAAAAAAGCCACCTTATTTAAGAAAAATTATAAGAAACCAACTTCAACTTAATTTCGGTGTTTAAATCAAACCCCCCCTCCATCATTCACGCAAACACACTTCGTCCTTCCATAAGCCATCTCGCCCCTTTTCCTCTCCTGAACGACCACCTGTAGACACCCAAATGTGTCTCCCCGACATAGAGACTAATGATGAAACTATGAAAACACCAAGAAGTCCAATTAAGTAGAATTGGCGATGAAAAAGCAAGAAAATGTCTCAAACAATTAGTTAAACCTTGCTCAGACCACTTAGGAGGCCACCAATAGCATTCACAGCGTTTACGAGATTTGTTCTTTATTTTTAGATAATTTTGAGTTTTTTCCATGTATTTTTCATACTCATAATAGTATTTTTAGTGCCTTATAAAAATAAAAAATAAAAACAAAAAATAAATAAAATATTTTAACAGCATAAAATAGTATTTTTAAATTTTCTGTTTTTTTATTTTATTTATTTTAGAATTTTTCTCTCTTTTTTATTATTATTTTAAAAGCTTTTGGAATATTTTAGAACAGCGCGGATATACTAAGACGCTCGGAAAAATTCTGGAATACTCCGGAATAGCCTAGAGCAATCTAGGAATCCGGATCATGGATAAGATCAAAAGCTTGACTTATTTAGCAAAAATCTCGAATCTCGTACAAACGCGTAGCTGACTCAGCTTGCCAGATCCACTAGTGGAAAAAACGTCATATACTACGCCCTATTGGCTGCGGTTCTTCTGGAACCGCAGCCATAAGTAGTGAAAATATAGGAAAAACTACACTACTTATGGCTGCGGGGTAAAAAGCCGCAGCCATAGGTACCTATGGCGGCGGTTCTTATACGTATGGCTGCGGTTCCAAGAACCGCAGCGAATAATGCAAATTTTTTTATTTTAAATTTTAATGTGTGATACAACATTCCACGCATACAGAAAATTAAACAACCCCTCTTAATTTCTCCTCTCAACCTCTCAACAAAAGAAAAACTCTTGCTTTCTCCTCTCAACTTCACGCACAACCCATCCCTACCCACCGCCTCCCTACCCACCTCCGTCGCCACCACCGCTACCTTCCCTACGTAACCCCGCTGCATCAGTGGCTGTCGGACCCTCACCCCATCGCTGCGCAAGCCCTGGCGACGCTGCTGCAACACCTACGTCAGTGCTGCTGCCCTAACCATCGCCGCTGCCCTAACCGTCGCTGCTGCCCTGCTCCGCTGCACCTGCGCACCACCACTGCCCTCCGCGAGCTCCGCCGCCACTCTTAGGGTTAGTATTTTAATTTTTTTTTACTTTCTATTTTTTTAGATCTGTTTTTTTAATTACTTTGATTTGAATTTTCTGTTTATTTATTGTTCAATTGTTAATTGTTCAATTGTTCATTGTTCAATTGTTCATTGTTGGTGTTTTTTTAATTGTTCATTGTTGGTGTATTTATTTATTTGTAGGTTATATGATAATTTAAGGTTTTTGATGGTATTTGGTGTTTTACTTGTTCTTAGCAATTTATGGTTAGTATTTAGTTTTACTTTTAATTGTTGTTTTTAATTTTAATTTCTGATTTTTTTGGCTTTTGTTACCATTGATTTCAAGTTTATGGGTTTTGATGATTTTTGGTTGAAATTATGGTTTTAATTGTTCATGGAATTGTTGAAATAGTTTAAATTATTGAAATGGTTTTACTTGTTCATTGAGTTGTGGCTGTGTGCTAGAATTGAATCTTAGTATTTTCATCGTGTTGGTTGATTAATGAAGATCTAATATAATGATAGCATTGTTGGATGAGCTTTTTTTTGGAGTGTACATCGATTCGTGAAGGGGAATAAAAAAAGAGCTTATTGGAAATGCTTGGCTTTGTATGGAGATATTATATGATTATATAACCCCCTTGAATTTAGGATTGTAGGTTAGGGTGGATATATATATTTATATATATCTTTTAAATTTGCCATGTCAATCAATTTGCAGCGTAATGAAGAAAATACGATCATCGCATTTTTTTCGGGGGGGATCGTACTCCTGGATTGATTTCAGTGAAGGTAAATTAAATAAATTTTAATTTCATTAATAACATTTTTTTTTCTTTATTAATATTTCACCATGTATTCTTTTTTCACATAATATTACACTAGTGTGCGCAACAACAAAACGATGTTGATTGTGGGTACTATGTCATGAGATACATACATGATATGTTCTCTGTTTGCTTGAATTCGGAAGATATACAAAAGATACGTTGCGTACACTGAATTTTACATGATTTCTTGCATTTAAATTTAAAATAGGTTGGAACTTGTATGAATGAAACTTAGTGATTGTTAGGATAGACATTGGTGGTGTTTGGTAATTTTTGGGATTGTTGTAGTTCGGAGAGGGGACAGTTATGAACACTGTCTTCCTTTATTTTTGTTGCAGGTAATAGAGGCGGTTTAGGTTTGTGGCGTATATAGGTAGTGGAGAAATAGGATTTTTATATTTGTAAGGCTTTTCACATAGTTTCTTCCTGTATACCATTGGGCTTCACATAGTTTTGAAATGAGCTTTCATTTGGTATGTTAATTCATTATGATTTACATAATGCTATTATTTTCATAGTGAATTAACTCTTCACAACTTTTTTTCAAAGCGAAAATAAATACAAAATAATAGAGAAATAAATACAAAATAATGCTGCAGTTGAGAGAGGGGTAAAGAGGGTGGGGGGCAGCAGGGGGGAGGGGGGACAGCAGGGTTGGGCAGCAGGGGGAGGGGGGGCTGCAGGGGGAGGGGAGGGGGGGCTGCAGGGGGAAGGGGCTGTAGGGGAGGGGGGACTGCAAGGGGGAGGGGCTGTAGGGGGGATAGCAGGGGGAGGGGAGGGGGGACTGCAGGGGGCAGTATGGAGGGAGGGGGGACAGCAGGGGGGCGAGGGGGCTGCTGCAGGGGGGAGGGGGCTGTAGGGGAGGGGAGGGGGGACAGTAGGGGGAGGGGGGGTTGCAGGGGGAGGGGAGGGGGGACTGCAGGGGGGGCAGTAGGGAGGGAGGGGGGACAGCAGGGGGGGCGAGGGGGCTGCTACAGGGGGGAGGGGGCTGTAGGGGAGGGGTGGGGGGACAGCAAGGGGAGGAGAGGGGGGGCTGCAGGGGGAGGGGAGGGGGGACTGCAGGGGGGCAGTAGGGAGGGAGGGGGGACAGCAGGGGGGCGAGGGGGCTGTTGCAGAGGGGAGGGGAGGGGAGGGGGGACAGCAGGGGGAGGGGAGGGGGGGCTACAGGGGGAGGGGAGGGGGGACTGCAGGGGGGGCAGTAGGGAGGGAGGGGGGACAGCAGGGGGAGGGGGAACACTTGCTTTTAGTGAAATCAATAACCCCTTATTCTCATTTTTTCTTCCAGTGACATAAAAAAAGTAGAAACTAATATGCTTTCAGATGGTTATTTGCTTCCAGTAATTATCTAATGCAATTAATTTTAGTGAAATCAATAACCCCTTATTCTCATTTTTTAAGTTGAATTAAAATTAAACTACCATATAGTGAGAGGGAACACTTGAACACTCCCTTACACAAATTCAACTACCCTTTTCAAATACCATTTAGTTCAATCCAAAGGAAAATAGCAACTCTTAATAAATAAAAAGGTACTTCTTAGAGTGCTTCTTTGAATTTTGTATATTAAGAAAGAACACTACTATGAAATGTCCACTGTAAATATTATAGGTGATTTCGGTGTAATTAAAGAATTTTGAAGACTCTGATTTGGGCATGTGTGGTTCTTTTTGCATATTTGTGGTTATATTTTATGTTCTAACAAGTATAAACATTTGGTTTTGTTTTTATTTTTCTTATATTTAGATTATTAATGCTGCAACAAGGGAAGGACCTTTTACAAATCAAGAAATTAACGAAGTTCGTGACAAGTGCGCTAATTTTCTTACAGAGAATTGTTTGTAACATTTTGTATTACATATTATAATTTCGTATTTAAGTTATTAGTTGTATATGTTCAAACCATTGAAGAATTTGAATGTTATCTTTTGTTACCTATTCGAGTATTAGAGATGCTTGAATTGGTCCACATTTTAATTTGTAACATTTTCTATTACGGAATAATTTTGAATTTACGTTAGTTGTATGTTCAAACCATATTGATTCGTTTGAATGTTATCTTTTGATAACTATTCGAGAATGAGAGATGCTTCGTCCACATTTTTATTTGTATTTTACATATACATATTAATGTATTTAATTATTATTGGCTTTATTGCATATATCATATATATAAAAATATATATGTAACACGAATTTTTTTTAAAAACAATGACTTTTGGCTGCGGTTTCGAAAAGAATCGCAGCCATAGGTGGACTTATGGCTGCGGTTTTTAGAAAGAACCGCAGCCATAAATTCACTTTTGGCTGCGGGTGGAACCGCAGCCATAGGTCGAAGACCTATGGCTGCTATAGCATTTGCTGCGGGCTTGAACCGCAGCCATAGGACCTAAAAAGCCCGCAGCCAATGATGTTTTTTCCACTAGTGATCATTGAGCAAGACCTGCGTCCAGACGCAGGGCATTGTATAACACTTGCGCCTAGACGCAGAGCATATTACAAGCTCCTGCGTCTAGACGCAGGACGTAATACAATAACTGCGCCTAGACGCAGCCTTGTAACATGACGTGGCACTTTGCTGGCCCTTTTGGACCTATAAATACGAGAGCTTATACGAGCTTAAAAAGACATTCTGAGAATATTATCCATTCATTACTATTACACTACACTTATACTCTCCTAAATAATACTTTCATACAAAATGCAAAAATATATATAATTAATAATTGCATTTACGGTTGCTAAATCTATTAATTGCGTTCTTGAGGTATGAATTCTGAAGTCTCTATCTTCTTTATTTTTAGTTTTTTAATCATAGTGAGATCGATTGAAATGATGATTATTGGTACAAATTATTGACAACAAATGATGTAAATAATTAATAAAGACTAAGATCGCGTACATGTGAATTTGGACATTTTAATCGACAGTAACATTAATTTTGATATAATTAATAATGATATACAAATATTATTTTAATCGTCATTCATTTTTTTTAAATAATTTAACCGATTTTTATTCTGATCTTGCAATTTATACGCGTGGTGATTATTAATTCATTGACGTAATTTAACGGATCATACATTAATATTGACTCTTATGCTTTTATTTTTATTTTTAGATCTGCTTTTACATTATATAGATCTGACAATAAATAATAATAATAATTATAAAATTCATTTTTTCTTATGTGATCTATATTATATGATTTCTTTTATTAGATCTCGTGTCATAAAAGGTCGCTACATTTTTATCTTTTAATTTTATCACTTTAAATAGTCGGATCTTGATTTTTTATGCGGTCATGGCAAAATGAATTTATTAATCAAATTTCATATTACCAAATAACCGCTATATTTTATCTGAATTTTCAGATCATTAAATAATGTGATGTAAAATATGATTTATTATTTTATTCATAAAATTCAAGAGTCATACATAAAAGCCCGATTTGGTTAAACAATAATAAATGACGATTAAAATTATCAATTTAAATATTCCGATTGAAGTGTCCAAATCACATCAGAATTTTTGTATCTTAATCATCATTTTAATCGTGTTTTCTTTTAGCATTTATTATATTTAGTGTAGTCGAACAGCACATCAAACCACTTCTCTTGGAACACACTTTGAACCTGCACATATTTATTTGTTATGTATTTATTGCTTTTATTTCCGTTTTTCGTTCATGTTTTATTTGTTTTCAATTTTTAGGATTTTTAATACTGACTTAATTTAAAGTGACCACAAAAGTTAGTCTTGATTTGTATATAAATTAAACCCGCCTAGTAATATGCGTTCTTTAGGGTATAATATTGAGATATTTATGTATTCGGGATTGATAATAATTTGACCACAAAAAGATACCTAGTAGAGACCGCTCACAGGCGGGCGGGCCCAATGCACGATTGGCCCGTAACCTGTCCCTGAACCCATACTCTGGTGCACGATCATATGGGGCCAATTGCTCCTTGCATTGGTATTTCTTCGGTGTCCGTGGACCGTATAAAACGCACGGTGGCGACTCCTCCTAGTCCGTATTCACATACGGCGTTAACGAGCATTCAAATAACTCGTGAGACGTAGGCGGACGGAAACGACCCCTACACCACCCCGAAAAAATCTTAAAATAAAAACCCGAAATGCAGCCAAAGATGGTTCCTTACAAATAATAAAATTTGTGGCTTCTCCAAAAAAATTACAAATGAAAAGATGGTTTCTAAGAAAAAAAAAAAAAGTTATATAAGGTAGCATCTCACATAGCACTTTTAATCATCAATCTATATTATTATTACTAATTTATAAATTAATTAATAAATCATAAATCAAGATAAAAGATTGAACCTTTAAACCCTTAAATATTCATAATCAATTCGACATTTACAAGGATCAAGAAACAAATTTTAATTTATTTCAAGACTTATATTAAACCATAAAATTAATCATATTAACATGCTTAAATCCAAAAATCATCATAAAATACTAGAATTCATACTTTCATCATGCTTATGGTTCGAAAATTTATACAAAGGTAGAAGATAATTATGTTGAAATTTATTAAATTCAATCATACAATAGACAATTATAATTCATATTTAAATTAAAGATATTACAATTAAATCACATAAAATATTAACGGAGAAACGCTTGGCCTAATGAAGCCCTTATCGATCAAATCCTGGAGTTGAGTTTTTAACTCCTGCAACTCCGATGGTGCCATCCGGTAAGGTGCCTTCGAAATCGGCATTCTCCCGGGTGCTAAGTCGATATTAAACTCGACATCGCGCTCGGGTGGAACTCCCGGTAGCTCATCAGGAAATACGTCTCTGAAATCCCTCGCTACAGGTATATTGTCCAACAGACTATCCTCAGTCAAGTCCCTTACCTGACATAGGAACACTATATCGCCCTTCTGGCGATGTTTTATCATTTTCAAGGCTGAGATTACCTTAACACCCTTCTTCAGAACGATCCCAGAATAGGTGATCCGATTGCCTTGCGATCCTCAGAATGTCACTGACTGGTCTCGGCAACATATAGTCGCTTGATACCTCGATAAACAGTCCATACCAAGAATGACATCGAACTCCATCAGCGGGAACTCCTTCAGATCAGCCGTCGCCTGCTCTCCAGCTATAACGATGGGCACTCCTCGGAACTCGCGTTGACAAACAAAATCCTCTCCAGAAGGGAGAGTTATGATCGAACTAACAGGGGAACTGTCTCGAGGATTAGACCTCGAGACAAAACTACTAGCCACGAAAGAAATTGTGGCATCAAAATCAAATAAAACAAGAGCTAAAATACTAGAGACAAGAAATCTACCTGAGACTACATCTGGCTTGACCTCTGCCTTTGCCTCAGTCATACAATAGACTCGATTCTTCACAGGAGTCTTAGCCGGTGATGGAAGTTGCTTGGTCTCGGTGCCTGGCTTCTTCTCGGGGCAAACTGACGCCTTATGGCCTTCTTTCCCACAGATAAAACATATAATGGGCGTTCCGTTGCATCGCTTCCCTGGATGGAAGTCCTTGCCACATCCTCTGCATCTCGAACTCCCTGATCCCTGAGACGAACTAGTGGTCGGAGGGTTAATGCTAGGTGCACTGAACCGGGGCTTCTTAAATGATGGCGACGTCATCGGGGTCGGGGTCCTCTTCTTGCTCGTATCCTCCTCGATGACAGACGTCTGGATCTCAAGTGCTACCTCGTATGCTCGCTGCAACGTCTTCGCTCCACTACTGATCACATGGCTGCGAATCCTCGGATCTAGCTTTTTGATGTAGCGCTTGACACGCTCCTCCTCAGATGGTACTACCGATGTAGCAAACCTCGATAACTCGGCGAACTTATCAGTGTAGGCATGAACCGTCATCTTACCCTGAGCGAGAGTAAGAAACTCCTCCTGTTTCTGCCACTGTAACTCGTTGGGATGAAACCTCTACTGGACCTTAACTACGAACTCGGCCCAAGACATCAGATGTAGGGGCATACACGCGTTCTTCGCTACGCTCCACCAGTTATCAGCCTCTCCACACAAGTAGTAAGCGGCGACCTGGACCTTCTCGTGCTCGGGGCAAAACGTCACGTCGAAGAGCTTCCCCATCTCGCGGATCCAACTCTCCAACGTCGTAGGCTCGGCAACCCCATCGTAAGTAGGTGGTCGATGACGAGCGACATGATCAAACGTCGACTGTGATCCCGATGGCTGACGACTATGATGCGCAAGCGTAAGAATCGCTTCCTCGAGCGCTCGTAAACTTTGTCGACCCGAACTTGTCCGGCGAGGTGTGGACATGCTGAAATCATCGCAGCAACAGACAACAAAAAGGGACAATGTTAGTCAAAAATCCACACTCCAGTCAAGTATACACACAAAAGAAAGTAGGAAAAAGAGTCTTATCCCGAATTCTTCTACCCGACACTCTTCTCCCTTAACTGATTCTAAATTGGGTTTATCACTTGGGAATGGTAAACCTCTCAACTCCCGGGTTTTACTCAAATCCTAAAACTTCACTTAAAACCTATTCAGCTTTGATACCAACTGTGACGACCCGACTCGCTTAAACCGGCACGGAAGAAACCGACGAGTCGAATTGTCGATCTAACAAAAAAATTTACTAAAAATTAAAACAAAACCTCAAAATTATTATTACTATAACCCAAAAACATACAATACCCACAAGTTGTGTAACGACCCTGATTTTATAGGTATTTATGTGTATTTATGCGATTTTATGTATGGTTCAAAATTTATTTTGAACTATTTATTTTATTTTATGTGAATGATTTTGATTAAATTCGAATTATTTTATTTTAATTGTTTATTAATTATTTTATTATTATTTAATTAATTAGAATATTATTATTTAATTTTCTAATTAGTTATTTAATATTATTTTTGGGCTAAATCGATTTAAGCATGATTAATCATGCAATTTTTGTAAATTAGCCCAATTAATCACGAGAGCCCAATTTGGCCCATGTTGCAAGCCAAAACCGGCCCCCTTAGGTGCATGGCAAGGATTTGCCACTTGCCTCATGTTCACACCTTAAACCACTTCTATAAATAGAAGGGTTAGCAAGGCTTGAGGATCCTTTTGCTCATTTGCCATCTTAAGCACTTGCCATCAAAAGTTTAAACACAAACTCCCTCCATTTGCCACTTTCCCATGCCATTTTTGGCTCTTCAATTCAATCAATTGTTCATCATCCATTCAAACTCCAAACTTAAAGATTCAACCTCTATTGATCTTTAAGTATCAAAACACAATTTAAACCCCAACAATTTAATTCAAGATCACTAGTTAGGGTTGGTTTCCGGGCTTGGTTCGTGTGGGTTATACGTGGGTTTCGAGTGGTGGTGCTCGTGTGAAGACGTGGTGGTGCACGGTGGTGCTCGTGTGAGGACACGGTGGTGCTCGTGTGAGGACGTGTTGGTGCTCGTGTGAGGACGTGGTGGTGCACGGTGGTCACGTGTGGTGATTTCGTGGGCAGTACGGTTGGGCCGTGTAATCTGGCCGTGTGGTTTGAGTTTCCGGGCAGCAAGTTTTTGAGTGTTTATCTTGTTAATCTTCATCAAGGTAACATGCTTTTCCAATCTAATTTGGTATACTATGTTTTATAGTATAAATTAAATGAATAGATTAGTTTATTTGAAGTTTTAACCATGTTTTCATGTATGAATTATAATCTGATTTTTGGAATGGTTTTATGATGATTTTATGATTAAATATGATGATTTCATGATTGAATATGTTAGTATTTTGTTTGATGATATTCATGTTCAAGTTTGATGAATTTTGGAGTTTTGGAAGTTGATGAATTTTGTTGTTGAACATGTTGATTCATGCATGTGTTTTGATGAATGTGGGATGAGTTCTGGATTCTTGAATGAGTTCTTGATTGAAGTTCTTGAATCTTGATTGATTTCTTGATTGAAAATCTTGAATCTTGGATGAGTTCTTGATGAGTTCTTTGAGTTCTTTAAGGTTCTTTATGAGTTCTTGATTGAGTCTTTAAAGTTAAAGAAAAGGTTAAAGAAAGTTATAAGAAGTGGTAAGATTGTTTGGTTTACATGTTATTTCTTGAGTCAAGGCGTAAGATGCAACTTAAGAATTAACTAAGAATGTAAACTTCGATTTTAAAAGGTTAAAGATTAGCTTGATTTCGATACTAGACGCCTAAAACTTAGAGTAAGATTCTATGTTTTTGGGTTAAGACGTTGCCCCTATCCTATCCGCGGTATTGGGATAGTTGGTGGTCTTACTATGTTGTCTTCGGATATAGATTTCCAGTAAGATTGGTTTCATGGGATTTGGGAGTAAGATTCTCAATCCTGACATAGTAGAAAGTTCGAATGCGTAAGATGCGTTCGTACGTGCATAGTCCGATCTAGTATGCGAATGATTGCGCCAAAGTTAAAATTGGTTAAGGTTAGTCGAGTCAAGCATGATTGTTTGGCGTAGTTCGCATGTTTGATGTTTTGATTTGGTTATTTTATTTGTGCTATGTTCATGTGTATCCCCGTTAGGGTGGGACAGTTATGTTACTCGCCACTGACGGTGGACTGTTGTTTACTTTTGAGGTAATTCTGATGATGAGGCTCTTGCTTAACTTTGGGTTGGGCGAGCGTCGATGTTGTTATATAGTTTTTATATTGTTATTTTACGATTTTGATTAGTTTTGGACTATAGTTTTAGTACTTGTATATATTCTATAACTCTGACTTATAATTAGAGTTTGCGTATGATTGTAGTAGTAGTATGACTTTTGGGATTAGTTGTGTACAAACTTGTGGGTACTTGTACTTTTTAGTTTAGTATATACAATCATTTGAGTTTTTTTTTTTTTAATTTTTAAGTATTTTAGTTTGTTAGATCTGACTATTCGACTCGTCGGCTTCTTCCGCGCCGGTTTAAGCGAGTCGGGTCGTCACAAGTTGTACAATACTAAACCCAAATGTATCAATACTAAAAAATAACTCCAAATACTGTTAGAGTCAAAATACACCAAATATAAATCTATGTCCAAACTATAAACATAACGTAGTCTAGAACAAGAATACTAAACGGCACTCGTCCAACCAATAGCTAAGCAGCACAGTAATCATAAGAATTACCTGAAAAATAACAACAATCCACTGTCAGTGGCGAGCAACATAACAGTCCCACCATAACATGGATACACATAATCATAGAACAAACCAAACAAACATATCAGACTACCAACCAACATATGGTAAAAACGTCAAAATACCAATAATCGTACAACTGACCAACTTTAAATAATTCCAACTTAAAAATCATAAAAACATCTTTGTCGCTACCATTTACATTTTAGACCGGACTATGCACGTACAAACGCTTCTTACGCGAATGAACTTTCCTACTATGCCAGGAATGAGAATCTTACTCCCAAACCCATGAACCCCATCTTACGGAAATTCATATCAAACAGACAACATAGCAAGTATACACTATCCCAATACTGCAGTTAGGACAGGGGCAACGTCTTAACCTAAAATTTAGAATCTTACTCCAAGATTAGGCGTCTAAAAGTAAACTTAAGCTAAACTTACTTACAAACATCCAAGTTATTCTCAAGATTGCTTCTTTCGCCTTTTCTTGAGTTTAACCATAATCAATACTACTTCTTTACCCAATCTTTATCAAATCTTTAACTTTCTTTAAACTTTTCTTTAACTTCTTTAAAACAACCTTTCAAAATCTTTACAAAACCTTACTTATGTTTAAATAATACTTTAAAAAACATTAATAAACTTGTACTTAAAAGAACATAAAACCAACTTTCAAGATTTCAAGATTCAACCAAGAACTCATAAAGAACTCAAAGAACTCATCAAGAACCCATCAAGAACTCATCAAGAACTCCACAAGAACTCAATCAAGAACTCGAATCACACGAATACCACACGAAAACCACACGAAAACCACACGAAAAACTCATCAAAACATGCATGAAAACTTAGATAAATCAACATGAAATCAACACTCAAATCCCACTTGAAAAAATAACCAATCATCAAAAACTCATCTAACATGATTACTTAATCTATCCTATAATCAAAGTATACATATCAAGGTAAGAAAGTATGTTACCTTTTAAAACTTTGAACGTTAAAAACCCCAAAAACCTGCTGCCCGGATTCATATCCACACGGCCCAACCACACGTCAAACACGAACACCGCACGGCTTCGACCCACACGAACACCACCCTTACGCACGGCCACCGAACCCATCGTGCAGTACCACTTGAACTTCACGAGCAACCCACGAACACCCTCTTGAATCCCACGAACAAAACCCAACAAAACCCGAACTAAACTTAAAGTTTTAATTAAAGGCAATGAAGGCTAACTAGTGCTTTAATCACTTAAAGATCAATGGATGTTGAATCTTTAAGTTTGGGTTGAAAAGAATTGGATGAACATAGGTTGGTGAAGAAAGACCAAAAATGGCGTGAAGGAAGTGGATGACAAGGGTGAAGAGAGTGTTTGATTTTACTTGTGGGAAAAAGGATGATTGAAAAGACAAAAGATCATCAAGCCTTACTACTACTTCTATTTATAGAAGTTAGTTAAGGTGTGAATGCAAGGCAAATAGCAAAACCAAGCCACTTAAATAAGGGGGCTGGTTGGGCTTTACTCAAAATGGGCCAAAAAAGCTAATGGGCTAATTACACTTAAGCATGACTAATCATGTTCAAGTTGCACTTGGCCCAAAATTAAATTAATTAATCAGAAAATTAAAATAAAATTCTAATTAATTAAAATAAAAGAAATAATAAATCATAAATCATAAAATAGTGACATTCAAACAATAAAAATAGTCCAAATAAATTTAGACCATGCACAGAATCAAAATAATTACAAACAAGATAATCAAGAAAATAGCCCAAAATCTGGGGCGTTACATTTATAGCTTTCCTCTCTTTCTTTTCTTGTTTAATTGTTGTTTTAGTTCTTTAGGTTTGTTATTTGGTTGTTTGTTTAGTTGTTTATGTTGATTTTATTATTGTTCTTAGTAGTCTAGTTTGTTGTTTCTAGGTTTTAGTTGGTTTTGTTGTTCTTAGTTTTAGGTTTAATTTATGTAATTAGTTGTAGTCTTTATCATGCTTTTGTAAATTATGAGTGAGTAGTTAATTTCTAGGGTTTGAGTGAAACCCCTCAAAATCCTCCATGTTTTTTATTTAGTCATTTCTTGGACTTGGTTTGTGGTAATGTTGGTACCGAAGGTTCGATGATGTTGCGTCGCGTGTCTAGCTAACATTAGATTCATAGAAGAATCCCCACCGAAGGACCGAAAGGTGAACGTGAGTGATGACTCCCTTCTCCTAATTGTTGGAAGCACCAGGAAAGTGGGCCTTCGATCAAGGGAAAGTTACCGGTCTTCGTGATTTTTGCTTATGACTAGTTAGATGTTCCGCCACGAAAGTAGGTTTGTGTACGTCTTCCCAGTCGTCACACTAGCTTGAAAGAGTAGTGTGATCTTAGAACGACCTGCCCTTATCCATGACCTAAGTCTAAGTTTTGATTGATTCGCAATTCATGGTGATATGAGTTGTGGATCTCTTAACCCTAGTCGCTTTTAATCTTCTTACCATAGTGTAGTTTCAGTTAGTTCCCATAGTTCTCTCCGCCTCTTGCGACCATCACATGACCTAGCTCGTTTAACGCTCATGCTTAGATTAGTGCGACGTACCTTCCCCGTGTTCGACACCCCCACCCTTACTACGACGGGGGTTTTTATTTGGTGAAAATCCCTTTTATCAAATTGGTGCCGTTGCCGAGGAAGGCAATGCCATTAGTTTAGGTTGAGTAGAATGGTTCTAGGTCTTTCTTTTTCTTTATTTTTTTGAATATTTAGGCCTTATGGCCACTTCTTTGATCGATCCCCAATATGAGCATGAACCGTTTTGGATGTATTATGATAGGATTGGAAGCTCTCTTCCTCCTAATCATAATTTTGATAAGTGGGATATATATATGTAATGTAATGTATGAGGGCTTGAATTATGAAACGAGAAACTGGGTTGAGTTTCTCTCTTATGGCGATTTCTTAGCTTTAGACATGGATAGAGCTTGGATCTTATTCGCGTGTCTTGCTAAGGAAACCTATGAGTGGGATATGACTACCCAAGGGATACATGACTTTAGTAATGAGCCGAGCTTGTTTGTGGAATATGGCTTTAATCATCTTCCGATTCAAGCCCCTACCTTGGATGTTGATCATCTATACTCGCAAGAGCATGCTCTTGATGAGTTTCTACAAGGTGGTGGTGTGAATTCCAATGATTCATCGCATAATCTTCAAGTCGAGCCCATTGTTTGTGACTTTAGTTATGATTTTGATCCCTCTCCTCTCGTTGTTGTACAACCTATCCAGACTCAAATACACGTTAATCTTTCATTGCAATGTCATGATGAAAATTATGACCCTTTAGTCTCGTCATGTGATGTCATATTGGATGAGGCCTTCTTAGTTGAGTCTAGTGAAGTTGACGAGGTCATTATTAATGTGGAGAATGTGGTTATACCACCTTCTCTTATTCTCTTTTTAGGAGGATTTAGCCTTGTTTATTCACATCTCACTCCCCTTCCATCCATGCTCATATCACCCCCATTCGAGGGCCCCATCTCTTTTTCTTGACTCCAATGTTTCTCTTCTAGAAACCAAGGCAAGGGAGCTGTTTGGGGGTGTTCCTTCTCTTTTATTTGAATTTTCTTTTATTAGTTTTTATTTTGATTTACCTCCCTGTGGGCACTCACTCCCACATAAGCATTGGATGCCAGTTTTCAAACCGTTTCCTTTGCTCTATTTGACCATTGCTTATGTGGTTTTTAGTAAGTTGAGTTCCAGTGCGTTTAAGAAGATCTTGCGAACTTTGCGGGGCTATTTACTGAGCCCCGGGCGGTTGTTCCCGCTGGATGACTTTGACATAGTTATTCTTCTATATCTTAGTCCCTGTTTCCAGCCCATTTGTCAAGCTTAAGACGTTAAACAAGCGCTTCTCGGGAGGCAACCCGAGTCTTTTTCTTTTTTCTTTTATTTGTGATTATTTTGCTTTTGTTGGAGTTTGGTTTCTTTTCTTTCTTTTTGCAGGTTAAATGAATAAGCATCTGTCATGGACATGTATGGTACTAAAGCGCAAAACGGAGGTTGTATGCTTACTTTATAGCCTGTTTTGGTGAGATCATTTCAAACTCCCTTTCTTTTATTTTTCTTGTGTGCTTAGTTGTAGGGTTAGTTTTAGGAGGAGATGATTGTTCGAGGATGTTTGGCTTTCAATTTTGCTTTTAAGCCCTTGAGCACATTTGGATATCGATGGCGTTGGGCCTCGATTTATTTATTTGTTTGATGCTTGGTTGCTTGATTGAATGTCATTCATGCTTTGATTTTATTTTCCTTCCTTTTGCTTAGTTTTTATTTTTATTTTCCCTTTTTCTTCTTCTTTTTCTTTTATTTTCTTTTCAAGGCAAAGTGTGTTTTTGTTTTGTTCGTAGTTTGGACTTGGTTCTTAATTTCTTGGACTTTGAATGCATTCCTTCCTAAGTGTTAGTGGTCCACATGGTTTGAGATGTTGGGGTTGATTTTCAAATACTAAATGCTAGGTTTCAGATCTTTGAATTTCATGAAACCTAATATCTTGGGTTGTGGTACGATTGGAAAAGCTTTGCTATCTAGTTGAAGCCCTTGAGGTAGTATTTGCAATTTACTACCCTTCATATGTGAGAAAATTGTCAAATCTTTCTAGCCTTCATCATTTTGTTTGAGTGGCAATAGGATCCTTGTCATAGTATAACTTGATCAAGAACTTGGTTCATGACTTTCTGAGACTGTGACTGAGGTAATCTAGGGGAGGACGGAGGCATTCATTTCTTAGTTATTTTCCATTTTTGCCTTTTCTTTTAGCGTCTTGCTTCTTTTAACATTTCTAGGTGTTTGCTTTACATTCATCCTTTGAAACCCTTTGAGCTTGGCCCTTCATTTCTTCTAGCCACGTTACAAGCCTTGATTCCCATTATTTTGTTTTGTTCCCTTTAGGTGTAGTGAAGCAATTGGAGCGTCATGGTTCGTATATGTTTTGTATTGAAAATTTGTGAAGTAAGGTGTTTGCCCAAGCGAAAGTGTGTTAATTTGTATGAATTAGAGCAAAAGCCGACCTAATGTGTAAAAGAGGTAAGGTCATGTAAAAAAAATAAAAACCAAAAAAAAAAACAATTATTCCTTCCTTTTTCACAATGAGGGCATTGTGTCATTCAGGCTTGGGGGGGAGGAATAGTTCGAGGAAAAAAAAAGAAATTTTTTATTAATTTGTTGTATAAATTTTTCATTTTTATATAGTTTTTTGAATAAGCTTGGGGGTTTTGGTTAATGTGCGAATTTGAGGAGTTCGTTTGCTATTTGATGCTTATTTGTACTTATTGCTTCACTATTTACGTTTGAGGACCACAAGTCAAATTAATTCCTACCCTATCCCTAGCCATACATTACAACCCTAAAGCCCTCTTGATCCTAGATAGTTGAGTCCTTTTCGGTTGAGGAAGTCATGTTTCAAGCATATTGAGCGGTTTTTCTACGATGAGATGTCGGGTAGCCTAAATTGTTTCTCCTTTTTGTTTTTCTGACTCCTTAGTGGAGTTATGAGAAGCTACCTTTATGGGTGGAAACGACACTAGCTTAGAATGTGGATGCTTTGTTGTTGAGCGAAAGGGGAATGTTCCTCTCTAGTTCTCCAATCTAGCATGTTTTTTTTACTATCCACCCTTGACATCTTTTGTAACAACCCACATTTTTTTTCTTTCTTTAAAACATAGGATTTTTTTTTTTTTTTTTACGATTCGGTAATAAAATCTTTGAAATAATTTTTTTTTTATTTAATTTTAATGAATTATGGGCGCCAAGTTATTTTCAGAAAAATAGATCTAATTTAAATTATTATTAATTTTATCTTTCTTTTTTTAAAATAATAATAATAATAAGTTATCTATTTTCGAAACCTATTAATTTATTTGATAAGTTCCTACCTAACGATTTATGTTCACCAATTAGTCTTAAAACTATATGTAATTAACTATTTAGTTTGAAAAAGTTTTGAGATGTTTTACCCCGAAATTTTGTGCCTTTATCTATTAAAAATATGTATATATATATATTAATTTATACGGTTCGAAAAATTTATTCTAATTTTACCATCCATAATTTATTTGCATGTTTTAAATACAATTTTTCGTTAGTATATGTATATGTAATTGTATTATTACGTATCGATTTTTCGAATTAGCGGTTTTGTGCTCGGGTTCTAAGGACACTTGGACCGACCAAAATGTGTAACTTGTACATCACCATGGCCGGCCCAAACCAAGCCATATGGCTTCCTTTCTCTTTTTTTTATTGGTTGCATGTATGACAACCAAAACACCCCACTTACTTGCTTAAGTGTGGCATTGCTCTAAGCCTTCCAAGTACCACACTTTCCTCTTATTTAGCTGGCCAAATACAGCAGCCAAGGAAGACTTTCATTCTGATTTTTCCACTCCATAACTCACATAAAATCCTCTCAAAAGTTTGCTAAGTGTTGGACATGCTTTGGTTATCTTTGGAGCATTATTTGGACTAGTTTTGTGCACTACTTTTCTCTAATTTCCAAGGTAACTAACACTATCTCTAATCTAGTAATCACATAGTTTAGGATGATAGAATTTGAGTTTAAAATATGTAAGGAAGATTAACAAAACAAACTAGAACAAATTATATGTTAATTAGCCTTAAAATCGGTTTTAGCATGCATGTTTCTACTTGTTTTTAATTCTGATTTTTTTCATGTATTTTGGCATATATTAGAGTTGTTTTCATGCTATTTTAATGTATGAATCTCATAGGATAATTATTTGAAATTGCATGTTTAATTAGTTGATTATGGTAATTGTTTAGAGAATTATTTTATGAAATTGTTGCATGCAAATTTCGTGTAGTTATGTGGCCTTGCTAAGCTGATTTTTCATGAGTTTTGGGTATAAAATGATGAGTTTTAAATTGTGTTAATAATCTACCAAGTAATTAGTTGTAGAATAATTTTTATGAATTATTTCGGTAATTGATTTTAGTCCTAAAAAGGGGCGAATTGCTGCCCAAATTTTTAGTGATATCCTCATGTATTTAATCCTTGATTATACTGGAATTTATGGTTAAATTTGCATAATTTTAGGTGTTGTTTATGCCTAGTTATAAAATTGTTGAACTTGGGACTAATTGAATTATTGTGTAATTTGAGGGATTTTTTGCAATTGTATTTTCTGAAGTGTATAGCTTCTGGCCGTGTGAAATATTAGAGTGTTTAGCATGTTTTTAATTTTATTTTAGGCTTGTAATATGCTTGGTTATGTCCTTGGTGAAGTACAGAATTAATTGTGAAAGTTTAACAATTTTCGGACATGTTTTGGTAGTCCATTTTCATGTTTTATTATTCTGGACAGCAACATTAGAGGGCTTAAATTTATGTTTTATTGATGAATTTTGACTCTTAATTATGGTTTTAGTGATTGCTAATCAATAGGAGCTGTTTGGGTGAAAATTTGGTTGAATGGCATTTTGGTAATTACTCTTGCTTAAGTTTTATGCACATATTCTTCTTGAGGTAATTAGTTTAATATTCTTGGATTTATTTTGGACTAAGTATGGATGTGTGACGAGTGTTGGGTAAGAATGTTGTCAGTAGCAACGATATAATTTGTCGTCCGTAGTTTATGACCATGTCAGAGTTACCTTTGATTGTTAGTTGGAGCCATTGGGCTGCGGGATTCAATGGTCAGATCAGTTTTTGTTCCTTGGACTGCGTGGACCAAGAACAATATTTACCTGGGTTAATTGTTGTCGTCCGGGAGTACTGGAGGTGTAAGTCCATATTTTGGGCATCCATCCAGCACCAGGAGTTTGGCCATTCTTAGACACATCAACTGTGTGTTGATCGTTGGTAGTGTAAGTCCATATTTTGGGCATCTACCTGACAAACCTTAGGAAGTGGTACTGCGGGATTTCCACTAGCGATCATTCCATCTACAATCACAATCGTACGTGTTGATCGTTGGTAGTGTAAGTCCATATTTTGGGCGTCTACTTAACGTATCTTGGGGTTGGTAGTGTAAGTCCATATTTTGGGCATCTACTCAACGTATCTTGGGGTTGGTAGTGTAAGTCCATATTTTGGACATCTACTTAACGTATCTTGGGGTTGGTAGTGTAAGTCCATATTTTGGGCATCTACTTATAGTATCTTGGGTTCGGTAGTTTAAGTCCATATTTTGGGCATCTACTTATACCATTAGTGTTCGTTTCATCTCTGATCATGTGTTTTAACTTGGGTAGTTGGAAGTAATTTTACTCATATAGCTTGTTTGTGAATTGGGTTCTAGTTGTGGTCTAGTTGTCTTCTTAAATGTTGCTAATTATCTCACGTTGTGGTTTATATCTATGTTGGTTGTGGCATTTGTGTTGAATGTAACTGATTTTTGCAGGAGGACTATGGACGTAATTATTGTAAGTAAATGGTTGTCTTAAATTAATTAGTGTTGTTGTATCTTACTGCTTGATGATATTAATTTTGTTGCCTGATCTATGATTCTAAGCTTGTGCTTGCTATGTTAGGGAGAATTGTTAGTTACTCGCCACTGACTGTGGAGTTGTTATCATTTTTTTTTCCGATGCTGACTGATTGACGAATTGTATCTGTATGGGCTGGGGGTGTGAGGCTTGGTGTTAGGGTCGTTCCTGTCGTCTTGGCCATTTTGGACTACTCCGACACTACTGGAATTAGGAAGGCTTAATTTTCCTTTGTCGTTCTTTTGTTTTCCCTAGACTACAAACTTAAGTAACTATGCTACTTGAAATATAATTTTAAAGTTTCTATTTTCTTTGGTATTGTCTTTGACTTAGTATTTAAGTGACACCACCGTCCAACTATCATTCTTCCGCTGAAATTTTCTTTATATGTAAGGACGGGGGTTGTTACAGTTGGTTAAGGACGGGGGTTGTTACATCTTTGAGCATGTTTTCCGTTAGTGCTTAGAAAAGTTCGCATTCATTGATCCTCGGTCCTTTAAAAAGTCCAACTAGTTATTTTTGTTTTGTTTTGTTTTCCTTTTATTTTCCTTTCTTTTTGTTTTTCTTTTCTTTTGTTTCTTATGAACCTTTGCCTTGGTTTATTTTTGAAAGAGTTATGGGTTAAACTCTTGGGAAACCCTTACGAGAGCACACTCGTCCTCTTTGGCAACTTAAAGGTTTACATGGCTTGTTGCTTTCGCTAAAAACAACTGTGATTCCTACGAAAGTGAGTTAGGATTTTATTTTTAAGTTTTTCATGTTGTATTTGCTTGAGGAGAAACAAAAGTCAAGCTTGGGGGAGTTTGATAGGTCCATTTAAGGACCGATTTCCTGGACTCTTTTAACTTGTTTTCTTTTGTTTTTAGGCTTAGTTTTATTAGTTTTAGGCCTTTTTAGCTTGGTTTAGGTCTTAGTTGCGTTTTCGTTGAATAATTCCTTTTCTTGCCATTTTTGCTAATAATTGAGCACTTTTGCGTTACTTATGCCTTGAGTTCATTCATGTAGGTATTTTGAGTGTTCTCGATCAATTATTAAAAGCCGACAAGGGTCGTGAGAGGTCCCAAGAAGCTTTGAGAAGTGTTCCGCAATAAAGCCAAGACCACAATCACCACTTTTGGAGCATAGGTCAACTTTTAAAGGCCATAACTTTTTACATGCTTATCATTTTTAGGCTATTCAAGTTGGAGGTTAAAGCTCGTTCCGGTAGCTTCGAAACGCCTGGTCATAAGCTAAATTCCAATAAGAAATGAAGGAGTTATGATGTTTTTAAAACTGACTGTCAAGTTGTCCAGCGGCCGCTGGGACCACTCCAGCGCCCGCTGATACCACTCCAGCGACCGCTGAGACCACTCCAGCGGTCGCTGTGTTTTCCAAGCGCTCGTTGAACTGGCTAGAACAGACAGTAGCTCATTTTTTGGCTGCAGCGCCCGCAGGAGAGGCCAAACGCCCGCTGAGAAGGCCCTGTTCGTATCATTTAATCTGTTTTAGGTAATTTTTCGTGTATTTTTGGGGAGTTGTATAAATACCCCTTCTTTCCTTTTCACAACCAACTGATGTTAGAGGCTCAAAGTTCAGGTCTAGGTTAGTTTTAAGCTTTCTCCTTCAATTCCTTATGTAATTTACATTTTCGTTCTTGATTTATGCAAGTAGCTTAGTTAATCTTCATCTTCTTCTTCTTGTTCTTCTTTAAGGTACTTTTATAGCTTTCCTTTATTGCTTTTCTTTCTTTCTTTTCTTGTTTAATTGTTGTTTTAGTTCTTTAAGTTTGTTATTTGGTTGTTTGTTTAGTTGTTTATGTTGATTTTATTGTTGTTCTTACTAGTCTAGTTTGTTGTTTCTAGGTTTTATTTTGTTTTGTTGTTCTTAGTTTTAGGTTTTATTTATGTAATTAGTTGTAGTTTTTATAGTGCTTTTGTTAATTATGAGTGAGTAGTTAATTTCTAGGGTTTGATTGAAACCCCACAAAATCCTCCATGTTTGTGATTTAGTCATTTCTTGGACTTAGTTTGCGGTAATGTTGGTACCGAAGGTTCGATGATGTTGAGTCGCGTGTCTAGCTAACATTAGATTCATAGAAGAATCCCCACCGAAGGACCGAAAGGTGAACGTGAGTGATGACTCCCTTCGCCCAATTGATGGAAGCACCACGAAAGTGGGCTTTTGATCCAGGGAAAGTTACCGGTCTTCGTAATTTATGCTTATGACTAGTTACATGTTCCGCCACGAATGTAGGTTTGTGTACGTCTTCCCAGTCGTCACCCTAGCTTGAAAGAGTAGTGTGATCTTAGAACGACGTCCCTTTATCCATGACCTAAGTCTAAGTTTCGATTGATTCCCAATTCATGGTGGTATGAGTTGTGGATCTCTCATCCCTAGTCCCTTTTAATTTTCTTGCCATAGTGTAGTTTCAGTTAGTTCCCGTAGTTCTCTCCGCCTCTTGTGACCATCACTTGACCTAGCTCGTTCAACGCTCATGCTTAGATTAGTGCGACGTACCTTCCCCGTGTTTGACACCCCCACCCTTACTACCATACGACAGGGGTTTTTATTTGGTGAAAATCCCTTCTATCAGTAATCATATATATATATTAGATGGGTAGCTTCGACTTGAATTAATAATTATTAGATTGGGTAGCTAGGACTTGAATTTGGATGATTATTAGATGGGTAGCTAGTATTAATTAGATGATTAATTGTATAATATATTTTAATATATATATATATATATATTAACATACAAATAAAATATATATTAGCAAAGCATCCCTACTCTCCCACTTGCGCCCGTAGAAAACTTCATAGGGGGCCATCTTGGTACTAGTGTGATAGATTTTATTGTACGAAAATTCCACCAAACTCAACGATTTAACCTAAGTCTACTGAAATTCTAACGCATAAGCTCGTAGCATATCTTCTAGCATCAGAATGGTCCGTTCCGTCTGGCCATATGTGGCTGCATGGAAGGCTGTGCTAAAATTGAGCTTCGTCCAAAAAGCTTCTTGCAAAGACTTCCAGAAACGCGACAAGAATCGGGGATCTCGGTCAGACATGATATCCTTCGGCACACCATGTAACCTTATTATCTCCCATGAATAAGCTTCCGCCATCTTCTCCATCGACCAAGTTACCTTCATCGGAATGAATCGGGCGACTTTAGTCAAACGGTCAATGATCACCCGAACAGTGTCCAAATCAGTAGACGTTGTTGGTCGGCCCACCACGAAATCCATGGATATGGAGTCGAACTTCCATGTGGGTATCAACAATGGCTGCAATAGACCACCTGGTCTCTAGTGCTAAATCTTGACCTTCTGACATGTGAGACACCGTGCTACCTACGAAGTCTGCGACTTCCTGCTTCATCCTGGGCCACCAAAACTATTCCTTTAGGTCTTTATAGAGTTTTCCACCTCCTGGATGCACCGAATAGGGAGTATTCTGAGCCTCTTCCATAATCTTGTTTCTCAACCTTGAATTATAGGGCACATGTAATGACCCGACTTTTATAGACTGTCGATTTACGAAGGAAATCGACAATTGGATCATTAACAAACAAAACATGCTAGAACATTATTAAATTGGAACTTTTAAACTTAAATTAAGATAACTCTTTTACTAATTATTTAACTAATGAAAGGATAAAATGTCCATAAATCCATATTATTCAATAAACTACATCTAAAATTGTTTATTCCCAACAAGCTGGGTAAAATCAAAGAAATAATAAACTAAAAAGTAAAGTAGAATTCGGGTTTCCTCTAAAAATCTTGCCAAAACACTCAACCCGACCCATACAAAAGCCCACTTATTCTTCAGCATCTTCACCTGAAATGGGGGGGGTCCACCGTCAGTGGCGAGTAACTAGGCTCTCCCACTTAAATGTGGAACCATAAACCATATAATATCATAGGATCAACCAAGATAAACATATAATACATGAATAAACGTACAAAAATACATACATATCAGACATACGCAGCGGAAGACTTAACATATCATACATATAATAATACATGGGTAAATACATAAATAAATACATAAATATGTACATGAGTAACATAATAGCATACAAATAATATACCAACTCCTAGAATACTTATGTTATCATTTTATTACCCAAATCCCATCTTTTAACCATCTTCTTAAGTTCATGGACCGGTCATTATAGCTCGTAAGGATGCCCGTGTACATCCCAACTTTCCTAAAATGCTCCGGGAGAACCCGTGTATTCTACCCGTAGCTCTCCTTTGCAAGAATTAAGCCTAAGCTATGGCCATAACTCCTAAATAGTAGCCCTTGTACTACTACTTAGACAACTATACATCTTAGAATCCAACTGCCCAGAGACCGCAGTAGGGCAGTGGCCTCGACTTAACCTAAACTGGTGACCCGTGTATCACCAAACAGGCTTCCGCTTCTTATCTTATCTTATCTAATCTTATCTTATCGACATGGCCATCGTGAGACCAATAACATCTTATCATCATATCATCTTATTCTTATCAAAGTCAAACTTTATTCTTATTAATTCAACTTAACTTCTTATTCCTTTAATATTATTAAATCCTTAATTCGTAAACTAAAATTATTATAAGCCAAAAATTAAATTAAATTGATCACTTTATTATTCATATCACTCGACATTTTCGAAATAAGCAAAATAAATAATTAAATCAATTCTTTTTAAATAATTACACAAATAATTCAATAAATCAAATAAATCATCAAATCAATATAACAATTAACAATTATCATAATTCATTATAAAAATATCCTTTTTCCATCCCTGCATCATTCGAACAACTCAGGTTAAATAATAAAAATTGACACTTTAAAATATTAGTCACAATATCAAGAATGAATCCTGAAAACTTAATAGATCAATAATAAAATCACGGATTAACTTTAAATTACTGAGTCAGTAGTAAAAAAAAGATTAAAATTCACCCTTTTTAGTATTTTAATACTCGGCCATCACAACAATACATCACTCGAAAATTATAATTTATTTCCATATTTTATTATCATGTTTTAATTATTAAATCAATTATATAAATTATAAAATTGTAATCTAACCATTAATCATGAGATTATAAATAAACATGGATAAAAAATCAAGCCTTTATACTCTCATAATACTTGGCCATCATGGAAGAATAACAAGATCAAGATTAAATTCAAGAACCTAATATATCATAATTAAATTACTTTTAAATTAAATATTACTTAACAAATTCAGGTTAGGAATATAATTGAACAGGAAAAATTGCATCTTTAATTCTTTTTGCAACTTTGAACCACTCGACAATTTTGAGAAAAACAAGGACAAAATTATGATTTAATTCATGACTTCAATTAGGCAATTGAATAATTCAAGATCATGCTTTTACATCATGAAAACATCATAAAATCAATCATAAAATCATGCTAGACATTCGACATATACACGCATATTCAAGAACAAAATTCAAGATTATCATGCAATTTATTCTAATCAAGACATGTAATTTAAGATAACATATGTAATTGACTAAAACAATAAAGATTCATAAAAGATTAAGTAAAATATCAAGAAACAACATGGACATTCACCATCATATAGTTCGAACAACATAACCTTATCATGATACTAATTCAATCAACTTCCTTGTTTAATCCTAATTAACTATATGATAAATTATCCAGATTTAAGAAGGTTAGTCTAGTTACCTTGAATTAGGAAGAAAACAAAGAACGAATTCTTGTTTGGGGTTTGAATAATACACGGCTCCTTCAAGAATATTTTGTGAATTTTTGACAATAATTTTAGAGTTTAGAAGTTAGGATAATAGCTTATGAGTATTGTTCCCTATATAATTATAAAGAACAAAAGAATCAAATAAAATAAAAGGAAGGGAAAGGGGGCTGTGAACTTGGAGTAATAATAGGGTGAAGGGTCAACTTTAGGAGACTCGGTAATAGGTTAGTTAAAAATAGGATTTTTAGAATATTTGAGATAATTAAAATAATAGATAGATATTTAGACTTAGAATTATCTAAATAATAATTATAACAAAAAGGAAAATAATCCTTGGCCTACTAAAGGGAAGGGCCGGCTAAGAGTAGGAATAATTGGGTCATTGGGTCCAATTTTAAGACAAGGAAAGGAAATAAGAATTAAACAGTCTAAATAATTGGGCCTTTTGGACTTAGAATATTAAAATAATAATAATTAACCACGAAATTTTCTGGCCCAGAATTTCGGGTTATTACAGCACACACCACTTGTTACGGAACTTCAAACTGCCGTCTGAGCTAATCGTCAAGTCTTCTGCTTTGCCTTGAAGTTTCACTACTACAAAAATAGTGTAACTTAGACACATTGGTCTCAACACAAGTAACAAGTGTTAAGAAAAACTAGAGGATTGGTGCTTTTTTGACACAAATTTCAACACATTTTAGTGTTGAGATAATTTAATCACAAAAAAAATGTTGAGGAATGGTCTAATTTATCACTTATATCTAATATAAACTGCCATTCCAAAATATGTATTACCCGCCTAAGTTTTTTAACTAAAATTAAACAAAATTAACTCTTATCCACCGCCACTACCACACTCACACTTTCATTAAAAAAAATTAATCGGTTTATAATCTGTGTGTTGGAAGCAACTGTGGAATATGGAAGAAAGTTGCACACACTCAGATAACGAATCTCTCACTTTGTTTCAGCAATTGAAAATTAAGCACCGTACTCCACTTCGTAGCAACGTACTCCAATTCGCATCACCGTACTCCACTTCACAGCACTCGATCTGCACTCAATCATTCATCTCGATCTGCATTCAATCATTCAACAATTGTAGTTAGGTTGTTCAATTCATCAAGCACACGTTCAATTTAGGTTGTCTTCACTTGTTCAATTTCTGTGGTGAGTATAATTTCAGATTTCTTTGATTCTTCATATTTTAGTTATTTTTTATTCAGATTTTTTTACATGTTCTGTAACTAAATACAAGGATTTGTTAAATTTTTCAAGAATTATGTTTCCTTGTTCTAGGGTTTGATCAATTCTGTTTTATAACAATTCTGCAACAAGATTTTTTTTATAACAATTTTCTTTCCTTGTTCTGGGGTTTGACCAATTTCTTTTCTTTTTAAAAAAAAAAAAATTCAGTGCCATTGAAAGTGTGAATTCTGTGAAGGAGAAGAAGAAGCAATCTTGAATATAATTGGTGAGTTCTTGCTAATTTTTGTATCTAATTTTAATTAGGAAAGATTTTAATATGTTTAAATCATGAATTTAAGTTTTATTAATATTTTTGAATCATGAATTTGATGCCTATATTAGTTGGGTATCAATCCCTAATGTTTGTATGATGTTATTGATGTATTTCAATAAGTTATTATATTTTTTTAGCATTGAAACAATAAAAAAATTTCGGCTTCTAATGTGTGATGGGTAATGTTTTGATGGGTTGAAAACATATTCCGGGTTGATTGATGTTGATGCCCTATTCACCGGGCTACTGTGAGGTTTTTTGTTGTTGTTTCATGCTTAGATTTGTTGCCTAATGTGCTCTATTATGTCTTAGGAGGTTCTATATTAATGGGTTATGGTTAATGGTGGGTTTTGGGTTGATTTTGGGTGGTTTTGTTAGCAATAGGCTGCTGCAATGTAGATTAAGGATGCTGATTTTGGGTGGTTTTAGCATGAACGTGTGCCTATCTTGTATGACTACATTGCCTAGAATGTGGACTAACATGTCATGATATTGCCTTATCTTTTTAGCATGATTTGAATGAGTTTCAGGCTTGTTTAAGTTGTTTCAGACTTGCCTGGAACGTGTGCCTATGTGTATTTATCTTTGATAAACTGGTTCTATTATGTCAAAAGAATTAAGGAGTTTGCATCATCTTACTATCAGGGCATGAAGTTGATTAATGATTTTGGATTGGGATATCAAAAGATTCACGCTTGTCCTAATGTTTGCCATACATCAAGATGGAAGGCAGTGGAAGGGAAAAAAGGTGAAGAAACATGCAAGTTAGGTGAGCCAGCAAAGGTGATGCGATATTTTACTCTATCCCAAGGCTTCAGAGGCTTTACATGTCATTGAAGATTGCACAAGACATGAGATGGTATAAGGAGGATCCAGAGAGTGTGAATAAAAGTGACACTAGTTTAAGGAATCCAGCTGATGCAGATGCTTGGAAGAAGTTTGATGAAAGATATCCTGAATTTTCCGCGGAAGCTCGTAGTGTAAGACTAGTTCTAGCAAGTGATGGGTTCAAGCCATATCGTCTAATGAGTACGAATCACAGTACATGGCCTATTGTTCTGATTCCTTACAACTTACCTCCGTGGCTTTGTATGGAATCGTCATCATTCATTCTTTCAGCAGTAATTCCCGGCAAGTCGGGTCAAGGTGTAGACACCTAAATGTGTCTCCCCAATGTAGAGACTAATGATGAACGTACCATATTGCCATAAGATACAACTAAGGAAAATTGACGATGAAAATGCACAATATACGTCAATCACTTACCTAAACTGTGTTTAAACTGCCTTAGAAGAAAATGTTAGGTTTGGCGATGATTACGGGATTTATTCGTAATTTATTCGTAATTTTTAGATATTTTTTATATTTTTGCATGCATTTTTCAATGTTTTATATTAATAAAAAAAAATGTCTTTCTGCATCACAAAATATTTTTAAAAATCATAAAACTAATTTTATAATTTATTCATATTTTTCTATATTTTTATCATATTTTTATAGCTTTTCATGGATTTTTTAGGATTTTTGCATGCTTAGGGGCATTTTTCGTCATTTCCGAATGTTGAAAATTATTCCGCAAAGAATATTAGTGTTTTTTTTTATACTTTTCATTTTTTTTTATAATTTTTAATAATTTTTCTGTAATTTTTTGGAGCTTTTGGAGGAATCTAGAACATTCCGGAACGTTCTGGGCATTCCAGCACATTCCGGCACATTATAGAACATTCCAGGACAACCCGGAACATCCCGGGACATCCCAAAATATTCTGGAATATCAAAATATTTCAAAATATTTCCGTAATCGAATAAAATCGGATCGTAATCCTGAAAATCACGCGCAAAATCAAGCAAAAAAATCAACCCGGATCTGACCAGGACCTGCGCTAGACGCAGGTCACCATTACTGACCTGTGTCTAGGCGCAGGTATGGTGTCCAACGAGGTTGATTTTTGCTCCTTCTGGCTTATAAATACACGTTATTCCAACCCTTTTAAGACACACCAACATACGCCAACACCACCAATCCCTCTCTTGCATTGCATACTTCAATCGCAAACACTCATACCACATCAAACATCTCTCAAATCATCATTAAAAACATCACAAAACACCAACTCAGTCATCTTTAAACAAGCATTTCATATTCATCGTTGATTTCTCCTTGGTTGTTCGATCAAGGCATTGCCAGGTACAATTTCTGAAGTCTATACTTCAAATTTATTCGTTCGAAGTTTATTTGGATATTTATAAGTCGTCATTCAAAATGATGATCTTTGATAATGGTTAATGTGTTCAATAATCTAAAGGTTTTATGTGAATTTTAATACTTAAATTCATGTCTGTCATATTAATGTTAGCACTTTAATTGTTATTTTAATTTGATCGGCCGTGGATTATAAATTTTTTAAATATTGATGCATAATAATTATGACTCATATTAATCAGATCTGTTATCATGTAATAGAAAAATTCAGCTTTTATATCGTTGATAAATTTACTTTTAATATAATGATTTATTTATTGAATTGAATATTTCCAATAATGATGATGATAATAAACCTGGTTAATTTATGAGTCATATTAGATCTGGCCTGATTATGAATGAAGTCACAATTATTGTTGTTAACATTGATATCTCATCTGGTTTTAAGTGTTAAAAGTCGCATTCAGTTAATTCATATATGTTTTATTTATGTTTTTATTGGTTGAACAGCACATCAAACCACTTCTCCTGGAACACACTTTGAACCTGCACATATTTTTTTTTTTATTATTTTTATGTTTTTATTGCTTTGATTTTTGTCTTTCGTTCATGTTTTATTTGTTTTCAATTTTTAGGATTTTTAATATTGACTTAATTTAGAGTGATCACAAAAGTTAGTTTTGATTTGTAAATAAATTAAACCCGCTTAGTAATATGCGTCCTTTAGGGTATAATATGAGATATTTAGGTATTCGGGATTAATAATAATTTGACCACAAAAAGAGACCTAGTAGAGACCGCTTACAGGCTGGCGGGCCCAATGCACAATTGGCCCGTAACTTGTCCCCGAACCCATACTCTGGTGCACGACCATATGGGGCCAATTGCTCCTGGCATTGGTATTTCTTCGGTGTCCGTGGACCGTATCAAACGCATGGTGGCGACTCCTACTAGTCCGTATTCACATACGGCGTTAACGAGCATTCAAATAACTCGTGAGACGTAGGCGAACGGAAACGACCCCTACACCAGGGATTAATATAGATGTGTACTTGGAGCCATTGATCCATGAGTTGAAGTTGTTATGGGGTGGTGTTGTAGCATTTGATTCTTATAGCGGTAAAATTTTTAAGATGCGTGCTACTTTACACTCCACCATTAATGACTTCCCCGCATATGCTATATTGTCATGTTGGAGTACAAAAGGTTACAAAGCTTGCCCCTCATGCACTAATTCTACGCATTCATATAGATTTGCGGGTAAGTTGTGTTTGGCTTTCGAAAATGGTTGCCAAGTGATCATATTTATCGAAAATGGTTGCCAAGTGCTCCTTTTCGTACAAGCGAGACTAAAATTTTAAGGCAACAAGAGAAGGTCAAGTATGTTTCTGAAAAGCCAAGTAGGAAGAGAGGAAGACGACCTGTTCGCAAATCTAGTAACAAAATTGATGATGGTGATGAAGGTGATGGTCAAAATGATGATGATGAAGATGGTGATATGTTTCCTTGGAGTAAAAAAGTAAATTTTTTGAATTAGAATATTGGGAACATAATCTTCTACGCCATAATTTGGATGTGATGCACATCGAGAAAAATGTGTCAGAAATTTTATTAGGAACTCTTCTAGACACAGAGAAAATTAGCTATGGTAAAGAAGTTAGAGAGGCGCTTAAAGAAGTAAACATAAAACCTGAACTTTGGCTTCAACCTCATCCATCTCAAGAGTCTTTCATGCCTCCTGCATCATTCTCTATGTCTGCCCAAGAGAAAGAAAGGTTTTTAAGAGTCTTACAGAAGCTTAAAGTCCATGTTGGGTATGGATCTAATCTACAAAGGTGTATCAATATGAAGCAACAGAGACTTATGAATATGAAAAGCCATGACAATCATATGCTTATGCAAGATATCCTTCCCGTTGCTTGTAGGGAAACAGGAGGAGTTATTTTATTTTTTCAAGAAAATATGTGCTCCAACTATTTATGCTTCCGAGTTAGGTTCTATTCAGTCCAAGCTTGTGTTAACTCTTTGCAAGTTGGAGAAGGAGTTCGTACCAACCTTTTTTTTACCATAATGGCTCATCTATTAATTCATTTAGTTGAAGAGGTTAAGCTCGATGGGCCTGTTCATTATTGGTGGATGTATCCTGTTGAAAGGGGATTATATCTAATTTTCTCTAATGTAATATCTTTTCAAAATATTTTTATTTTGTAATTTACAGTTTTTAATATTAAATTTTATTAATATATTTTAAGGTACTTGACATTTTTAAAATCACATGTAAGCAATAGAGCACAACCTGAGGGATCTATAGCAGAAGGGTACCTTTTATGGGAGACAATTATTTTTGTTCGAGATATCTAGAAGGTGATGAAACTATTTTCAATCGACCCAAGAGAAATGAAGATGGTGTTGAAGATATGAATTCTTATCTGTATAGTTCAGGTGTTCGCGTAGTTGGGTAGATGGAAAATGTCCATCTGGATGATAAGGGTTTAAAGCAGGCAAATCGTTATGTTTTGCTTCATTCAGATAAGATGAAAACACTTATTGAGTAAGTGTATAATTTTAAAATACATTAGAGTTTATTAAATGTGACTTTACCAACAAATTTTAATTAAGACGTTGTCTTCCAAACATTATCTCAAGTCATTTTATAAGCCTAAAATGTGAAGAGAATCAACTTGAAGCAAGTCATGTGAATGACAACGTCAAAAATGAATGGATAATCAAGGACTTTGCAGATTGGGTACAAGACCAGGTTATATGAAATTAGATACTTGGATTTATATTTTTTTACAATAAAAAAACATTTGCCTCTTCAATCTCAACTAAATTATTCATAATTATAATACTCTACAATTATAGGATCACAACTTAGATGATAGTCAGAATACAATTCCACCAATCACACGAATAAATCAACATCAACAATTATATTCAAAATAACAACAATCAGTTAACGCAGCGGAAAACATACAACTAAACCATAACCATTCTATATACTCTGCTGGGATCAAATCGAGGCTTTCGACTTCTTAAACTCTTAATTTATCAACTTCCGAATTCATTCCATCAATCTAAACAACAATCATTCTAACCACTTGCTAAGGTTACCTCAGGACTCTAGATTTCTTTAGATTCTTAATTAGTCGATTTCCAATTCTTTCTTCCATTCTAATCCATGACCAGTCATGTGCTTGTAGGGGAACACCTTAACGCGTTCCCCAAATTTCCTTGTCTCACGTCGGGTCAACCACAAAGGATATACTTCCCGAGCGCTGGGATCCAGAACTGACGCCATTCCGCAGCACACCGGCGTCGACTAAACCCATGTTCGTGGCACATTAGCCACTAGATGGGCGGTCACTTCATAGTTATTCAGTTTATCATCTTTCATTATCTCATTCTCATCGTCATCTTTCCTCATCATTTATTATGTATTTTATATGGTTCTCATACCGTTCGCCAATTCCTTAATTATCGGCATAACTGTCTGTCAATTCCAATTATCAGTATATGCCAGCCGTCAATTCCAATTATCAGTATATGCTAGCCGTGAATTCCTTAAACCCGGTAGAGTATACCATAATTGGATGTACTAGGTGACCGTAATTGGAACTGAGATGTTCGAAATCCTAGGAAAGAGAAGTATAATAACCCAAATTTTAGTCTATTTTAAATTTTATTTAATTAATTATCGAGTTTAACCATGAAAGCCCATTTATTGACCCGAGCCCAAAACCATCTAATTTCATATTGGTAATTTCAAGGCCCATAAGCCTCATGCCAAGCCAAACCCCACGGTTACCCTATTGTTTTTATCTAATTATTTAGTTTCTTTTATTTACCTAAATTAGCAATCTATATCTATTTTTACCTCATCCTAAAAATCCAACTTTTATTCCTAACTACCTTACTAGATTTTAGGAACACAATTATCTCCCTCACTCATAAAAAACACACAGCCCTCTTGCCCTTTTTATTTTCCATTAAAAAGTTCATCACCTTTCTATATTCTTTTACCATCCATTAATTTCTAAACACTCCTAAATAATTCCTTTTGATCACTAACCAAATATTGAAGCAAGTAGCTAAGAAACCACAAGAAGGATTCGTGCACCTCACGGCCCCCTTGGGATTTTTTTTCGAACCTTGCTTCCGGATTTAGGTAATTAGTTGTTTTATTTAACGGTAGAATATATTAGTCTTATAATTTTTAGAATAGTTTTAGAATTGTTTAGAATTGCTTAGAAATACTTTTGAATTATTTGGAATTGTTTGATGATGATTTTGTGAGATAGCCGTGTAGTTCCAAGAGAGTTTTGATGATTTTATTTTGTAATTTGATATGAAATTGTGTATGTTCTTTAATCCTTAATTGATTTACGATGAATAATCTAGTGAAGTATGTTAACTTGTAAAAACCGAATCATTGATCTCTGTTCATGAATTTTCGAATGTCCAAATATGTTCAAGAATTGATCTTCTTCTTATAATTTTGTTTATTTAATGTTCTTTGATGATTTTATTGATTTATTACTTAAATTAACTAAGGTCTTGAAAAGAAAAGCTTTAATCTTGATTTGTTGATGATGAAGCAGTGTGATGATGATGTTTTGGTAGTTATTCTACTCGAAAATTTTGTTAATAAATTAAAGTATGGATTTTTATTAAGTTTAACTATTGATATCGATTAATCTTAAGGTTTTAAATTAAAAGAAAGAATTAAATTTTGTTTACAATATGTTTTATAAAAGTCGTGTGGTCCAAAGGAATAAAAAGGATTGATTTTCATTGCTTCTTGATAATAAGATTAGTTTTGGAACCCTTTCTTGAAATTATTTAGATTAATTCAGATTTTTATTTTATTTAGTTATTTGATGCAAAGATTTAATTATGAGAGATTGAATATTGTGAATAATTTGTGAGGAGTCGTGCATGATGGAGAATAAAGGTTTGGTTTAATATTATGGTTGATTGAATTTTAATTGTTGAATTATGATTATTGCATGCCTTTATGTATGAACTTGTTGAATTGAAGAATTATTGATGCATGAGGAATTTTCAAATAGATGTTTGCTAATGTCAAGTGACACATGTACTAGTCTAGGGTTTCAAGTCAAGTAAAGTTGAACTAGAGTGGACTAGAGGTAAAGTCTTGTTGGAAAAGTCAAAGTTGTGAACTGGTAAATAAATAAAAGATGATAACCTATGAATTGACCGCCCATTTAGTGACCTAAGGTGCCACAAAAATGGGTATAGTCGAAGCCACTGTCCCGCTGCGGAATGGCGACCAGCTCTTATTGCAGTATGAGACAGAGAAAGGGGAGGTTGGAAAGTTGTATGGTGATCAGCGAACAGCCAAGCAATGCTATATAAATAGCATCAAGACTACCTCACCACGTATCGAGGTAGGGGATAAGAGAAAGGGGTCGGTCGAGTCTTCTGAGGCTGTGTTTCTAATTGAGGATGCCAAACATTACGCTCGACCAAGACCCATCGAGGGTCACGAAGGGGTCCTCATCGATGACAATCTTGAGCACACAATCAAAATTGGTATTGACATGGATCCCACCCTCAAGGAGTCAATCACTCAGCTACTCAGAGAATTTCGAGATGTATTTGCCTTCGATGTTTCGGAAATGCCAGGCATTGATCCTTCGGTTATGTGTCACGAGCTCAACATTCGTGACCACATTGGCTAGCCATTCGGGATATGCACAGGGCTCTATAAAGCCTACCTTAATCAGTTTGTTCACCTCTGCCTCAACAACCTTGTTCTTGTCAGCAGCGAAGATCCTTCTTTTTTGTTTGATTGGTTTTGCTTCTGGTAACAAACTCAGATGATGAGAAATTAGACCGGGGTCTATACCAAGCATGTCACTGGCCTCATAGGCAAAGATGTCACAGTTTGATCTGAGTAGGGTGATCAGGTTACACCTCTCCTCTCGGTTCATCTCTGTCCCTATGATGACAGTCTTGCCTGCTCCTTCCTCCAACTGAATCTCTTCTGTGGCCTGGCCAGGCTGAATGGCCTGGTCTCTGATTTGTTCTTCGGTTGGCCTGGCCTCTGGGTCCAGGTGTGGGTCTACTTTTATTGAGGTGCTGGCAGTAGTGTGACTGGTGGTGAAGATTTTTTTTGGTTGAGGTTGTTCCTCCCTTATAAGGTGAATGTTGTTGGGGTTGTTCTTAACTAACTCGGATAATTCTTGAGCCAGCCTTCTGGTTCTGGCCACTTCCTCAGGCCTGGATTGCCTGATTTGGGTCAGGTTGCAGTTTCTGGTAGCCTCTTGAGATCCTCTGAGGGTGGCTACCCCCCAGCATCAGTCACAGACTTGAAGCATAGATGGAAAGTGGATGCTATACCTTCAGACTGATCCATGAAAGTTCTGCCAAGTATGGCGTTGTATGGTGAAGGTGCATCTATCACATGGAATCTTACCATTCAAATTCTTTCAGACTCTTCCTGTCCCAGCGTGACAGGTAAGTTTATGTCCCCCTTTGGTACTATGGATTCAGCCATAAAACCTGATATAAGACCAGGGGATGGGACCACCATGTTGTCCTTGAGGCCCATTTTGTGGAAACAGGCTGCATACAAAATGTTGATGGAGCTGCCTCCATCTATCGGGGCTCTTCTCACCAGGCTGTGAGAGAAATGTACTGAGCAGATCAGGGGGTCGTTGTGAGGGTAGGACACCCTCTCACAATCCCCTGGGTCAAATGAGATTATGGGCAGGGTAGAGGGCCTGTTGTTTTGCAGGTCTCTAACCTGATATGACCTGCCTGTTCCCATGGCACGTAGGTCTGCCCGTAAAGAACTACTGGAGGGCTGGTGTCCAAAGATGACTGATATGATGTTGTAGGGTGTCTCTGGAGCCTTCTACTTCTGGGGCTCTTGGTCACGCTTTTTCTCATGAGCAGGCCCTTCCTTGTCGAGAGCAGCCTTCCAGTCTTTGTACTGCCTGAAGTACCCTCTACTAATCAGGTCTTCAATGTTATCTCGTACGGTCCTGCATTTTTCTGTGGCATGACCAGGGCAGTCATGAAAATCACAGTACAGGTGTCTTTTTCGTCCAGCTGTCTTCATTGGTGGTTGTCTACGCCACTTGTCCTCATTCTTATGAGCAGTATAGCTCTCTGCCATTGATACTGTCAGGGGGGTGTAGGAGTCAAAAGTTGGAAAATCATTTTTCCTTGATTCCTTTTGCTCCTTTTTCCCTTTATCTCCTTTCATTTCATGCTGTCCTTTCTTCTCAGCAGGGGGAGCTCGTAAAGCTTTGTTGAACTCCTCTGTCCTGATCAATTTATCAGACTCCTGCATTGCCTCTGTGAGGATGGAGATATTTTCCCTGACCAGGTGGTCTCTGTATGACCCTGGCTAGAGGCCGTGCTTCAGGGCCATCATAACTATGTCTGTCTTGAGGGAAGACACAACTATGGCCTCTCAGCTGAATCTGGCCAGATACTCTCGCAGGCTTTCCTCCCTCCTCTATTTAACACTCATAAGCTCCATCGAGATCTTTTCCCTTCTTCGTCCACTAATGAAATGGCTAGTGAAAAACTCTGTGAGCTGGGCAAAGTCATAAATAGTACTAGGTGGCAGACTCTGGAACCAAGATTGGGCCAGGCCTGTTAAGGTGGTAGGAAAAAATTTGCACCAGGTAGCATCCGTGTAGGGGCCTAGGTACATATGCCCTTCATAGAGCTGGGTGTGATCATTTGGGTCCCCCGTTCCATCATACTTGATTTGACTTGGTAGCTTCACCCTTTGGGAGGACTCAAAAATTATGGAAGCATGGAAAGGTGACTTCATGGGAGTTCTGATCTCCGGCCTGGGTGGCATGCCTGCTCTGAGACTTGGTGATGGTCCTGGAGTCCTATATTGGATAGGCTCCGAAGGCCTGCCTGCTCTGGGACTTGTGGATGGTCATGGAGTCCTATGTTGGATAGGCTCCGGACCTGCTTTGTCTACGCGGGCCGGGCCCAGTCTATCCCTGACAGGTATTGGAGCACCTAGCCTCTCCTGGATAGATAGTGGTGCACCCAACCTGTTATGCACTAACGTCCTTCCACCCAGCCTATCGTACACTGTGGATTGGTAGGAAGACCCCGCGTTAGCTTCCTCCCTGACAGTTGTACGAGGCGGTGGGGACCTGTTACGACGATACCTGGTCTCCTGAGCAGTTGGTGGTCTTCTGACCACCTCTCGGGTTGCTTGGATTGTTTCATCCATCATCCTTGTTTTGCTTGAGGTCGAGAACCAGCTTGGGTGGTCTCGTGCCTCCTTTGTGGTGTCCCAGTCACTTTCCTCCCACCCACCTGGAAGAGATGCAGGTGGGTGAATTGACGTTTATTGGTTGAAACTCTTTGACTTGCTGACCCCCGTGAGTAGTTTAGCTTTCTACGCACGCGAGGGTGTTTTGGGTTATCTCCGATTGGAGCTTTTGAAGAAGATGGCCTCTTGGTGCCGACGGAGGATGATGGGTGTGACGGGGCTACTGAGTAGTCCTCGTCTGAGGGCTCATCCTCATCCTCCGATCGTTTAGTTGCACTAGGCTCGCTGGGCTGAGCCTCTTCGTGTATCAACGAAGCTGCACGAAGAACGCGAAAGGCTTCTTCAACTTGGGAAGGTGTTGGCATGGCGTTTGCACTACGATGACTTGGTGTCACTCGAGGCGTATGTACACTGCCACTTTTCTTTTGGTTTGAGCGTTGTGGGCGTTTGCTCTGATGGTCATCAGAGTCACCGTGTTCAGACATGATTTAAGGACGTTGGAGGTGGAAGTGAACTGAATATGGCACTCGTACCCTCCTTCTAGCGCCAAATTGTTGAGGTGGTTTTTAGTTCACAATAATGTTTTGGGCCGAGAGCTAGTCCAAATCCACGTAAATGAGCTTGTCAATCTGCACAAAGAACAAATGTGAGCTACCCCCGGAGGTGTTCCGAGGAAAGACTCTTCGACACTCAAGCTAGTAAAGTGTAAGAATGTAGAGAGAGAAAGTGAGGGAGAAGTTTGAGGTGTGTTTGGTATTTTATTTTTTGGATACCTTAACATTTGCATGGAAAGAAGTATATATAGTGCCATGAGAACATGGGAATAAATTACCCCTGGTAGGTTGGACTGGACTTGGTAGGCTGGGATGACCTGGTTAGTCACCCTGGACCTAGTAGGTTTACCCTGGACCTGGTAGGTGTTCTTTGGACCTGGTAGATATGATCTGGACTAGGTAGATGCTTGAGCGTGGATTTAGTGGGACCAGACCTCATGTAAGGACCTTGTCTTGTATATGGGTCTGATAATGTTTGTGGGCTTTCCTTGTAGCATGACTCTTTCGTATGCTGATGGTTGAATTAGGCCTTGTCTTTGAAAGTGGCTGGCCCAATGGCTAGTGGGTGCATTTTGCCCCATCAGCATTGTTAGACAGTAGATGAACAATACAAGAGGGGAGGGTGAATTGTATTGTAAGGAACTTGAGCAAATTTTCAAAATATGTAAAGGAACTGAACAGAATAAAGATTGCAAAAGAGATTCTCAAACACAGAAACCTCCTTGTCACTCAACAAGAGGAAAACTGTAACCCTCCTCAGGGATTTACTCTTTTATTGATTAGGAACTCACCTAATACAATCTACCACAACTCTTTATATCAAGTTCCTCTATGAACTTGAACTACCCTTGCAATCAATTCCCCAATCGATTGCACTCTCAACTCTACTCTCTTGCTCTCTTTCTCTGATAATCTTCACTCAAAGATTATACACTCAAACTCAAGCTCACTCCCTTTACAACTTAATTAAGAACTCTAAGAATCAAGGTAAAGTAGAATTAAGTGGATTATGAATATATCAGTGTTTCTTTTTCTCAATGCTCAAGTGTATTTAGAAAACCAGGAAAAATGGAGTACTTATAATGCAATTGTCCTTGACATTCAACCCATTAACAGTCACTTCCTCCACTTCCTAAAGTGGAAGAGAAAGTGGCAGTTAATGGCTTGGAGTCCAAGGAGTATAGAACGTGCACAAGAAATTTTATCAGAAATAATTTTGCTCTCTCAACTGAATAAATAGAACGTGGTTAAAAAAAAACCTTTGCCCAAGAAAACATGCATATATGTAAATCAGTTCTCCTTAAAAGTTTCCTGATTTTTCTCAACAGAAAAATACTGAGTCAAAAAGAATTTTCCTTCTTCCTAAAAAAACGTTTTACAAAAGAAAAGAAAAAAAACATTTTATCTCTTTTTAATTTAATTAGAAAAAGATTTTTTTTTTTTATATATTTTTTTTTATTTATTTATTTTTTTTTTATTTTTATATATTTAATCCTAAAATTATGCTAACAGATATTTACAATTACTTATTTTATTTTAAAGCTAAAAACTAATAAAAGATAGAATTTTTAATAAAATCTTTTTCTAATAAATAAAACATATTTTAGAAAGAAAATCTTTTTGACATATTATTTTTACTGATATTATTATCCACTTAATATGATTACTTAAACCAGGATTCTTTACAAGATGTACCTATACATCGACATAAATTCTGATGCTTTACTCCAAGCAGTCAGTTCCTCTGATAAGTTCAAGTTTCTCTTCAAGTTCCTCCACTTGAGATCTGAAACGTCAAGTTCCTCCAGCAACTCTACTGGAATCAAAATTGCAGTTGTTGATTTCCTCTATTTTCTTCTATGCTGCTTCTATATGGGCTTGACATTATTGCTTTGATCTTCTTTGAATCATCCTTGCTTAGTTCACATTAAAATCCTGATCATCATCACACTTGCACACACATTAGCAACATAATAAAGTTTGACTAAGTTTAGGTCATCATCAAAACTCAAAAGGGTCAACAAGCATGTAATGTTTACATAGGTTGGATTATTTTCCTTAGCAATGTTTGGAATCCCACATTGGAAAATTATAATGGACTTTAGTTGATTGTTATACTCAGATTTCATATCATACTTGAAATGAGCAAAGATTATGCATATACAAAGCATTGGTATATATGTCATTTATATCAAAGATACTTGGCACTACTGCTTTTTGGTAACTGCTTGTTACTTTTTTCTGGTTATCAAGTTTATAAATATTATATGCCTAAAAAAAAGTTTATAAATATTAAACTTTTAATAGGAACATATTGGTAGTCTTCTAATCATCTCTTTCCTTTTTGTCTTCTTAATTCCAAAAAAAATAATAAATTGTGTTAGATTTTTTTAGTATTGCAGTCACAAACTTTGTTTCTTAGAGATTAATCATGGAAGTATCCTTGTTATTTCCAAAGTGCAATCTAATGGGGGCAAACAGTTTTTTGCGTCCCTTTGTTTAATTTTCCTTACATTATATTCACTACTTAGCAAGTGATCAATGCTAATTAGTTACGGGCATGATTGACCATTGGAGACAACCAATTGTCTACATTGCCTAGGCTATAATCTACAATACTCGGGAGCCTGGCCTTGAAATTGTCACGCCTTAATTTCAGCATACGGAAAATCATATCTACTATATATGACATAATTAAGGATGAAAGTACATAAAAAGGTTTAATAAATAGATGGTTTCATAAACTTATTTAAACTTAAGCATAGACTTATGCAGTTCTGAAAGTTTTCCCATTGAAATTTCTTCACAGCTTCTCTAAGTCACCACCCTTTTCTCAGAGTCTTTCTAGCAGCGTCAAGTGCGGAGCGTAAACCTGTTGCAGTATTCTGCGCAAATCCAATAAGTTATTATGTGGTTGTCTATACATTTACACATTCATTAACACATGAAAGGGCATCCCTAAATTAATGTTCTTAATTAGGAATGAAAACTTTAGCACCAAACCTTGCTGAATATTAATTAAAAAATAAATAAAATCATCTTCTAGTCTAACATATTTTACATGTGTTTGGAAGTTCATATCAATCCCACATTGGAAAAATATAAAGTGGGGAAACACTTTATATATTTGAGCTCAAAGATATACATAGATAAGGTCTGTTGGAGGAAACCCAAAAACAAACCGTGACAGTTTAGTCATAAATTATGATAATTTTAGTCATAAATTATGATAATGGGAATGAATTTATCTCTTAATCTAGAAGAAAAGTCAATATAAATTTCCATTGTAGTGCAATCTTAACTCTAATTTACATAATTTTCTTCACAAATATATGGAGATTATAATTAAGGTTCTTCCATAACATAATCCTTTATCATTAGCAAAATTTATTTTATTAAGTTGTGATTTTACTTGGTCATTTCAAGCTACCCAAAAGTGAGGGATGCCTAAGTGCTTATCTAGCGAGTCGATCTCGAGTTGGGGGTTGCTCGACTCGTGCTCGTTAGGTTTTGAGTCGAGCTCGATTCGATCACGAGCTGCTCAGCTCGATTACCACCACTATGCACTATTGAACTTCAATTTTATAAAAGAAAAATTAATGATTATATTCTTCTTTCATTATGAACATTATTTATTGTTAGAGTGTATTAATTTATTTTATTAATTGTCAAGGTCATTTTTATTTTCAAAGATTTCATATTGAAAATTATTGATTAATTTGTTAAATTTTCAAGTTTCGGACTTATTCAAGCGAGCACGAGCTAACTCGAGTCACGTTTTGACCAAGTCGAGCTCGAGCAGCTCACGAGCTGCTCTGCTCGATTAACAACCCTATGCCTACCTCAATTTGTGGTGTTTACAAACATCTAAAATGACATTTTCGTAAATAAATCAAACCTTTTTATGGCATTATGGTAAATAAGTCAAATAAAAAGTTTAACTTAATTACGATAATGCTAGAAAAAATATATGAAAATGCCATTGCAGATGTTAATTGAGATGTTAGGTTCCCCCCCCCCCCCAAAAAAAAAATAAATAAATAAATAAATAAAAAATAGACTACTCAAAAGCTACTACTAAACACACTCTTAGAAAAAAGGAAAAGAGCTCTGCTACATGAAGAATATAATAAAAGAATAAGCCATTTCTTAGTTGGTTAGAGCTTACCTACAAATTTTAGGACATACTAGGACTGAGTTGATCCCAGATCTTTGTGGCTCTCTTACCCCAAAATAATAAATTTCATATAATAATCATGCAGGAACATTTCAAAAATATATTTCACCTTAAAAAGGAACATTAAATTTATAAAAGATGTAAAAAAATAAAGATTATTAGATGCGTACATTAGGAATCCATTTTGTTTTGAGATAACCCGAAAAAGGACTTGTATTGACGATCATCAATATGTCTGCATCAGAACACTGGATACGAACAAAGCACTTAAAACTTTATTAATATAATTCAATAAAATTTAACAATATTGAATTATATGAAACAACTAAATAATTTTTTAACCATTTTACCTGCACATAGCGTAAATACTTCTGCCCCTGCAAAATAGATATATGATTCAATAATTAATTAATAGGAATAATTAAATTAATATTAAATTTAACAATATTAGAAAAACCTAATGCAACTTTATGTAATAGTTCGTGCTGCTGGTGAATAATCAAAAGTTGGTACATATAAAATAAAAAGTGCAATAGTTGGTACCTATTAATTTAATTATTCCTTTTTATTATAGATTTCATTATGTGAAGTACAAAATTTTTTCGCGTAAAATGATTTCCTTTTCCAATTTTGTTTGTTTGTTTGTCAAAGAAACAAAACTATTTTTTGTAAACATTGAATTCCAACGAATTATTGCAATAATTGAAGGTCTTCCAATATTAATCCCAACTATTGATTAATATACTCCCTCCGTAACATAAAAATGACAATAAATTCCCTTTACACGGACTCCTAAGGAAAATTTCATATCTGAGTTTAATTTATTAAACAAGCCCTAATCCAACACTACTAATCGGACTTAAACTAAATTAACTAATCAACCACCAACACCACCACCACCGCTGCTCACCATTCACTACCCCAGCACCAGCCGTTGGTGAAGAAGCCACTGACGCACGAAGCAGCCACCGACACACACAACAACCACCAGCACACGAGCAGCCACCAACGCGCACGAGCATGAGTCAAAACCCAAATCGAAACACAGATCGAAAATCAAAATCAAAACCCAAATCATAAAGTATGAACCAAATGGAAGGTTTAAGGTTTCGAAGATTGTCGTTTTGACTGTTACATTATTGTTCGATGGTTTCGAAGGTTTAGGGTTTCGATGGTAGTGCTTCGACGGTGGTTGGGGTTTTGAGGGTAGTGGCTAGGGCTTCAAAGGTTGACGTTTTGATGGTAGTTGGGGTTTTGACGATTGAGGGTGGTTGGCAGTGGTGGCGCTGATATCAAATAAGGTGGTGGCAGTGGCGGGTAGGTGAGGAAAGAGTGAAGGTGAGAGGGAAGTGGAGGAGGAGAGGGAGTGGGAGATGAGGGAGGGTGATTAAATTACAATTAGTATATGGCGCACCCGGGATCACCTACCTTATTTGTGGTCTCGCGAGTCAGTTCGTCAGCACATTAGAGTTTTAGCTTGTGGCCAACTGACAACACATCATGTTCTCGCAATCTTCATACTCTAGAGCACAATTTTCATTTTTTTAAACTAGAATCTTCATTTTTTTTAAACTACAATATTCATTATTTAAATTATAATCTTAGTTTTTCAAAACTAGAATCTTCAGTTCGTTTTTATTAAACCAGAATCTTTTTTTTTCCTATTAAACTAGAATCTTTATTTTTTTAAATAGAATTTTCACGATCTTTATTTTGAAAAATTCAGATACTCATTGTTTGCAAAATGAAAACATTATTGAAGGGTGATATTAACTTTTTCATATGCTAATATTTATTTCCCTAAAGTATTCATTTTTTGAAACTAGAATCTTCGATTATTATTTTAAACTGGTTATTCCTATTCCTTTTTGCAATCTTTATTTTTTAAAACTAAAATTTTCATTTTTAAAAACTCAAATCTTCATTTTTATAATTTAAAATCTTCATCTTTATAAACTCAAATCTTCTTTTTTTTTTATAACTATAATCTTAACTTTTTTTAAGCTGGGACTTTTATTTCTTAACATGCAATATTCATTTTTTTAGTACAATGATCATTTCTTAATATGCAATATTATTTTTTGTAAATAGAATGTTGAATCATCATTTCGTAACAAGCAATGTTGAATTTTGTAAATAGAATGTTAAATGTAACTTCAATCGTCATAACATACAAATATTCATTTACTTTAAAAAATATACTGAAAATTTCATATTGGGCATTTAAAAAAAAGATAAAAAAAAATTAATATCCATATATATACAAAAACTACAAAATCAAACAAAAAAAATTCCATATAAAATATAAACTTACTATGAATCATCATCTTCAACATCAATCATAATAAAAATGAGAAAAAAATACGAAAAAATAGTTTGAAATTGCAAATAACTAGAATTCTACTTTTTCATTTTTTCGCACATCTTCTTTTTCAAGGTGAGGTATTTATTTTTATAAATGAATGTAGAATATTCATTTTCTTAAACAGAACCTTTATTTTTTAAATAGAATGTGCATTTTACCATTCTTCATTTTTTAATATATAGAATCTTCATTTTTTTTAAAGTGGGATATTCGTTTTTAAAAAAGAATCTTCATTTTCTTCAAACAAAATATTCATTTGCAATATTCATTTTTTATAGTGGCATACTCATTTTCTGTCCATCTTCATATCTTATCATCACAAAAAATAAAAACTTACTATATGTCCACCAATATCTTTATTACGAGCGAACCTCAATTGCGAAATTGGAAGATTAATCACAAAAATGAGAATGAAATTTTGGGTAAGATTATGATTGAATGAAAATGAGAAGAAAAATATACTAACATCAATTATGAATGAATGAAATGGAGAAGAAAGATGTACTAACATCAATTATGAATGAATGAAATTGAGAAGAAAAATGTACTAATATCAATAGAGGAGGAGAGAGAAAAAAGGGGTATTATAATTTGTTGAAAGAGAGATAAGTTCATCAACATTTTTTATATAAAAATAGTGCCAAACAACGATGTATTTGGACGGGACCATAAAAAGCTAGGTGGTCCCGGTTGTACTTCATAATTTGCGATTAAATTAAGCATTATTTAAATTTTTTTTTTGTAATGCCATTTTTATAAATAGTTGGACTTTTTATTACCAAAAATAGAAGAAAAAAAAGTTTGTTGCCATTTTTTTGTTACGCCCAAATATAGCAATTTTGGGTATTGTTATCACATGATTCCAATGAAATGTAACTGATTAGCAATTGAAAATGTAATTGTTATCTTCCCTTTTTACTTAATTATTGTACCTGAATACTTCTTCCTCCCGTCTATGAAGGAAGTTAGTCTTCATTCATAAGCTTGTGTGACCTAAAAATCATAAAAAAGTTCTAAAGTTTCCATAAAAGTGTAATAACCAATAAATAAAATTAATATTAGACGACCTCCAATAGTTGAGACTATTAGTATTTGGTATGAATTTTTCGAAAGGAAAATCATTTTATCCTTTCGCTTCTTTGTTTTTTCTAATTTATTCTTGCTTCTTAAGCTTTCGCATAATCATTAAAGAACCATATTTGCTTGAAAAAAATGAACTCATTCGGAGCTGTTACAATATAATACCAGGCCAACATATACATATAAATCAATTATTGCATAAAAATATTTTTAAAAAAAAAAACAAAAAAGAAAACAAAGAGAGAGTTGTTGTAGTAGAGTACGTACCATGTTTGTGAGTGAAAGAGATTCCAAAACAATGATAGTTAGGTAAACGAAAATTGGAATAAAGAAGATAGCCATAGCAAGTTTTAGCTATTCTCCCCGATGAAGCTTTTGGGTCGTCACTTTCTGGGTAATTCTCCATTATTGATGCTCTAGTTTTGCTTTGCTTTGCTTTAATTTACAAGCTCTTTAATTAGTGTGTGAGAAATGTGAGAGAGTCATGCCTTTTCCAGTTTCCATAGCTCAACCACCACGCAGGTAATGAGCGAGGTACGCACCTCTCCGCTTTTGGAAGGTTAGTGTACTATAGAACGAAAGTTGGGTTGTAACAAACTAAAATAGTACAACTTTTAACTTTTTGATGTATCAAATAAATTTAGCAAAATTTGTTAAACGACACTCCGTGCGTCCCTTTTTGTTTGCCCCATTTTCCTTTTTGGTCTGTCCCTAAAAGATTGCTCCATACCATTTATAATATGTGGTCCCCTCATATTAAACATATATTTAAATTAATTTTTTATCTAATCTTTTCTATTTAATTTCTACCTAACCTAAATTAATCACTCCATTTTTTAATGATTCCCTCCACATTTCTAAGCCATCAATTTTTTTTACCTCCCTACTGTTTTTTTAACATGTCTTCTTCTCCCCTCACCTTTTTTTTACGGAGTTCATCACTCCTTTTTTTCTTCATCCTCTATTATAGAGGTGGGCAAATTCGGGTACCCGAATTTTCAGGGTCTCGAAAAACCGGGTGGTTGCAATTTTTTGACCCGGATCCAATCTGGGTACACGGAAATTCGGTTCCGGAAAATCGGGTACCCGGATCCGGTTTTTTTTCTTATTCAACCTTTTTTTTTTAAAAAAAAGACCTGTTTTTTAATATAAAAAAATGTTTAATTTTTTATTATAAAAAACTGTTTATTTTTTTTATAAAAAAATTGTTTTTTTTTTTTTGTATAAAAAAACTGGTTTTTTGTTTTTTAAAAAAAAATTCAAATTTTTTAATAAAAAACAAATTGTTTTTATTAAAATAAAAATAAACTGTTTTTTAAAATTAAAAAAAAAACAGTGTTTATAATAATAATAAAAAAATTAATTTTAAATTAAATTTAAAAAAGCTATTTTTAAAAATTTAAATCCGATACCAGGTATCCGGTTGTAAAAAATCCCAACCCGGATCCAACTTTGGTACTCGACCCGGTTTTCAAAAGCGGGTCGGGTACCCGCTTTTCGGCTAAAAAAATTCGGAAACCGAATATGAGTTTTTTATTTTACATAGTACATATAGTGAAAGAAAAATTGGAAGGAAAAAAGTTGATCCTCATTTTTATTTTCTTTAATCACACTTTTCTCTCTGTTAGTTAATTTTAATAACCATTCTTAAATCATGGTCCCCACTTACTTTTTGTCTTTCTCTTAAAAAAGTGAAACTCCCTCCATGGAGCAAACAAAAAGGGACGGAAGGAGTATCATTTCACATTTTAGTTGTCTAGACTAAAACCAGGGCCGTGCTAATTATTATGGAGGCCCTGTGCAATTTAATTTGTACATCATCGATCGATAAATAGGCCCCTAAATTTAATAGTATAATTTTTCTCAATTGTTGTATCAATTAACGTGCAATTTTATTATCCATTCCAAAACTAATGTCATTTTAGAAGTTTATTGATTGTCTAACAATGTTTTTAAGTAAGATTCATACATAAATATATATATTCCCTCTATTTTTTTATGTTCAACCCAATTCGATTCTGAGATAATATTAAAGAGGTGGGTATTAAAGTGGAATATTGATTGAATCTTTGAATAAACATACTACATATATTTAATTTTTTTTGTGAAAAAAATGGTAATATAAGTTACAAGGACGCAAGGGGAAGGTTGCAAAATTTTTAGAAGAGATATTTAAATAAAGTATGATACATACATATGGGGATTAAGGTATTAGATGAGAGTTAAATTATAGACAACAAATGAACATTTATTAAAAATATTCAAAATGTGATTTTTTTTTAATGTTTTAAATTTTTAAAATCAAAATTTAGAAGAACTTTGAATATGATACAAATAAAAAAAAGGCATGTGTAGCTATCATTGTCATTTATTGCTAATAGGGAAAATGGAAAAAAAGGCCACTTTGTAATCAGTGACAGACGAACACGAGCCAATCGATAAAATGCAACATTTGTGCTCCATCCTCATCCACTCCACCAAACTCTCTTTCATTTATTTTCATGTACATTATTAGTATATATAATAAAATAGAATTAGAATTAAGAGGCCCATTCAAATGGGGCCCTGTGCAATAGGTCTGTTTGCACAGGGTTAGGGGCAGGCCTAACAAAAACCCAACAAATTTTTGAGTTTTGAGCAATGAAAACTCTAATTTGAGTGTTTGGTTAGATAGGGTTTTATATAGAGTTTTGTACCAAAAGCTCTCACCAAAACTCTCTTTAGAACAAACTAAAAATAATGGACTAATTTGTTCACATATTTAAACCTTGAAATTATCAGCTAGTTTTCTGTGCAATATGTATGTCGCACCCTAACAATCTGTGCGACCATGGATATGGAGGAACATGCATTGCTTCTTCCCAGCATCTTCCTCCATCTGTATTTTCCACCAATCACATTAGGAGGGTAGGAGTGAGAAAAAAATCATAACTTTAAATTTTTTTCAAAGGAATTTTTTTACAAAAAACACTAATATAAAAAAATATATATAAACACTAAAATGCTTATTTTTTAATTCTCTAAAAATAGAGGCGCATATAGATATAGTAACTTCCTATGTTTGTGTGTGGCTTTACAAAGTTCAATTCATTCATATGGGGGTTACAAGGTTAACTTTGTAAACCCCCACAAAATAACTTTGTAACCCACACAAATTAATTTTTTAACCTCCAAACAAATGATTTTTACCCCAACAATAATTTTGTAACCATCTATAAAATAACTTTGTAACCACAACAATAACTTTGTAACCAATAAAATAACTTTATAACCGCTCACAATACCCTATTAATCACCCAAAATAACCTTGTAACCACCATAATAACATTGTAACACCCAATAGTAGAAAAAATCAATTTTGCTACGGGGAAAAATGGTTCATTTGCTGCGGATTTAGCCCCCTGCAAATATAGAGGAAGCAAATAAGATGCAATATGTCTGCTGCGGTACGAATATGCAACAAATAAATGTTCAATTTTGTTGCATAAGTTTTGAACATAAGTAGCAAATGAGAATGATACTCGTTGGAGAGATATGTTTAAAAACGCAGCAAATGTATGGAGTGTTTGAGGGGGATTTACATAGAATCCGCAGCCAAAAAAAAATTATTTTTTATTTTTTTAAAAAATAAATAGCTATTTGTGCATTGTAGCTATATCCACCCTATTTCAATTGCATTGATGCTATAAATATGCTTATCTTTAGCAAGCAACAATAACCTGCCTTTAAGATTAAAATTGTATTCATATGAATTTTTGAAAGAAATGAACAATTATTAAATATATAATAACACATACGAAATAATCAAGCCAAAATATCGGTGGCGTTTCATTTCAATATTGAATATCCCATACATAACCTGCAAAAGCTTGTCGATTTACAATTACCACAATCCCTAAACTACCAAGCCACTCCAAAATATAATCATCTATTGATGTCACTACTCACAAGTATTACTACCCAACACCAATATATATACCTCGTCAAAAGCTATCAAAATTCAATTCATAACCAACTAATCACCATATTTATCCACATTATCTATTCCCAAAAGACATATACCTCGTCAAAAGCTATCAAACTTCATAACAATCTAATCACCATATTTATCCACATCTAGCTTCTATTCCCAAAAGACATATATATAGCTTAGTCTACACAAAAAGGAGTCATATAATATAAAATAAGACCCATTACTCCATGCAATTGTTTGTAAAATATGCGGCCTTTTATCACGAATCTCATTCATCTCTTCAATGGTGAAGGGCTCCTCTCGACATGAATCATAAACCTGTTATACAAGAACATATCGCTTATGTTAGAAAAATAAAAATTATCAAAATAAATTCTGCATTTGTATGTAGAAAACACTTTGTACATAGTTACAAAACCTTGCATTTTTTATTGTCTTTTGGGCATTATAAGTGAACTGTTTTGGAGTGGTACTTTGTGTTGGGGTTCTATCCTCAACTTAGACTTTCTCAAAGGTACCATATATATCCTATTCTTGTTTAAGTCCCCAATGCAGCAGAGTAAAAGGAAAATGTGATGCTAAGTGTTATTCAGTGATAAGGTATAAGGAATATACCTTGTCCAAATCCTTCTCACCAGAGCTAGACTTAAGCACTTCAAACATATATCTCGTGATGTAGAATCCACATTCTAAGCCTCCAAGTTGTTGAGCATAAATCAACCAAAAGAAAGTGTTAAACACTTAAACTTGTTCACCTCTTTACTAAAAATAACATTTTTACAACAATTAACACAATTACCTTCACAAATTTCCATAGTGGCTTTTGTCGATTAATTTTACCACCACATCTCTTGTACCGATGGAAAGCACTAATAAACAACAACATTTCTTATTTACAATATATCTTTTAATATTCGCCTCTACATATTAAAATAATGAAGTTATTATATAACTTACAAATTCATTAACGGTCTGACACGTAAACTATCTCCTGGTTTATTAAGTGAATCAAATACGTAGATCGTTGCTATGGGTACACATATCCCAATTAAAACCCAGTGATCACTATTCACCAAGCAAAAAATGTAAATTAGAATATTTATGTGCAACACAAGATCATGTTTATTGATTTCAATATTAAGTAAATTCACATACTCTTGAAAGATCGGGGCTAAGATGTACTTATAACTAGACTCAACACTAGTGCTTATAGCATGAAAGATGTAGTTTTTGGATTCTTCTACATTTGAATCGATCTTTACTGTTGAAGTAGACTCGGGACACAACCAACCAACCTCGCATGTGAATTTCTCTTCTTGGAGTAACCTTATTCAAGTATTATGAAAAAACATTATCCACCAAACAAGTTATTTATGAAATGTTAGCAAAGGCTAAAAAAGACGAATTCTTACTTCATGAATACTTGAATGATAGAAATATTTAGCTTTGCTCCAGATAAAAATTCCTCAATGTCTTTTTTGCTTACCCATGTACTTGCAATCTCACCATTGAAGTAGACTTCAGTTCCATCAAGAAAAATTTCAATCGATCGATATTCTTGCAATGATGAAATGCGACTATGCAACCAAAGACATTCCTTACTAAAGTTGGGGCATTGATTTCTTTGTTTGTTTTCGAAGAGTGGACTCTTTTGTTTGTGCAGACTTGCCCTCAACTTTTGATAAAGGTTCCTAGCTTAGTATATTAGGTAATGGAAAAGCTAAGATATATTTATCAACTTTTAACATAACGACATGGATTAGGGAGGATATAGAGCAATGTATGTGTAGTTAGAAGTTACTTTATCAGAGGAAAATTTCACAAATTTGGTTGGCCATCGTACAAAAGTGCCAACTGCATAATGTCAAAAACAAGAAAGTGGAAAATACATTTCAAATTCACACAATGTGATAACAACTTCTTTTTGCAAATCATCCAATTTCTCAGGATCAATGACCTTACTGCATATGGTATGGAAGAATGAAAAAAGTCTTGTGATTGCATTTCTTACATACATAGGCAATATTCCACGTATTGCAATAGGTAGAGATAATTGCATAATGACATGGCAATCGTTAGACTTCATTCCCTGCAATTTCAGTTCTTTCAAGTTGACAACCCTTTTAATATTCGATGCAGATCCCGTTGGAGTCTTGATTCCGTATAAACACTCACAGAAGGCAAGCTTTTCTGCTCTTCACAAAGTATAACCTGCAGGAGGCAAATACGCTGTCTTACCCTTCTTTTTGTTTACCTTTTTAGTGATCAAGGGCCATTATTTAGCACGAATCTTCTTCAGTTTCATGTCTTTCCGCACTTTCAAAACATCCTTTGTCTTTACTAGTATGTTCAACAAAGAACCAACCAGTGCTTCGCAAATGTTTTTCTCAAAGTGCATCACATCAAGACAATGTCTAACTGCTAAATGTTTCCAATATGGAAGTTTGAAGAATATAGACTCTTTCTTATATAATGGATCGTCTGCCTCTTTTGTTTTGGATTTGAAAGTTTTGCCAAAGATAGTGTCAATGCCTTTAACCTTCCTATAGACCTCCACCCTAGACAAAGGTGTACGAGCCACCCTGTCCTCCACTTCTCCATTGAATGGTTCTTTCTTCTTGCAGTATGGATGATAGTGGTCCAAAAATCTTCGAGTAATAAGATACACATCTTTCTTACTTTTTTTAATCGCGTTGACTCCATATCATCTTCATAAACTGGACATTCTTTTTTCCCTTTCACTTTATACCCCGACAAATTACCATAAGCCGGAAAGTCATTGGTTGTATAAAAGATCATGGCACACATGGTGAACCACTCCTTACCATAGGCATCATATACCCTCACACCTTTGTTCCACAAAATTAGAAGGTCATCTATGAGAGGGGCTCGGTAGACATCAATGTCATTACCTGGTTGTTTAGGCCCTGAGATCAAAAGTGACAACATGATGCATTTGCGCTTCATGCACAACCAAGGAGAGAGGTTATAAACTGTAAGTAAGACGGGCCATGTGTTGTGTTTGCTGCTAAGATTACCAAAGGGATTCATCCCATCTGTAGAAAGTGCAAGTCTGAGATTTCTAATATCACCCTTGAATTGTGGAAACAGATCATCAATTTTTTCCACTGTGGAGAATTTGCTGGATGTCTTAGCAACTCGTCATCTTTCTGTCTCTCAACATGCCATCTTATGTTTCTTCGCGTCATCCTAAATAGAGAATAGTCGTTGAAGCCTTGGTATTATTGTTAAATACCATAACACCTTTGCTGGAGGACTTTTTCCACTTACCAGTGGTTCATCCACATCTTCAGCAAGCTTGTAAAAAGATTCACCACACCGAGGACATTTGATCAAGTTCTCATACTCATTGCGATAGAGAACGCAGTCATTCTACTTCTGCATCATGAAAATATTGATCCTAATTAAAATCTTTGCATTCTACTGCGAAGAATAATGCTAAAAAGAAAATCTATGCAACACACTATCATTGCATACATTGCATACATAAATTCTAGTGCATTTTAACGCATCAATTAATGTAACCTGATGGCTCTTCACCTTCTTCTACTAGAGCTTCCACCGGAGTAATTTCTATTCTCAAGTGCTGAAAGTTTGAAATTTATGATATATTATTTTTGTCATTGTGCAGAGATTCAGCTCACAAGAGAAAGATAACTTAGTAAAACGGCTTTCATGTCTCGCCCCTATATCTTACAGTCGGGAAGAAAACCATGTACGGAGTATAATTTCAAGTTATAGTGATGGTTTTTATAGAAGGAGAATTTTTGTGTAGTAATGATGGGTGTTTACATTTGTGTTTTTTTTTTTTCGTAAATTGTCATAACAATGGGAAATACACTATATTGTAATTAAATATTATATGTATTTATCTCTTTGTTAATTGAAATGGAGGTGTCATATTATTTATACAATATTAATTGTATCTTGTTAGCTTCTCACTATAATAATAAATAAATAATAATAATAATAATAATAATAATAATAATAATAATAATAATAATGCAACAATTATTTATTTTCTTATGAACCGTTGCATTAGGTTTGATAAAAATCGCAAAAGACCTAATGCAACGGTATATATTTTGTTTGGGAACTATTGCAAAAGGCCTAATGCAACGATTGTTATTTCTAGTCGAAACCGCTGCATTAGACTCCTTTCACCATTGCAAAAGACCTAATGCAACGGTTGATAATTTTAGTAGAAACCGTTGCATTAAACTCCTTTCACCATTGCAGAAGACCTAATGCAACGGTTTTTACTTTTGTTTATAAACCATTGCATTAGGCCTCAATAACTGTTGCATTAGACCTAATGCAACGGCAGCAAATGCAACGGTTTATAAAACGTTGCATTAGGCCTTTTGCAACAGTTTAAGCAATATAATGCAACACTTTTTACGCGTTGCATTAGGCTTTTGTTCTAGTAGTGATAAATGGATTTTAATGTTTAGGACAAGGTGATAACATAGTCACAAGTTGACACTTAATTAATTATTTAGATTATTAACTAATGGGTTGAACAGAGCCAATCGAACCAACCAATAAGATATATGGGTTGAAGAAAGCCAACCGAACCAAAAATAAGATATAAGGGTTGAACAATGTCAACCAATCCCACCAATATAATAAAATGGGTTGAATAATATCAATCGAACCAATAAACCAATATATTATAAGGGTTGAATAATATCAACCTAACCAACCAATTTAATCCCTAATAACTCTATCATGCTTAAAGACATGTAAGAGTAAATTAATTAATTTAATCAATCCCAATAAGTCAACTAAATGTAACCAACCATATATATATATATCCGGTGATAACCAACATGCTCGCAAACAAAGTATACAAGCATATCAACCAATCATGCCCATGAATCAAAAAATACAATGAATTATATTGTTGCTGCCAAATAACTTCAAGGCTTCCTAAGCATGATACTAAGTTATCCTTTAAATACCTAGGCATGATACCACTCAAAGGCGTTTATAAACATGTACGTACCTTTGTACAATAACTACGACTAGCCACGGTTAGTTAAAGTCTTCGAACTCGAATTCTCCTACAATTAAACCAACGAAACTAATAAATAACCCTTTCCGAATAAAAATGCAGAATTAAAATCTCCCCAAAGAAATTACCGAAGACAACCCTACGTTAACCCATAACTATTCTATCAAGTGGGTAGTTAATCTCTTTAATTAGACTCACTTCTAAGTACATGTTACTAAATTTCCACCAATATTAAAATTAATAAAAACCCCATAAAACTACATTAAATTATGATTTTGAGTTCCTACTTTTATAACCAAATAATAAGCGATCCTAACAACAATTATTAATCAATAAATTAAAAACCCCTTAAATACATAATTTGAAATAAAATTTCAGATTATTTTCTTTACTTTAAACCTCTATTAAAACTTTCAAAAACTCAAGAAATTAATCTAAAGCACTCAATACTCTATCATAAACACTTAAATCATCAAATTATGCCAATTAACCAAGTTTAAACAAGTTTGAAACAACCTATTCAAATCTGAATATTATACCTAAAACCCATTAAAACTTGAATACAAATACTCATCTCAAATCTTGTTTTATAAAACATGATTAAACACTAATCAAAACCATTAATTAAACATGTATATAAAATTTGAATTAATTGAAACAAAAGAAGAAAAGAAATATATATTTTTTTAAAATAAACCTCACACAGGCAGCATCATCAGGGCAGCGGCTCCGGCACGCGTCTGCGGAGGTTCACCGGCGGCAGCGGCAGGTGGAGCGGCCGTCGACCAACGAACAACGGTGGCGGATTTTAGTGGCAGTGGTGGTGCGTGCATGAGGGAAAATAAATTTTTTTTTTCTGTTTAGGTGACAGTACAGTGAGGGAGTGGGTTTATTTTTTATTTGTTTATATTACTTTTCTTATTTAGGCTTTTGACCTATTTTAGTTTATGTTACGGTATATATACAACATGGGGCTGATTTGGGTTTCCTATTAGGTTGGGCTTACAATAATAGGCGTAAGAACTTTTACCGTTTTTCAAATCGGAAAGTTTTATTTTATAAACGGGACCTAAAACTAACAATTAAAACCTTTAATATTATTTTAAATGCGAATGTGGAGAAGCCGAGTCCGATGATGGTTATGAGAGGTTACCTTTTCCTTGGGAGGTTTCCTTAGCCATGCATGGTCCTAAACGTGGTTACTTGGACCGTATGTTAGAAACAGGATCGGTGAGGATGGCTGCCGAGGATGACCAGATCAATGCCGAAGGAGAAAGGCCGAATGAAGAAAGATAGCTGAATAATGTAGAGGAGCTGGATGACGCCGAGCTGCAGAGCACTAGCGGCCGAGATGGCCTGTTACATGGACCGGGTGCTTATTTCATAAGGTCCAAGTTCTGTAGATTGTTAGATGTCGATTTTGGGCATTTCCATGCATGGTATGGTCTGAAGGCACCTTGTCAGTTTATCAGGCCCGTGGAGGAGAGCACAATTGTTAACCGGCCAGTCGGTTGCATGGCCGTGTATGAGGCTCATCTGAAAGCTGGGATCAGGTTCTCATTATCCCCAACCTGGGTGATGATCCTTCGGGCGTATAACCTGTCCTTATCCCAACTGGTGCCGAATACTGTGTATGCCATCTCTTGCTTGATGGTACTGTTTAGTATGATGGGTGTCACCCTGACTATGAACTTGTTTCGGAATGTTTTTAAACTAAGCCCAAGTTCCATGGTAGAGGTTGGTGGCGCTTCGGAACGAGAGAAGCGTACCGAGTATACTCGGAGCTGCAGAGTAGTCATAAGTTTTTTAGACATGACTTTGTGTTTGTCCATAGAGGAGATGCCGAGTGGAAGGTTTCTCTCGAACCGATATCTGAGCCGAATGTTAGCCTCAAATTGGTGGTCCCTGAGCGGAATCAGGAGGAAGCTGTAGTTGCTTGTTACTTACAAGCTTATAAACAAATTCAACGGAATGGGACTTATGCCCAATATCCCGACTGTTGGGTTCCAAATGATAAAGTCTTCTCGGATGAATTCTTTCTCTCGGCTCTACCCGAGGGGTATATTTCTGACATTGAACGCTTTGCATTATTTAAAATCTTTTTCTTACATCCTTTGTTTTAAAGGATGACTGCAACAGCCCTAGAGGGCGCGAGGCTGCGTAGGGCCCTGAAGGATGGGAGCTTAAAGGCTCCGCCTGCCCCACTAGTATTACTTCTTTGTTGAGTGCCTCAAGCAAGTAATTTGCTTTTGATACGACTGACTTTTTCTTTGTTGATTAGTACCCCAGTCAGTCCAGGAAGAGGAAGAGACTTGCTTAAAGGGTGTTCAGAAGTCTACTCGGGTAAGTCAGCCTCAAGCCCCTCGTTTTGATGTTGTTCCTCAAAATATGGGTGAGCCTCTCGAGATTCAGGACAACAATGATCTCTTCACCTATTCTGATTTGATAGGCGAGCATCATGCTGAGGATGTTGCCAAGGCTGGGAAAGGTCGGCCTATTGATGTTGAGGCATCTTCTTACATAGGTCCTGAGCGTCTCGAGCATGCTGAGACTGAGGCCCATGTCACAGGGTCGGACAAAGGAAAGATGAAGGTGGATTTACCGCCTCCTGCTGGTCATGCTGTTCCCTTCTCTCAGTTATCCTTGGCTGAGAAGTCCATCCGGATAAATCAAAGTATGAAGTTAATTTGTTCGACCGAGGACGAGAAGGAGCTGAGACGCCTGGGCTTAGAACAGGTTGACTATCTCCATGAGAATTGGCTGGAGGTAATGTAGGGGTCGTTTTTACCTAGCCGCCTACGTCACGAGTTTGTTTGAATGCTCATTAACGCCACATGTGAATGTGGTCTAGTAGGAGTGGAAACCGTGGTTTTAGAGGTCCACGGACACCAAAGAAGTACCGAAAGCCAGGAACAATCGGCCTAATATGGTCGTGCACCAGAGTATGGGTTCGAGGACAGGTTACGAGCCAATCGTGCATTGAGCCCGCCCGCCTGCAAGCGGTCTCTACTAGTTCTCTTTTGTATGATCATTATTCAATTTCAGAGCAACAGTGTGACGACCCGACTCACTTAAACCGGCGCGGAAGAAACCGACGAGTCGAATTGTCGATCTAACAGACAAACTTACTAAAAAAAACCTCAAAATTTTTATTACTATAACCCAAAAACGTACAATACCCATAAGTTGTACAATACTATACCCAAATGTATCATTACTCGAAAATAACTCCAAACACTGTCAGAGTCAAAATACACTAAAGATAAAACTATGCGTCCAAACTAACAACATAACGTAAACTAATACAAAAGAAATACTATAAGGCACTCGCCCAACCAGTAGCTAAGCAGCACAGTCATCATCAGAATTACCTGAAAAATAACAACAATCCATTGTCTTTGGCGAGCAACATAACAGTCCCACCATAACATGGATACACATAATCATAGAACAAATCAAACAACACATATCAGACTTCCAACCAACACATGGTAAAAACGTCAAAATACCAATAATCGTAAAACTGACCGACCTTAAATAATTCCAACTCAAAATCATAAAACATCTTTGTCGCTACCATTTACATTTTAGACCGGACTATGCACGTACAAACGCTTCTTACGCGAATGAACTTTCTTACTATGCCAGGAATGAGAATCTTACTCCCAAACCCATGAACCCCATCTTACGAAAATTCATATCAACCAGACAACATAACAAGTACACACTATCCCAATACCGCAGTCAGGATAGGGGCAACGTCTTAACCCAAAACTTAGAATCTTACTCCAAGATTAGGCGTCTAAAGGTAAACTTAAGCTGATCCTACTTACAAACATCGAAGTTATACTCAAGATCGCTTCTTTCGCCTTTTCTTAAGTTCAACCATAATCAATCCTACTTCATAATCAATCTTTATCGAATCTTTAACAAATCTTTAAACTTTCCTTTAACTTCTTTAAACATTTCTTTCAAAATCTTTATAAAACTTTACTTATCTTCAAACAATACTTTGAAAACATCAATAATCTTGCACTTTAAAAGAACACAAAACTAACTTCAAGATTTTCAAGACCCAACCAAGAATTCATAAAGAACTTAAAGAACTCATCAACAACCCATCAAGATGGAACTCATCAAGAACTCAACAAAAACTCGACTTCAGCATAAAAACCACACAAAAACCATTCGAAAACTTCATCAAAACCTCATCAAAAACATGCATGAAAACTTAAGTAAATCATCATATAAACATTACCCAAATCCTTACTTAAAATCACGCAAATCATGATAAACAAACATCGGAAATTCATCTAACATGCATATTTAATCCACCCTATAATCATAGTATACATACTAAGGTAAGAAGGTATGTTACCTTATTGAAGATCAAGCAAATGAATCACTCAAACTTGCTGCCCGGAAAACCCCAAAATACACGGCCACAACACGGTTTTGCACGAACACGGCACGGCCTTGCACGAACACACACGCACGGCTGCACCACGAACCACACGGTCACCACTCTCACCACCGTCTTCAATACGATACCACCACGACTCTTGCACGGCACCAACACGGCTCTTGCCCGGCACCACCACGGACCACCGTCTTCACATGAGCACCACCACTCGATCCACGAACAACCCACACGAATCCCAACCCAAAACCGAACCAAATACCCAAGTCTTGATAAATGGCAATGAAGATTAATTTGTGTTTGAATACTTAAAGATCAATGGAGTTTGAATCTTTAAGTTTAAGTTTAGAATTGATGATGAACAAATTGGTTGGATTGATGGTGATTAAGCCTAATAGGCAGGTGTAATGGAGAAATGGAGAGTGTTTGTGTTTGGCTTTAATTGTAGCAAAAGATGATCAAAGTGCAAATGATGGCAAAATGAATCTTAAGCCTTACAATCCCCTTCTATTTATAGAAGTGGTTAAGGTGTGAACATGAAGCAAGTGGCAAAATTAAGCCACTTAACCAAGGGGGTCGGTTCCTACAAGGCTTAATTGGGCTTTTTGGTGATCAATTGGGCTAATTGCACTCATACTTGATTAATCATGCTTAAATCACATTTGGCCCAAAAATATTAATTAACTAATTAGAAAATTAAATAATAAAATTCTAATTAATTAAATAATAATAAAATAAATAATAAACGAATAAAAATAGAAATATCGAAATTATTCACATAAAAAAAATAGTCCAAATAAATTTTGGACCATACATAAAATAACATGAATAGCAAATAAATCAATGGCAAAAATACGGAAAAATCTGGGTCATTACAACCTCCCCTCCTTAAAGAAATTTTGTCCCGAAATTTAAGGCAAAGGAGAATGCTAACCCTGGAACAGCTCCAGGTACTTCTGCCTCATGGACGCCTCTGTCTCCCAAGTCGCCTCCTCATTGTAACGACCCGACTTTTCAGGGGTTGTCGATTTACGGTGGAAGTCGACATTTGGATCGTTACTAATCATAAACTAGCAATTATATTAAATGTAAAGTCCAAGTCTAAACTAATCACTTAAAAACTAAATTAAAATAAACTCAAAGCTTGCAAACAAAGCTTAAATTACATAACGTTGCGGTCATTTCCCAACAGGCTGGGATCACGAACTAACAAACAAAAGTAAATACTCGAAATAAATTACGGTTAAACTAACTAATTCTAACACACACTTCCCGAGCCAACGTGGTCCCATTCTAAGACTCAGCATCGTCACCTGTAATGGGGGGGTCCACCATCAGTGGCGAGTAACTAGGATGTCCCACATAAATGAGGGACTGTCAACCATATAATCTCATAGAATCAAACAGGGAAAGAATACAGAAATACATGCGAAAATACGTACAAAAACTACTTACGGTTTACAAACAAATTACGTACAAAGTTGCGTAGAAAATTACGTATAAAAATACGTAGAAAAATAAGTATAAAAATACGTACAAAAATACGTATAAAAATACATACAAAAATACGTATAAAAATACGTATGAAAATACGTATAAAAATACTTGCTGAATACGTACAAATATAGGTACATTAGTACGTACAAAATACGTATACAATACGTATACATTACCTGCAAAATACTGTAGAAATACGTACAAAATACATTTACGATACAGGTACAAATACATATACAATACCAATACAAATACGTGTGCAATACAGATACAATACAAGAATACTATACTGATACAACTACGTATAATCATACGTACGCTATGCATACACAATACCTGCAGACAACAGTCAGTAATACATACAACATACGTATACAATACTCATACCTGTACTTTTACTTGCAACATAATTTTCATATTTTCACAATTACATAAATATAATATGGACTTACAGACATACGCAGCGGAAGACTTATCATTTCATAAATATCATATAAAATACATGAAAATTCACATGAACACATAACCCTTCCCGTGAAATACTTATTTATCATATTTTACTCTTAAACCCATCTTTTAACCATCTTATCAGACCGGTCATACTGCTTGTAGTGGATCCCGTGTGCACCACAACTTTCCTAAAACATGCCGGGGTGAACTCGTGTATTCAGCCCGTAGTGGATCCTGTATGCACCACTAAGCCTAAGCTATGGCCATAACTCCTAAATAGCAGCTTGTGTACTACTACTTAGACGACTAAATATTTTAAGACCCAGAACTGCCCGGGTGAACTCGTGTATTCATCCCATGGGGCAGTGGCATCGACTTAACCCGATCTGATGACTCGTGTATCATAAAAAAGGGCGTCCTTAAGTATTTTGTCTTTTCTAAGGCCATCGTGAGACCTCTAATTAACACGTCAAATCATATAACATATCATATCTTATCATGTCTTAACATATTTTATCACGATCTTATCATATCTTATTCATATTGTTACTTTATATTATAACTTATCCTTTTTATTCCTTAAATCATATTAATTCCTAAAATTACTTTCTAACAATATTATAAGTCAAAAATTAAACTAAAAATTATCAAACTAATTAAGGGGCACTCGACATTTTTGTGTTGAGCACAAAAATTACATAAATTCATATTAATTCATTTAATAATCATATAACAATTATTTAAATTACCCAAGTTAGCAAATAATCATATAAGTCAATATTAATCATAAAAATTACACAAAACAAGATAAAAATTCCACTTTTCACAATTTAGACTACTCGACATATATATATAAATTACCAAAATTCATACTTTAAATTACATAAACACAATCGTCAAATATTAAATAAATCAATTAAATAATTAATTAAAATTTCAACCAACAACAACAATTACCTAAAAACATGATAAAAAAATCCTATTTTTATTAATCAAGCCACTCGACAATTTTGATATGAACAACCAAAAATCATGCTTTAATCAAATAGAATAATCATCTATTAAACATGATTTAACAATTTAAATTGTAAATTAATTATTCTAGCATGGAAATCATTCTATGAACAAGATAAAAATCAATTTTTTTAATTCACTAACATCATCAAAGTCACTCGACATTCATACATAATATGAACAAAAAATTTAAATTAAATTCAAGGCTTTAATTAATTAATTAATTAATCATATTTATCAAATTAATTCAAGAAAATATCATCAAAATAATCATCAAAATCATGTTGAACTACTCGACAATTTCAAGAACCTGAATCAAAAATTATCATGCAATTTTCATCATAGACATGTAATTTAAATAATTATTTCATGCATAGAATTATATACAATAATCAAAGATTCATACAGATTACATTTAATAACAAGAAATTTCCATGATTCAAATATTTATATATGGTTCGAAAATTCCTAAGCATGATACTATTCTGATTAATTTTCCTAGTTTTAATCCTAATTAAACTATATAGAAAACTACCCAAATCCAAGTAAGAAAGTCTAGTTACCTGAATCGAGTAAGAAAAATCAGAAAAAAATTCTCCCTTTGAAGCTTGAAAACTCACGGCTACTTTGAGGAGAACAAGTTTTATTATTTTTTTTTTTGAGAAAATTTTAAGTGTAAAAAGATTTGTTAAAGAATATAAGTTTAGGGTTAATTCCCTATTTATAATATAAGAAAACCAAAAATAAAAAATTAAAAAAAAATACAAGGGGGGCCGTGTGGTTAGAGTAGAAATAGGGAGAGAGAGAATTTAGGGGGGCTTAATAGAATTAGTTAAGGTTTAGTTGTTTAGGGTTTTACATTTTCAAAATTTACTTAATTACAAATATAAATAAATAATAAAAATTACTAACCAAAATAAATTAAGGAAAAACAAACCCTAAATACCCAACAAGAGGGCCGGCCAAAATGGAAGGAAATTGGGTCATGGCCCAATTTCAGAAATAGGATAGAAAAATAAGAATTAAGCAGTCCAAATAATTGGGCCTATTGAACTCAGAATATTAAAATAAAATTAATAACCGCGAAATTTTCTGGCCCTAAATTTCTGGTTATTACACTCATGGTGCTGATTTCTCCACAACACCTTGACTAGCTGGACTTGCTTACGCCGGAGGGTCCTCACTTCGCGATCCAAGATTTGAACTAGTCGCTCCTCGAATGTCAGATTCGGCTCAAACGTGGCCGATTCCACTGGAATGATGTGGGTAGGATCATGTACATATTTCATTAGCTGGGAAACATGGAACACATCGTGAACATTAGACAAACTAGGTGGTAATGCCAACCGATATGCCACCTCCCCAACTCGTTCTAGTATCTCGTAAGGTCCCAAGAATTTCGATCGGAGTTTCCCCTTTTGACCAAAGCGTGCCACTCCTTTGAATGGTGAAACCTTAAGCAAGACTCTGTCACCTGCCTCGAAAGTCAGTGATCTACGTCAATTATCGGCGTAGGATTTCTGACGACTCTGTGCGGCCTGCATCTTAGACCGTATGACCCGGACCTTCTCTACGGTATCTCGTACCATCTCAGGTCCCAAAGCCACAGCATCACTCATATCATTCCAACAAATCGGACTCCGACATTTCCTAGCATACGGGGCCTCATATGGAGCCATATCAATGCTGGAGTGATAACTGTTATTATAGGAAAACCCTACCAAGCAGAGCATACGTACCCAAGTCTGATGATACTCCAGAGTACATGCCCGTAACATATCCTCTAGAGTCTGGATGGTCCTCTCAGTCTGACCATCTGTCGCCGCGTGAAATGCGATGCTCAGTGTGATGACCCGACTCGCTTATACCGGCACGGAAGAAACCGACGAGTCGAATAGTCAGTTCTAACATACTAACATACTTAAAAACTAAAACAAAACCTCAAATTTATTATATATTAAATCCAAAAGTACAACACCCACAAGATTGTACAAAACTAAACCCAAATATCACTACTACTAAGAACAGTATTCACTCCAAAATAAATGTCGGAGTTTAGAAATTACAAAATACAACTGAGTCCAAACTAGAAATCGTAATACCACTAAAACAAAAATACAAGTAACTTCGGCACTCGCCCAACCCAAAGCTAAGCAAGAACCTCATCATCAGAATTACCTGAAAATAAACAACAGTCCACCGTAAGTGACGAGTAACATAGCTGTCCCACCCTAACGGGGATACACATGGTCATAGCATAAATCAAATAATCAAATCAAACAATCAATCATAACATCACGCAGACTTAACCATAATGGAAATAACACTATAACAATGGACAACAACATTAACTCGACTAACTTTAACTATTACTTAATATTACTTAATCTTTGGCGCAATCATTTGCATATTAGACCAGACTACGCTCGTACGAACGCCTCTTACGCGATCGAACTTTCTTACTATGCCAGGAATGAGAATCTTACTCCCAACCCCATGAAACCCATCTTACGGGAAATCCATATCAACAGATGACATAGTAGGATCTCCAACTATCCCAAAACCGCGGTTAGGATAGGGGCAACGTCTTAACCCAAGCCTTAGAATCTTACTCTAAGGTTAGGCGTCTAATAGCAAAATCAAGCAAATCTTTAACTTTAATTTACATTCTTAGTTAATCTTAAGTTGCATCTTACGCCTTTACTCAAGATTAACATGTAAGTCATCATTCTTGGAACCTCATAAATCATTCTTTAAACCTTTTTTAACTTTCGTTAACTTCTTTAAACATTTCCTTAAACTTCTTTAAACCTTTCTTTAAACTTTACTTACATTCTTTAATCAAGACTCGACCAAGAACTCATAAAGAACTATCAAGACTCATAAAGAACTCAACCAAGATTCATAAAAAACTTAACAAGATTTATAAAGAAATCAACCAAGATTCAAGAACTTATAAAGAAATCATCCTCATTTTTATCATCCAAAAATCACGCACAATATAACAAGATTCAACAACAATTTCATCAACTTGTATACATCAAAACTTCATCAAACTTGAACATGATCAACAACAAACATGGAATTTATCATAAGTAAACAAAAAGTGCATAGAATCTGTGAAGACCCGACTCGCTTAAACCGGCTCGGAAGAAACCGACAAGTCGAATAGTCAGATCTAACAAACTAAAATGCTTAAAATTAAAAACAAACCTCAAATGATTATATATACTAAACCAAAAAGTACAATTACCCACTAGTTTGTACAGAACTAATCCCAAAAGTCATACTACTACTACTATCAAACGTAAACTCCAAATATATGTCAGAGTTATGGAAAATATACAAGTACTACTACTAGAGTATAAAACTAGAAAACATCGAAAAGTAACAACATAAAAACATAGTAATAATATCGGCACACGCCCAACCCAAAGCTAAGAAAGGACCTCATCATCAGAATTACCTGTAAAGTAAACAACAGTCCACCAACAGTGGCGAGTAACATAACTATCCCACCCTAACGGGGATACACATGAACATAGCACAAACCAAGCAACTAAATCAAACATGCCAACATACATCAAATCATGCGAATCATCATGTCATACTATCAACAATGAATAACGACAACTAATCATACCGACTCGACTAACTTGACCATTAACTAATAAATCATTAACTTTGGCGCAATCATTCACATACTAGACCGGACTACGCACGTACAAACGCATCTTACGCATTCGAACTTTCTACTATGTCAGGATTGAGAATCTTACTCCCAAATCCCATGAAGCCAATCTTACTGGAAATCCATATCCGAAGACAACATAGTAAGACCACCAACTATCCCAATACAGCGGATAGGATAGGGGCAACGTCTTAACCCAAAAACAAAGAATCTTACTCTAAGTTTTAGGCGTCTAGTAGCGAAATCAAGCTAACTTCAACTTTAAATCGAAGTTTACATTCTTAGTTAATTCTTAAGTTGCATCTTGCGCCTTGACTCAAGAAATAACATGTAAACCAATCAAACTTACAACCTCTTTAAACAATCTTTAACCTTTTCTTTAACTTTCTTTAACTTTAAAGACTCAACTAAGAACTCATAAAGAACTTTAAAGAACTCATCAAGAACTCATCAAGAACTCATCCAAGATCCAAAAACTTCAACCAAGAACTCATTCAAGAATCAAGAACACATCCCAACTTCATCAAATTACACGCATACTTTCAATAATAAAACACATGAAATCATCAACTTTCTAGTATCCAAAATTCATCAAACTTGAACATGAATAACATCAAACTTAATACTAACATATTCAATCATGAAATCATCATATTCAAGTAATAATCATCATGAAACCATCCCAAAATGTCAGATTAGAACACACATATAAACATGGTTAAAAACATCAAGTAGTCTAATCTAATCATTTAATTTATACTATGAAACATAGTATACCAAATTAGATTGGAAAAGCATGTTACCTTGATGAAGATTAACAAGATAAAAACTTAAAAACTTGCTGCCCGGAACCAAACCACACGGCCCAGATTACACGCACACACGGCACGGCTTGCACGACACACACGCACGGCTTGCACGACACCACCACGGCTTGCACACACTTGCACCACCGTCTCCAACACGGCACTGCTGCCCACTGCACGGCCACACACATGAGCCACCACACGGCTTCACTCGATCCACACGGCACACACGATCCCAAACGAACAACCCCCGAAACCAAACCCGAACTAGAAGTCTTGATTAATAAAAAAATGGAGATTGTTGTGTTACAAGTTACTTAAAGATCAATAGTAATCAAATCTTTAAGTATTGGAAGAGTTTGGATGATGAACAATGGTTGGGTGTTCAATCATCAAAAATGGCGTGTGACTATAGGCAAGGGAGAGTGTTTGGCTTTTTAATTGTGGCTAAGTGATGATCAAAGGTGTTTAAGATGGCAAATGAGCAAAACGATTCTTAAGCCTTACTAACCTTTCTATATATAGAGGTTAGTTAAGGTGTGAATGCATGGCAAGTGGCAATTAGGCCACTAATTACCAAAGGGGGCCGGTTTTTATGAGGCTAAAATGGTCCTTTGGGGATCAATTGGGCTAATTACAAGTTTGCATGATTAATCATGCTTAAATCGATTTAGCCCAAAAATATTAAATAATTAATTAGAAAATTAAATAATAAAAATTCTAATTAATTAAACTATAATTAAAATGAATTATAATTAATCAAAATAAAATAATTCGAATTTAATCGAAATTATTCACATAAAATAAAATAAATAGTCCAAAATAAATTTTGGACCATACATCCAATCACATAAATACACATAAATATACGACAGAAATACCAATAAAATCACGGTCGTGACAACCTCCCCTCCTTAAAGAAATTTCGTCCCGAAATTTAAGGCAAGGAGATCGCTCACCCTCAAACAACTCCCCAACTCGTTCTAGTATCTCATAAGGTCCCACATATTTCGGTCGGAGTTTCCCCTTTTAACCAAAGCGTGCCACTCCTTTGAACGGTGAAACCTTAAGCAAGATTCTGTCTCCTACCTCGAAAGCCAGCGGTCTACGACGATTATCGGCGTAGGATTTCTGACGACTCTGAGCGGCCTGCATCTTAGACCGAATGACTCGGACCTTCTCGATAGTATCACGTACCATCTGAGGTCCTAAAGCCACAGAATCACTAATATCATTCCAACATATCGGACTCTGACATTTCCTGTCATACAGGGCCTCGTACGGAGCCATCTCGATGCTGGAGTGATAGCTATTATTATAGGAGAACTCTATCAAACAGAGCATACGTACACAAGACTGATGGTACTCCAGAGTACATGCTCGAAGCATATCCTCTAAAGTCTGGATGGTCCTCTCAGTCTGACCATCAGCCGCCGCATGAAAAGCGGTGCTCAACTTCAACTTCGTCCCAAAGGCTTCCTGAACTGATTTCCAGAAACAAGACAGAAACCTCGGATCTCGATTAGAAACGATCTCCCTTGGAACTCCGTGAAGTCGGATAATATCCTGAGTATATGCCTCTCCTAGACGCTCCATAGACTAGGTCATCTTCATCAGAATGAATCTAGCGACCTTGTTCAACCTATCCACTATTACCCAAATGGCATTCAAACCATTACAGGTAGGTAGGCTAACCACGAAGTCCATAGACGCCGACTCAAATTTCCAGGTCGGAATCGGTAGTGGCTGCAACAGACCTCCTGGTCTCTTATGCTCGATTTTAACCTTGTGACAGACTAAACATCGAGCTACGAACTCTGCTACATCCTTCTTCATTTTAGGCCACCAGAATTGGCCCTTAAGGTCCTGGTACAACTTGTTACCTCCAGGATGAACAAAGTAGGGCGAGTTATGTGCCTCAGACATAATTATGTTCCTAAGATCAGAACAGTCCGGTACACACCACTTCCCTCGGAATCGCAGACTACCATTGGATGGAATCTCGAAACCTACGGCTTTACCTTGCCGTAGAGCCTCTCGAATCCTAGCTAACTGTGGGTCATTCTGCTGACCCTCGCGCAATTCCTGAAGTAAATCAGGCTCAGCACCCATAGATGTCAGACGAAGTCTGACGGAACTACGGCTTCTACTGAAGCTCAAGCGATGCTTACGACTCAGTGCATCAGCGACTAAGTTTGCCTTGACCTCGCAATAGTTAAGCGTCAGGTCGTAGTCCTTAATAAGCTCAAGCCATCGTCTCCGCCTCATATTGAGGTCTTTTCTGAGTAAAGATGTAGTTGAGACTCTTGTGATCCGTGAATACTCTACACAAACCACCATAGTGATAGTGCCTCCAAATCTTCAGCGCGAATACCACAGCTGCTAGCTCCAAGTCATGCGTAGGATAGTTATGCTCGTGCACCTTTAGTTGTCTCGATGCGTAAGCGATGACCTTCCCGCCTTGCCTGAGCACACATCCTTGGCCACTCTTCAAAGCATCACTATAGACCTCGAAGTCCTCCTCATCGTTCGGAAGGGTAAGAATAGGAGCAAAGACTAATCTCTGTTTCAGTTGCTGGAATGCTTGCTCGCAAGCCTCCGACCAAACGAAGCGGACCTCCTTCTGTAGGAGACTAGACATCGGCCTAGCAATCTTGGAGAAGTCCTGGACGAATCGTCGATAGTATCCGGCTAATCCCAGAAAACTACGAACCTCCGCCACATTTCTCGGGCTACTCCAATCAACTACAGCCTTAACCTTAGCCGGGTCTACCTTAATGCCCTCTTTACTAATTACGTGACCCAGAAATGCTACTTCGCGAAGCCAAAACTCACACTTGGAGAGTTTCGCGAACCACTTATTACTACGCAATATCTCATGTACCATCCGGAGATGCTCTGTGACGACCCGACTCGCTTAAACCGGCGCGGAAGAAACCGACGAGTCAAATAGTCAGAACTAACAACTAAAATACTTAAAAATTAAAAGTACAAGTTTGTATTACAAGTACCCACAAGTTTGTACATACTAATCCAAAAGTCAAACTACTACTACTAATAAACGTAACTCCAAACACATGTCAGAGTTATAGCAAAAATATACAAGAGTCACTACTAAAGTCCAAAACTAACTGAAATCATAGAATAATAACAAAGGTACAACTAAATAACTAAATCGGCGCTCGCCCAACCCAATGCTAAGCAAGAACCTCATCATCAGAATTACCTGAAAAGTAAACACCAATCCACCGTCAGTGGCGAGTAACATAACTGACTCACCCTAATGGGGATACACATGATCATAGCATAAATAAAACAACCAAATAACACACTCAATCATATATATAAAACATCATACCAAACCAAATACCAGCGAACCATAAGCGTAGCACTACTCGACTAACCCAAACACTTGACTTAGACCCAAATAATAACTCTTAATCTTAATCTTATTCTTACTTAATCTTTGGCGCAATCATTTACATATCAGACCGGACTACGCAAGTACGAACGCCTCTTACGCGAACGAACTTTCCAACTATGCCAGGATTGAGAATCTTACTCCCAACCCTATGAAACCAATCTTACTGGAAATCTATTTCCAAAGACGACATAGTGGTAATCACTATCCCAATACCGCGGTTAGGATAGGGGCAACGTCTTAACCCAAGCCTTCGAATCTTACTCTAAGGTTAGGCGTCCAATAGTAAAATCAAGCTAATATTTAAATCTTTAACTTATAATCTTTTCTTTACATTCTTAGTTAATTCTTAAGTTGCATCTTACGCCTTGACTTAAGAAATAACATGTAAACCATCGAAGTTATCCTCAAGATTGCCTTTTCGCCTTTCCTTGAGTCTAACCATCAACAATACCATTCTTTAATCAATCTTTAACTTTTCCTAACTTTCTTTACCTTTTTCTTTAACAACCTTTGACCTTTTCTTTAACTTCTTTAACTCAAGATTTACTTTCTTTAACTCAAGACTCACTTTCTTTAACTTTAAAGACTCAACCAAGGACTCATAAAGAACTTCATCAAGAACTTAAAGAACTCAATCATATTCATAAAGAACTCATAAAGAAACTGTAAAGAACTCATAAAGAAATCATAAAGAACTCAACCATATTCATAAAGAACTCATCAAGAACTCAAAGAACTCATCCAAGATTCAAGATCTTCAATCAAGAACTCAATCAAGATTCAAGAACTTCAACCAAGAACTCATTCAAGAATCAAGAACTCATCTATACTTACATAAATATGCGCATAACTTCAACACATTCTAGCAACTTTTACATCAACTTTCTAGTAACCAAATTCATCAAACTTGAACATGATTAACAATAAACTTAATACCAACATAATCAATCATAAAATCATCATATTCAAACATAAAATCATCATAAAACCACTCCAAAATAAGATTGTATTTCACACACAAAAACATGGTTAAAACATCAAATAAACTAATCTTTAACCATTTAATCTATACTATGGAACATAGTATACCAATTAGGTTGAGAAAGTATGTTACCTAGTTAAACTTGCCCATAAAAGATTACAAAAACCCGCTGCCCGGACACCCGAATCACTCGTCCAAGCAACACGGCTGGCCACCAACACGAACACGGTGCACCACACGGCTTCGCACACGGCTGCACCACCACTGCACGGCCTGGTTGCACGCCACCACTGCACGACCTTCAACATGGCTCCACCATACGGCCACCCTTCACACGAACCCAACGAATAAATCCCCACAACTAAACCCGAACTAGAATTCTTGAAATAAAACAATGAAGGCTATTGTGTTTTAGTCACTTAAAGATCAAATGGAGGTTGAATCTTTAAGTTTGGGCTTGAAAAGATGATGAATCAAATGATGGGGTTTACTTAGCCAAAATGGCGTGAAGGAACAAGGCAAGTGGAGAGAGTGTTTAAACTTTGATGGCAAATGGATGGCAAATGAGCAAATGAGATCTAAAGCCTTGCAACCTCTTCTATTTATAGAAGTGGTTAAGGTGTGAACATGAAGCAAGTGGCAAAATTTGCCACATGATCCTAAGGGGGCCGGCTATGGGCTACTAAAATGGGCTTCTAAGTTCAATTGGACCATTTGCACTAATTCATGACTAATCATGATTAAATTCGCACTTGGCCCAAAACCCAATTAATTAACTAGAAAATTATAATAAAATTCTAATTAATTATAATAAAATAAAATAAATCACATAATAAAATAATCATAATCAATCAATAAATAGTCCAAATAAATTTAGACTATACACAGAGATAAAATAAAATAATAAAAAATAAAATAACCGAGAAAATAGCCCAAAATCTAGGGCGTTACATGCTCCGCATGCTTAGACTCATCTCTCGAATAGACTAAGATATCGTCTATAAATACTACGACGCACTTATCGAGTAAGTGATGAAAAGTTAACACACCAGAAACAAGAAATCTACCTGATACAACGTCAGGCTGAACCTCAGCCTATGCCTCGGTCATAGAGTACACTCGGTTCTTCACCAGAGTCTTAGTCGGTGCCAGAAGCTGCATAACCTCAGTGTCTGGCTTCCTCTCGGGGCAAACTGACGCCTTATGGCCTTCCTTCCTGCAGATAAAACACGCTATAGGTGAACCATCACACCGCTTCCCTGGATGGAAGTCTCGGCCGCATCCTCTGCACTTCGAGCCATCGGAACCCTTATGCGAACTCGTGGTCGGAGCGGTACTGCTAGGAGCACTAAATCGGGGCTTCTTAAAAGAAGATGTCGTCGTCGGAACCTGAGCTCTCTTCTTGCTCGCATCCTCCTCAGCCGTCGATGCCTGAATCTCGAGTGCTACCTCGTAGGCCTGCTGAAATATCCTTGCTCCACTACTGATCATGTGAACGCGAATCCTTGGATCTAGCTATTTGATGTAGCGCTTGACCCGATCCTTCTCTGACGGAACCACAGACGTAGCGAACCTCGATAACTCCGTAAACCTGTCAGTGTACGCCTGAACGGTCATCTTACCCTGAGTAAGAGTAAGAAACTCCTCCTGCTTCTGCCACCACAACTCATCGGGGTAGAAACGCTCTTGGATCTTATCGACGAACTCGATCCACGACATCGAATGTAATGGTAAGCACGTGTCCTTAGCTACCGTCCACTAGTTATCGGCCTCTCCTCGTAGATAATAAGCGGCGATCTGCACCTTCTCGTGCTCGGGGCAAAACGTCGCGTCGAAGAGCTTCCCCATCTCGCGGATCCAGCTCTCCAGGATAGTGGGGTCGGCAACCCCATCATAAGTCGGAGATCGATGACGTGCGATACGGTCGAACGTCGACTGCGTACTCGGCGTATGACGACTATGGTGCGCCAACGTAACGATCGCCTCCTCGAGCGCTCGTAACCTCTGTCGTCCAGTACTCAACCAGCGAGGCGTAGACATGCTGCAACACAACAAAACAAACGACATACCAAAATAATAATGTCAGTCATACATCCCCACCACAGTCAAGCACAAAAATAAAGAGAGAAAAGAAATAGAAAAAGATCTTATCCCGGTTTTCCTACCCGAACTCTTCTCCCTTTACTTAATCTTAATTTGGGTTTATCACTCGGGAAAGGTAAAACTCTCAACTTCAGGGTTTAACTCGAATCCTAAAACTTTACTTAAAACCTATTCGGCTCTGATACCAACTGTAACGACCCGACTCGCTTAAACCGGCGCGGAAGAAACCGACGAGTCGAATAGTCAGATCTAACAAACTAAAATACTTAAAATTAAAAACAAACCTCAAATGATTATATATACTAAACTAAAAAAGTACAATTACCCACAAGTTTGTACACAACTAATCCCAAAAGTCATACTACTACTACTATCAAACGTAAACTCCAAATATATGTCAGTATTATGTAAAATATACAAGTACTACTACTAGAGTATAAAACTAGAAAACATCGAAAAGTAACAACATAAAAAATAAGTAATTACATGGGCAATCGCCCAACCCAAAGCTAAGCAAGGACCTCATCATCAGAATTACCTGAAAAGTAAACAACAGTCCACCATCAGTGGCGAGTAACATAACTGTCCCACCCTAACGGGGATACACATGAACATAGCACAAACCAAACAACTAAATCAAACATGCCAACATACATCAAATCATGCGAATCATCATTTCATACTATCAACAATGAATAACGACAACTAATCATGCCGACTCGACTAACTTGCCATTAACTAACAAATCTTTAACTTTGGCGCAATCATTCACATATTAGACCGGACTACGCACGTACGAACACATCTTACGCATTCGAACTTTCTACTATGTCAGGATTGAGAATCTTACTCCCAAATCCCATGAAACCAATCTTACTGGAAATCCATATCCGAAGACAACCTAGTAAGACCACCAACTATGCTAATACCGCGGATAGGATAGGGGCAACGTCTTAACCCAAAAAGAAAGAATCTTACACTAAGTTTTAGGCGTCTAGTAGCGAAATCAAGCTAACTTCAACTTTAAATTGAAGTTTACATTCTTAGTTAATTCTTAAGTTGCATCTTACGCCTTGACTCAAGAAATAACATGTAAACCAATTAAACTTACAACCTCTTTAAACAATCTTTAACCTTTTCTTTAACTTTCTTTAACTTTAAAGACTCAACCAAGAACTCATAAAGAACTTTAAAGAACTCATCAAGAACTCAAAGAACTCATCAAGAACTCATCAAGAGCTCATCCAAGATCCAAGATCTTCAATCAAGAACTCAATCAAGATTTAAGAACTTCAACCAAGAACTCATTCAAGAATCAATAACTCATCCCAACTTCATCAAATTACACACATACTTTCAATAATAAAACACATGAAATCATCAACTTTCTAGTATCCAAAATTCATCAAACTTGAACATGAATAACATCAAACTTAATACTAACATATTCAATCATGAAATCATCATATTCAAGTAATAATCATCATGAAACCATCCCAAAATTTCAGATTAGAACACACATATAAACATGGTTAAGAACATCAAATAGTCTAATCTAATCATTTAATTTATACTATGAAACATAGTATACCAAATTAGATTGGAAAAGCATGTTACCTTGATGAAGATTAACAAGATAAGCACTTAAAAACTTGTTGCCCGGAACCAAACCACATGGCCCAGATTACACGCACACACGGCACGGCACGGCTTGCACAGCACACACGCACGGCTTGCACGGCACCACCACGGCTTGCACACACTTCCACCACCATCTCCAACACGGCACTGCTGTCCACTGCACGGCCACACACACGAGCCACCACACGGCTTCACTCGATCCACACGGCACACACGATCCCTAACGAATAACCCCGGAAACCAAACCCGAACTAGAAGTCTTGATTGATAAAAAATGGAGATTGTTGTGTTACAAGTTACTTAAAGATCAATAGTAATCAAATCTTTAAGTATTGGAAGAGTTTTGATGATGAACAATGGTTGGGTGTTCAATCATCAAAAATGGCGTGTGACTATAGGCAAGGGAGAGTGTTTGGCTTTTTAATTGTGGCTAAGTGATGATCAAAGGTGTTTAAGATGGCAAATGAGCAAAAGGATTCTTAAGCCTTACTAACCTTTCTATATATAGAGGTTAGTTAAGGTGTGAATGCATGGCAAGTGGCAATTAGGCCACTAATTACCAAAGGGGCCGGTTTTCATGAGGCTAAAATGGGCCTTTGGGGATCAATTGGGCTAATTACAAGTTTGCATGATTAATCATGCTTAAATTGATTTAGCCCAAAAATATTAAATAATTAATTAGAAAATTAAATAATAAAAATTCTAATTAATTAAATAATAATTAAAATGAATTATAATTAATCAAAATAAAATAATTCGAATTTAATCGAAATTATTCACATAAAATAAAATGTATAGTCCAAAATAAATTTTGGACCATACATCCAATCACATAAATACACATAAATATACGACAGAGATACCAATAAAATCAGGGTCGTTACAGAATCATGGTAAGATCATCATAAAACAATCACCCAAAAACCAGCCCAAGTTCACGCATAAACAAGGGTCTCAATCACTAACTTCGGTCTAATCTAATCATCTAATCTACCCTATGAATCATAGTATACCAACTAGGATTTGGATAGTATGTTACCTTAACGAAGATTACACACAAAAATACCAAGAACTTGCTGCCCGGAATCAACCACACACGGCCTAGCAACACGGACCACCCACACGGTCACAGCACGGCTTCAACACAGCCACCCACACGGTTGTCACACGATCACGGCCACCACAGCACGGCCTTCACCACGAACACCACACGTGACCCCCCCCCCTTCGAACCACACGAACACCAACCCAAACACGTAGCAACCCGGTACCCAACCCAAACTAATGATCTTGAACCAAAAAGATGAAGATCAATGGGATATGAATCTTTAAGTTTTGGGTTGAAGAAATTAATGAACAAATGTTGATGGTGATGAGCCAAAATGGCGTGTGGAATGGGAGTAAATGGAGGAGTGTTTTTGTCTTTAGTTGTGGCAAATGACGACTAAATTGGCAAATGGTCCTTAAGCCTTACCACCATTTCTATTTATAGAAGTTGGTTAAGGTGTGAACCCAAGGCAAGAGGCAAACCAAGCCACATCCACACAAGGGCCGGTTGGGCTAGGCTAGAAATGGGCCAAATTAATCAGTTGGGCCATTTGCACTAAAGCATGAGTAATCATGGTCAAATTTGCATTTTGTCCAAAATTAATTAACTAATTAGAAAATTAAATAATAATAATAATAAAATAAATAATAAACAATAAATCATCGAATAAAACAAATCAAATTAAGCAAATAATCAATAAATAATAGTCCAAATCAATTCGGACTATACATAAAATCACATAAATACTAATAAATCGACGACAGAACTACCGATAAATCCGGGTCGTTACAACCTCCCCTCCTTAAAGAAATTTCGTCCTGAAATTTAAAGCAAAGGAGATTGTTCACCCTCAAACGGCTCCGGGTACTTCTGCCTCATGTTCGCCTCTGTCTCCTGATCGGGTGCTAGGGGTCGTTAGTTCCTAATCCGGTCAAAAATAATACCCTAGGCTAACCTAACGAATAGTATAGGAAAGTAAGGGGTCGAACCACAAGAAACTAGCGGATTACTTAGTCCAATTATTGAGTGAAAAGGGGGGTTTTTAATAAAGAGGAAAGGTGACTAAACTACTTTAACAAATTAAATCTAATGCAAATAAATTAAATTAAAATGGAGTAAAATCAATGATTAAAGGCACTAGGGAAAGGGGGAAAACATGATATTCCAAAAATCAAGCACGGAGCAACCACATAGCAAGCATAAAATCATTTGTTTCAAGCAAGGAGATTAGTTTATGCAAGAGGGCTTAGATTTCTCAGCCGACCCACTCACACAACATCTCAACCTAGACCAAACCAAACACCATGGATCGAATCGCTCGGTAGACTAGATCTCTCATTCTCTACCACGCTTGCAACCCGGTTCGAATTACTCTAGACCATTCCTAACATGTTGTCTCTAACCTCATGCTTAGATTTCTCAACCACACTTGGTTAGTCCAAGATTCTATCCTAGAAGTTGGCCAAACTCCTAATCTAGCATTTCAATCCATGTTAGAAAACAAGCATCAACAAATTATTTCATACCAAACTAACAATTACTCCATGTTCAATAATCAAAATAGCAACATTTTCCCCCTCCCCTAGCTAGAAATCTAGCCTAGGATAGGGATGTTTATACTAACAAAAGCCATAAATAGAGCAAACATAATAGAAGAAGTAGAGAAACTAATAAACATGGAAGATAGCAACTAGACTTGCAAACACTACTTCAAAGATTTAAAGTTAAAATCTCAAAAACAATGAACAAGAAATTATAGCTAATGATAAATAATAACTCAACAAATAATGATATACAAATGATGAACAAATAACAAGGAAAGAAAGATGAGAAATATTACCAAACTAGAAGATTAAATAAATAGATTGATTGCAAATGGAGAAGAGATTGTTGAAGATTACAAGCTAAAAGTATCAAAACTCTAGTGTTTCTCTCTCTAAAATTTCTGAAAAATATGCTAAGTGTAATGATAATTTCGTGGTCGTGCAAACCTAGAAAAGTTGGGGTATTTGTATATTACATGAGAGAGAAGGGGAATATTCGGAATAAATGAGCCGCTGCAGGTGGGAGCGGACGCTCTGAGGGTTGAGAGCGGACGCTCCACTAATACGACAAATGGACATGCTGAGGCTGGGCAAGGGGAGCGCACGCTCCAAGGGTTGGAGCGGACGCTCCATGCATGGGCGAGCGGACGCTCCATGGGTTGGAGCGGATGCTCTGGCACCTCCCAGCAGCTAATGCCTTCTGATCATGGGCCGAGCGTCCGCTCTAAATTAGAGAGCGTCCGCTCTGACATGTTAGAGCGGCCGCTCTCATATTTAGAGCGCCCGCTCTGAGAAGACTGCGCAAAGAGCTGATCTTGTAAGGCTCATAACTTTTGATGTAGATCTCTGATTGGAGCGTGTAATATACCGTTGGAAAGCTCTTGAACTCTAGTTTCCAACACAATAGGCCCCGCATCCAAAAGATTTCCAGAAAATAATTTATGCCCAAAATAGTGGAGGGTGGTCAAAACCGGCTTCGACCCATCTTTCTCCACTTCTTTTACACCCAATGCTTCCATACTTGATTTTTCCTTCCATGACTCACCCGGTTTTAGAGTCGTTTCCTTGCTTTTGCTTGGATCATGGGTCCTTGGATGCTCTTGTTTCTTTCCTTGGCTTCCTAGGCCATCATAGAATGTTCATGTCCTTCGAGGGTACTTAAGCATTGTTTTGAGGTCTTAGCTTTGTGTCATGCTTCTCGAAGCTTCCCGGGACCTCTCACGATCCTTGTCGGCTATCGAGAATCATTCGGTAACATGCAAAACACCTGCATGAAAGAACGCATGGCATAAGCAACACAAAAATGCTCAATTATTATCAAAAACAACAAGAAAACACATTATTCGACAAAAACACAACATAAACATAAACTAAGCAAAAAAAAGCCTATAACTAAGCCTAAAAAGCATTGAAAACGAACTAAAAGAGCCGGGAAAGTCGGTCCAAAAAGGGCCTGATCAAATTCCCCCAAGCTTGCCTTTTGCTTGTCCTCAAGCAAACAAAAACAAGAAAAACTAAAAAGCAAAATACTAACTCACTTTCGTAGGAATCACGGTCATTTTTAGCGTAAATGACAAGCCATTTAAACCTCAAAGTCGCCAAAGAGGACGAATGATGCTCTCATAAGGGTTTCCAAAGAGTTTAACCCATAACTCTTCCAAAAATAGATCAAGGCATAGGTTAACGAAAACAAAAAAAGAAAAACAAAAGGAAGAAAACTAAAACAAAAATCCCTAGTTGGACTTCTAAATGGATCAACGATCAATGAATGCAAACCTTTCTAAGCACTAGCGGAAAACATGCTTAAAGATGTCTAAGGTGGATAGTCAAATAAAACATGCTACATAGAAAAACTAGAGAGGAACAATCCCCTTTTCGCTCTACAACCAAACAATCACAAGCTAAGCTAGTGTCGTCTCCACCCTTTGAGGTAGCTCCTCATGACTCCCCGAAGGAGCCGGAAAAACAAAAAGGAGAAACAATTTAGGCTACCCGACATCTCATCATAACAAAACCGCTCAATATGCTTGAACCATGACTTCCTCCACCGACTATGACTCAACTCTCTAGGATCAAGAGGGCTTAAGGGTTGTAATGTAGGGCTAGGGTAAGGTAGGAATAAATTTGGCTTGTGGTGCTCAAAACTTAAATAGTGAAGCAAATAAGCGCCAATGAGTAACAAATAGCAAACAAATTCCTAATACGCCACACACATACACACAAAATCCCCCAAGCTTATTCAAAGAAATAAACAAAATTTGAAAAATTTTACACAATTTTTCAATATTTCTCCTCCCCCAAGCTTAAAGGACACAATGTCCTCATTGTGATAGAGAAAGGAATAAATGCTCACTTTTTTTTTTCTTTTTTTTTGTCAATTTTTTTTAATTTTTTATTTAATTTTTTTTTCAATTATTTAACACGACCTTGCCTTTTTCAACTTAGGTCGGCTTTTGCTTGCAACTATGCAAATCAACACGTTTGCGCTTAGGAAAACTCCTAACTTCTCCACAAAGTTCCGATACAAAGCAATTACAAACCACAATGCTCCAATTGCTTCACTATACCTAAAAGGATATAAGACAAAACAAGGGGCATACAAGGCTAGTAATGTGGCTAGAAGAAAGGGAAGGCCAAGCTCAAAAGGTTCCAAATGATAAATGTAAAGCAAAAAACTAGAAAAATGAAAGAAGCAAGACAAATAAAACAAAAAAGGGAAATGAAAAAGGAAAAAAAATGGAACATAACTAGGAAAATGAATGCCTCCGTCCTCCCCTAGAATAGCTCGGTCGCGGTCTCGGCGAGTCATGGATCAAGTTCTTGATCAAGCTAAGTTATGACAAGGATCCTATCGCCACTCAAACAAAATAATGTTGAAGGCTTGAAAGATTTGACACTTCCTCACATGTTAAGGGTAGTGGATTGCAAATACTACCTCCAGGGATTCAACTAGCTAGCAAAGCATCACCAATCATTCCACAACCCAAGAGTTTAAGTTTCATGAACTCTAAAGCTCTAAAACCTAGCACATGATATTTGAAAATCAACCCCAACATCTCAAACCATGTGGACCGCTAATAATTAGGAAGGAATGCATTCAATGTCCAAGACTCTAAAGTGATCAAGTCCAAACTAAAAACAAATCCAAAAATACACTTTGCCTTGAAAAGAAAAGAAAAGAAAAAGAAGCGGAAGAAAGGAAAAACAAAATAAGAAAACTATCCAAAAGTGAGGGAAACAAAATCCAAGTATGAATGACTCTCAAACAGGCAATCAAGCATCAAACAAATAAATAAATCGAGGCCCAACGCCATCGATATCCAAATGTCCTCAAGAGCTTAAAAGCCAAAATTAAAAGCCAAACATCCTCGAACAATCATCTTCTCCTAAAACTAACCCTAAAACTAAGCAAACAAGGAAAATAATGGAAGAGTAGGGATTGGAGCAATCTCACCAAAATAAGTCTTGAAAATAAGCAACAAAAACCTTGTTTTCACTTTTAAGTACCACAAATGATCCATTTGAGTTGCGTTATCATCAAACCTACAAAAGAAGAGAAAGCAAAAACCAAACTCCAAAGAAAAATTAATTACAAAATGAAAGCAAAGACAAGAGGGGAAAATTAAGGAAAACTATGTGCAAGGAAGAAGGATGCTATCTAGTAAATAGCATCGCAAAGCTCGAAGAAGTTTGTCAAATGCACTCGCAAATGACCCAATGAATATCAAATAGGCAAGAGTATAAGATAGAGTAGGCACAAGGCAAAGCAAAACTCTATGCCTAAATGATGATGAAAATGAAAAATGAAAAAAATTAAAAGGAAAAAAGATAAAGTAAGAAGAAGAATCGAAACAAAAAGAAGAATTAAAATAAAAAGAAGAAAAGTCATCACTACTATACAACTTTGCATCAATGGTAATATCATGAGAATCATGGGAGACACTAAAAGTAGAAGACTCCTCAAGTGGTGGACACATGACATAGTGAGGAAGAGAGATGGGGAAAGAAGGAATAATATCAAGTCTCTTGGAAAAAATGACATGAGAGGGACAAATGGGAACAATTTCCTCACAAAAACTCTCACTCACATCATAAAGCTTACTAACAAGAGCACTATCACTCAAAACCTCTTCACCGAAAGATTTCTCTCTCAACTCATCACCTACATCATCGTCATCCTCAAAGAAAGGGTTGTGATAGTCACGAGTTTCATAAGTATCCTCAAAGAGGGGGTTTTTAAACTTTAGGCATAACTCATCATCATCACTATCACAAGAGTCATCATCTTCACTTTCAATGCAATCTATATCATCAATTGATTGAGGAGGGGTAGGAAGAGAGTGAATGATAAAGTCAATGGGAGAGGGAGATGCAAAAAGGGGAACTAAGGAATCACAAACATCCTCAAAAACAACATCTTCCTCATCATAAATCGGACTCACCAAACCTAAGGATGACTCATCTTCATCACCACTCCCAATTCCATCATCATAGGAAACATCATTCTTACCTAAAGCACTTTCTTCACAAGGGATGCACCCATCATCTAAACCAATCGGAGTTATAGAATCCCAAAAATCAATTTTAATACATTTCTCCTTTTCGACCCTCAAAGCCTCACAAACCTCGTCCTCACTTCCTAGGGGGGTCCTAGGATTCCCCAAGTCACGCTCCTTCCCAAGCCCATTGAAAGCATCCGCTAATTCTAGACACTCCTTTCCTCTATACTCATGTCCCATAAGTTCCTCGGTGATTTCATCAAACACCTCATTGCGTTCATCAATGAGTTGAGGGGTGGAATCACCTAAGGCTGTCTTAGGGGTATCAAGAGGGAGAGGGGCATAACAAGCATCTAGATTAGATTCAATACATTCAAAGCTATTGTTCACTTGCTTTCTCAAATGATTCAAGGCATCTAGAACAAGATTCACATCATAGCCTTGAGAATGCATCACCTCATTAGGATTGGGTGAAGGACTAGCATGAGGGGGAGGGGTAGAGCAAGCTACATGACTAGAATCTAGATTCCCTAAGAAACTATTCATGGTCTCTAAGATAAGCTTTACATCAAGAGTGGACGAGTGAGAATTAGCATTATAAGCACAAGGGTCATCATTGTAATTCATGCAATCATTTGAAACATGTGAACCATTGTAGATAGAATGCATTGTATTACAACTAGGAGAAGAGGGAGGAGGTATACCATAGTTTGGTTGAACTTGCCTTGGGTTTGTACCCATGTCCCACTCATATGTGTCTTGAGCTAACCAATTGTAGTAGTCCCAAGCATCCTTCAAAGAAAGACCTCGGAATCCTCCATCATGCATATCCTCAACCACATATCGAGTGAAGTTGTTCAATCCGGCATAAATGACTTCACATATCCCCCGTAGCCCACGACAACGGTTGTTTGGAAGTACACCACACACCCTATTGAAATACCTCCAGAATGGCTCATTCTCAAATTGAAGAATTGAGAAACTAGCCATTCTTGAAAATGTGCAACAAGATTTACAAACTAATAAAACCAAAATTAAGCAAAGAGTTAGCAATGACAAAAGAAAATAAAATTAAAAATAAAATTAAAATAAACAAAACAAAACAAAACAAAAATCAAAATAAAAATGAAAGTAAAATAAAAGCAATAACTCAAAAGACAAATATAACTCAAAAACAATCTCAATCAAGCCGTACATCCCCGTAAATTGATTTTGTAAGACCATCTTGGTGTAGTGGGGATGTATGGTGAAATTAGTGTTGGTTGTGGGAAGGAGAAGCCCACTTGTGAGCTCATAGTTGTTCGAAGCCCCAAAGTCTCGGAACAACGGACCGGGATTTTCATCACCCATGGCTTCGGTTGATGTGCTCGACGTGTCAGGAGGGTCTTGCCCAAACTCGCCTAACTCTCGGTACAAGTTTCGAACCCCACGCAAAGTACGGTTGATATCAAGCTTAAGAGAGTATTCGGGAGGCCCTTGGGACCGCCTTTACATTCAACACTTGCATCAAACACAACTAAGCAAGGCGTTAGCAATTGACAACACCAACCACAAATAACAACACTAATTTAATGATAGAGAAAATAAGCAAAGAAAATAAAGTGCAAATATAAAAAAAATAAAAAAAAATAAAATCAAACAATAACGAACTAAATAACACCGTAGTTCCCCGGCAACGGCGCCAAAATTTGGTCGGGTGCTAGGGGTCGTTAGTTCCTAATCCTGTGAAAAATAATACCCTAGGCTAACCTAACGAATAGTATAGGAAAGTGACTAAACTACTTTAACAAATTAAATCTAATGCAAATAAATTAAATTAAAACGGAGTAAAATCAATGATTAAAGGCACTAGGGAAAGGGGGAAAACATGATATTCCAAAAATCAAGCACGGAGCAACCACATAGCAAGCATAAAATCATTTGTTTCAAGCAAGGAGATTAGTTTATGCAAGAGGGCTTAGATTTCTCAGGCGACCCACTCACACAACATCTCAACCTAGACCAAACCAAACACCATGGATCGAATCGCTCGGTAGACTAGATCTCTCATTCTCTACCTCGCTCGCAACCCGGTTCGAATTACTCTAGACCATTCCTAACATGTTGTCTCTAACCTCATGCTTAGATTTCTCAACCACACTTGGTTAGTCCAAGATTTTATCCTAGAAGTTGGCCAAACTCCTAATCTAGCATTTCAATCCATGTTAGAAAACAAGCATCAACAAATTATTTCATACCAAACTAACAATTACTCCATGTTCAATAATCAAAATACCACCATTTTCCCCCTCCCCTAGCTAGAAATTTAGCCTAAGATAGGGATGTTTATACTAACAAAAGCCATAAATAGAGCAAACATAATAGAAGAAGTAGAGAAACTAATAAACATGGAAGATAGCAACTAGACTTGCAAACACTACTTCAAAGATTTAATGTTAAAATCTCAAAAACAATGAACAAGAAATTATAGCTAATGATAAATAATAACTCAACAAATAATGACATACAAATGATGAACAAATAACAAGGAAAGAAAGATGAGAAATATTACCAAACTAGAAGATTAAATAAATAGATTGATTGCAAATGGAGAAGAGATTGTTGAAGATTACAAGCTAAAAGTATCAAAACTCTAGTGTTTCTCTCTCTAAAATTTCTGAAAAATATGCTAAGTGTAATGATAATTTCGTGGTCGTTCAAACCTAGAAAAGTTGGGGTATTTGTATATTACATGAGAGAGAAGGGGAATATTCGGAATAAATGAGCCGCTGCAGGTGGGAGCGGACGCTCTGAGGGTTGAGAGCGGACGCTCCACTAATACGACAAATGGACATGCTGAGGCTGGGCAAGGGGAGCGGACGCTCCAAGGGTTGGAGCGAACGCTCCATGCATGGGCGAGCGGACGCTCCATGGGTTGGAGCGGACGCTCTGGCACCTCCCAGCAGCTAATGCCTTCTGATCATGGGCCGAGCGTCCGCTCTAAATTAGAGAGCGTCCGCTCTGACATGTTAGAGCGGCCGCTCTCATATTTAGAGCGTCCGCTCTGAGAAGACTGCGCAAAGAGCTGACCTTGTAAGGCTCATAACTTTTGATGTAGGTCTCTGATTGGAGCGTGTAATATACCGTTGGAAAGCTCTTGAACTCTAGTTTCCAACACAATAGGCCCCGCATCCAAAAGATTTCCAGAAAAGAATTTATGCCCAAAATAGTGGAGGGTGGTCAAAACCGGCTTCGACCCATCTTTCTCCTCTTTTTTACACCCAATGCTTCCATACTTGATTTTTCCTTCCATGACTCACCCGGTTTTAGAGTCGTTTCCTTGCTTTTGCTTGGATCATGGGTCCTTGGATGCTCTTGTTTCTTTCCTTGGCTTCCTAGGCCATCATAGAATGTTCATGTCCTTCGAGGGTACTTAAGCATTGTTTTGAGGTCTTAGCTTTGTGTCATGCTTCTCGAAGCTTCCCGGGACCTTTCACGATCCTTGTCGGCTATCGAGAATCATTCGGTAACATGCAAAACACCTGCATGAAAGAACGCATGGCATAAGCAACACAAAAATGCTCAATTATTATCAAAAACAACAAGAAAACACATTATTTGACAAAAACACAACATAAACATAAACTAAGCTAAAAAAAGCCTATAACTAAGCCTAAAAAGCATTGAAAACGAACTAAAAGAGCCGGGAAAGTCGGTCCAAAAAGGGCCTGATCATCTCCCAAGTCACCTCCTCAAGGTGTTGATTTCTCCACAACACCTTGACGAGCTAGACTTGCTTACGCCGGAATCCAAGATCTGAACTGGTCACTCTTCGAAAGTCAAATTCGGCTCAAACGTGGCCGACTCCACTTGGATGATGTGGGTAGGATCATGTACATATTTCCTTAGCTGGGAAACATGGAACACATCGTGAACATTAGACAAACTAGGTGGTAATGCCAACCGATATTCCACCTCCCCAACTCATTCCAGTATCTGGTAAGGTCCCACGAATTTCGGCCGGAATTTCCCCTTTTGACCAAAGCGTGCCACTCCTTTGAATGGTGAAACCTTAAGCAAGACCTTGTCACCTACCTCGAAAGCCAGTGGTCTACGTCGATTATCGGCATAGGATTTCTGACGACTCTGCGCAGCCTGCATCTTAGATCGTATGACTCGAACCTTCTCTACGGTGTCCCACATCATGTCAGGTTCTAAGGCTATGGTGTCGCTAATATCATTCCAACAAATCGGCCTCCGACAAAAACTGCCATACAGGGCTTCGTACGGAGCCATATCAATGCTGGAGTGATAGCTATTATTATAGGAGAATTCTACCAAACCGAGCATACGTACCCTGGACTGATGGTACTCCAGAGTACATGCTCGTAACATATCCTCCAGAGTCTGGATGGTTCTCTCAGTCTGAACATCTGTCGCCGCATGAAATGCGGTGCTCAGCTTCAACTTCGTCCCAAAGGCTTCCTGAACTGATTTCCAGAAATGAGACAGAAATCTCGGATCACGATCAGAAACTATATCCCTCGGAACTCCGTGAAGTCGAATAATATACTGGGTATAAGCCTCTGCCAGGCGCTCCATAGACCAGGTCATATTCATCGGTATGAATCTAGCGACCTTGGTCAACCTATCCACTATTACCCAAATGGCATTCATACCATTATAAGTAGGTAGGCTAACCACGAAATCCATAGATACCAACTCAAATTTCCAGGTCGGAATTGGTAGTGGCTGCAAAAGACCTCCAGGTCTCTAATGCTCAATCTTAACCATCTGACAGACTAAACATCGAGCTACAAACTCTGCTACATCCCTCTTCATCTTAGGCCACCAGAATTGGCCCTTAAGGTCCTGGTACAGCTTGTTACCTCCAGGATCAACATAGTAGGGCGAGTTATGTGCCTAAGACATAATTATTTTCCTAAGATCAGAACTGTCCGGTACACACCACCTCCCTCGAAATCGCAGACTACCATCGGAAGAGATCTCGAAACCTACGGCTTTTCCTTGCTGTAAAGCCTCTCGAATCCTAGCCAACTGCGGATCATTCTGCTGACCCTCGCGCAATTCCTGAAGTAATTCAGGCTCAGCACTCATAGATGTCAAACGAAATCTGACGGAACTAAGGCTTCTACTGAAGCTCAATCGATTCTTGCGACTTAGTGCGTCAGCAAACTAAGTTCGCCTTGCCCTCGCAATAATTAAGCGTCAGGTCGTAGTCCTTAATAAGCTCAAGCCATCGTCTCTGCCTCATATTGAGGTCCTTCTGAGTAAAGATGTACTTGAGACTCTTATGATCCGTGAATACCTTACACGAACCACCATAGAGATAGTGCCTCCAAATCTTAAGCGCGAATACTACAGCTGCTAGCTCCAAGTCATGCGTGGGGTAGTTACGCTCGTGCACCTTCAACTGCCTCGATGCGTAAGCGATGACCTTCCCCCTTGCATTAGCACACAACCTAGGCCACTCTTAGACGCATCACTATAGACCTCGAAATCCTCCTCATCGTTCGGAAGGGTAAGAATAGGAGGAGAGACTAATCTCTGTTTCAACTGCTGGAATGCTTGCTCGCAAGCCTCCGTCTAAACGAATCGAATCTCCTTCTATAGGAGACTAGTCATCGTCCTAGAAATCTTGGAGAAGTCCTGGACGAATCGTCGATAGTATCCGGCCAATCCCAGAAAACTACAAACCTTCGCCACATTTCTAGGGCTACTCCATTCTACTACAGCCTTAACTTTTGCCGGGTCTACCTTAATGCCTTCTTTACTAATTACGTGACCCAGAAATTCTACTTCGTGAAGCCAGAACTCACACTTGGAGAGTTTCGTGAACCACTTATTCCTACATAATATCTCTAGTACCATCCGGAGATGCTCCGCATGCTCAGACTCATCTCTCAAATAGACTAAGATATCGTCTATAAATACTACGACGCACTTATCGAGTAAGTGATGGAAGGTCCGGTTCATCTGATCCATGAACACGGCTGGTGCGTTATTGAGGCCAAAGGGCATCACCTCAAACTCGTACTGGCCATATCTCGTACGAAAAGTAGTCTTCAGAATGTCTTCTTTTATTGACTGGAATCTGATGATATCCAGATCAAAGATCTATCTTCGAAAACACTCCCGCTCCCCGTAACAAGGATGTACTACTGATGTAGCAAACCTCGATAGCTCGGCGAACTTTTCAATGTAGGCCTGAACCGTCATCTTACCCTAAGCGAGAGTAAGAAACTCCTCATGTTTCTGCCATTGTAACTCGTCGAGATAGAACCTCTCCTGGACCTTAGCTATGAACTCAGCCCAAGGCACCAGATGTAGGGGCATACACACGTTCTTCGCTACGCTCCACCAGTTATCGGCCTCTCCACGTAAGTAGTAAGCGGCGATCTGGATCTTCTCGTGCTCGGGGCAAAACGTCGCGTCGAAGAGCTTCCCCATCTCACGGATCCAACTCTCCAACGTCGTAGGGTCGGCAACCCCATCATAAGTAGGTGGTCGATGACGAGCGATACAATCGAACGTCGACTGCGATCCCGATGGCTGACGACTATGATGCGCAAGCGTAAGAATCGCCTCCTCAAGCGCTCGTAACCTCTGTCGACCCGAACTTGTTCGGCGAGGTGTGGACATGCTGAAATCATCGCAGTAACAGACAAAAGAAAAGAGACAATGTCAGTCAAAAATCCACACTCCAGTCAAGTATACACACAAAAGAAAATAGGAAAAAGTGTGGCAACCCGGATTCTTCTACCCGACACTCGGGAATGGTAAAGCTCTCAACTACCGGGTTTTACGCAAATCCTAAAACTCCACTTAAAACCTATTCGGCTCTGATACCAACTGTGACGACCCGACTCGCTTAAACCGGCGCAGAAGAAACCGACGAGTCGAATTGTCGATCTAACAAATAAACTTACTAAAAAATTAAAACAAAACCTCAAAATTATTATTACTATAACCCAAAAACGTACAATACCCACAAGTTGTACAATACTATACCCAAATGTATCAATACTCGAAAATAACTCCAAACACTGTCAGACTCAAAATACACTAAAGATAAAACTATACGTCCAAACTAACAACATAACGTAAACTAATGCAAAAGAAATACTATAACGGCACTCGCCCAACCAGTAGCTAAGCAGCATAGTCATCATCAGAATTACCTGAAAAATAACAACAATCCACTGTTAGTGGCGAGCAACATAACAGTCCCACCATAACATGGATACACATAATCATAGAAAAAATCAAACAACACATATCAGACTACCAACCAACACATGGTAAAAACGTCAAAATACCAATAATCGTAAAACTGACCAACTTTAAATAATTCCAACTTAAAAATCATAAAACATCTTTGTCGCTACCATTTACATTTTATACCGGACTATGCACGTACAAACGCTTCTTACGCGAATGAACTTTCTTACTATGCCAGGAATGAAAATCTTACTTCCAAACCCATGAACCCCATCTTACGGAAATTCATATCAACCAGACAACATAGCAAGTACACACTATCCCAATACCGCAGTCAGGATAGGGGCAACGTCTTAACCCAAAACTTAGAATCTTACTCCAAGATTAGGCGTCTAAAGGTAAACTTAAGCTAATCCTACTTACAAACATCGATGTTATACTCAAGATCGCTTATTTCGCCTTTTCTTGAGTTAAACCATAATCAATCCTACTTCATAATCAATCTTTATCGAATCTTTAACAAATCTTTAAACCTTCCTTTAAATTCTTTAAACCTTTCTTTCAAAATCTTTATAAAACTTTACTTATCTTTAAAAAATACTTTGAAAACATCAATAATCTTTCACTTTAAAAGAACACAAAACTAACTTCAAGATTTTCAAGACCCAACCAAGAATTCATAAAGAACTCAAAGAACTCATCAACAACTCATCAAGAACTCATCAAGAAATCAACAAGAACTCGACTTCAACATAAAAACCACACAAAAACCATTCGAAAACTTCATCAAAACCTCATCAAAAACATGCATGAAAACTTGAGTAAATCATCATATAAACATTACCCAAATCCTTACTTAAAATCACGCAAATCATGATAAACAAACATTGGAAATTCATCTAACATGCATATTTAATCCACCCTATAATCATAGTATACATACTAAGGTAAGAAGGTATGTTACCTTATTGAAGATCAAGCAAATCAATCACTCAAACTTGTTGCCCGGAAAACCCCAAAATACACGGCCACAACACGGTTTTGCACGAACACGGCACGGCCTTGCACGAACACACACGCACGGCTGCACCACGAACCACACGGTCACCACTCGCACCACCGTCTTCAACACGGCACCACCACGACTCTTGCATGGCACCAACACGGCTCTTGCACGGCACCACCACGGACCACCGTCTTCACACGAGCACCACCACTCGATCCACGAACAACCCACACGAATCCCAACCCAAAACCGAACCAAATACCCAAGTCTTGATAAATGGCAATGAAGATTAATTTGTGTTTTAATACTTAAAGATCAATGGAGTTTGAATCTTTAAGTTTAAGTTTAGAATTGATGATGAACAAATTGGTTGGATTGATGGTGATTAAGCCTAATAGGTGTGTGTAATGGAGAAATGGAGAGCGTTTGTGATTGGCTTTAATTGTAGCAAAAGATGATCAAAGTGCAAATGATGGCAAAATGAATCTTAAGCCTTACAATCCCCTTCTATTTATAGAAGTGGTTAAGGTGTGAACATGAAGCAAGTGGCAAAATTAAGCCACTAAACCAAGGGGGCCGGTTCCTACAAGGCTTAATTGGGCTTTTTGATGATCAATTGGGCTAATTGCACTCATACTTGATTGTTAAACGATATAAATATGCCAAGATGTATATCCTTAAGATCTTACCATAAAGTGTAGAATGTGATATAGAAAATTTCTATCAAATTATTTTATTACCTAAATAATAAAACACCATAGAGTATAAAAATGTTATATCGAAAATTTCCTAACAAATTATTTTACTACTGAAATAGTAAAATACCATAGAGTAAAAATATTATATAGAAAAATTACCAAACAATTATTTAATTATTAAAATATTAAAACACCAAGATGAATAAAAGTGCCAACGAAACTTTAAAATCATTACATAGTTTCTCAAATCACTAAATCATGTATACATAAAGCACATAAGATTTCAAACACTTTATAAGATATCAAGCTAACTAAACGTACTTTTCGTTCGGGTTGGACAGCTACACATGAAATACTTAAAGAATCCTACCGAGAGCGTCCTACACAAAATTAATACAACCTTACTTCATATAAGGTTATCAAATATTCATACTAACAAAGTGAAGCCCTAAGATGTGCATGACTACTAATACTTGTAAAACTATAATATAAGTAATAAAATTCTTATAAGTAATAGGATAGTAAAAATCATAATATTAGTAGTAGGATACTTATAATATAAGTAATAAATATTAAGATTATATGAGTAATAGGATATTAAACACTTATTAATATTATCGTTTATATCATTATTATTATTATTATTATTATTATTATTATTATTTTTTTTTTTTTTTTTTTTTTATAAAAACCCAATTATTTTAATAATTGTAATAAAATACTAAATCCCATAAAATTTTAAGAAATTATTATTAGTAGTGTGAAATATTATACATAATAACTTTATAATCTATAGTTTTTAATATTAATTAATATTTTAAAACAATAATATATAATATAATAAAATAATTCAATAAAGAGAATGCCGTGAGAGATTACAAAGAGAGGTAGAGAAATTTTCTTATAATTTTGTGTGTGGAAATGGGTTGAATTAGGGGGTATTTATAGGCTTAAGTATGTAAGAATTTAGGTAATTGAATATATAAAAATTATGGTAAGTTGAAATATTATGGTGCTTGGTGATCAAGCAATTTGATCATGGAATCAAGAGATGACAAAAAAAAATATATATATATAGTTGTAGAATAATTCATGATCAAATATATTTGCTAGAGGAAAGTTTTGGAAAATGCTAGTTGTAAAACTTTTAGGCCAAATCTTCCTAATTTTTGTAGAATAATTAGCTTCCTAGCTAATTCATGATCAAATATATTTCCTAGTTGGCCGTGTACTTTGGGCCTTTAGGATTTACTTTTTTTTTTTGGTTTACCTAATTGGTCTAATGGGTTTAGTTTGGTTTTTGGGTTTTATAAATTTATTAAAACATAGTTTTGGGCTTAAGAACCCCTTCTTTATGAACTAGTTTGAAAATATAGGGCTTAAGCAAATTAATTATGAAGACTATGTTTTAAAATAATATTTTTGTATGAACCTTTGGTGTTTATAATTTAAAGTAGTATTTTTAAAACGTATGTGATTTCATTTTTATAAAAAAAGAGATGAAATCGGTATAATAAAAATGAAACTCTAAAAAACAAAATAAAAAAAATATTCTTCTAATCTAATTCTCACGTCAAATTCCAAAGAAAAAAAATTTCTCAAGCTCCAGCAACCACCATCACCACCACCGGCAAGTTTTTCCGACCCTATATTGTTTAATTATATTTTATCATAAGGAAAATACTCTTTTAATTATTAATTATTTGTAAAATAATTTTCCAAAATTGCGGGGTATTACAATATCCATGCGTAAAATTTTGAACTCAAATAAAACTTTATTGTCAGATAAATCAAAAGGCTTGTTTTGAAGTTGACATCTAATTTTCGATAGGAAAAAAATTTATTTAAATACAAATAGTAACTAAAAACAAATTACTTAGAATTATAACTAACAAAAAAGTCTATCATAATAATTTCTCCCTTCGACCTTCACTTATATATATATTAAGCTTTTTATGCACGCTATGTGTGCGGCAAAATTTTTTATATAGTTGTTACTCATTAGTAAGGAAAAAAATAAGGTTTGCATATGAGATATCATCCATTTTGTGATAGTAAAAAAAAAGGGGGGAAAAAACATAGAAGTTGAATTTCTTTCATAACAAAAAATATGAATAAATTACAAAGTTGATCTACTATATTTTTTCTCCTATCAAATTTCCACAATAATCAAAAGGTAAAATTTTAGTTTACAAAAATATAACAATATAGATATCTTGTAACGCCCCAGGTTTTTGGTATTTTTCTGCTTTGTTTATTTGTTGGTATTTATGTTATTTTATGTATGGTCCAAATTTATTTGGACTATTTATTTCTGTTTTATTGATTGATTATGATTGTTTTATTTGATGATTAATTGTTTTATTATTTATTTTATTTTATTTTATTTTAATTAATTAGAATTTTAATTTTAATTTTCTAATTAATTAATTAAGTTTTAGGCCAAGTGCGAATTTATACATGATTAATCATGCTTAAGTGCAAATGGCCCAAGTGATCATTTACCCATTTTATTAAGCCATAGCCGGCCCCCCTCTTTGTATGGCATGTTTGCCACTTGCTATGTGTACACACTTTAACTAACTTCTATAAATAGAAGTATAAGTAAGGCTTAATGATCATTTTGCCATCTAAATCCTCATTTGCTCATTTAGCCATCCTTTGCTCACAAATCAAAACCAAACACACTCCCTCCATTTGCCATCATTCCACACGCCATTTTTGGCCCCTAATCATCCACAAATTGTTCATCAACCTTTCATCCCAAAACTTAAAGATTCATACCCCATTGATCTTTAAGTGATTGAACACCCACTTATCTTCATCATTTGTGATCAAGATCATTAGTTTAGGTTGTGTTCCAGGTTGTTACGTGTTGAGTTTGTTCCATGGGGTTGAAGCCGTGTTGGTGGCCAGCCGTGCATTGAAGCCGTGCTGATTGGACCGTATTCGTGAGGTGGCCGTGTGGTTCGTGGTGGTGCACCGTGTTCGTGTGGTGGTACAGCCGTGTGGAATCGTTTCTGGGCAGCGTGTTTTTGGTGGGTTTTAGCACTCAAGTTTGTTAAGGTAACATACTTTTTTATCCTAGTTTGCATACTATGTTCATAGGGTGGATTAGATGATCAAATTAGACCGAAAATTGATGAAATTAACCCTTGTCATGCGTTAATTTATGAGCTGGTTGGGAAGTTGTTTTTATGATTTTCTTGCCTTGTTTCTATGAATTTTATGATTGGTTATGATAGTTCATGTCTAATTATGTTCATGTTCAATTGTCATAAAGTTTCAGTACATAGAATTGATGGAATTGTTAAGGGAATTTGATGATGATATGCGTGTACTTTGGTATTGAATATGATGATGATTCTTGATAATCTTGTTGAGTAGTATGTGATTCTTGAATCTTGAACTGATGAATTAAGTTATAATATATGTTCTTGATATTTACTTGATGATTCTTGAAGTTCTTTATCATTCTTTGATGAATCTTGAATTTCTTTATGATAGTCATGTATTCTTTAAGTATAGTTTGTGTAGTCTTGATTAAAAAAAGTTAAAAGATAATTAAAGAGAGTTAAAGAAAGTATAAAGATTGATTAAAGAGGTTCCAAGGTTATGATTTACATAGTTAGTCTTAAGTAAAGGCGTAAGATGCAACTTAAGATTAACCAAGATTGTAAAGAACGTAAAGATAGCTTGAGTTTACTGTTAGACGCCTAACCTTAGAGTAAGATTCTAAGACTTGGGTTAATACGTTGCCCCTATCCTAATCGCGGTATTGGGATAGTGATTACTTGCTATGTCGTCCTTATGATATGAATTTCCATAAGATGAGGTTCATGGGTTTGGGAGTAAGATTCTCATTTCTGGCATGGTAGGAAAGTTCGTTCGCGTAAGATGAGTTCGTACGAGCATAGTCCGGTCTAATATGTAAATGATTGAGACAAAGATTATGATAAGATTGGATAATTAAAAGTCAAGCAAGTTATTATTATTATTATTGTTGTCGTTGTTTTACATTCGCATGTTTGTCCGTATGTGCGCCTGATTTATTGTTTGATTTATTCTATGATCATATGTGTCCACATTGGGGTGGGACCGTTATGTTACTCGCCACTGATGGTGGATATATGTTCATTTTCAGGTAACTCTGATGGTGATGTTGATGCTTAGCTTGGGTTCGGGCAAGTGTCGATTTACTATCCATTGTTTTAGTTGTAATTTTCTGTTATTAGACTTTAGAATGTTAGTACGTTGTATACTCTAACTCTGACATCTATTTTGGAGTTAATTCGTTAGTAGTGACTATTTGGGACTTAGTTATGTACAACTTGTGGTTTTGTACAATTTGGGTTTTATAATAATAATTTGGAAAAATTGCAGATATTAATCCGAAGTATGGGCCATCTTCAGCTACTAATCCCAACTTTGATTTATTTCTGATTAATCCGATGTTTTTGGGTGGTCTTCCAATATTAATCTTAGAAGACCACCAACAAACTTCGGATTAATCACAAATAAATCAAACTTCGGATTAATAGTGGAAGATGACCTAAACTTCGGATTAATATTTATAATTATTCCATTGAGGTTTGTTTTAAATTTTAAAGTATGTTTGTATGTTAGATCGACTATTCGACTCGTCGGTTTCTTCAGCGCCGGTTTAAGCGAGTCGGGTCGTCACATATCTATTTGTAGAGAATAAAAAAATATGAATTTACATATTATTTTTTTAATTACATATTTTTTTTTATTCAAAAGAATAAAAATATTATAAGAACTTTTCTTAATTATGCATTTTCGTTTTAAGAAAAAGTTTTAGGGTAGTATAGACTTTTCCAGGGGGGACACCATAGTTCCCCCCTTGGCTTATATAATAGAGATAGGATTAGGCTTAGTTAAAAAAAGAAAAAAAAATAGCAAAACATAACCTATTTTAACCTCCTCTTTCTTCATTGAGTCGTGAAGCACCAACCCGTGCAACAATCTTTGTAACACCCCGTATTTTATGTTTTTTTTTTTAATAAAAAGATAAGTTTTTTGCGTTTCCATAGTCAAATTTTGAAATAAAATATTTTCTAATGAATTGTGGGCGCCATGCTATTTTCAAAAAAAAAATACTTAAAATTATTATTAATTCTATTTTCATTTTCAAATAATATAAAGAAATTATCTATTTTTGAAATGTATTAATTAGTTAGATAAATATCTACCTACCGATTTATTGTTACTAATTAGTCTCAAAATATATGTAACTATTAGGTTGAGAATTTTTTTGAGATTTAATACCCCTAAATTTCGTGTCTATAATATATATATGTGTGTGTGTGTGTGTGTTTGTGTTAATTCTTTTATTTGTTTATTTAATCTCTTATTTGATATAATTATTTATTTGAATTTATTCGCAAATAACAATTTTTTGTGCTTACTCGATTAAATTTTGGATCGACCAAAATTGAGTTAAGAGACCCAAAGTGGCTGGCTGCCTAGCCATATGAGTGGAAAGGGGAGGAGATTTGAAGTTGTTTGTAACTCCCAAATTAATCACCGATTATAACCTATTAAACACCCTGAATTAACTAGGTAATAAGCCAAGCATTAAAGACCAAGGCAACCCCCTTTTTTCTTCCATTTTTCTCGGCCAATATAGCCTTTTTACAGCATGATTTGCTCCTGTAATTAATATCACTTCAAAACTCCCCTAAAACACCTAGCAATTTCCGGTCACACTTTCATTCTAAAATCTACAAAAAAAGAGGCCAAGTGGTTTTCCTTGGGGTTTTCGGATGTTTGCACCAATTTTTGCCACGCTTTTCTTCTCTATATTTCAAGATAACTAGAACTATCCTTTAAACTAGTAATCACATAGTTTATAATGATGGAATTTGGGTTTAAATTGTGTAGTAAATTCGATAAAACAAACTAGAACAACTTGTAATTTATTATGCCTAAAATCGATTAATTGCACAATTTTCGTATTTGATTTTTTTTTTTTTTTGAATTTTTTGTGGTTTGGGCTATGTTTTAGGTTTGTTTATATTCTATACTTGTTGTAGGAATTTCATAGGGTAATTATTATGCAATTTTATGTTTAATTAATTAATTATAAAAAAAAATTAGGCAATTTTTTATGTTATTATTTAATGAAATTTTAGTGTGACCATACTAGCCAGATTTTCGTGGCCCATATGTGTAAAATAAAGGGTTTGATTTTTTTGATAAGTAAAGCATTAATTCCACTAGAAAAACTTCAATTACATCATAAGCCTAATGAAATTAGGCAAAACTATCCAAGGCATCCCAAGGATAAGGCACCTACCTACAAATTTTCAAAGCAACACACATCAATTTTGGACACTTTTTTTACATACAATTCCTTATCCTATTCTTAACAATAAATTTCAAGCAAGAAAAAATACACTCTATATCCTTAGACTCACCCTTCCACAACATATCATTCCTCTTTTGCCAAATACTATAGGCTGCAGCAGATATGCAAGCAATAACCACCCTCCTCCTAAACCTTGAAGCTTTGTACCTTCTCCTAAGCCATTGAAGAAGATCCCCAAACTCACACTTCTGAATAGCCACCCCAAGCCATCCTAGCACAGCCTGCAACAAGCCTGCACTAACAGCACATCTGAAAAATAAATGGTGGTGAATAGCCACCCAAGCCATCCTAGCACAGCCTGCAACAAGCCTGCACTAACAGCACATCTGAAAAATAAATGGTGGTGAGTTTCACTTTCCTGCCCACACATCACACAATACTCATCAGGGCACAACCCTCTTCTATGCAGCTTTTCCCTTAAAAGGGTTTGCTTTTGTGTTAATAATTTTTAAAATAATTCGTTGTAAAACAATATTTATAGGAAGTGGGGAACATTTCTGCCCATTTTATGTAGGATTATTTGCTTTGAATAATCCAACCTTTCAAATTTTGGTAACGAATAATCCAAGCTTTCGATTATTAGCAAATAATCCAACCTTTTTATATACTCTTCCAAAAATAGACTTTAACCTGCTATAACAGGTCACTTGCCTGTTAACCTATGTGACCATTATTAGGGGTTTAATTAATTACCTTGCTTTTATAGTTTTTTCACTGCTGCCATTTCATTTCTTCCTCTATTTCCCATCTCTTCCTCCTCCTTCCTCATCTTCAAATTCTGTAGCACCTCTATCTAAAAAAAAATTGAAAATTTCTCTAGCTTCAACCATTGCTACGCATATTTCCATTTTTTATAAATAAATAACTAAATAAAAGAGGAAAAAGAAGCCTTCATATGAGTTGGAAAACACACCAATCTTTATCATTAAATAAAAAAACTCTAGAGTGGGCGAAAAAAACTTGGGTTCTGAACATTTGTAAAAAGCCAACAACAACATCTATTTACATTAACACAGAAAAAATGCTTATGAAAATAGAATTGCTTTAGTCACATATCTAATTTCTTCAACAACAACCACCAACACCACAAGAACAATTAGCTACCACTACAAAAACAATTAATCAGATCACCGCCGTCACCACAACAACAAAAGCTACAGCAACAACTTATATACCAACAAAACATCAAGAAAATCAAAATTATTATATTTGAAATTGATAGCCATCTTAACAAATTAAACTCTATCTTTAACAATAAATAATTGAAGGTTAAAATAAGAAAAGAATTAGTGGTACTGGTAGACAAGGCCAATAGCAGTGACAACTAGGTGCAGTCGTCGACAACAAGGTGGCACCATAGGATGTGGCTGCTTGGGGGTAACCAGTGGTGGTCATGTTCAGATTCGACATTATTGGAATTCTTTGAAGCAAAAGATTTATTTTTTTTTTGGATGAAGGAGCTACAAAATTTGAAAATGAGGAAAGAGGAAGAGAGAGAGAGAGGAACGGAAATGGTCAAATGGAGGAAGACATGAAATGGCAAAGGGTATAAAAGGAGGGTAATTAAACCCCTAATAATGGTCATATAGGTTAATAGGCCAGTGACCTGTTATAGCAGGTTAAAGTCTATTATTGGGAGAGTATATAGAAGGGTTGGATTATTCGTTACCAAAAGTTGAAAGGTTGGATTATTCAAAGCAATAATCCTTTTATGTATTATTATCATGTTAAATTATCCTTGAGTATACTTTATTTTATTTTAGGCATGTGTTACACTTGGTTATGGACTTGGTGAAGTGTAGAATTAATTGTGTAAGTTTAACTATTTTTGGTTGATTTTTGGACAGGCTTGGACGGTTGTTTTTTTTTTTTTTACAGTTTCTAGAAACCAACTGTTTTGAGCTAAAAAAGATGTTTAGTTGTGGTATTTTAAATATTAATTGTTATTTTGGTGGTCGCTAATCTATGGGAATTATTTTGGTGCAAATCTATTTAAAAAGAGGCGTTTTGGTAATTATCTTGCTTAAGTTATTGGGCGCACATTTTTGTTATGTTCTTTTGGCTAATTAGATTTTATTTGGAATTAATTTGTAATAAATAGGATGCGTGGTGATTATTGGGTGATTGTTGAATTTATTTTTCTCCATATTTATGGGGCAAATGTTGAAGGTATGATTATTGTATGTAATAGGAAAAATTGTCAAGATTAAGCCAACCTTTGGTCGATCTTCCACAATTAAGCACTACAAGAAAATTAATTATTGGCAACAAATTTTTGACAACAACAGTTAATTTTGTTACAAAAAATGCTTTTTCGCAACAAAAAAATTATGTTGGTGCAAAAGATCGTTGCTATTAATAACTTTTCACTTTCCCTTCACAAATCAATCAAGGGCGGATATGCTTGAAAAATAGGCATAGCTTTGGCAATAGAAGTTTTGTGGCTATATATAGAATTATTTATAATAACAAGGTTAAATTGTTACCTAAAAACTTTTTTTTTTTTAGCAACAAAAAATTTCGTTGCTATTAATAACTTTTCCACTTTCCCTTGAAAATAGGCATAGCTTTGACAATAAAAGTCTTGTGACTATATATAAAATTATTTATAATAATAAAGTTAAATTGTTACATAAAATTTTTTTTTTTTGCAACAAAAATTTTGTTGCCAAAAACACTTAAAAAATAAAAATAACCCTTATTTCAATTGATGGACATTTCGTCTCCCTCACCCCCAAAAAACAATTGCTCACACCACCATTCCTTTAAAGTTCGACTTCTACCCAAAAACCCTTTGAAGTTCCAATTCTACCCGCGCACCACCATTCCTTTCTCTCACCACCGCTGACTGCCATTCGACGGCAACCCGGCGGCGTCGTCTAGTGCAGTGACCCGCGCGTCACACAAAATCCCTTAATATTCTCTCTCAAAAACCCACCCGCTACTTTGTTCACAGCCATTCTCCGGTTAGAGGTTTCCGGCTACTAGCCCTAGTCGAGGTTTCGGCCACTAGCCCCAGTCAGAGGTTTCGACCACTAGCCCTAGTCGGAGGTTCGCAGCAAATACCTTAGTCGGAGGTTTCGGCCAGCTGTGTTCGTCCCTCTTGTCAGAGCTGTGTAGTTCGTCCCACTCGCAGTTAGAGTTGTGTTCATCCCTCTTTGGTGCGACTCTTCGCCTCAGCCATCGTCAATTCAGGTTTGCTAAAATTTTCTGCTCGAATTTTTGAGTTTGTCATTCGAATTGGTGTGCTTGTTCAATTGGAGCGAATTTAGCTTGAAAATTGTCATTGTGTTTGTGCAAAATCTGGGTTAGTTGATTTAGGTGATTTACTTTAGTTGATTTTCTTGTTGTGCAAATTTCTAGTTTAAGTGATTGTAAATTTATATTCCTATTGTTGTGCAAATTTAGCTTGTAAATTTATATTGTAAATTTCTGGTTAGTTGTAATCTGCTTACATAAGTTCAAGTGATAGAAAATGCCTTACTGCATACGGAACTATCAAAGCTACTCAAATTAAAGTTGATGCATTGATGCAGCAGGTACGTACAATGGTTGAGAGATGGAAATTATTTTATTAGGCACTGCTGGAGTGCTGGTTATTCTAGTGTGTATGAAATGAAGCCAAATATGGTTATTCCTCTCTACTTGAGTTAAAGCCAACATTGATGATTGGTTTGTCCTAATGGAAAAATGGTGCTTCATTATAATTTATTATTATTATTCTGTTTATTATTATTATTATAATATCTTTGGGATGAAATTGTGGATTGTCTTGTGCTCATGAAAACTATATAAAGGGTATATGAACCTTTTTTATAGTCTTGTTTGGATGTCAAATTATTGATATTTTATTGATATGTCAAATAGTGTAAGCTGTGTATGTTTGAGTTTAATGTTGGAAGTTAGCAGTCATTCATGGATTAGGAATGGATGAAATTATCTTGGTTGTCCAAAGTAATCATCTCCCTGTGACTAAAGTTGTAGAATTAACTCCATTTGCAGTTTTGAAGTTAGGAGTCATTCATGGATAAGGAATAGATGAAATTAAAGGATCGAGCTGCTCCACAATATTTGCAAGGGATAGACAACTTTTTGGAATTTGCTTTTAACAATACTAGTTTTGAACATGAGGGCAACCGGATTGGATCCAAAATTAGATGTCCTTGTTGCAGATGTGCAAACGTGCACTATAAAACTAGAAGTCAGATTCCATTTGATTTGTCAAGAAATGGGTTTTTGGAAAGCTACATCATTTGGGAGAAACATGGGGAAACACTTGATGATCCTCCACTTGATAATGACGCTACTAATGCTAATGCTGATGATGATGAGATGCTTGATATGTTAGAAGTAGGATACCAAGTTGCTGGTATGGGCTTACTTGAAAATCTTGATAGATATGATGTTGTTCATAGTGAGGAAGTTCAATAACCTTAAGGGGAGGCTGCTCGATTCTATCGCCTCTTACAGGACTATAAAGATCCATTGGTTGTTGATGGGTCAAAAGTCTCTAACTTAGTTTACATTATGAAATTGTTGCATTTAAAGTTCAACATCAAAGACTCATCCACTCAATCACTTTGACTTGAAGCTTTTGCAACTGATGTAATGCAACGCTTATATCGTTATTGGAAGTCTCGCTTTCATTCATACTATAAAGAATGTGGAAATACTTTGGAAGAGCGTTTAGAGAATCCTCCTGATAACTTACCTATGGAAAGTTGGAAAGCTTGTTGTGCTAAGTTTAATGATGAAAAGTTCAAGATGAGTGTTTACATTTTACTTCAACAACTATCTTATTATTACCTATTTCTTCTCTAGTTATTTAATATGCTCTGTACATTTCTATTCTCAATTAACACATCGAATTATAACTTCGGATTATAGAAAGGTAGTAGACAAAATAGCAAGAATCGATTGTCTGACAAGTGGACTAAACACACCACCGGAAACTTATCTTTTGCAGAAGTGGAACATATATTGGTAAAGTTTCCTCGCTGCCTAGTTCTTGCATGCTGATTATAATCTCTTTTTACAATAATATGTTGGTAAAGTTTCCTCGCTGCTTTTTTTATTTCGTATTATTCTAATACAAAGAAATGCTTGTGTAGACTGAGAGCAATGGTATTATGTTGCCTGATCCTGATGTTTTTTGGCTAGCTGAGCATACTAATTTAGATGGTGAAGGGGTTCTGAAGTGGATTAATGATGGGCGCTCCAAAGAGATACATGTAAGTAATTTTTAGTTTCTGATTGTATTTTTTTTTAGGTTGCTGGGATGTAGCCCTTTATTACCCCTAAAAAGGGGGACGATGGCCTTTAAAGGCTTTTTTGTAAGACCCTTAAGGCAAAACTTTGGTATATGGCCTATTTTCTTGGACAAGAAATGGTTCACGTTATATCTTGGTATATTTTGTTAGAAAGCTATGTAATACACTTTTGGATACATTATGAATATATGAATCAAGCCAATGTATTATGGCTATTTTGTAATGAGTGTTTATATCAAATGGATTTTTGTTTTTAATTGTATATTATTAGAACGTCCCAAAATTATAATATGGTATTACGATATATAATAATAATAAAAAAAACCATTATGGTGCATTAATTTTTGTCAACGCAATTAGTTGTTGCTATAAATCAATTATTATTGGTAACAACCAATTTTTTTGCAGAAAAATAATGACTCAGGTTTGTCATAATGTTATTTGTGTAGTCGTTTGCAACGAATATGTCGTGGCAGAAGATGTTTTTTAACAACAAAGTGTATTGTTGCTGAAATTTTTTATTTTTAGTAACGACAAATTTTGTTACAAAAAATAAGCTTCAGGTACAGGGACTGAACTGAGTTATTGCAACAAGCTATCTTTCGCAACAAACGTTTTGTTGCAAATAACGCATTTTTGGCAACAAACAATTTTCGTTGCAAATACCTTTAACAACGGGATCTCCCATAACAAAGCTAAATTGTTGCCAAAAATAAGAAGTTGTTGCTAAAGATATTTTTAGCAATGAATTCTTTTGTTGCCAAAAATAAATTTTCTTGTAGTGAAGCCAAACTTTTGAAAAGCTAACCTTGGTATCATTTAAGCAAAAACTAGGTTAAATGATTATTTAATCTATTAGTTACCTATTGTTTTAGGTTAGTGTTATCATTTAAAGAACAAAATATGTTGAATGGTTGTAAAATAGTGATCTAAAACAAAAGAAAATAACAAAATAAATAATCATTTAACCTATTTTTAGCTTAAATGACAACAAGTTTTGCTTAAATCTAGATTTTCGAAAGGTTGGCTTAATTGTGGAAGATCGGCGGCCAAAGGTTGTCTTATTTTTGACAATTTTTCCTATGTAATAAATAAGATTATATTTAAAATTCGACATCCATGGTCATCTCCATTTCAAAATTCATTTGTGATTGTGAGTTGGAGCCATTGTGTAACGCCCCAGATTTTGGGCTATTTTCTTTGTAGTTATTTTTATTTTGTGCATGGTCTAAATTTATTTGGACCATTTGTATTGCTTGAATGTGACTATTTTATTGGTATGATTTATTATTTATTTTATTTTATTTTACTTAATTAGAATTTTATTTTTTTTAATTTTCTAATTAGTTAATTAAGGTTTGGGCCAAGTGTAAATTTAAGCATGATTAGTCGTGCTTAAGTGTAATTAGCCCATTAGCTTTTTGGCCCATTATAAGTAGAGCCCAACCGGCCCCCCTTATGATAAGTAGCTTGTTTTGCAACTTGCCTCATGTTCACACTTAACTAACTTCTATAAATAGAAGAGTTAGTAAGGCTTTGTGATCATTTTTGTTCATTTTAATCACCCTTACCACAATCAAAATGCCAAACACTTTCTCTCCATCCTTGCCATAGTTCCACGCCATTTTGGCTTCCAAAACACTTATCATTTGTTCATCCATCTTTTCAAACCCAAACTTAAAGATTCAACTTCCATTGATCTTTAAATATCAAAACACAATGTAAACCCCAATAGTTTCGTTCAAGATCACTAGTTCGGGTTTGGTTTTTGGGCATGGTTCGTGTGGGTTATTCGTGGGTGTTCGTGTGGCTCGTAGGGTGGACGTGCACGGTGGTGCTCTTGTTGGTGGCCAACTGTTTGAGGCAGCCGTGTGGATGGAAGTCGTGCAAAGGTGCTCGTGAGGATGGAACCGTGTGATGCCGTGTTGAGCGTGGCATTTAGGCCGTGTGGTTCGAATCTGGGCAGCAAGTTTTTGTGTCCTTAAGTGGTTGATTTTGATTAAGGTAACATACTATCTTATCCTAGTTTGTATACTTTGAATCATAGGGTAGATTAGATGACTAGATTAGACCAAAAGTTGATGTTTAGTACCCTATGTCCATTCGTGAATATGGGCTGATTTGGGTGATGTTTTTGTGATGATTTTGCCTTGATTCTATGTATTTTATGATCAATTATGATAAATTTCATGTTTGGTTATGTTCATGTTCGATTTTACGAAGTTTTGATGTATGGAGTGCGTGATTTTGATGGTGTCTTTGAGGGTGAGTTCTTTATGAATCTTGATGAGTTCTTTATAAATCTTGATGAGTTCTTTATGAATCTTGATGAGTTCTTTATGAATATTGATGAGTTCTTTATGAGTTCTTTACAACTTATACTAATTAAACTAATAATAGTCGTGGACGTACGGACTATGATAATATTTATAATCCGGACTATGCACCTCGTAAGATGCATTCTCAATCTCTCTTTGTAAGCATGTTTAATTTGTTTACAATATGTTGAATTCATGTTTGCTTTCTTTTGTTTGGGTGTGTATCTTTCTCTTCATTTTGATGATGTGTGAATAATTTGTTGAATTCATGATTGGGGGGGGGGGGGGGGGCATAAAATTAGCAGAAATGTGTTTAGGTTATGTTTGGGAACTCTTATTTCATTTCAAACACTAGAATTCAATTATGAAATTCTCAAATGATGTAATTCAATTCGAAATATAGTGTTTGGGTAATCTAATAATTCATAATAAACATTCTAAAATTGCACATGTTTGTTTTCAAAATTTTACAGGGAATCTCTTCTTCAACCTTTTTTTTAGGCAATCTCATTGTAACCTTCATCTTTTGTCGAATCTTCCTGAATTAGTTTCTTTACCAAAAAAAAAGATTTCTCAACCTTAAATACAAAAAAAAATATTTTTATTTCTCTAAAATATGAAAATTATACCATTGGAAAAAATCTGAATAAACTATCAAATTGAGTAGAATTTTAGATTTTAGAGTTAATTTACTAGAGTATGAAACGAGATTATGATCACTTTCTGGTGATTAAAATATTGGTGCTAATGTAAATTATGCGTGGTTCATGAGCTGATAAACATCAATGGTGTTGTAGCAATGGTTCTAGTTTAGCATTTGGCAAAGGAGAGAGGAGAGATAAATGTACAAGTGTAGCATAGCATTGCATCCGCAAGTATGAGAAATGTATGGTAGTAATTTAAAATGACAAGTCATAATAATGCATTTCAAATTCAGTTTTTATAGGCTTAAAATAAGGAATGATGGAATTGGGCTAATTACATAATTTCAAATTCTTAAATAACCGAACACCAAATTTCACCCAATTCCATCATTTGAAATAAAATGATTGATTCAAAATTCTAAGAGTCCAAATTAGTCTTAATATGGTTATTCCTTAAATTAAATACGATGAATTAATATAGTAAATATTTTACAATTCCATTCATCAACTTATAAATATCTTTTATATTATTAATCTATATAAGCTAATAAGTTATAATTCAATTTGTAACTAATAATTATTTTAAGATATATTTTAAGAGATATGCAATAATTATTATTAATCAGTCCAGGAGAGTTAACAATGGCCCTATCTTAACCACTAGACCAAGTTGAATCATATGCTTTTGCTTTAACACTATAAATATATATTATAATGCCATTTGACTTTTAAAAAAACATAAATCTTAAATAATTACGCAAAAAAAAACTTATGGTTCTTATATATTTTTAGGAGATGGAGAGAAATAAGGTTTGGTGGGAACATCCTAAATGGAGTGATGTATATGAACAAGGAAAAGATGAATACATAGGGAAAGCCTTTGCTACAAGGTCTCAAGGGAACCAGATTAGTTGCCCATGTTGTAAATGCCGTCATCGATATTGGTATGATAGAAATGACGTAAGGGATCATATTATTTGCAACGGCTTTGTACCAAGAAACGATGAATTTTTTTAATTTAGAAAGGATGGTCCCTGAAAGAGAATCAGATGACTTTCAACATGATGAACCATCAAACATGAATGATGGTATACAAGATTGGTTGCATGATACTATAAGAGAAGGGCCAAATGAAGAGGCGAAATTTTTTTTGAAGCTAATAGAGGAAGGCCAACAAGAATTGTATCCGAGTTAGAAAAAAAATGTCTAGACTTGCCTTCACAATTCGCCTATACATTTATAAGTGTGATCACAAGTTTCCAGATGTTGCAATTGTTGGTTTACTAGAGTTCCTCAAGGAAGTTCTCCTAGATGATGCAATATTGCCAACATCTATGCATGAAGCAAAAAAGGTGTTAAAGTTGTTGGGCTTGGACTATAAAAAGATTGATGCTTTTCCTAATGATTGCATGTTATATTGGGCGGAGCATGCAAACGCAACAAGTTGTCATATATGTGGGACCTCAAGGTGGAAATCAAAGGAAAATGATCAAAACGAAAATCTAAATGAAAAAACACATAGAATTCCATCTAAAATTCTAAGGTACTTTCCAATCAAAAAGAGGTTGCAAAGGTTGTATATGTGTGCCGAAACAGCAATTTATATGATATGGCATAACTATGGGCGAGTAAATGATGGCCTTTTGCATCATCCAGTTGATGGTAAAGCTTGGATCAATTTTGACAAAATACATCCAAGCTTTTCTGATGAACCTCGTAATGTTAGACTTGCATTGGCCACTGATGGTTTTAATCCATTCAACACAATGAGCATTGTACATAGTACATGGCCTGTTATTTTGATCAATTATAACTTGCCTCCATGGTTGGCTACAAAGTCTGAGTTTTTAATGCTTTCATTACTGATACCCGGACCTTTGTCTCCCGGAATTAACATTGATTTCTATTTACAACCGCTTGTTAAAGATTTGCAAGATTTGTTGGAGTTTTACCTCGAAATATATGATGCTTCAACCAATACAAGGTTTGACATGCATGTAGCTTTGATGTCTACTATTAGTGATTTTCCGGGCTATGCAATGTTGTAGGTTGGAGCACTAAAGGAAAATTTGCTTGCCCTTATTGTCATTATGAAATTGACTCCGTGTACTTGAAATTTAGTCACAAGCATTGCTATATGTGCCATTGCAAATGGTTGGATCCAGACCACCCATGGAGATATAATAAGAGGAACTTCAATGGGCATGTTGAGGCAAGAAATAAACCAGTTCGTTTGATAGGAGGTGAGGTTGAGAAACTATTACATGATTTTCCTAATAAATTTGGAAAAGAGGAGCCGCAAATGAGACAAGATGATAAGGATCCTAATCCATGGAGAAAATTTTATATATTTTTCAAGTTACCTTATTGGAAACATTGTGATCTTCGCCATAATTTAGATGTCATGCATATTGAAAAGAATTTTTTTGATAATGTCATTGTGACATTGTTAGCCATTCCTGGGAAGACAAAAGATCACGTATCTGCTCGTCGTGATTTAAAATACCTACGAGAGGAGAAAGACCTCCGATGGGTGCCAGAGCTTAAGATTGAAGAATTCGCAGATGGAAGTGAAGAGATCCCGACATCTATGTTTTGGATGAATGCTGATGAAAAGCGTTTGTTTTGCCAAACCATAAAGAATGCAAAGTTGCCACAAGGTTATGCCTCAAATATTGCTCAATGTGTGCATCTTAATGAAAGGAAGATTACGGGGTATAAGAGCCATGATGCACATTTTATGATGCATTATTTACTTCCGATTGCTACAAGGGCAACCCTTAGTAGCCATGTTGCAGCTCCTATAATTAGGATGTCAAACTTCTTTAAGGGCATATGGAAAAAAAAAGATTGACCCTCAAGATCTTGACATTCTCCATTCTGAGATAGTTGAAACTCTTTGTCAATTTGAGGGGATTTTTCAACCAACTTTTTTTGACACAATGGTCCATTTACCCGTTCACCTAGTGGAAGAAATCAAACTTGGTGGGCCTGTTGTGTAACGACCCGGATTTTTGGGCCGTAAAATTTTGTGTGAAATTAGGCCTTAAATTCCGAATCATCCGATTTGGGCCCAATAGACTTAATTTTATTATTTGAAGCTAGCCCAAATCCTTACTTTAAACCTCCCCTAACCAGCCCTATGATTGTTTTACCCTTTAATTGAATACCTAATATTCCTCCTATTATCTAGTAAGTCTTTAATCTATTTATATCCCAAAGCCCACACTTTTCTTTCTTTATTTCATTATAACTTTAAAACCTAAAACAACTTCCCTCCCTCCTGGCTCCTCTTTCACAGAAATCAAGCCTTTCTTCCAAAAGATTTCACTTCCCTTTTCCTTTCAATCTAAACCACAAAGATCAATCAACCTTCTACCTACCTTGAAGATTGAAGCAACTTGTGGTGGTGCAATCCTTGGGGTGTGTGAAGTGCCTAGCCGAGGGTAGCATCGAGTGGTTGGGCGAGTGTTGCGTCTTGCTTGTTGTTAAGGTAACTAGCTTTCTACCTAGCATTAAGACTAATCAATATAGGATAACAAGATTAAGTAGATTAACCTTCTTGATTGGTGTCAATCGTGTATAGCCGTGTAAGTGTAGGTGTGTTATCTCGTTATCTTTATGATAGGTCCATTTTAGGACCGATTTCCTGGACTCTTTTAACTTGTTTTCTGTTGTTTTTAGGCTTAGTTTTATTAGTTTTAGGCCTTTTTAGCTTAGTTTAGGTCTTACTTGCGTTTTCGTTGAATAATGCCTTTTCTTGCCATTTTTGCTAATAATTGAGCACTTTTGCGTTACTAATGCCTTGCGTTCATTCATGAAGGTATTTTGTGTGTTTTCGATCAATTGTTAAAAGCCGACAAGGGTCGTGAGAGGTCCCGAGAAGCTTTGGGAAGTGTTCCGCAATAAAGCCAAGACCACAATCACCACTTTTGGAGCATAGGTCAACTTTGAAAGGCCATAACTTTTTACATACTTATCATTTTAAGGCGATTCAAGTTGGAGGTTAAAGATCGTTCCGATAGCTTCGAAACGCCTGGTCATAAGCTAAATTCCGATAAGAAATGAAGAAGTTATGATGTTTTTAAAACTGACTGTCTTGCTGTCCAGCGGCCGCTGAGACGTTTCCAGCGGCCGCTGAGACCTATTCAGCGCCCGCTGATATTTCCAAGCGCCCGCTGAACTGGCCAGAACTGTCAGTAGCTCATTTTTTGGCTCCAGCGCCCGCTGAGACCTCTCCAGCGCCCGCTGGAGAGGCCCAGCGCCCGCTGAGAAGGCCCTGTTCGTATCATTTAATCTGTTTTAGCTTATTTTTCGTGCATTTTTGGGGGGTTGTATAAATACCCCCCTCTTCCCATTTCTTAGGCAGCTGAGGTTAGAGGCTCACTTAGGGTTTTAGGTTAGATTTTGTTGCTTTCTTCTTCAATTTCCTCTTGTAATTTACATTTGCTCTTCAATTTATGCAAGTTTCTTAGTTTCTCTTCCTCTTGTTCTTCAATCTCTTCAAGGTACTTTTATTGCTTTCTTTATTTGCTTGATTTCTTGTTCTTTGTTGCTAGTTATTGATGTCTAAGTAGTTGATAGTTGTTGTTGTTGTTTATTTAGTTAGTTTATTTGTTATTTTCATGTTTGTTTAGTTGTTTATTTTGATTTCATTGTTGTCCTTGGTAGTTTAGTTTGTAGTTTTCTAGGTTTTAGTTGTTGGTTTTAATTGTTTATGTTTGTTATTTGTTTGTTGTTTTAGTTATTTATGTTTGTTTCTTGTTGATTTAGTTGTTAGTTTAGTTTTAGGTTTTAATTGTTAATTTGTTTTGTTCATAGTTTTAGGTTTAATTATGTTTTTATTTTTAGTTTTAATTATGTTTTTATTAATTATGTGTGAGTAGTTAATTTCTAGGGTTTGAGTGAAACTTCTCAAATCCTCCATGATTGTGGCTTAGTTGTTCTTGGCTTTGGTTGTGATAATGTCGGTACCTTAGGATTCGGTTATGTTGAGTCTTATGTTTAGCTAGCATAGGATTCATTGAAGAATCCCCACCGAAGGACCGAAAAGTGAACGTGGGTGATGACTTCCTTTGCCCGATTGATGGAAGCACCACGAAAGTTGGGCCTTCGATCAAGGGAAAGTTACCGGTCTTCGTGATTTTGTGCTTAGGACTCGTTAGATGTGTCGCTGCACGAAAGTGAGTTGTATATGTATTTCCGGTCATCGTACTAGCTCGAAAGAGTGGTACGATCATAGAATGACCTCCCCTTATCCACGACCTAAGTGCAAGTTTCGATTGATTCATAATTCATGGTGGTATGAGTTGTGGATCTCTTACCCTAGTCCCTTTTATTCTTGTTTCCTTAGTGTAGTTTTAGTTAGTTCTCTCCGCCTCTCGCGACAATCACCCGACCTAGCTCGTTCGACGCTCACGCCTAGGCTAGTGCGAAGTACCTTCCCCGTGTTCGACACCCCCACTCATACTACAACGGGGGTTTTTATTTGGTAAGAAATCCCTCCTATCAAATTGGCGCCGTTGCCGGGGAAGGCAATGCCATTAGTTTAGGTTGAGTAGAATGGTTCTAGGTCTTTCTTTTTCTTTATTTTTGTGAATATTTGGGCCTTATGGCCACTCCTTTGATCGATCCCCAATATGAGCATGAATTGTTTTGGGTGTATTATGACAGGATCGGAAGCTCTCTTCCACCTAATCATAATCTTGGTAAATGGGATATATGCAATATGTTGTATGAGGGTTTGAACTATGAGACGAGAAATTGGATAGAATACCTATCTCATGGCGATTTCTTAACTCTCGACTTGGATAGAGCTTGGCTCTTATTCGAGTGTCTCGCTAAGGACACCTATGAATGGGATATAACTAGCCAAGGAATACATGATTATAGTCATGAGTTGAGTGCACTTGAGGAATATGGTTTTAATCAACCATCACCTCATCCCACTACCTTTGATTTTTCTCATCATTTTTCACATGAGTCGAGTTCGCTTAATCATGTTCTTGATGAGTATTTACAAGGTCTTGGCATGAACATAGTTGATTCACCTCATATTCCCCTAGGTGAGCCCTTCGATGATGACCTTAGTCATGAATTCGATCCCTCACCCCTCATAGTCGAGCACACCATCCCGACTCGCATAGACGATGACATTTATTGGCAATGTTGTGATGAGAATCATGACACTTTCATATCGTTATGTGATGTTGTAGAGGATGAGGCCCTTATAGCAGAGTCGAGTGAAACCGACGAGGTAGTTAATGTGGAGGATGTGCTTATACCACATTCTCTTATTCCCTTTGTAGGAGGATTTAACCTCGTCTATTCACATCCCACTCCACTTCCATCCGTGCTCATATCACCTCCATTCGAGGGCATCATCTCTTGTCTTGACTCCCATGTTTCTCTTCCAGAAACCAAGGCAAGTGAGGTGTATGGTGGTGTTCCCCCTACTTTATTTGATTTTTCTTTTTGTAGTTTTTATTTTAATTTACCTCCCTGTGGGCACTCACTCCCACATAAGCATAGGATGCCGTTTTTAAACCGTTTTCTTTGCTTAATTTATCTATCGCTTATGTGGTTTTTAGTGAGTTGAGTGCCAGTGTGTTTGACAAGCTCTTGCGAGCTTTGCGGGGCTATTTACTGAGCCTCGGGTGGTTGTTCCCGCTGGACGACTTTGACATAGTTTTTCTTCTATGTCTTAGTCCCTGTGTCCAGCTCCTTTGTCAAGCTTAAGACGTTAAAACAAGCGCTTCTCGGGAGGCAACCCGAGTCTTTTTCTTTTTCCTTTTTCTTTTATTTGTATTTATTTTGTTTTTTGGAGTTTGGTTTCTTTTCTTTCTTTTTTGCAGGTTAAATGAATAAGCAACTCTCATGGACATGTATGGTACTAAAATGCAAAACGGAGGTTGTATGCTTACTTTATACCCTATTTTGGTGAGATCATTCCAAATTCCCTTTCTTTTATTTTTCTTGTGTGCTTAGTTGTAGGATTAGTTTTAGGAGGAGATGATTGTTCGAGGATGTTTGGCTTTAAATTTTTGGCTTTTAAGCCCTTGAGGAAATTTGGATATCGATGGCGTTGGGCCTCGATTTATTTATTTGTTTGATGCTTGGTTGCTTGATTGAGAGTCATTCATGCTTGATTTTATTTTCCTTCCTTTTGTTTAGTTTTTATTTCTATTATCGCTTGTTCCTCTTCTTTTTCTTTTATTTTCTTTTCAAGGCAAAGTGTGTTTTTGTTTTGTTTGTAGTTTGGACTTGGTTCTTAATTTCTTGGACTCTGAATGCATTCCTTCTTAAGTGTTAGTGGTCCACATGTTTTGAGATGTTGGGGTTGATTTTCAAATACTACATGCTAGGTTTCAGAACTTTAGAGTTCATGAAACCTAATGTCTTGGCTTGTGGTACGATTGGCAAAGCTTTGCTAGCTAGTTGAAGCCCTTGAGGTAGTATTTGCAATTCACTACCCTTCATATGTGAGAAAATTGTCAAATCTTTCTAGCCTTCATCATTTTGTTTGAGTGGCAATAGGATCATTGTCATACTATAACTCGATCAAGAACTTGATTCATGACTTTTCGAGACTGTGACCGAGCTAATCTAGGGGAGGACGGAGGCGTTCATTTCTTAGTTATTTTCCATTTTTTTTCCTTTTTCATTTTCCTTTTTATTTTAGCATCTTGCTTCTTTTCACTTTTCTAGGTGTTTGCTTTACATTCATCCTTTGAAACCCTTTGAGCTTGGCCCTTCCTTTCTTCTAGCCACGTTACAAGCCTTGATTCCCATTGTTTTGTTTTGTACCCTTTAGGTGTAGTGAAGCAATTGGAGCGTCTTGGTCCGTATATGTTTTGTTTTGAAAATTTGTGAAGTAAGGAGTTCGCCCAAGCGAAAGTGTGTTAATTTGTATGAATTAGAGCAAAAGCCGACCTAAGTTGTAAAAAAGGCAAGGTCATGTAAAAAAATAAAAAATAAAAAAAATAAAAAAAAAACACAAGCAATTATTCCTTTCCTTTTCACAATGAGGGCATTGTGTCATTCAAGCTTGGGGGGAGGAATAGTTGGAGAAAAAAAAATTTTAATTTGATGTATATTTTTATTTTTTTCATTTTTCATATAGTTTTTTGAATAAGCTTGGGGGTTTTTGGTGTATGTGTGCGAATTTGCGGAGTTCGTTTGCTATTTGATGCTCATTTGTACTTATTTGCTTCACTATTTAGGTTTTGAGCACCACAAGCCAAATTGATTCCTATCCTATCCCTATCCATACATTACAACCTTAAAGCCCTCTCGATCCTAGATAGTTGAGTCCTTTTCGGTTGAGGAAGTCATGTTTCAAGCATATTGAGCGGTTTGCTATGATGAGATGTCGGGTAGCCTAAATTGTTTCTCCTTTTTGTTTTTTTTTTTTCCGACTCCTTCGTGGAGTTATGAGAAGCTACCTTTATGGGTGGAGACGACACTAGCTTAGTATGTGGATGCTTGGTTGTTGAGCAAAAGGGGAATGTTCCTCTCTAGTTCTCCAATCTAGCATGTTTTATTTGACTATCCACCCTTGACATCTTTGAGCATGTTTTCCGTTAGTGCTTAGAAAGGTTCGCATTCATTGATCCTCGATCCTTTAACAAGTCCAGCTAGTTGTTTTTGTTTTGTTTGGTTTTCTTTTTATTTTCCTTTATTTTTGTTTTTCTTTTCTTTTGTTTCTTGTGAACCTTTGCCTTGGTTTATTTTTGAAAGAGTTATGGGTTAAACTCTTGGGAAACCCTTGCGAGAGCACACTCGTCCTCTTTGGCGACTTAGAGGTTTACATGGCTTGTTGCTTTCGCTAAAAGCAACCGTGATTCCTACGAAAGTGAGTTAGGATTTTATTTTTAAGTTTTTCATGTTGTATTTGCTTGAGGACAAGCAAAAGACAAGCTTGGGGGAGTTTGATAGGTCCATTTTAGGACCGATTTCCTGGACTCTTTTAACTTGTTTTCTGTTGTTTTTAGGCTTAGTTTTATTAGTTTTAGGCCTTTTTAGCTTAGTTTAGGTCTTACTTGCGTTTTCGTTGAATAATGCCTTTTCTTGCCATTTTTGCTAATAATTGAGCACTTTTGCGTTACTAATGCCTTGCGTTCATTCATGTAGGTATTTTGTGTGTTTTGGAGCAATTGTTAAAAGCCGACAAGGGTCGTGAGAGGTCCCGAGAAGCTTTGGGAAGTGTTCCGCAATAAAGCCAAGACCACAATCACCACTTTTGGAGCATAGGTCAACTTTGAAAGGCCATAACTTTTTACATACTTATCATTTTAAGGCGATTCAAGTTGGAGGTTAAAGCGCGTTCCGATAGCTTCGAAACGCCTGGTCATAAGCTAAATTCCGATAAGAAATGAAGGAGTTATGATGTTTTTAAAACTGACTGTCTTGCTGTCCAGCGGCCGCTGAGACCTATTCAGCGCCCGCTGATATTTCCAAGCGCCCGCTGAACTGGCCAGAACTGTCAGTAGCTCATTTTTTGGCTCCAGCGCCCGCTGAGACCTCTCCAGCGCCCGCTGGAGAGGCCCAGCGCCCGCTGAGAAGGCCCTATTCGTATCATTTAATCTGTTTTAGCTTATTTTTCGTGCATTTTTGGGGGGTTGTATAAATACCCCCCTCTTCCCATTTCTTAGGCAGCTGAGGTTAGAGGCTCACTTAGGGTTTTAGGTTAGATTTTGTTGCTTTCTTCTTCAATTTCCTCTTGTAATTTACATTTGCTCTTCAATTTATGCAAGTTTCTTAGTTTCTCTTCCTCTTGTTCTTCAATCTCTTCAAGGTACTTTTATTGCTTTCTTTATTTGCTTGATTTCTTGTTCTTTGTTGCTAGTTATTGATGTCTAAGTAGTTGATAGTTGTTGTTGTTGTTGTTTATTTAGTTAGTTTATTTGTTATTTTCATGTTTGTTTAGTTGTTTATTTTGATTTCATTGTTGTCCTTGGTAGTTTAGTTTGTAGTTTTCTAGGTTTTAGTTGTTGGTTTTAATTGTTTATGTTTGTTATTTGTTTGTTGTTTTAGTTATTTATGTTTGTTTCTTGTTGATTTAGTTGTTAGTTTAGTTTTAGGTTTTAATTGTTAATTTGTTTTGTTCATAGTTTTAGGTTTAATTATGTTTTTATTTTTAGTTTTAATTATGTTTTTATTAATTATGTGTGAGTAGTTAATTTCTAGGGTTTGAGTGAAACTTCTTAAATCCTCCATGATTGTGGCTTAGTTGTTCTTGGCTTTGGTTGTGATAATGTCGGTACCTTAGGATTCGGTTATGTTGAGTCTTATGTTTAGCTAGCATAGGATTCATTGAAGAATCCCCACCGAAGGACCGAAAGGTGAACGTGGGTGATGACTTCCTTTGCCCGATTGATGGAAGCACCACGAAAGTTGGGCCTTCGATCAAGGGAAAGTTACCGGTCTTCGTGATTTTGTGCTTAGGACTCGTTAGATGTGTCGTTGCACGAAAGTGAGTTGTATATGTATTTCCGGTCATCGTACTAGCTCGAAAGAGTGGTACGATCATAGAACGACCTCCCCTTATCCACGACCTAAGTGTAAGTTTCGATTGATTCATAATTCATGGTGGTATGAGTTGTGGATCTCTTACCCTAGTCCTTTTTATTCTTGTTTCCTTAGTGTAGTTTTAGTTAGTTCTCTCCGCCTCTCGCGACCATCACCCGACCTAGCTCGTTCGACGCTCACGCCTAGGCTAGTGCGAAGTACCTTCCCCGTGTTCGACACCCCCACTCATACTACAACGGGGGTTTTTATTTGGTAAGAAATCCCTCCTATCACTTTACTTGTATTACATTAATATTGTCAACCCATATGTAATCATGTATTACTTAGTCTATGTTTGATGGTTTTATATTATACTTGATGCAAGTTGACCAAATCTTAATCCATGTTTTCGGTTGAACATATGCATGACTTTCTTTTGCTTGGTTTCCTTTCTTTTGGTTGAGCATGTGCATAACAATCTTGAATTGTCCATTGGGATATGCGTGTGGTTCTTTAGTTCTAAAGCATGGATTTTTATTTGTTTTTAATGCATAACTTGATGATTAAGGCATGAATCTTTAACTTCTTGATCTTATGAATTGCAATTGAAGTCTAAAGTTTGTATTTTTATTGTTTGTTCTATGCGCCTATTTAGATTTTCACGTTAAGATTGAATCTTCTTGTTGTAATCTTTTATAATCTTGAATTCTTGATTTAGCTTGTAAGTATTTATGATTGTTTAAGCATGATGATGAGTTTGAATTTTGTTCTTGAAATTATCTTGGATGGCCGAATGATATGATGGTGTTGGGTGATTATTTATTTAATCTCTTGAATTATCTTTAATGCAAGTTTGACCTTTTAGAGTCTTTGGAAGAAATGAATCTTGTTTTGAATCTTTGTTTTAGTTTCTTGTTGAACTCTTGATAGCCGAATGGCTTGATACTTAGTGTTGATTTCGAAAACTTAATATCTTGTTGTTTTGATTAATGTTTGAACCTTTATGATTATTTTAAGTTGTTTTTGTGTTGTCTATCTAGTTATGGCTCTTCTTGAATTGGCGTGATGTTGTTTATGCAATTAAGATGGCATGATGGTATGGATGTATTGCTCGTATGATTTGATGGATCCCGAATTATGTAGTTCGTATGGTTCATGCGTGAATGTTGGTGTTTTGGTTCGAGTCTTGATGAATGTTATTTAATCTTGAGTCGTGTCATTAACGTTTGAGTCTGTCGTGTCGAGCGGTTGAAGACTGTGCGTGTATCAGTTCATCTTTGATGAATCGTGTCGGGGACTTGTTTGTTGTTATCGGTTCATCTGTGATGAATCGTGTCGGGGACTTGTTTGTTATTATCAGTTCATCTGTAATAAATCGTGTCGGGGACTTGTTTGTTGTTATCGGTTCATCTGTGATGAATCGTGCCAGGAACTTGTTTGTTGTTATCGGTTCATCTGTGATGAATCGTTTCGGGGACTTGTTTGTTGTTATCAGTTCATCTGTGATGAATCGTGTCGGGGACTTGTTTGTTGTTATCGGTTCATCTGTGATGAATCGTGTCGGGGACTTGTTTGTTGTTACCGGCCATGTGCTGTGTCGGGGACTTGCTTGTTGTATCGACTTCGGTCGTGTCGAAATAATTCTTGATGTCTGCTGTTGATTAATAATTATATTGTTGCATTTAAAACGTTTTGTTCGAACTTGGTATTTGATTAGGTCTTTCCACTGCTTGTGCTCTGTTGTATGATTCTGTAATTTAAATGTTGTTAAGGATGATTTGGTTATTTCGTGCCTGCTATTTAATCTATTGTTTTATGTTGTTTGGTTCCACTGCTAAGTGGAACAGTCTAGTTACTCGCCACTGACGGTGGACCCCCAATTTTTATTTTGCAGGTGATCAGGACAGGACTTGGAGTTGGGTTGAGCCAATCACATCAATGTGTCTTATTCAATTGTGATTGTAAGGAATTTGAGAGATACATTAAGTAAGATAGCTAAACATAGATCATTCATTATTTATGATTTTTTCTTTAAAACTAATATGTCATTAATGTTTTTTCATATTTGTATTCTAGTGAGCACATGGAGCAAGTTTCGCGTCAAAGGAAAAGAAAATGGGATAATCCTCAAAGCCATAGAAAAGAGTTCAAATAATGGTTCAAAGAGAAAATTGCATCCAAGCTTGCCTGAGGCGAAGAAGTGCTAGAGCATGTCAAATGACTATCTATGGGACCTTCCTTTGTGGCTAAAAAGTACAGTGGATATTTCGTGAATGGTTATAGATTTTATACCATGAAACGAGAGTCAAATTATGTCACACAGAATAGTGTAGTCACTCTAAGTGCTTTAACAGATAGTTTTGCTAGTGTTAAGGATAAAAATCCAATTGTGGGGAATGTTATGTATATGGGTCTCTGGAAGAAATTATTGAGATATCTTACCATGCATGGGTACATTGATGTTGTCTTGTTTAAATGTGTTTGGTTTCATTCAGAAATAAGTGATGACAAACTAACTTTGGTTAATAAAAACAAAACAATTTCCAAAGAAGAACCCTTTATTTTGACATCTGAAGCACATCAAGTTTTTTATGTTGAAGCACCTACTAACGATGGTTGGCATTATGCTATGCATAACCTTCCTTTGGAACTATCTGATGGTACTATATATAATATTCATTTCTTGCTATGTATAATGTTCCTATATGTATTTTTTTAACTCTTATCTTATATTATAATTTGTAGATAAAAAAGAATAGAGTTGCACAACAAAAAGAGTTGAATGAATATGAGATGAAAAGGCTAGAAACAATGAGGAAAAATGTTGAATATATATGAAAGTTAAAGGATGTGGGAATGAATTTGCACAAAGGCTATACCAAGCCAAGACAACTACATATGCTAGAGATGAAGGCTTTGATAGTGATGATGAAGAATACATACCTAACGATGAGCATAATGATAACGATGATTTCACTAGATCAATGGTATGGATACACGTGTTTCTATCGATTAATGTAAATTTTAATATATTTTTTTTATTGGAAGCATTATTTGTGTGATTTCATGAGTCCTTCATAGGTACCAATTGCAAAGTCGGCATTGAAGGGCTCATCATCAAAGAGAAAGGGAAGGTGTATGTCTGATTACCTTCCACCACCTCTTAAACAACAACAACAACAACAAGAAGCTAGACTTGAATTAATATGTATGGTAATGAATATTTTTGGTTTTACTAGACGATACAAGCTAGACTTGAATTAAGATGTTTGAGCTAGTAAGTTTTGTATTAATATATAAAATTATTATTAGTTCTTAACTTCCTATGATATTAATTAGTAATTATTATTCATATAATATTTTTTCAAATATTATCATAGAATTAAAAAAAATTATCTTTGGCAACGGCCAATTATCCAAGGCTTTGCATAATGTTGGAAAATTGTTGTAGCAAAGCTTTTTAGCAAGATGTGTAGCCCGTTGCAAAAAGGTTGGTTTTTAGCAACTGACATTTTTTAGCCCGTTGCAAAAGGTGAAAAATGGTGTTGCCACAAGCTTTGGCATGAAAATCAATAGCCCGTTGCAAAAGGTTACCTTTTGGCAACGGGCATGCTCTGGCCGCCGTTGCCAAAGGTTACCTTTTGGCAACGAGGATGCTCTGGCCGTTGCCAAAGTTTGAAAAACCGTTGCAAAAAGCCTTTGGCAACGCCAGAGAATGCAATGAGCGTAAGCCGTTGCAAAAGCTTTTTAGAAACTGTTTTTTGGGCCTTTAGCAACGGTTTTGAGGGTTGCAAAAACTCTTTTTTGTAGTTGTGTAAAAAGGCATCTTCTGATTAAACCCTCTTCCTTTGGCTAGATTAGTGTTCATGGATGAATGGATTGCTTGCATAAAAACTCTTCATCTCCCACTCCCACTCATTTGTTCTTCTCCATTGTCTTTATATTGCTTCATACTCATGTTTAATTCATCATTGTCTCTCTCTCTTCATCTCGACTCAACTTTCTTCATCATTCTCTAAAACCTCTGCGGCTCGAAAGAAAAAATGGTGAGAACTAAAGGGTTAGCTAAAGCGAAGAAGAATAGAAACTCTGAAAATGCATCTTCCTCATCTTCAGTAGTTGGGTCTGACATTTCGTTGGACAAGGGCAATGTATCTGATGCTGCAACTCCTCAAATCACCAAGCAACAAACTCTAAAACCACATTCAACTACAAAAACCTCTATCAAAAAATCAACCCCAACCACCAAAACCATCTCACTACCATCTGAAAAACCCATAGATACCGAAAACCTACTTTCTCCCACTCCTATTTCAATAGTACCTCTGTCTACATAACCCTCATCACCTCAGACAACTCAAATCAAACCTTCAATCGAAGCTAATGTTGAGAGGGAACAACAGGGTGATACTATTCAAGCTGACAAAATTGTATTAAAAACCCTAGAAAAAATTCTTGAGGAAGAAGATGAGGAGGATCAAGAGGATGATTTGGAACCCATGCAGGCTGAGGAAAAGGATCTAAGAGAGAAAAGTGTAGAAGAAGAGCCAGAAGCGGCTGAGGAGGAGGAAATTCAGTGTGTTAGTGAGACAAAGGGACCTCCAGTATAAGTTATTGGCAGGTGATTTACTAGGTCAGGCAGCACCATCAAACAGGAGATCTCTAATTCTCCAAAAGCCACACCCTCCAAGAGTGTGAAGAGAAAAACACCTGCTGCCAAGACAACTGAAGGTAAATCTACTATTTCCCCTACTGTTTTTGATAGGAATGTTATGTTTGGATGTAGTTTTTAGGATGGATATTTTGATATGCCTACTTTGTCAAAGGTTAAGGAGATTTTAGAATTTCAAGGTTGGATGTGTCTGTTCAAAACTGTTAGAAAGGCTTATGTAGAGGATATTAGGGCATTTTATGAGAACTTGGAATTTTGTCCTGATATGAGTGTTACCTCTACTGTTTCTGATGTAAAGTTGGATTTGTTTGTTGCTTCTAAATTTGTATTCTTGAAAGTACCTAGGGATAGGTATTCAAACTACTATTCTGATGGTTGGCCTAGTGTTGTAACGCCTCGGCTTCTAATATATTTTATTAGGTTAATTAGTCTATAATTAGCAGCGGAATCCTAGTTAGTCGGCGCGTCACATGCCGTGTTTCTCAGTTGAGAAACACAAGGTGCATAAATAACATAACTTCCTAATATTATATTAAGAAAATATAGGTCTAATAAAAGCTAAAATATTCGGTTACAAACCAGCATAATTAAATAGTTCAAGCTAGAATTTAATACATAAGTTAACTAGTGGAGTTTATTTATTTAATCGGAGAAATGTAACTCCACTGATCATCCTCACACTAATTTGCCCCGTCGTCCTCTTCGGTACCTAACACCCAAAAGCAATATCATGAGCCAAGGCCCAGTAACATATTATCCTGACAACATAAATTCATTTCAATTCATTTTATTTGCAAACAGAGAGGAGACTTTAGAATAATATAAAAGCTCATTTATAAAAACATTTCGTAAACGTTTTATAACATATTAATTAATACAAACTAAAAGAACATAAATGTGAGCATTATATAATATTTTCCCATTATCTTTTCCTTTTATTCCATTTTCTTTTTCGGTAACTGGCGAGTATAAACAGGAATACAGGATGTAGGACAAAGCCTACCAGGGGTACCATAACATAATCAGGAAACAGGTATTACCCACAAGGGGTAATATCGAGGTACGAAGGTACGTGCACGACCGGAACAGGAAAACAGGAGTCATATAGACTATAACAGGATACTGCCAGGACCGAGCCTTTCACTTTTCTTTATCATGTTTCATTTCTTTACAGGAATATATTAAACAGAATATCATTTTATATATCATAGATTCATTTCGTGAACTTGGTCGTAAATAATAAATCATAATATTATCTCCAGAACATATTTCCAAAACGATATTTTACAAACATTATAAAAGCTCATTAAAATAACTTCCATAAACATTTAGCAAAATACAGGTTAAAAGTGTCAGCAATAATCGTTACCAAAATAATACTTTGTAAACATAACACTAATATGTAAAGGTCATTAAGATAAACATAGAGTTCGAAGGTGTCAGCAATATTTGTTACCTCAATCCTCAGTTAGCACTTATATTCTTTACTTTCGATGGATCGTTCTGCTCGAGCTCCGAGAATTGTTTCTTCTTGGGGTATAAATAATTAATAAAATTAGTAACTTGATTTATAAAACAACCTTAAAGTTCATTTCCTCTTTAGTTTAAAATATACTTCAGTGGATAGTTAGTCATTACTTGTTAATAACATTTTAATATCTTCCTTTCCTTAAAACTTAATCAACTTTATAAACTTGTCTAAATATTAACAATGGTAGTAGTAATAGACTAATAGTAGTCATAAGTGGTAAATATTGATAATAGTAATAATAATAATAATAATAATAATAATAATAATAATAATAATAATAATAATAATAATAACAATAAAGCAGTATAATACTAATAATAATAGTAATAATAATAATAAGATTAGTCATAAAATTCATAATGTTAGTAAAAATAATAAACTTTAGTATTAATATTAGTGATAGTTGTTTACCAAATTTTAGTTTTTATTGTTAGTATTATAATTATAAGGTTTTGTCCAAATGGGTCCAAAAGTCCAATTGAGTAAAATTGTCCAAACTTACTCTTTTGTCGAATTGGCCAAATAATGGGTTTTATTTGGGATTGGAAATAAAACACCAAAATTTGGTCTTTTATAGAAAAAAAAAAAAAAAAAAAAAGCAGTAGGCAGGGAAAGCAGAGAAGGGCACGAAGGAAGGGAGAAGAAATTGGTGGCTGGCTCTGGGTCGTGGCAGCGGAAGTCGACGGCGGCGCCACAGTAGGGCTGCGGTGGTGCAGCTACACCGAAGGTCGAGAGAGGGAGACAGAGAACGAAGAGTGAGAGAGAGAGAGAGAGGCACGAGCAGAGAGAGAAAGCAAAGCAGAGCAGGAGGCAAAGCGTTGGAGGGGGGTGGCGACGGTGATGGCGGAGCAGAGTGGGCGGCTGGGTATAGGTGGCGGTGGTGGTTGCTTGGAGGAAGAGAAATTGGGGAGAAAAGTATGAAATGGGTTTTTTTGATTGAAAATATTGAAATTGGTTTGGGGATTGAATCAATTTATAGATGAATTGCTCTTGGTTGATTGGGCATGGGGGAGGGGTGTGGAAAGTAGATTTGGCAAAGGTTGAAGATGAAGGCATGGAGTACAAATGTACTCCATATACGTGATTTTCCTTTTTTTTTTTTTAAAAAAAAAAAAATTATTTTTAATATTACCCAAAATATGATTCTTTTAAAAATATTTTGAGTCCTTTTTTTTTAAATGTCTTATTTTGATACAATAAAGCTTATGAATTAACCTTGGCTTGTAGCAATAAATTAACCATACAAAATTAGAATAGTTCTCAATTTTATCAAAATATTTTGAACTATAATTCGAAACGTTAATTACAATTATAACATAATTAATATAAATTAATTGATTTTAAAAGTTTGGGGTATTACAAGTGTGGATGGGGTTACAACTAATGACACTATTAAGTTTCTATTTGGGAGAGTGGTAGCCAAGAAGGATGGCTAACTTGCTAAGAATCTTTCCAAACCAATCATGTTGGTGTTGCACTCTATATGCAACAAGGTACTTTTACCTAAGGTACATGGTTGGGGATCTGTTAGAATAATGGACATGGTGCTTATGTACCTAATGATGAAGAAGGTCAAGATTAATCTCCCCTCTCTAATGTTAGACCACATGATTGTGTGCAAGAACTCTTCATCCCACTCTCTGCCCTATGGTTCAATACTTACTTCTATGATGATTAAGAAAGGTGTCAAACTAGCTGGGGATACTGTTGTAGGACAAAAGTTTTCCATGACAATACTTAGGCAAAAAGGACTAGAAGCATCTGGTTTTGTTTTAGTTTGGAAGGACCAGGAGCCTGTTTAGTCTGCTGCAAAGAAAAGAAAGAGTAGTGTGTCTGCTTCTTCAGCAGATCTCACTCCCCTTCTAGGTAGAATGGAGAAGCAGGAGCAAACCCTTAGTATTTTAATGACATTGGTCAGAGGGTTGACAGATAGCATGGCTCAGAAGAAAGTGTACTTGGAGAAGAGATTAATTGCTACAAAAATTCAGGTATTACAGATGGCAGGGGAAGCAAATAAGGATGTTGGTCAATCTTCAGGGAAATCTAAGACATCAGGGGAACCAGTTGATGGTGAGAAGGATGCAGGAGAAAGTTCCTCCACAGAGAAGGTTGCATAGGAGTCAAAAGACGATGCAGAGGTATCTGAGGATGATGATGATGTCTCTGATCCTGATGTTGAGCTTGATGAGCAGGATGATGATGATGATGATGATGATGAATGATGCCTACCATTAGCCATCTTATATTATTCACCTTTCCCTTCTGCCAATCTGCCTCTAGTATTTCTATTTTTATTCCTTATTACAAAACAAATTGTCTGTAATTTGGTTCATTTCATACTCTACTGGTTTGTATTGCTAACTTTTTAAACTGTTTTTAGGATAGTGAGTTGATGACTCACTAGTGACTGCTAACAGGTTTAATATTTCTAGTAGTATGGTCTACCTTTTGGATGAATGCATTTAATTTGCCTGCTTTACATGTTTGTGAATATTTTTAATGATACCAAAAGGGGGAAGTTAAGTCAGTTGAAGTTTTGATAAAGCCAAGTAAGACCAGTAGAATAAGCCTTAGTCTGATTATTAGTCCAGAAGCCTAAGTGTTTAGTTTAGTCTGAAATACTAGTTCTGGTTAGTTATGTAGTCGAGTCAATTAAAGTTTAAATATTAGTTCTGGTTAGTTAGTTAGTCGAGTCAATAAAAAAAAATTACTATTCTTGATAGTTGTTCTCTTGGCCAAATTTTGTAACCTCTCAGGATAGTTGTTCTTAGTTTTTGAAATAAGTTGAAAAAGTCAACTGTTTCACTTGGAGTTTAGGATAGTTGAATTAGTTAGTTATTTTCTTTTGAGTCAAAAAATTCAAAAATAGTCCTATGTGTTTTGAAGCTTTCAGTGACTAACTTGTTTATTACAGGAAAAACATCAAAGGGTTTGTCATCATCAAACAAGGGGAATTTGTTGAGTCCCTTAGTGTTTTAAATGATGACAAACAGCTGATAGAAAATGTTAATTGAAACAATTAATAGGAACAATTGTTATTAATTGAGTTCATACAGTTGTTCTGAAACAGCTGAAGCTAGTGTACTGTTCCTTAGTTACTCATTTTGAGTAATATTAACTTTCATGTCATATATTGTATATTGTATTGTGCATGTTTGACATACAAGTATTCTAGTACTTAAGACATGTATAACTGCTTCATCAAAATTGAAGTGAGCTATCAATGGAGAATCAAGGTAGTGAAGAACATGAAGACTAAAGAGTAGTCTTATGCTTTTTCCTTATACACTTTTTGTTGTAAAGAATAGTAGATTTGTTGATGTTTGATCTTGGAAATGTTGCAAGCACTACATCAGTGTGTAGTGGTTGTAACACGACTGGTCTGAAAAATAGTTCCTAGAATAGCTTAGCAGACCAGCAGGTTAACAAACTGACTCGCAAATTATTTTGTGAAAGAATTCAATTCTTGAATTATTTAAATATCTTGCACGTGAACAAGTCAGTTTGGTAATCAGCATTAAGTGCTAACAAACCCATGTATCTTTAAGAGATCCTAACAAATATTCGAGATCTTGGATTTTCGAATATTTGATCTCTTAATTAATAGCAACAATAATTACAGTTAATAAACCCTCTTCGTTAGAATAAATAGGGTTTTCTAGCTGTCTATATATAAAGGCACTTAATAACAAAAAATGTACGACTCTCCAATACTTTAAAGAGGAATTTTTCGAGAGTTCAAAAAGATCAAACAGAATCATTTACAAACTACAAGAGCGTTCAAAACCCATAACGTAAAATTAATCTCTTGTAAGCTTTTGAGAAGAATCTTTGAGAGAAAACTTTCTGTAAATCGTCACTAGCAGAGGGGTTGGTGATTGGGAGCATTTGTGAGTTCATTTGCGACTGCTTGTGGGTTCAAGTGTGAAATAGAACTCTTGGGTTGAGAGTGAGGAAGTCTGTTGTATGAGTTTACGATAGCAAATTGTATTATCTTTTGTTCTTCAGAGTTGATTAATAAAAGTTAGTAGCTAGGGTAGGAGGACATAGGCATAGTTGTCGAACCTCGTTAAATCTGTGTGTTCTTTATTTTCTTTACTATTACTATTTTATTGTTCTAGATAATTCCGCTGCTAAACCAATTCGCTGGTTATAACGCTAGAACAAATCCAAGAAAAAGTTAATAAAGAAAATTTTAAAGAAACACTCAATTCACTCCCCCCCCCCCCTCTTGAGTGTTATTTGGACCTTCATCTATCCATGAAATTTCATCCTGGGATCAAACCTATTTTTCCATAGATGTCATTGATACAATGAGACAGGATATCTTTTACATAGATGGAGAAGATGATCTGTTAGCTTCGTTAGAGAATGCATTGGGTGAAACTGATATTAAGTATGTCTTAAGTGCTGATGTGAAAGAAACCTTTTGCGATTTGGCACAATGTGATAGTTTACCCCTTTTATTAACTGTTGATGATTCGATTACCTCACTTGGTCCTTTAGACAAGCTTGTGCCATCTGTTGTGCAGGCACCCACAGTTGAGCTTAAGACATTGTCCGATGATCTCAAGTATGTTTTTCTTGATTCCAAGGAAACTTTACCGGTGATCATCTCTGGCAAGCTCACCGAGGATGAGGAGGAAAGGCTTTTCCAAGTGCTAGTTGAGCACAAGTAAGCCATTGGTTGGACCATTGCAGACATTAAGGGTATAAGTCCAATGACTTGTATGCACCGGATTTTGCTCGAAAAAGAAGAAAAACCTATTCGCCAACAACAAAGGCGACTTAACCCACCAATGATGGAGGTAGTTGAGGAAGAAATTCTGAAACTACTCAAGGCAGTTATGATATACCCCATATTTGACAGCAAAAGGGTAAGTTAGAAATAAGTTGTTCCAAAGAAATCTGGAGTTACTGTTGTAACGACCCTGATTTTATTGGTATTTCTGTCGTATATTTATGTGTATTTATGTGATTGGATGTATGGTCCAAAATTTATTTTGGACTATTTATTTTATTTTATGTGAATAATTTCGATTAAATTCGAATTATTTTATTTTGATTAATTATTATTCATTTTAATTATTATTTAATTAATTAGAATTTTTATTATTTAATTTTCTAATTAATTATTTAATATTTTTGGGCTAAATCGATTTAAGCATGATTAATCATGCAAACTTGTAATTAGCCCAATTGATCCCCAAATGCCCATTTTAGCCTCATGAAAACCGGCCCCCTTTGGTAATTAGTGGCCTAATTGCCACTTGCCATGCATTCACACCTTAACTAACCTCTATATATAGGAGGGTTAGTAAGGCTTAAGAATCCTTTTGCTCATTTGCCATCTTAAACACCTTTGATCATCACTTAGCCACAATTAAAAAACCAAACACTCTCCCTTGCCTATAGTCACACGCCATTTTTGATGATTGAACACCCAACCATTGTTCATCATCCAAACTCTTCCAAAACTTAAAGATTTGATTACTATTGATCTTTAAGTAACTTGTAACACAACAATCTCCATTTTTATCAATCAAGACTTCTAGTTCGGGTTTGGTTTCGGGGGTTGTTCGTTTGGGATCGTGTGTGCCGTGTGGATCAAGTGAAGCCGTGTGGTGGCTCGTGTGTGTGGCCGTGCAGTGGGCAACAGTGCCGTGTTGGAGACGGTGGTGCAAGTGTGTGCAAGCCGTGCGTGTGTGCCGTGCAAGCCGTGCCATGTGTGCGTGTAATCTGGGCCGTGTGGTTTGGTTCCGGGCAGCAAGTTTTTAAGTGTTTATCTTGTTAATCTTCATCAAGGTAACATGCTTTTCCAATCTAATTTGGTATACTATGTTTCATAGTATAAATTAAATGATTAGATTAGACTATTTGATGTTTTTTAACCATGTTTATATGTGTGTTCTAATCTGAAATTTTGGGATGGTTTCATGATGATTATTACTTGAATATGATGATTTCATGATTGAATATGTTAGTATTAAGTTTGATGTTATTTATGTTCAAGTTTGATGAATTTTGGATACTAGAAAGTTGATGATTTCATGTGTTTTATTGTTGAAAGTATGCGTGTAATTTGATGAAGTTGGGATGAGTTCTTGATTCTTGAATGAGTTCTTGGTTGAAGTTCTTGAATCTTAATTGAGTTCTTGATTGAAGATCTTGAATCTTGGATGAGTTCTTGATGTGTTCTTTGAGTTCTTTTTAAGTTCTTGATTGGATCTTTGAAGTTAAAGAAAGTTAGTAGTAATTTAAAGAAAGTTAAAGAAAGTTAAAGAAAAAGTTAAAGATTGATGTTTGAGGTTCTAAGTTTATTGGTTTACATGTTATTTCTTGAGTCAAGGCGTAAGATGCAACTTAAGAATTAACTAAGAATGTAAACTTCGATTAAAAGTAAAGTTAGCTTGATTTCGCTACTAGACGCCTAAAACTTAGAGTAAGATTCTTTGTTTTTGGGTTAAGACGTTGCCCCTATCCTATCCGCGGTATTGGGATAGTTGGTGGTCTTACTATGTTGTTTTCGGATATGGATTTCCAGTAAGATTGGTTTCATGGGATTTGGGAGTAAGATTCTCAATCCTGACATAGTAGAAAGTTCGAATACGTAAGATGCGTTCGTACGTGCGTAGTCCAGTCTAGTATGTGAATGATTGCGCCAAAGTTAAAGATTTGTTAGTTAATGGTGAAGTTAGTCGAGTCGGCATGATTAGTTGTCATTATTCATTGTTGATAGTATGACATGATGATTCGCATGATTTGATGTATGTTGGCATGTTTGATTTAGTTGTTTGGTTTGTGCTATGTTCATGTGTATCCCCGTTAGGGTGGGACAGTTATGTTACTCGCCACTGACGGTGGACTGTTGTTTACTTTTCAGGTAATTCTAATAATGAGGTCCTTGCTTAGCTTTGGGTTGGGCGAGTGCCGATGTTATTTAGACTTTATGTTGTTACTTTTCGATGTTTTCTAGTTTTATACTCTAGTAGCAGTACTTGTATATTTTCCATAACTCTGACATATATTTGGAATTTATGTTTGATAGTAGTAGTAGTATGACTTTTGGGATTAGTTGTGTACAAACTTGTGGGTAATTGTACTTTTTGGTTTAGTATATATAATCATTTGAGGTTTGTTTTTATTTTTAAGTACTTTAGTTTGTTAGATCTGACTATTCGACTCGTCGGTTTCTTCCGCGCCGGTTTAAGCGAGTCGGGTCGTCACAACTGTGGTTGAGAACAGGGATGATGACCTTGTTGTTACATGCATCCAAAATAGGTGGCGTGTTTGTATTGATTACCGCAAGTTGAATGCGGTAACTAGGAAGGATTACTTCCCTTTAACCTTCTTGGATCAGATGTTAGAAAGGCTTGCAAGCCATTCTTACTATTGTTTCTTAGATAGGTACTCGGGGTACTTCCAACTGGCTATTGCGCCTGAGGATCAGGATAAGACCACTTTCACGTTCCCTTTCAGTACGTTTGCTTATAGGCGCATGCCATTCGGGCTTTGCAATGGCCCAGCCACATTCCAAAGATGCAGGATGAGCATCTTTTCTAAATATGTGGAAAAATTTGTAGAAGTTTTCATGGATGTTTTCACAATCTATGGAGACTCTTTTGATACTTGTTTAGCACATCTTATTCTAGTTTTAAAATGATACATTGATAAGAATTTTCTTTTAAACTCTGAAAAGTGTCATTTCATGGTCTGACAAGGCATAGTGTTAGACCATGTTGTCTCAAATGAGGGTTTGAAGGTTAATAAGTCAAAGATTGATATCATTCAGTCCTTACCTTTCCCAACCAACATTCGAGACATCCGGTATTTCCTAGGTCATGTTGGATTCTATAGAAGTTTCATTAAAGATTTTTAAAAAATCACATCTCCACTTTGTAAACTTCTTCAAAAAGATGTGGATTTTGACTTTGATGATGAATGTAAAAGGGCATACAACACCTTGAAGGAGCAACTTGTTTCAGCTGCTATTATTCAACCCCCTGATTGGTCTCTACCCTTTAAGATCATGTGTGATGCTAGTGACTATGCTGTCGGGGCGGTGTTAGATCAAAGGTTAGGACAGGTACCTGACGCTATATATTACGCGTCCATGACCCTTAATGAGGCACAACAGAACTATACCACCACTGAAAAAGAATTGTTATCCGTTGTGTTCTCTTTAGAAAAATTTTGGTCTTATTTACTCGGTACGAAAGTCATTGTATATACCGATCATGCAACTCTTCGTCATTTAATGGTGAAGAAGGCGGCCAAATCGAGATTAATAAGGTGGATTTTGATGTTATGTGAGTTTGACTTAGAGGTCCGGGATCAAAAGGGGACCAAAAATGTGGTAGCTGACCACCTAAGTCGAATAGTACCATCAATAGAGAGTGAGTGTGCTGGGGAGAGATCACTAGTGGAGCCGATTCTGGGGGGCGGGGGGGCGAATTTCCTGATAGTATTTGTATGCTCTCAAGGAATTTTCGCCTTGGTATGCTTACATAGTGAATAGTGAATAGTGAATAGTGAATTATTTGGTTACTAACAAGTTTCCTCCACAGTTCACCAAGGTTCAACAAAACAAGTTGAGGAATGACGCCAAGCACTATGTTTGGGATGATCCCTACTTATGGAAGCATTATGCGGATTTTTTAATCCGAAGATTTATTCCAGAAAATATGGTAATTCCAATATTACAATTATGTCATTCTTCACCATTTGGTGGACATTTTTGTCCAAAGAGGACCGCACGAAAGGTTTTGGAAACTTTTTTATGTTTGGCGTATAGATTTCATAGGACCATTTCCCACCTCATTCGGTTACTTGTACATTCTGTTGCGTTGGATTACGTTTCGATGTGGGTTGAGGCAAAACCCACTCGAACCGATGATCCCAAAGTTGTTTCCAATTTCCTAAAATCGAACATCTTTTTAAGGTTCGGCGTTCCCCAAGCCTTGATAAGTGATAAATAAATATATATATAGAGAGAGAGAGGAAGGATTGGCTATAAATCAAAAGATGGTTGAAAACCAGATAGAAAATGGTTTAAAGGGGTACATTAGCAGTCGCAGGGGGTACATTAGATGTTTAAAGGGGTACAAATGGTTTTTAGCGAAAGTTACTAATATTTACAAAGATTTCCATTAGTAATCACACGTGTACCCCTTTAAGTGTCTAATAATGTAGGGTTTTTTAGGTTGAAAACGTTTTTAGTTGATCCTCTTCCTATATATATATATATATATATATATATATATATATATATATATATATGGTTGGGTTCCGGTGAGAAATTTTTTATCGTGACAAGGTGAGAATGAGATAGATACATCAACAATAACCTATATGTACATTAACCACCAACCATAGGTGCATTCAACATAAACTATAAATACATTCATTAGAATACATTGATTTTATGCCATAAATACATTAACTACAAACAATAGAAGGAGTAAGGAGAGAAAATCAAATTTAATCATAGCCATTCATTTTTTTTATCAAAGGGTTGTGGTTGTTTCTCTCCCTTCTCACCAAAACTACATTTCTCACATGAGCCTACTTATATATATATATATATATATATATATATATATAACCAACAGATGGTTGAAAACCAGACAGAAAATGGTTTAAAGGGGTACATTAGGAGTCGCAGGGGTACATTAGATGTTTGAAGGGGTATAAATGGTTTTTAGCAAAAGTTACTAATATTTACAAAGATTGCCATTAGTAATCACACGTGTACCACTTTAAGTGTCTACTGTAGGGGTTTTTAGGTTGAAAACGTTTTTAGTTGATCTTCCTATATATATATATATATATATATATATATATATATATATAGAGCCTCTTTAGGTGAGAAAAGTTGTTTATGTGAGAATATATCTAGAGCGTCAATTATTCAGTGAGATCTAATGCTTAGGATTTAATGGATTTTTTTTTAAATAAAAAAACTTGCGTAACTAACCCCTATTTATTAGGGGATAAATAAAAAAAATTAAAATTAATTTTTTTTATCAAAAAAACTAAAATTAATTTTTTTTTCAAAAAAACTAAAATTTATTTTTTATCAAAAAAACTTAAATTTATTTTTATTAAAAAAAAACTTAAATTTATGTTTTATCAAAAAAACAACTAAAATTTGGAATTTGTTAAACCGTTATCCTCTCATATAGTCAATTAGTCATATAAAATTTAGAACATGTCATATAAAATTTAGAACATACCATATAAAATTTAGAATATGGTTAATAAAATTTAGAACATTAAATAAGTTATTTTATTTTTTTTAATATTTTACGGGTTCCATAGATCAACCTCAATACAAAATATTAAGAATGTTTTGAAATAATATTCAATTGTTCAGGTATATATTTTATTCTATTTTTTTTTTTTGTATAAAAGGTCAATAATTTTATTATAATTGTATCATTTTATTTATTTATTTTTAAAAATAAGTTTATTCAATTTCAAACTTATTGAATACAGTTTTAAAAATATTTTATAAAATTTAGAACATGATGTATAAAATTTTTAATATTTCATCTACTTAAAATAAAACAAACAATAAACTACTTTAAAATATGGCTTTTTAATATTTTTAATATTTTAAGTACTTATACAGATTAGAATATGATGACTTTGTAACATGGTTTTTTAAATTTAGAACATGGTGTATAAAAATTAGAACAAAGCTTATAAACTTATGAACATGTCGCAAAAATTTTAGAACATGACTCATAAAATTTGGAGCATATTACGATGTACTTCCGAACAAAAAAAAATGAAGTAGAATTTAGATTAAAAAAAATAGATTATATATATAAAAAATAGGTTTTTTTAAAAAAAAAATAAAAAATCAGGAAAAAAAATTAACAATTTTTTTAAAAAAAAAAACAGATTTTTTTAATAAAAAATTTTTTAAAAAGCATTTAAAAAAAATAATAAATATATGATTTTTTTTTTGAAAAAAAACGTAACATTTTTTTAAAAAAAAACAGATTTTTTTAATCAAAAAATTAGAAATTTATAAATCAAATTAAATTACCAATTTGCCCTTACTAAAAAATAAAGTTCAAACATCAACCCTTAGATCTAAAATTGTCAACGGTGAAGATGTTTTCTCACATAAAAACCTTTCTCACCTAAAGCACCCTTTCTCACACGTATATATATCGATATATATATATAAGTAGGCTCATGTGAGAAATGTAGTTTTGGTGAGAAGGGTGAGAAACAACCACAACCCTTTGATCAACAAATTAAGGGCTAAAATTAAATTTGATTTTTCCTTCTTACTCCTACTATAGTTTGGAGTCAATGTATCTATAGCATAAATTCAATGTATTTTTACTCAATGTATTTATAGTATATTTTGAATGTACTTATAGTTGTTAATCAAGGTAACTCTAGGTCATAGTTGATGTATTTATCTCTTCTCACATTTCTCACGATAAGAAATTTCTCACCGGAACCCAACCCTATATATATATATATACATATACATATATATATATACATATACATATATATATATACATATACATATATATATATATATATTAATGTATCTATGGTATAAAGTCAATGTATTTTTACTTAATGTATTTATAGTGTATGGTGAATGTACCTATAGTTGGTGTTCAATGTATTTCTAAATCATAGTTAATGTTATATATATATACTAACATGCTTGCAATGATTGCACAAACAAGGAACAATTAAACCAATCCACGAGATCAGGATAAATTACAAAATATATAGCCTCCTTATATGTAAACAAAAGTGGAGTGAGTGCAAAAACTTTATAGTGCCTAAATCGGCACCCATTACCACAATCACAACGATAAAACCTAGAGAAGAAATTAAAATGCTTACCATGACTTCACAAACTAGGCTAAACTAAACCAATTCAGGAGAGAGTAAATTACCTTCATATAAGTTTCTCATAAGTGACAATGACAACTAGTTATGTACACATTGGAGCTTGAATAATTAGCACCTACATTGTCACAGCAACTAAAATAAGCAGTAAAAAAACATAGCCCATCATTACCATTGAGCTTCTCTTTAATTCACAAAGAAAGAGACATCATTAGTAGTTGTATAGAAATTGAAATGACACAACAACTGTTTATAAACACTCTTCATGCCTTTCACAAAGAGGAACAATATTTGGATATTGAAATAAGCACTAAAACAACATAGCCCATCATTAACATTGAGCTTCCCTGTCTTTCACAATGAGTAACAACAAACTGTTTTGCCTGACTTAGGAAAAACTATAAATTGAAATGGCGTTCTGTTGGGACCCTTAATGTTTTGAGTGATGAAAAACATATCGGGGGAGTCAAATAGGTGTGACAAACAGTTGTCAAAAACAGCTGTTAAAAATAGTTGACAGGAACAATTGTTATTGAATGAGTAGCTTCATCAAAACTGAAGTATGCTAACAATGGAGAATCCAAGTGTCCAAGTAGTGAAGAACATGAAGACTGAAGGGTAGCCTTAGGGTTTTTACGTAGTCTTTTTGTTGTATAGAGTGTTTAAGTAGTTTAGTAGATTTGTGATGTTTGATCTTAGTATGTTGCAAACACCAGACCAGTGTCTGGTGATTGTAACATGAACGACCCGAGGAATAGTTCCTAGAACAGTTCAGTAGACCAGCAGGTTAACAAACTGACCCACGAAATAATTTGAAAGAATTCGATTCTTGGATTCTTTAAAGATCTTGCACGTGGTTAAGTCAGTTCGGTAATCAATGTTAAGTGCTAACAAACCCCACATATCTATATGAGATCTCAGCAAATCTTCAAGATCTTTGATTTCGAATATTTGATCTCAACATTAAATGGGTTTAATCATTACGGTTACAAAAACCCTCTTGATTGGAATAATCTGGGTTTTTCTAACTACCTATATATAGTAGCACTTAATGAACAAAATGTAAGCAAAAAGATAGACAACCCTCCAATACTTCATTGAGCAATATTTTCGAGAGTCAAAAGATCAAACAGAACAGTTTACATAACTACAAGAGCATTCAAAAACCCAGATCTTAACTTCATCTCTTGTAAGCTTTTGAGAAGCAATTTTTAGAGAAACTTTATGTAATACGTCACTAACAGAGGGGTTAGTGATTGGGAACATTTGAGAGTTCATTTGCGAGTGCTTGTGAGTTCAAGTGCGAAACAACACTCTTGGATTGAGAGTGAGGAAGTTTGTCGTATGAGTTTACGATATCAATTGTACTATCTTTTGTTTATTAGAGTTGATTAATAAAAGATTGGTAGCGAGATTAGGAGGATGTAGGCACAGTTGCCGAACCTCGTTAAATCTGTGTGTTCTTTATTTGCTTTACATTTACTGTTTTACTGTTCTAGATATTTCCGCTGCTAAACCAGTTCTCTGGTTCTATCGCTAGAACAAATCAAGAAAAAGTTGATAAAGAAAATTTTAAAGAAACACTCAATTCACCCCCACCCCCTCTTGAGTGCTATTGGGACCTCCACGTTCTGAACAATTCCAGTTCAAGTGCGAGAAAAATTATAAGCACTAAACCTTCATTAGCCAATACTAACAATCCAAAAGTCAATGAACCCACAACAGAGTACAACAAAAACTTATAATATCTATCTATAACATCTATTAAAAGGTGCGCGAAGCACTATGGTTGTGCCACGTAAGCATTAGCATAATGCTGACACATATGCAAAAGCGCCATGTCATCACAATAATGTTGGTATTTAATTTAAAAAAATACTTCGATTGTAGGGAGATTTGAACATGGATCTTTTGTATGGAAAAGTTAAGTAGTTACCAACTCAACTCTATTTATATGCTAATGTAAATATGCTTCTTTATTGTTTAGGAAAAATAAAGAGAGACAAAAAATATTATTTAAAATGAAAATGGGAGAAGTTAGCATACAATAGTTTTGCTCTAACACAATGGTTTTTGACTAATTGAATTGCAATTCTTCCACAAAATCTATCTACAATTTAAAATATATAATTTCCAATTTATTTTGTTCATCATGATACCTAGATTTGTTATTTGTGTTTTCTCATATAGTTGACATTTGATCTGCAATGCAAATTGAGGGTGATTTTGCCAACTCGAGTTTGTTTCGGTTGTTCTTGGTGTTTCAACAAACGACAGTTACCATCCGTGCCAAAATGTTTGTTAATTATAACGCTTTTATCAATGCACTATAAAAAAACAAACTGTTGTACCCGGGGCAACGCCCGGGCACAAAAACTAATTTGAACACTAAAAGATGAGCAAAATGAGAACATTAAACAAAAAAGATATCATAAATTCCATACATAATAAATTTAAGATTTTAAATTTCAATATATTAGTAGTTGTCAAGCAAACTTTAAAACAATGACAAAAGAACCATATGTTAAGCATTAAATAATATAGTAAATTGATTACTACCCCTCTACACTGATAAAATAGTCATATCTAACTACTATTGACTAAAATTATTTATGTAGGGTAAAAAAAAAAAAAAAGAAAAGAAACAACTAAACAGATAATAGTCTATCCCCATTACCAAAATGTGACCGCATATTAGATTCGATAGGAAAAAATATACATTTTTTTACAGTCCAACTCAACGATCGCGAACCTAGCTGTTAAAAAAAAAAAAAAAAAAAATTCATTCTAAAATCACAAAAAAATGTCGGGAAAAAACCAAAAAAAAAAGTAAAGAAAGAAAAGAAACAAGTAAACTGAAATAAGAAATAACTTCTTAAAAGATATATAGGTTGAGTTATCACACATAAAAAGTATAATGGAAGGAATATAAAGTAGAAAAAACGAAAAAGAAAACGTTTCCAAAGAGATATAGGTAGAACCGTAGAAAAGCCCCAACTGCAAACAAAGGAAGTATAATGTTGTTGCATGATTACATAAAGATCAAGTAATAATAGTCAATCCCAACTACCAAAACGTAAATACTTGATTGCATATAAAATTCAACAGGTAAAAAATATAACTTTTACCTTCCAATTCAATGAAGGCAAAGAAGTATTTGTACTCTCAGCTGCAAACAAAGGAAGATAAATCCAAAAACAATAGCCTGAAACCAATTCAATAGGGGAATTATGAAAATAAAAAGAAAAAATTCATATGAATAATCCCAACTATTGGAGGTTTTCCAATATTAATCCCAACTATAGGTTATTACATTATAATCCAAACTAAGGGGGTAGTTTTATGATATTAGTCCATACTAACTTTTGACCGGCTCCAATTTCCTTCGTAGAAAGGGAGGAAGGTATAGTCAAGTACAATAAATAAGAAAAGATGAAAGATAACGAATATTTTATGAATTAGTGACCAATTACAATAGGTTAAATAAGTCAATGGACTAGTATCATAAAATAAACCCAAAGTTTGGATTATACTGTAATAACTAATAGTTGGGATTAATATTGAAATACGTTTCAAAATAAAATTCAAAACATTCTTCTCAAACTATATTGTTCCGAACGAATTCATCAAAACTTAATTAACAACTATAAAAGAGAGATTGTTGTACTAACAACTTCATATGCCAACAAAATCAGCCCACAACTTACAGATTCACCACCACCACCACCACGCCCCCGCCCCCTAACACACAAAAAAAAAAAGAACAATTCTTTTTCCCAAAATTTATAAAATGAACGCCACCGAAATCTTATAATAAACAATGAAGCATGATGAGTGAACTAATCATATTCAAAGAAAAAAAAATACAATAAATTATCAAAAACCGTCCATTACTTATCTTCCCATAGATGAATACTAAAGGCAACTTTGTAAGTAAAGATTCTAGATCAGATAAATATAAGGTAAACTTCATCATTCTTCTCCGACGTTCACGTTATACATCAAATTAGGACTAATTGAGGTTCTTTTTGGTTCCTCAATATCTTGTTTTTGGTTGAAATGATACTGAAAATCAAAACCCTAATTCTCAAAAACTTACCTATTGACACAAAATAACTACAAAAATTAATACCCTAACTCGCCAAAAAAAAAAAAAAAAAAAAAAAAACAAACTCATAACCAATGCAAAAAGTGAATAATTGAAACTTCGATTTACCTGAAATTGAAGTTTTGTTAAGGGTGAAACTTTGACATACTTTAAAAGATTCGAGAGCATAACTACAACAGAAATTTAGTGAGGCAGAACGATTTGAAACAAAAATTATAAAAAAAGAGACCAAAATCGAACACACAAAAACATACCACGACATCAGTATAAATGGAAGAGAAGACGCACTTCAGTGGAGCACTAGATCTTCAATGGAAGAGGAGGATCGTGAAGTAGATGAAGGCTCCGGCAAAGCAGCATCGAATTCTCCGGCGAAGAGGAAAAGTGGTGTTGTCGGCTGTTGAGTGGTTGTGTGGTGTCGATTGTGAAAATCAACCTTAGAGTTTTTTTTTTTGTTTGTTTGAGAATATGCAAATGAGGGATGAATTGGGATTTACTGAGTTTATGTTATTTTGACATGAGTTATAACGGGCTTAGATAAAGGGCCAGTTACAATAAATGATTTTGTGTTGGGTGTACTAAAAGACATCACTTATTGTAACTAGCCTAGTTTGTTTGTTTGTTTTTTTTTGTTTTTTTTTTTTTACCCATCCGGTTCACCCTTTGGGCTAATTCGGATTCGGAGTGCGTCCCGGGGTCAAGGTTTTAAACTCCTCCCAACATGCTTGTGGTGGATCGAACCATGGTTATACCATTAGTAACGGGGATAAATCAGGCCCGTTACTAATGTTTCTTATTGTAACGGGCGTAGCTAGGCCAGTTACAATAAGTATATTTTGTTTACCATTTATCACTTATAGTAGCTAACATTTATAATGCCTATTACAAAAAGGTTAATCGTAACTAACAAATTTTAGGCAAGTTACAATAAGGGCGTTACAATTAGTGATTTTTTTTTACTAGTGGTTCAAAGCGTATTCTTTGAACATCTAGGGTTTAGAAAATTTACGATTTATGTTGTCTAGCTAATTAAGGGGGACTACAATAGTTTACTCTTGTCAATAACTAATTGAGTATTAATGAAGTAGCTTGGTAATTGAGAGTCTGAAACAAGTAGCCTAGTAGGAATCATTGAGACTTAATCCTAAGATTCGTTAGACTTAGAACACGCTCATAATAATCACGTAGTTGTTAGTATAATTGTCACTAAAAATCTCCAATCCCCCCTGTTACCATTATCACTAAGGAATTAGTGATTTCCCATTTAATAATGCAAAAATACTTGAAACATGATTAAAGTCAATATAAATCCGTTCCCTGTGGATACGAACCTTAAATAACTTGCCCTTTACACTAGTTCTAATTGGAGAGTAGGAGAAATTTATCTTTGGTTAAGTCTTTTATTAATAACGACATAAAAGGCCTACCATAATGATGCAAGTTTTATTACCAATTCAATCCGTGGGATTCTACTATACCTAAGCATGGTAGATACACTATCAAAGAACTATGTTCCTTCTTTAATACAATATGCTATAAAGTGCTAGATCCCACAAAGCTAAACACTCTTGAAGCACATGTTACTGAGACTCTATGTAAGTTTGAGATGTATTTTCTGCCTGCAATTTTTGACATAATAGTTCAGTCAATTCATCATCTCGTTCGTGAAATAAAGCTTATGGGTCCTGTGTTCTTGAGATGGTGATATCCTTAAGAAAAACATATGGGGTCTTGGCAAACAAAGTGACGAATCCAGCAAGACTAGAGGCTAGCATTGTTCAAGGAGTTATTATTGACGAGATTGGGAATTTCATAGCAGAATACTTAGCAAATACAAATCCTATTGGTCTGCCTACATCACTCCATATAAGGAAGCTTGATAGAAAGGGTACAATTGGGTCAAGATCGCTTTTAGCAAATACATTTATCTTCCACCAACTGCAGTCGTATGTGTTGCTATTTTATTTTTTAAATCTCACCAAACTAAGTTAATTATATATTTCAATGGTGTTTAGTTTGTTTTTTAATTAGGTTTTATCCACAACATCATCGGTTCGAGAAGTATCATTTATTGCTACAGAAATTGGCGAGGTTCGAGACAAAGTTGCCAAATTCTTATACACATGGTTTTCATGCATATGTACACATAATTTCTCAACTTCTTTATATTGTATTTTTTCTTATTGTAATTTAGTAGTTTATTGTATTCAACATTTAGTAATATTCAGTTTTACGTAGTCGATTATATGTTATTATTAATTGTTAAAGTCGCAATTTTTATTCCAAAATAAACGCTCTAATTTAGAATGATTTAATGTGATTTATTTATTGTTAATATCAATATTAATTCAAAAAAAACTCACAAAATCACACGCTTTTTCCTGCGGTTATGCGGTGTATTTAGGCTGAATGTGTATCATTTTGCTTGTATTTGTTGTAGTTATTCTATACAACCGCATCAAATACAAGCAAATTTGCTTCAATCTTAGCAAATAGATACTGCACATTTTGTTGTTGCCTTAATGTATTGCGATACATATATAACCGCAACAAATATCCCTTTTTAACCACAACAATTTAGGTTTTTTCCAATAGTGAATTAAATAATCAATAATACATGTTGAATCATTTAATTTAGGCAAAATGTGCCGCAACAACATAAACTTGGGTCGAGGTGCATGAAATAGCACCAACTTGATCGTGTGCACGGGCCAGCACCAACTTGATAGTTTGGTGCAAGGAGTAGCATGAATGATGTCGGTGATGGAATATTCCATCGAAATCCTGCCAAAAAATACTCCCTCTATCCCCTTACATAATGCTCCATCTGCCTTTTCTCATCTCCGCAGACATATCTTTAAATAAAAATATTTTTTGATATGTTTAATAAAAAAATTATAATAGATATGTATTAAAAAGTATAAATTAAATCGAATCATCCTAATCTCATTTGACTTTTTTTTTTCTTTATATATGAGAAATTATGAAAAATACGTCAAAGTTACAAAATAAATTAGTAAAAAAAAAAAATATGACCATATTTTTAAGGAATGGAGGGAATATATAATTAACCTATTTGACCCACCCTACTTACGTCCTTAACCCTGAATATAAGGAGGGTTTTTTATTTAATATATTTTTTTTATACCAGATGAAGGTGTTATTGTTTATTCATAACAAATTAAAAATTCTACAGGTCAAAAAATAATACTCCATCCGTCCCAAAATAAATGTTTCATTTTTCTTTTTTGTATGTCCAAATTAAATGCTATATTACTACTTTTTACTACTTTTGATATTATGGTCCACCTATAAAATTACATTTATACCTTAATATTGTTGGAAATTATTTAAATACAATTATAATGTAATTTAATTTTTTGTATGAAAATAGGTAAAAACCCTTTAATATATATGACTTGGTTACTGTTGGTTCCTACTTGTTAGGAGCATGATGGAAATTGCAACGTTTTTGGAATTGTTCAAATGCCACTAACCCATCACTCAACATCTTTAACTGTAAATAAATTATATTTGAGAAGAATAAAAATTCGTCTAACACTCAAAATATTACGTCAATATATTACAGTATTTTTTCTATCATAAATATAATTAGTTTAATTATTTTGGAGCTTTGGTGTTCATTGATTCGGATCCTTCGCTGCACACGATTGATCTAGCGGGTTGTTGTATGTCGGAAGAGGAGCATATTAATTTTATTCACCAGTGCAGTGGGGCGTTTTCTCTCTAAGGATAGCGCCTAGCGTGCTACAACCCAGGCTATTCTAAACCATTCTTCTATTTTTATCTAACCTTTGTACTTTTTGTATATTAATAAAGTGTTGATTTTATTATTTGTTACTTGAAATATTTGTTGTTTAATTTATTTTCTAACAGTCTTAGAGAGAAAAACGTTTTTAATTAACTGTTTATTTCAAGTAATAAAATATTGTTGTTAACATGTCAATCATGAAAATGTTTAGATCTTTGTTAGTAAGCCAAAGTTTGATGGTCAATGCACTATTGTGACTCCATTTTTTTTATGGTCTAATTAGTCGGAGGAAAAAAAAATGTACCTTGTTCAACATGATAAATTTTATGGTTTATATGATAATATGTTGGGTAAAGCCTTGCTAACCTCATGTCATGTTTTAAGTACGTAAATCAACTTTGAAATATCTCAAAGTGTGGGGGTGTTTTGGTTGGTTGTGTTTTTGTCCAGAGGGACTATGAAATTGTAATTTTTAGTAGAAGGTGTAATTGGTCTGACGAACCAAGGCAAGTACTTTTCATATAACAATTATCTTAATAGACTTATTTTTGTACAAAAAATATAATATTGGTTATTCTTTGCATAACACTATCTATAGATTTCTGTTTATTAACTTTGGAGTCTTACATTTCTAATAATGTCATAATCCATTCTAGAGATGCTATTTTATTTGAGGTTTTTTTTCCCTTAAAAAATAAGGTTCCTAAACTAATCACTAATATTTTTAATCTAGTTTTTAAACGGTCATTTAGAGGAAAAAATTTATATGGACAAACTATAAAGTTTTATTGAACCCGAAAAAGAACATGGTGTAATTTTCGGGACAGTCTAAGCTTTTGCCAGCCTCCCATTTCGATTGCAGGGTGTGTTAAAATATATTATGCATAAATAATATATTGGGTTACCTTCAAATTAGCCGTAGGTTTCTCTTTGCATTCATATATTGTATATAATTAGTTGTTACTATTTTCCTTACTTTTAGTCAACTAATGCCTATCTTATAGGCCACACTAAAGCTTGCATCTTTTTATATATTTGACTCCAAGTTCAATACATACAACACAGGGAAACTGATTCCTTCAAAGTTTAATTTGCTAACTTGTTAATTCTATGTATATATATTTAAAGCAAGCGCCAAAATAATGGCATGATAAATGTGTATATATAAAACAACTTGATAATGGATTTTATACGATTATTTGTCTATATATGTGAATGTTATAAACGACATAATGTTCTTCTTATCGCGCAATTTTGATGTGAAGGGTCTTGATCCGGTTAATGTAATATTAAGTTTCAAATTGACAAGAACCAAAGATGGTATTACTTTAACTTAATCCCATTGTATTGATAAATTGTTGAAAAGGTTTAATTATTATAATGTTAAACTTGTTTCTAGTCCGTATGACCCTTCTATTAAATTAAAGGATTGACTCGTTGCATTTGCCAAATTATTCTCAACCTGACATTGCAGTTGGTAGGTTGGGTAATGCTTTGGAAAGAATATTTAAATATCTCAAAGGAACCAACAATTATGATTATATTATTTATTTATTTATTTATTTATTTACTTTAGCAGGAGTTGCAATATCATGGAAATTATTCCAGCAAACATTTATATCTTGTTCCGGAAGCTGAGATTATAGCACTAGTTATTACTAGTAGTCGGACTGATTTTTATTTTTATTTTTTTAAAAAAAATATGTGATTTACCAATGTTTAATAAGCCTATTCCTGCTATTTAATTTCAATGCATTGTGATAGTAAAGTTGCTATAGCAAAAGTTACTAGTAAAAATTTTAACGAAAAAAGAAGACACCTAAGAGTGAGAAATAAATTAATTAGAAATTTGATATCACATGGTGTTATTTCTCTTGACTTTGTCAGGTCAGAAAATAATCTTGCGGATCCGCTTACAAAAGGTTTGACGCGTCAACAAGTTATTGAGTCGTCAAGGGGAATGGGACAAAAGCCTATAAAGTAGTCGCTTCAATGGACACCCAACTCTGAAAGATTGGCGATCCCATGAAAGGAGTTCAATGGGTAACAACGAAGTTGATTAGTTGACTACGGTACACCATATTTTATTTGGAGTATATTCCAAGTCCTTTCCTATGGCGATGTGTATTTTAAAATGTGACAAATATAAGGTTGAGGTATATAATTAATTTGTAAAATACCTCTTAATAAACCCAACGAATATAATAACTTATAAATTGTGGGGGTGAAAGTCATAGATCACCCTTGGAGGGTTTACCTAGTGAGTGTGGTAGTGGGGCCGCTACTGCGAGACTTAGGCTGGTCTCAAAGTGACATTCACGCACAAGATACCTGCACATGGCCGTAACGTGCACCACTGATAGAACCTATATGAACCCATATATTGTATGTGTTGTGAGCCGAAACTCGATTAAAGGAGATATGGCTCAAGACACTTATGTTTCTATATCTTCTCGAGTAGAAGTTCATTTACAGTAGGTATAAGGCTCAAACCCGGAAGGTTCCTTGTATTGAAACTGCAATATTATAAGCTCCATAATAATATTTACATAATATTTTCAAAACTATTACGTTTAAAAAAAAAAAATTATGTGGGGGATTGTTGGAAATTATTTAAATATAATTATAATGTAATTTAATTTTTTGTATGAAAATAGGTAAAAACCCTTTAATATGACTTGGTTACTGTTGATTCCTACTTGTTAGGAGCATGATGGAAATTGCAACGTTTTTGGAATTGTTCAAATGCCACTAACCCATCACTCAACATCTTTAACTGTAAATAAATTATATTTGAGAAGAATAAAAATTCGTCTAACGCTCAGAATATTACGTCAATATATTACAGTATTTTTTCTATCATAAATATAATTAGTTTAATTATTTTGGAGCTTTGGTGTTCATTGGTTCGGGATCCTTCGCTGCACACGACACGATTAATCTAGCGGGTTGTTGTATTTTGGGAGAGAAGCGTATTAATTTTATTCACCAGTGCAGTGGGACGTTTTCTCTCTAAGGATAGCGCCTAGCGTGCTACAACCCAGACTATTCTAAACCATTCTTCTATTTTTATCTAAGCTTTGTACTGTTTGTATATATATTAATAAAGTGTTGATTTTATTATTTGTTACTTGAAATATTTGTATATAAATATTTTATTATTTATATGTTCTATACTTCTATATATAAATAAAACTACTTTCAAACGCATTTTTTTCCTCATATACTTCTTCCATTTACATAGCTTAATTCAATCACAATGATGAGTTTCAAGACTACTTTTGTGCTACTCTTTTTAGCTGTAAGTTTTATTCACTCTTCTCTTAATCTTTTTGTGTGCATTGCTACTAGAGTTTATAATTTCGTCATCTTCATTGATAATATATTCATTATAACAACTATTTACGGCCTGTTTGGTAGCCGGTCATAATTCATAAATAATGGGAATGGGAATAAATTTATAACTAAATTTGGAAGGGTTATCAAAATTCATTCACATGGTGTAACTAACTAGTTTAACTCCAATTTATCTAATTTTCATCATAAATATTCATTCCCATCTAATATCACCCTCTCCTATGGTAATGGATGAGAATGAAAAATAGGAAGAAAATTGAAGCTTGGGAATGAAAATATGTTTTTCATGTGCATTATAAGGCTCTTCCTTAACAAAATTACATTATAAAATCATTATCATTACCACAATTTATTACCAACAACCAAACGGGTTACAAAACGTAATTTTGAATAATCGTACATTTTTTTTTGGGTGTTTAGAGGCACATGTGTGATTTAATTTATTGGTATATTATTATATATAACTGATGTTGGTTTCATTGTCTTGGTTTTTTTTTTCTTTCTTTTTTTCAATAGTTAGCTTTGGTACCAAACAATGCTACTCAGTCACATGCTGAATTATACTGGAAGTCAAAGGTGGGTGACATCACAATGCCAAAAGTTATCAAGGATAGCTTGCCGCTTGGTAAGCTTTTTATAGTCTTCTAACAAAATTTGATTGTCATTTTTCAAATTGATGTACCCGCCTCGTTTCATATTGATCTACTCATATTTTAATCCGTTTTATATTTATCCTTTCCATTTATTTTATTCAATTATTTTTTAGATTAACATACGCTATATATTTTTTTATTACCCACTTTCCCGCTTTTCCGATCCGCCACAGTGAAAAGTCGAAAATAGATAGGAAAACCCTAAAACCTGATGCAGTTAGAAAACACAAATTCTTATATGCGGTTGTAAACCATGCGGCCAGCTGCATTGTTTTAAATGGTACGGCTGTTTTTAGGGGTTAGAAAGTCTCTAGTGAGGTTATGAAGTGTTTTTTGGGGTTACAAAGTGTTTAAGTGGGGTTACAATGTACTTTTTGGGATTACAAAATGTTATTTAGGAGTTACAGTGGGGTTACATCGTGTTATTTTGGAATTACAAAGAGTTTTTGGGGTTATAAAGTTTTTTTTGAGATTACAAAGTGTTTATGTCGGGTTACAAAGTATTTTTTTGAGGTTATAAAGTATTTTTTGGGGTTATAAAGTAAGCTTACAAAGGTTTTTTTTTTTTTATTTATGTGGGGTTACAAAGTATTTTTTTGGAGTTACAAACTGTTTTTTTGGAGTTACAAAGTGTTTTGGGGGTTACGAAGTATTTTTTTGAGTTATAAAGTGTTTTTAGGTGTTACAAGTGTTTAAGTGGGGTTATAAAGTGTTTTTTGGGGGTTACAAAGTGTTTTTTGGAGGGTTACAAAGTGTTTTTTTGGGTTACAAAGTGTTGAAGTGATGTTACAAAGTGGGGTTACAAAGTGTTTTTTGAGTTTAGAAAGTTTTAAGTGGGGTTACAAAGTGTTTGATTGTGTTACAAAGTTTTTTAAATAAGGTTACAAAGTTGGAGTTGCAAAGTATTTAAGTGGGGTTACAAAGTCTTTGTAACCCCATACAAAAATTAACTTTATAAGCCCATATTTATCAATGCGCCGCACCATTTAGTAGTGGTGCGGCCAGTTGCACCAAAAACGCGCTGGTTAGAAAAAGGCGTATAACAAATATACACAAACAAATTAACAAATGCCATGTGTCATGGGTCAGACTCATAATATAACAGCCGACAAACACTCATCAAAAATCCTAACCGGGTGAAGTATGGCTATAACAGGTATTTGTCAGTCCACTATGTCAATTATCTTATCATACTTTCATATTTTGAACTTGTTGACTCATTTTTTATCTGATCTCTAACTTAAGTTTTGATTGGTCCTTTAGGCGTTGTTGATTACTATGGTTCCGCGTCAAGAAAAAAAATCATAATTCTTAAACCAACCTAAAAAGGAAAGTATAGTGGAATAAAGGGTAGAATCCACATGAGGTCGGTGAATGAAAATTGTCTCCAAAGTGAATTTCACCTAATGATGGTCTATTTATGAGTTTTTGATGATTGAAATGTATTGTAATTGAACTAGTTAACTAAATGAACTTTAAATAAATTTAACAAAGTAAAGTCACTAAAAATATAATAGAGCATTCAAACGAGCGCTAGGGAGAGGGGGGGGTCTCGGATTAATGTAACCTCTATTAAATAATCGTCAAACATTAAGAAGTCAATCTCATGCACTCCTATAGTCCGACTACCCAACCCCGCCACGATGTTCGAGGTCAAACGTAGTCTAGTTATCCGCTACACACAAGCTCATTCTCATATACAACTCATGAAATAACTCAAGAATTAAGCATGAAGTTATCTACTCTTCACACTTTACTCACTAAAACCTAGACCAAATAATATTCATAAACCATTAAGCCAAGACCAATGAAAACCCAAAATTAATTCAAAATTCATCACAGTAATTCCATTAACCCCCTTCAATATTAATCTAACATTGGAAGGAGAAAAAAATGACTACATTAACAATAATTGCAAGGTATGAAACAAATAAACCACTGATAATACTAAACATAATGAAGATGAAAACCTTAAACAAAAACAATTATACTCCCTACTCAAATATTTCAATACTAATTAATCTAAATAAGCAAGTAAAGAGATAAATAACGAAAATAAACTACTTAATTAAGAAGAGAAGGAAATAAATTACCAAACAATTGATGATCGATTTAATTGATTACAGAGAGTAATTTGAACAAAAGAGTGAAGAGAGAGAAAATAAATGAAACTATATAGTGGAAAAATCTCTATTAGCATCGTACCTTTTGGGCTATTAGCATCGTGCATTTGGCGTTCCCTTTCTTAACCTAATTAAGGTAGATATTTATATACTGTAAGAGATAAGAGAAAGGGTTAGGAAAATAAAAAATAAAAAAAAATTGAAATTGAAATTGAAAACAAAAGAAATTAAAAAGAGAAATTAGATTAAAGAAAAATAAAATAAAATAAAAAAATAAATAAAACAAATTGGAATTCTAAATCTACCTAACTCGGAGCTGACGCTTGAAGTTACTAAAGCGGGTCGGCGCTCCAAACTCACGCAAAACCTTCCAATTTTAAGCTCCAATAGAGCGGACACTCCAAAATTTAGGATAGGTGCTCCGAACTTACGACATTTGGACATGAAACAACAATTGAAATGGACCTTGCTCTAATTCCGGAGCGGATGCTTCGATTGACTTCACAATGTAAAAAGTTGATGCTAGAATTTGTTGGTTTTGAGGGCGGATGATTTGTAGGTGTTTATGGCTAATTTGTGGTGGTGGTTAGAGCTGTCAGTTTGGTTAATAACTATTGGTTCAACTGTAAACCAACTGAACTAAACTGAAATAAAATGAACCAAGAATCAAATGACTAATAACTAAAATTCCAACTGAAACAAAATGAACTGAACTTAACTTAACTGAAACTGAACTGATTGATGAACTGAAATCAGCTTAACTGAAAAAATTGATTATATAAAATTGATTTGAACTAATCATAACTGAACCATATCTGAAATTAACTGTAAATTTTTTGGTTTTGTTAGTTTATTATTTAATTTAACTATTTTTAACTGTTGATCAACTGAACTGAAATGACTTATAAATTGTTTGGTTTTGTTAGTTAACTAAACTGTTATTAACTACTGATCAATTGAACCAAAATAACTTGATATTGTTATTATTTAAAGTTAATTGAATTATTAATTTGTTATAATTCTTCCGTAAATGAATTTTTGCAACAAATGTATTTTTGACACTATTCACAATTTTCAATTTGAGTTTTTTAATCGTAAATTGCCACTTGTACATACAGAAAAAATATAGTCATGTGGGCTCCCATTATATTTGTCTTAACTTGTACATACAGAAAAAATTTGAGTTTTTTAAAGTTAATTGATAAAAATTGTATTTAATCGATCCATTTCATAAGATAATCATTGTAATCCATATGAGTATATGACTTAGAAGTATTGAAACAATTATGAAAATAATAAAAATTCTATAACATTAATGTGCACCTTTACTAAACAAACAAATAAATTAAACCATTGTAAGACAAAATACTTCAACGGCTAAATCGAATACGATTCGCCCATATTATTTGGGGGAATAACACAAGAAAACTTGGGTAAACCCATTAATACTCGATATCTACCTCGATCAAAACCGTTAAAGATGTCCTTATAAAAATGAAAATAACCATAATGTAATTGAATATATTTTAAAATTAACTGATAAATAATTGAAATCGTACAGATAGAACTGTATTTAACCGTAATGTAAACTGAATACAATCGGAACCGATATATATATCAACTGTTCACAATGAACTAACATCAATTGAAATCGTACACGTAAAACTGAAGACCAACCATAACGTAAACCAAATATAATCGGAATTGTTATGTCAATTGTTCACAATGAACTGACAACAACTGAAATCGTATGGGTAAACAATGAAGCATGTATAAACCTAAACATCTGAATATATATACAATTACTCAAAAATAAATAAAACCATAAACAATGCTGAATTCAATCATAATCACATTCCATTACCAAAGCATTCCAATCACATTGAATTGCAAATTATCACCAAAATAAAAGGCAAATTTGAGATTGAATTGAAGCAGCAAACCTGCTGGGTAAACGAACCTGCTCCAGTGGGTCACTGGGTTGCTGCTCCGGGTCGCCTTCTTGTTGCTAGTTGTCGTTGGTTGCCGTCGACCGCCGGTGAACAGAGAGGGACGGTTTTTGTGTGGTGTGAGGGTTTTGACTGGGTGAGAGAGAGGAGTTGAGTGAGAGATGTCGACCGTCGTTGGTTACTGTGCCTGGTTGCTGCGCTGGGTCACGGCGTCAGGTCACCGTCATTGGTGTGGTGCGCGGGTTTGGCTGGGTTCGTGAGAGAGAAGAAGGTGTGGTGCTTGAAAGGGTTTTGGACTTTTAGCTGGGTATGTGTTATGTCAATCAAAAAATATGATCTAAGTAGTAAGTATGTAGAATTCAGTTTTTTTTTATGTGTTTTTGGCAACAAAATATTTCGTTGCTAAAAAGAAAATCTTTTAGGTAACAATTTAACTTTGTTGTTATATATAACTCTATATATAGTCACAAAACTTTTGTTGCCAAAGTTATGCCTTTTATTTTTTTTAAGTATGTAGAATTCATTTTTATTTTTTTAAAGTGTTTTTGGCAACAAAATATTTAGTTGCTAAAAAGAAAACTCTTAGGTAACAATTTAACTTTGTTGTTATAAATAACTCTATATATAGTCACAACACTTTTGTTGCCAAAGTTATGCCTTTTTTTCAAGTGTTCCCGCCCCTTTAGAATTTGTGGAGGGAAAGCGAAAAGTTATTAATAGCAAAAATCTTTTACAACAACATAATTTTGTTGTTGCGAAAAAGCATTTTTTATAACGAAATTAAATGTTGCCAAAAATTGGTTGCCAAAAAATAATTTTCTTGTAGTGAACTGAACTGAAGTCAACCAACCATTTGGGTCAAATCATAACTGAAATGATTAACTGAACTGACACCTCTAGTGGTGGTTTCAATGTTGTAGGGGTTGTAAAAGGGTGTTGGTTTGGTACGTTTGGGGTGTTGTTGCTGCCTTGTTTTTGTTGAGAAATATGGTGAGGGATGGTTTTGTTGACGAAAATTTGGTTGGGCCCCTTTGGGGCTCAAAAGGGTGGCCAAGGCAATTTCTGACAATTTGAGGGCTGTTTGTGGGGACACATTTGATTGACACATTTGATTTCATACAGAAGTTCCAGTTCGAGAATAGATTGGCGCTGTTTGTGGGGACCATAAAAAAATGGCAAACACTAGAGATAGTCCACACCGACCTGACCATTCCAATGGACATTCCGGCCAACACATATCCTAACCAGCAATAAGAAAACATTAAGGAAAATTAGTCCTTAAAGTAGCCAAGTTTGGCAGGATCCACAGGTCAAATTAGTCCTTAAAGTAGACAAATTTGGCACGATCCACAGGTGACCCCTAAACCGATGGTCACTCAAAAAGAGATGGAACAAGTCATCGCCGCATTAATCGCGGCCTTTGAAAAAAGCATGCACGAATTGATGAAAAATCTACCTTTGTTGGTCGAACCTACACCCTAACAAGGAGACCATCCCTAACTGGTCCAAATACCAATGCTCGCAAAATTCTCGACGATGTCCTATGAAAGAGCTACGAGGGAGGCAACCATCGAGATGGGGTAATCGGGCTATAGCAACCAGACGTGGGTCAAAGAACTCCATCGGAATTTGGTTGACAAGGATGCTCGAGAAGTCATCAACTCTAGGAGAAGCGAAGCTAGATTAATCAGTGAATCACAATAAGTGGAAAGAAGCAAACGAGATGTATGCCCAGGGGATCATTAATAGTCACGTGACGGGGCACCAACAATGGTGGGAACTCTCCTCAAAACTCTTATCGAGTAGAGAGATCGCAACACATCACTACGAGGGACAACATAGGAGCCTAATCCAGAAATGGATCAATCGTCATGCCTGATTGGGACAGAGATAGACCGATAAGGCAACCAGTAGGAAATGGTACCCCAGCATTAGGGGTAATGACATATAAAACCCCATTTAGTAGAGAAATTGTGGAGAGCGACCACCCTCAAAAAGTCAAAGTCCCTCCCATCGCGTAATTCTTTGGTACTACTAATCTACCAGATCACATCGTAGCCTATGACGCCCAGATTGCCATGCAGACTAGGTGCGAGACCGATTGGTGTGATTACTTCTCTATTACCCCGAAGGGGGTCACACTAACCTGGTTGTCAGAATTACCATGAGGCCTCATCAATAACTTCTCGGTGTTAGAAGTAATGTTTCGTAGTCAATTTGTGGCTGTAAAAAAGCAAATGAAAACTAGCATCCACCTGATGGCAGGCTAACAAGGAGAACACGAGTTGGTTGGAGACTACATTAAGAGATTAAATGCCGAGCTCCTGGAAATACCTAATGTCGAGGACTCAGTCACCTTCGCGGCATTGATGTCTGGGTTAAAGCACAACAAGTTCAATTTTTTTTAGTGGAGAAATAAGTATAATTATATTCAGAGGCGATAGATAGGAATATAAAGTACGTACGAGCCTCCGACATCAACAATCCTATTCAAAAGAATGAAAAGAATAAAGATGAAAAACGGAAAGGAAGACCTCATCGCATTGGACGTTCCTGAAGCAGATGTAAGTGTCAAAAAATGAAGTTTGAGACGGTGATAAGAAAACCCTTATTACAACATCAACATACAAGAGATTTTCTGATCTTGGATATCAAAAGCCAAGACCTTCCCCTAAAACTAGCACCGGTTTGTAAATCAGTGAACAAGAGAACTGTGTTCACAGTATGAAGGAATGCGAGATCTACAAAGGATTATTGACAACTAAAGAAATCCCATAATCAGCTAGATCAGGGGAAAATGGATAGATACCTCTCTAAAGAGGATAGTACGAAACGGCAGATGCTAGACTACAACCCAGAAACTGACAGGATGATCAACGTCATCACTAGAAGTTAAACGGATGAAGCGCCATCCAACAAGGCAATGAAGAGAGATCTTAAAAATGCCACCTTCCAAATAGTTAAAGGGACTGTCAAGGCAACCAATTTCCCAACAATGGTACTCGACACCTCTTCCCTTCAACCCACTGACTTCCCTCACAAAGTTTCTCTGGTTTTCGACGTAAAAGTAGTATACTATAGGGCTAAAGAGAGTCCTCGTTGAAAATGGATGATTTGTACATGTGATGAAGTCGGGTTTTTAAGATAGTTGAAGTTTGCCGAAGCAGGCTTAACCCCTCACAAGAGGCCCCTCGTCAGGTTTAGGGGAAAGTTTGTACTCCTCATTTGACCTGTCAAACTTCTTATTCGCATTGGCGAAAAGGAAAAGGGTGGAAATCTACCCGTTTTATTCAGTGTGTTAGACACTCAACTTCCATACAATACCATCTTGGGGAGACCCATACTAAACAGTGTCAAGGAAACTATCTCCATAATCAACTCCTCCTCTAATATGAGAGTGACAAGGGAAAGGTTGATAAACTCTATGTGGATCAAAGGTTAGGGATGCAATGTTACAATAAAAATTAAAGCATTTCGCGTGTAAAAATTTGGGGAAAAGAGGTCCCTATCGATGATGAGCCCGATCACATAGTAAGAATCGACCATAAAATTGACCCAGTGATAAGGGAGATCATCGTTCAGTTGTTAAGAGAATATCGGGACATCTATTCATTCGGTGACCCTAAAACTTCCAAGCATTGACCTTAATCATTACTCATGAACTCATCATCAAAGAAGGAGACAAGGGTTTGAAGCAAAACTAGAGTCATCAAGGGGAGGAAAGAAACAAATCGACATTAGTAGAGGTAAAGAAGTAACTCAACACCCGATTCATAAAGGAGTGCCAATATTTTGAATGGCAGGCTAATGTTATGTTAGTAAGGAAGCCTAACGATAATGGGAGAATCTGCATCGACTTGACATTCTTAAACAAAGCATGCCCTAAAGTCGACTTCATATCTTGGTCAAATCCATATCTTGGTCAAATCCACCGCGGGACATGAAATGTTTAGTTTCATGGACGCAACTGGTTGTTACCACCAAATACCAATGGCACAAAAAGACCAGATGTATACGACATTCATCACCAACCAGGGCATCTACTGCTACCAAGTCATGCCCTTTGGATTGAAGAATGTAGGGGCTACATATCAAAGGTTGGTAGATGAAATCTTTGAAGATCTTATTAGTAGCAATGTCATGGTCTACGTTGATGACATGATCATAAAGAGTAATTAAGAAAGCCATTGACTACCTGGACGATATCAGGTAAACTGTATATCCCTTGAAAAAGTTAAGCATGAAGTTGAACCTTTAAAGTACGTGTTCGAGGTCAAAGGAGGCAAATTCCTAGGGTTCCTGATTGACAAAAGCGTATTGAAGCCAACCTAGAAAATATTCAGCCATTTTCGATATGATCTCCCAGATCAGTAAATGCGGTACAGTCTGCGGTCCTTGATGATTGTTGCATCCTCCATGGTGAATTTCTTAACAGATGCATCCTTCTTCCGAGGTCACACATTTCAAGAGTGGGTGTGTCGTATAGGATGATTTTTACAACTCTACATCGTGTAGGATGAACCAATTAGATTTATTTATTATTTCATCAGCTTCTTTTCATCCATGGGAAGATCGCCATATTTTAAATACTTGACGATGGCATCTTTCCAAATTTCTCCCCTAACGAAGTTAAAATCATCGGCTCATTGATCCTTGGCTCTCGATGGACCTACTATTGGATAATTCGAGCATGTCTTCAGCTTTCGGCTGGCCGTGACTAAGGGATACACTAATTTTTCGATTTCTACATATGTCGACTCAGCCCCTCAAAACGCATGACTGATGAAATAAATTTGGTGTTGATTTTTCCATGTTTCCAAAGAAAATGGGGCATGAAAGTTGGAGAGGGTCAAGGCTAGTAGCTGCCTCATCGGACTTTTATTCCTCTTCCTTGCCCTCTTCTATGTCTTTGTACTCATCCTTAAGAGTGGTCTAAGGATCCGGCTGATGTTTGACAATACCCTTTTCATCCTCTCAAAGGTATCAGCCTCGATGACATTTACACCCTCAGCTGCCCCATTCAATAGAAGGCCCTCCTTATTGTAGGAGCCACGACCGGCTCCCCATTTTTTTGTTCAAGGTAAGAAATAAAGTATTAAAATGGTCAATTATATCAGAAGCCGCCAATGAGTTTTAGGAGTTAAACTCATAAACCATGAATTTAGACCAATAATGAAAGGGACACGAATTAGGGACATGTCTAAATAACACGATTTCGCCCCTTCGATCCCATGAGGATGACTTCAAAGCGTGGTCATACGAACCAAAGTTTTAATTCGGGGGCAAGGGTACTAATATGGCGGAATGCGTCATATTGGCCCATAGGCGGCGTTTACTAATTTCTCTCAATTGCAAATATACAAGTTATATACAAATAAAATAATTATTTTTTAAGAAAAGCAGCAACAAATAATTTCTGACGCTAATAAATTAGCGTTTAAGAATAAAAAACGCTAGCAAATTAGCGTTTAAGTAAAAAACGCGCTGACATGTCAGCGTTTAAATGTAGGATACGCTGACACATCAGCGAGTCAGAAAAAGACGCGCTGATAAAATAATTTATCGCTAATTGTTTTTTTAATAAAAAAAATTTAATAAAAAATTCACATATGTACAAAGAAAATAAGTAGAATGTAAGACTCTCAGGAAACTTACCACTTCTCGTTCGAAGATTTTTCCTTGAGTGTTTAGTTGGACAAAATTTCGCTTTATAAAACTTGATTGATTAAAGAACTTTAGCTAAAAACTAAGATAATTGAAAAGAAGTTTTTTGATGAGAGAATAGTAGTAGGGAATTCGAGGAAAAGAAAATCGTCCCCCTTGAAATGAGAGAATAGGGGTTTATATAAGAAAATAATCAGCGTTTTCTTAGGAAAATCGCTAACAGATCAGCATATCATGTCTGTCCACGCTGATGTGCTAGCGCGTTCCTTCAATATACGCTGATACTGCTAGCGATTCTTTCCCTTCAACGCTGATTTTCCAGCGTATCAAATCAAGAAACGCTTGCTAAAATGGCAATTAAAATAAATATTTTTCTAAAGATCAGCGCTAATTATATATTACCGTTAATATCTTCAGCGAATCAAGTTTTGAAACGCTAGGAAATCAGTGCATCATACAAATATTCGCTGATGATGTCAGCGCGGATATGGGCAACACGCTGATTGGGTCAGCGCATCACAATTTTATACGCTAATGTTTAAATTTTCTAAACACCATAACTTTTGATCTGTAACTCCAAATAAGACATGTAATATATCGTTTTGAAGCTCTTTCAGTTTACTATATGACTGTAATATAACTTTGAAATAATTGTTGGTTAAAAATAAAAAAAATATTTTAATAAGGCTTAATAATGTCTAGTAACACACAATTAGTCAATCTTCTACATAAGTGAGTTTATTTATCATCATCGAGTCTTTGCTCGGGACATGGGACTAAATCTTGTGTCAACACTTGTAGGCTTCGCCAACCTCTAAGTTGAGCCAACTATTCAAGAAGACCTCCTCCCTCTACTTCATCACATCCTCATTAGCTTTGTTTACAGACTCACCCAAATCTAGACTAAGACCTGCTGAGAAACGACATTGTTATCTCTTGTTGAAGAGTGACTAGAGTTGCGTTTCTAGTCTCCTACTCCCCTTTCACCTTCTTCAACTCCTTATCCATCGATGTTAATTTGGAGTTGGCAATAGTAAATTGGGTTTGGGTGATGCGATGGTTGAAGTTCTCAGCCTTTAGGGAATTTTTGGTCTTCTCGAGGGCTGCATAATTGTCTGTCTAAGCCTAAGTAGCTAGCAAACTTGGATAAGCATGCATCCTTATCGAGATTTACAAAACAAATCAAATGTTAGACAAAAAAATCAAGGATGCCCATCGAGGAAATTAAAGCTCACCCCAAGCTAGATGTTGTGTAAATCAACAGAGGCATCCACATCCTTCAATTCACCTTCGCTAGATAATCCTCATCCGTGCTCGAAACAATGACCCTGATGGCGTTATTGATCTGAAGATTCTTATCCTCGAGGTTCAGTATGATGAAAGGATGACGGGAAGGCTCAAGTAGAACCTTACCCCATCATGATCACCATCATCGCCTATCTGAGTTGAGAGAGGATGCTCCTTCTAAGCGAGACTCATTGTCGACGACGTCATCCTTGACATTCTTTGCTGGGGAATTTCCACTAACCTTCTTCTACTCCTTTAAGGCATCCTGGAAGGGGTTGTGGTCCTTGACATGATTCATCCTAAAAACAAATGCTTTGTTCTTTTCTTATTTTTTTTTATCCTAGAAAAGATGCTAAGTAAAAAATGTGCAAAGATTGTCGTGGAAGTAAAAGGCTAAAAAAAATGTCTACCTGAGGGAGGTGGAATCTCCTATTTTCCCTCGTTCACCTTCTATTTCATAGCAAGAGCCTTAATTGTTGTAACGTTCATCCTCAAAGCCATTTCAGGATCCAACTTTAATCAGGCAACCGTACCATTAGAACAAATATAATAGCAGGTTAGTTCAAGTAGACAATGTCAAAATGAAGGAAAAGAAAAAACTTAACTCCATACCCTCAGGGTATGCTGATCTAGTTCAAGTCCATAGCAGATAGAAAGTTGTTATCCATGAACTCGGCAGGCGAAGGAAGCTAGTTCTTAGGGTAATACTGGATGGACCTTTAGAAGAAATCACTATCTAGCTCATAATAGATCATCACCACACTCTCTTCAATGGAAATTTGGTGGACATTGAGTTTCCGATGAAAATTGGCTCATCCTCAAACACTCGAGGGATTTTCCAACCCACTACAGAACATAAAAAAAGAAAACCTTCGACACCCTTTGTTGTTCTAGGGGAGCTTATCAGCTAATCTTTACCCAGATCGACTTTGAAATGAGTACTAATCTTTGCGTGCAGTGGTCGGTACCTCAACTTTCCACCAATTTTAAAAGGTTTCTCCATTGGCAGAGGGACAATGCTATTTTCAACATCGAACAAATACTAATGAAAAAATGGTTACTCAAGAATTAGGGACCAAGGAAGTTGTGGACAAGTTATATTAAGAAAAGATAGCAATTACAAATTGTGCAAAGGAAGCCCAAAACTCATTGTGATAGAATGGCTATACAAGCTACACAATAATCAGGGGGAGTACGTACAATATGGAAATTTAAGGGTCGAACAACAATATAAGGTTCATGAATATAATGTTGGGAAAAAAGGCAAAAGGTCGTGCTTTAGACGTCTGTTGAAGATAGGCGAAAGAAACTAATACTTTGGACCCCTCTCTACATACTCTACACACTCGAGTTCATCTTGCCACGAGGTTCAGGCCCCATCAAAGTCATTATGCTCACTACATCTGCATCAATATATTTTTTGTAACATAAATGATAAAGGTTAGGGTGGGCTATCGAAGGTTTTCAGCGGAAGGGGATTCATCCTCCTCTCTTCCTGATACTGACTCATCTGAATCAGGTTGAATAGGGATGGCGTTGAGGATTCTATGAATATCATCATCTTAAGCTCTCTCGACTTGAAGCACCCTCGAACATTCAGGTGGAGAAGGGGTTTTCATCCTATTCACCCAGGAGGCCATGAGACCCCGACAACAAATTAAATTGCAGGCCGACTATGATTCTACTCAACATTCGACATTTGAGGACTTCTATCCGACGTCAAGCATTACTGCGTTAGGCTATTCATTATAGCCTGCCACGAAGGCAACCCTAAAATACACAAGTAAACCTTAAAACCTAATACAATTAGAAAAAGGTGCATAACAAATATACACAAAAAATTAACGAATACCATGTGTCATGGGCCATGCCCATATAACATATGTCAAACACACATCAAAATCCCAACTAGGTGAATTACACCTACAAAAGATTTTTGTCAGTCCATTACATCAGGTGTCTTAGTCATACTTTCATATCATGCACTTACTGACTCCTTTTTTATCTGATTTATGACTTAAATATAGGAGGAGCATTCCTAGGATCTACCTCTCAGGTTAGTGACCTTTCATTATTTTGCATGTTAAACTTTGAAGGAGAACACCACAAAGTCCACATAAACACATTTGATTACATATAGAAGTTTCAGGTCGAGAACACTCGTATATAAGACCCACTACTTTTTACACTCTTTCACAACTACATTCTCTTTTTTACTTAAAACTTAACAAATTTTCACATGCATATATATTCTCCATCGTACTAAAAATGAAGAAGTAAGGAATGACTCGGTTGAATACTCTAATTCTCTCGATACTCTTTTTTGTCAAACATTGGAACTAATAGTGTGACTCGAAGAGTGCACAAAAATTATTTTGAACTAAACTAATACAAGATCCATTAACGTTTCTATATCCATACTCCGCTTGTTTAAGATGTTTCAAATGCACATCTTAAATATCTCACTTTGAGTATTAGTTTATTTCATACGTATTGGGTATGTTTAGTTCGTTTGAAATTTTCTAATCTAGATTTTTCCGATCTGCTCTAACTTTGATTTTTTCTAATTTGATATGATTTGAACTTAATTTTTTTAGTTATTTTTTGTTCTCAATATTATCTAATCGTACGGATATGATATTTTCTTATCCGATTTGATATATCACTATAAAAAATTGGTCCATTAACAACGGTACACATTAATAAAGGGCCTAAATTATGTCATAAAAGCATCTGTTTTATGACGGTTTTGGGCAAGTCATTAAAATTCATCCAATACTTAGCCTAAAGTCAATTAAAATTGACTCATTTATATATGGAAGGATTACTGCGAGAAAAATCATTTATGGCCATCTTTAAGGACGAGGTTACATTTTTACGATGGGATTCCCATAATAAAAAGTTTCATTTCTAGTATTCTACAAAGTATTTTTCTAATATTATATGAATTTTTTAAAATAAACAATTAAAAGCTTAAGTAAATGGAACAGAACATAATATTTTGTTATTACCAAGTAATGTGATTTCCGAATTTATATATTATTATCAGCGGTATTTACTTGGTTATTTACTTGGTTATTATCAGTGGAGAGAGAATCAAATGGTTTTTTTAACCTTAGATTTCCCCCTTCTCCTTTCTTTGAAACCATAGCTTACGAGACTTAGGGACGGTAGATTTGCCTCTTTCCCGTCCCCTTTACGTCCCAAACCCCCACCTCTACGTCCTCGCCAAGATCCAACTATACCCACCCCAACCAAATTGTCTTGGGAACATTTTTCAGCCGAACCCGCACTGTCCCTGTACCCTAGTCGTCCCAGTACGAGAACCTTGGCTGGGGAGCCGACCTCATGCTTCCTAGCCTTTATCTTACATATATTACATTGATTGTTTTGTTAATTTGTCATGTTTTCATAAATTGTTTCCACTAGTGATATTGTTTTCTTTTATTTATTGCAAGGAACTAAATAAAGAGATTAAGAGTTTACAAGCCGGTTAAATTTTAGTTGGGGAGGGGTTAAAACATAGATTAGGGAAAAATCCTTCCAGCAACCTAGTGACACACAAATGCTAGGACAAGTAATAATAGAGTTACATCGAGTTTGGTTTAATTCTAGATCAACAATAGGATTAATAGCAGCATTTCTAACAGCTCTTGCAAGTAGATCAACATGTCTAAGTCTCTCCCTTAGCCTCCATTTGAGATGAACATCCTAGGTGATCAATGTCCTGCACTCTCTGTATAAATTGGTACAATAGTCAACAACCATAGGTGTAGCAAGCATGTTGTCTTCCACTGTTTTCGCATCCATTCGAGTGATGCCAAGATAGCTTCATGCTCTAATTCATGGCTGTCAAAACCTGTTTTCCTAAGAGTTCTCCCTTAGATTACCTACAAATCAACATTCATACAAAACACATCAATTCCTTCTTGCATGGTGGCAGATTATTGGCATCAACAAAGAGCACAAAGGATGAGTGGATTATTGGGTGGATTTCTAGACTTTTCTGGGTAGGGGTGGCCTGGTCATCGAATTCATATAGTATATTTCTCTAGTGGTCTTGAAAGAAAATATATATATTTCAAAAATTAATAATAAATTCTCTATTTTTTAGTGTAAAAAATCTTTTTAAAATTATTTTCGAGAACTTATTGTAACGGACATGGCCTATGCACACCATTAAAAAAAGTGTACTTATTGTAACAGGTATGACTTAGGCTAGTTACAAAAAGTCTAGTTGTTGTAACGGTCACTGTCCGTTACAATAAATATTACGGAGTACTTGTTGTAACGGGATCAATTGTAACGACCAATGACCGTTACAATAAGCCCTTTTTACACGTTACAATAACACTTCTTTTTTTACTAGTGCTTTCTTATTAGACCTCAACCCCTAGCTAGGTTAGTAGAAATTAAGTATGTAGTTGGTAATGGTTGTGAACTAATTTTGATTAGATGACGAGTCGATTGAGTTGGAAGTATTTTAAATACCTTCTTAGTAACCTAGGCAAAGAAGCATTTTAAAATTGTGTTTCGACCAAATAGCAGGATTTGAGGCCGACCTAATTATTTCTTATCATTAATTCGACTTTTCCTTAAACGAATTAAAATTAGGGTGAAAGGTGTGTCTTTATCAAAATTTTTTTTATTGACAAATTTTGAGAGGGTATTTACTTGGTTATTATTAGTTGGTATTATAATAAATTCGGAACTTGGTATTTACTTGGTTATTATCAGCGGTATTTACTTGGGTATTTACTTGGTTATTAGGTGATATGTATGAATTTATATATTATTATCAGTTGGTATTTACTTGGTTATTATCAGCGGGTATTTATAAATGGAACAGAGGGTATTTCCGAATTATCAACAGTTTTGAGTTCCACTTATTATTATCCATTATCATTACACATCACCATTATCATCACCATTATCATCACCCATTATTGTCCATGAGCATTTTGACCCGTTTGAATAAGCGGAACGACAAAACACAATCCGTTCATTAAATGGGCAATTTTAGAATTAATTTGATTCAATTTGTTCATGTAAATGGGTTGACGCAAATTTGACCTAACCCGATCCAATTCACTAGGGGTGCTCATAAACGGTTAACCGAACCGTTAAGGCTTAACTGTTCGGTTAACCATTAACACGGTTACTAGTTTCTTGTAACCGCAACCGAACCGTTCACAAACGATTAATCGTGAAACTGTTAAAAATGATGGAAGATGAATCGAATGATGGAAGATGAAAATATAAATATGATAAATGAATCATAGTTATACATATGAGGGTAATATCGGGGCCAAAAGCAGCAAAGGGGGCTGTTTGAATTCCTCAATGGGACTGATGATGAATATAGTGCAATGAGGGCCCAAATACTCATACGAAGTGTATTGCCTATTGTTGAAGGTATCGAGGTTGGTGTGCTTGTGGCCTTGTGGTTAGTAGGGTCATGCATCAGAGAAATGCTGGACAGTGATTGGGTATAAAAAATGGCACACTAAATCAACCGATAATAATCACACTATAATACACACATACAAAGAATTGCCTGGAATCCTTGCCGCATAATACACACATACAATATCCCATAATAATCCCAAAATAAAATCATTAATAATTCCAAAACCCAAACATACAGTTATATTTCATGAAATCATTATTAACATTACTCAAATCCAAAATATAAACTATAAATCAATGTTATGAAATCATGAACCAAAATATATATATTCAACAATAAATCAGATATCAAAATAAGAAAAAGGTAAGGCAATAATGGAAACATCGTCTAGTGAAAGCGACTCATCACTAGTAACTCTCAAGCGACTCAGAGAACTATGTCGCGACTGGCCAGACACCTAGATTATGTGGAAGCGACTCACCACATACTAATACGACACCGATAACCTACCCTACATCCGTTCTAACGGAAGCGACTCACCATTAGACCCTTAATAGACACTGAAAGCGACTCATCAATGCCTATTGGAGCTTAAGGAAACAGATTCCATAAGTCCAAGGGAAATTCACCAACTAAAACATTATTTTGTAAAATCCGAAAGTTGATGATAATTACGAAAATGCCATTATTGAAATTATCCCTTTTATTTACTATTTATAAATCCGAAAAATTCAACTAAAAGTATCCGAAAATTTATATTAATAACACTTGAATATTTTTAATTAATAATTTTGTAAAATCCTTTTATTTTCTTAATAGTTGCCGAAATAAAAATATTATTTTATAAATAGTATAGAATCACAAAAATTGATATTTTAGCTATAAAATCAATTTATTTCCCAACCCAAAATTACATGACAACACATAGCTTATACAAATAGCTTTCGACTCACATATATGATACATGAATTATCCAATTAACATATTTAATCCAATTAACCAATTTTATACCTTTAATTAATTATTTAAATTAGTTTAATAATTATTTAATTAATTTTATTCACTCGAAAATTCCTATAGACCACTCGAAAATTAGCCAATATAATTCATTATAATTTGTTAAACCATATTAACTAATGATCTATGTATTTAATTTAATTAATGAAATTATTACCATAAATATCTGAAATTAATTAATCAATAATAATAAAATTAATCAAAAATTATCGCTAATGTCCGAATACCACAAGAAAAAAATTAACAATTTTAACACATCAAAAATTTGATCTTTGCAGATTATCACACATGAATCGATTTTTAATACACAATATAAATTAATTACACAATAATAATAATAAAAATAATTCGAATTTCACTATATATTTACATGTTACCATTCGACATGTATATAAATATACAAACATTAATCAAAATATCATTCTCCACACATACATATCACACGGCCATCTAGTTAATTAACAAAATAAATAATTTCATTTAATTAAATAAATTAGGTAATATACACACATACACATTTAAGATCCGAATTACATATATAAAACATTAATCATAATAATAATATTATACAATAGTAATGACAATAACAATAGCAATTCATAATAATATCATGATCATATCACACGGCCTTCATGAAAAAACAACTAAATAAATAATTCATGTAGATTAAAATAAATTAGATTATATATATTCATACATGGTCCGAAATATGTATATGAAAAATAATAATCATAATACTAATATTGATAACAATAATGATATGAAGTAACTCAAAGAAATAGATTTTCTAATTGGGCTAGGGTTGCACGGCTACCAAGAGGGATTAGGGTTAGAGTTTCTCTTTAGGTTTAGGTAGAATTAGGTTAGATAACCACTTACTTGATCATCAAGCATACTCACACGGCCCAAAGAACAACATCACACGGCTAGGTTAGGGAAGCAATTAGGGTTAATTAGGTTTAGGGTTTAAACAATGAAATGGATAGATTAGGTTGGACCAATAGAAAATTAACATTATCCATTATGTAATAATGGATAAGTTGGATTAAGACAACACATCTAGATTTTCATATTTCCATTTCTAATCATAAGATCATGCATTAACTATGGACGATATGATATAATCTAGATTTAGAAATACCTAAACGCGTTTCTAGCGAAAACGGACAACGCGATTTCCGGAAAAACGCAAATTGCTAAAATAATTCTTTAGTTAAATAATGAAAATTGAAATTATGTTTTTAATGAAAATAAATTTTATGACTCAAAATTCAGGGTATTACAAACGTGTTCTGAACACGTTGCTCCTGTGGTGTTAACGTGTTCCTAACACGTTGCTCCTATGGTGCTAACGTATTCCTAAAACGTTGCACCAATGGTTGTAACGTGTTTTGAACACGTTCTTCCATGGTTGTTAACGTGATTCAAGCAAGTTTCTTCCATGGGTGTAACGTATTTAGGGTTTGTTGCTGCCATGGGGGCATCGCGATAAGGGCATGTTCATATGCAACGTTCACTACTACATAAACAAGTTTTTGCAACCCCAAAATCCGTTGCTAAAGGCCCAAAAAACTGTTGCTAAAAACCTTTTGCAACGGCTATAGCCCGTTGCATTCTCTGGCGTTGCAAAAGGTTTTTAGCAACGGTTTTTTGACCTTTTGCAACGGCCAAAGGTTGCCCGTTGCTAAAAGGTTACCTTTTGCAACGGCCAAAGGTTGCCCGTTGCCAAAAGGTTGCCCGTTGCCAAAAGTTTACCTTTTGCAACGGCCATAGTGTGCCCGTTGCCAAAAGGTAACCTTTTGCAACGGGCAATTATTTTTCATGCTATAACTTTGGAGATGCCATTTTTCCATCTTTTGCAACGGCTAAAGCATGCCCGTTGCCAAAAGATAAACTTTTGCAACATGCTATTGATTCCCATGCTAAATCTTTTTGCAACGCCTTTGATAATTTGGTCGTTGTCAAATTTTATATTTTTTGTTGGAATGGTATGATAATTTTTAAACAAATAATAATAAGTAATTAATTTCATAGAAATTTAGTTAATAATAATAATTTTATATATTAATAATATAATTCGAAATTCACTTGTTATACCAAAATGTTAAAATTTCAAGTCTAGCTTGAATCATCTAATACAACCCACGATATTGATCACGATACATCTTAATTATAGATAAATATAAAACTAATTATGTACAAAAAGGTATACAACCATCTATTTCAAAAAAATTCTATCTAAGCTCGTCAATATCTTCATTGTCCGCCTCCTCTCCATCATCATTTGCTTCAACATGTACCTATATATAATGTAAAAGACAATGAATATTAAAAACTTACTAAAAGCAAGAAGTATAAACATATAAAATTAAAGACAATTAAGAAAGAACCCATTTAGTGTGTGTATATATAAAAAATAAAAGACAATTAAGTCATCCATGACAATAGCCACCGACCAACCACCACCACCACCATGCTTCTGTCCAGGCAACAGTTGGCAGCAGCAGGTCGGCCTGGCGGCAGCAGCTCGGCCTGGCAGCAGCAGCTCGGCCTGGCAGCGGCAGCACCTCGACCTGGCAGCGGTAGCAGCTCGGCCTGGCAGCAGCGCCTCGGCATGGCAGCAGCACCTCGGGATGGCGGCAACTGCAGCTGGGCCTGGCAGCAGCAGCACCTGGGCCTGGCAGCAGCAGCACCTCGACCTGGCATCGGTAGCAGCTCGGCCTGGCAGCAACACCTCGGCATGGCAGCAGCAGCACCTCGGCATGGCAGCAACTGCAGCTGGGCTGGCAGCAGCAGCACGGCCGCCTAGTTCAGCCTGCAGCAACCACGGCCGCCTAGTTCAGCCTGCAGCAACCACGACTAACCCAGTTTGTGGCAGCAGTAGCCACCTCGGACGGTGGGGGGAGGCCACAGCAGCGGATGGCTTCCGTGGGCACAGTCGACAGCCCTCTCGTGGTTCTGTACATCATATAAAACAGGAAAAAAAACCTCTACCCCATCTTACAACTAAGTGTGTTCAAGCCACAATTTCAATCTCACTTATAACATATAACCTTCATCATATAACATAGCCAAATTTAATGAAACATTTAATTCCTAATTTATAATTCTTTAAAAACTATTATAATAATTTATTTTTATAAACTACCCTAATAATTTATTTTTATAAACTACTCTGACCAAGTACCTGCAGCCAGCCACAACTGAACACAAACTTTCGAGAGGTGAATTCTCTCCCAAAACTCAAAATATCATATTTCATTAGATGCCCAAAAAGTACAACCCAGTTGAGTATTTATCTACGGTACAAATAAAATAGCCACAAGCAAACAAAAAAACATTATAAATAAACTAATCAGATATGGTAATAAACTTACCAATTGATTGTTTGATTGTTCTCCCATAGAAACAAGATCATTTGACTCATTGGTTGCAGGATTACTATTGCTTGCACACTTTGACATAGAGGGAAGAATAAGCTTCACCCCGGGGTTGGCTTCAAGTAGTTTTTGAAGATCTGGATTAGCTTGTAGCAATTTATCCACTACTTGTGATTCCACGCTTTGTAAGTACTGTTCAGGAAAGATATAGCTTGAGCTTTTGCCACCTTTCTTCAAATCAGTTTTGGTTACACCTTTTCCATAGAGTCGCATACGTCCTCTATGCTCCGGTTTTTTTATCACTTCACCATAAGGATCTTTATGGTTAGACCCTTCACATTCTTGAGATTGTATTGCCTCCATTTGCTCCTATCGACATGTGAAACGTAAAAAAAAAAAAAAAAAAGCTAATCAAACACTAATATATATCCAAGATATCAGCAAATGCTATTGAAAACAAATATAAAATTACATACAATATTTGTTGCGGCTTCGTCATAACTTGTTTTGTATGACTTTCCGGGCTTTCTTTGCCTTGAACAGCTATATAACTTTACTTTTGTAGGCTCTTCCTTTTTTGGATCTTCTTGTTTCTTTTGACAATATATTCAAATTATAAGTTTATAGTTAATATAAAGCATATGTGAATAAAATTCTAAGCTCATGGATATAGTTACCAGCTTTTCACGCATGAATGCAAATGATGTTGGACCCATGGTGTGCATGTCATTCGCCAACTTTCTATTAGAACTATTTCTTTCACTTTCTTGCTATTGGATCAGAAAATTAAAATAAATTGAAGTCAATACCTTAAACACAATAACACAACGGTATATAACTTTGTTTTCAAGAATTGTTGTTAAACACTTACCTTAGTTGCCTCATCATCCCAATAATGCAACAACTCTTTAAATTGGTTTTCAGGAATTGTGTTTGGACGATTGCACCATCTTTCATCATAAGTCGCATATGGAAAATAGTACATTGCCTTACTCCTACATTTCCAACGTTTCCATTGCTCGTGTATAGTTTCCAATGCCCAATCTTTTCCTTTTGAGGAAACCAGATACTTACTCTACACAAAAGGTTTTGCACCTTGATTAGTCACCAAAGTCTAATATGATGCATAATTGAGCTCATAAGTAATTATTACATAAACCACTTACTTGCACATAGTCCCATAATTGGCTTTTAGCATGTTCTGGTACACTTGGCCAATCACAATAATTCAACGGTACATACTCAGGATTCCTAGCCAAAGTCCCTAAGAATAGACTATATTCACTCACAAGTTTTTTTGTAGGACCAATCGGCTGCCCGTATGAGTTAAGGATGATGGGAGGTCGTTCTTCCATTGTACGTTGATGAGAATAGGTTAATAGTGTGGGCCCTCGACCCTTCTTCTTTGGAGCTGTAATTTAGGGTTAAGGTCACACATTATCAAAGGCATGTAATATTTATTGTAATATATTAAATATAAATGTTAATCTATCATTATTAAATTAAAGTAAATCATATACCAGAGCTTTCAACATTTGAGGTTGTTCTTTGGGATTCCACTTCTGTGAGCTCTTCACATCCTTGTTGAAGATGATTTGAGCAGGCTGCAGTCATATTTTCATGGCCTTCATTATCAACACAATCCTTTGATACATGAATATTCTCAAGTGTTTCATTCTCCGGAGATTCATGTGATGCATGAAGATTGGCAAGGCTTTCGTTTGCACCTTGCATTTGTTTTTTACGGAGATCACGATACAAAGACATAGCTCCTGCAGTGATGTATTTCTGATGATGATCAGTACGTTGCTTCTGATGCTGATGAGGCCGCTTTTGATGCTGATCAGGTGATTTTTGATGCTGATTAGGTTGCTTTTGATGCTGATTAGGTTGATTTTGATGCTGATTAGGCTGCTTATTCGGCTGATTAGGCTGCTTATTCGGCTGATTACGCAGCTGACTTTGCTGATTATGCCCATGGTGATCAAGCAAGTTTGGTGGCTAACAAAGAACATGATGACAAAAAAGTTTTAGATAATTATTTGCAAATGTTTTTAATATTTCTTTAACTTACATATAGAATTACAACTAACCTCTTGATGTTGTTGTTTAGGAGGTGGTGGAAGGTAATCAGACATACACCTTCCCTTTCTCTTTGATGATGAGCCCTTCAATGCGGTTTTTGCAATTGGTACCTATGAAGGACACATAATGCTTCCCATAAAAAAATATATTAAAATTTATATTAATCGATAGAAACACGTGTATCCATACCATTGATTTAGTGAAATCATTGTTATCATTATCCTCATAGTTAGGTATGTATTCTTCATCATCACTATCAAAGCCTTCATCTCTAGCATATGTAGTTGTCTTTGCTTGATATAACCTTTGTGCAAACTCAGTCCCACATCCTTTAGCTTTCATATATTCTACATTTTTCCTCATTGTTTCTAGCCTTTTCATCTCGTATTCAGTCAACTCTTTTTGATGTGCAACTCTATTCTTTTTCATCTGCAAATTATAATACAAGATAAGAGTTAAAAAAATACATATAAGAGTATTATACATAGCAAGGAATGAATATTATGTATAGTACCATCAGATAGTTCCAAAGGAAGGTTATGCATAGCATAATGCCAATCATCGTTAGTAGGTGCTTCAACATAAAAAACTTGATGTGCTTGAGATGCCAAAATAAAAGGTTCTTCTTTGGAAATTGTTTTGTTTTTATTAACCAAAGTTATTTGGTCATCAACTACTTCCGAATGAAACCAAACACATTTAAAAAATACAACATCAATGAAACCATGATAAGATATCTCAATAATTTCTTCCAGAGACCCATAGTACATAACATTCCCCACAATTGGATTTTTATCCTTAACACTAGCAAAACTATCTGTTAAAGCACTTAGAGTGACTCCACTATTCTGTGTGACATAATTTGACTCTCGTTTCATGGTATAAAACCTATAACCATTCACGAAATATCCACTATACTTTTTTGCCACAAAGGAAGGTCCCATGGATAGCCATTTAACACGCTCTAGGACTTCTTCGCCTTGGGCAAGCTTGGATGCAATTTTCTCTTTGAACCATTCTTTGAACTCTTTTCTATGGCTTTGAGCATTATCCCATTTTCTTTTCCTTTGACGTGAAACTTGCTCCTTGTGCTCACTAGAATACAAATATGAAAAAAATTAATGACATATTAGTTGTAAATAAAAAATAATAAATAATGAACAATTTATGTTTAGCTATCTTACTTAATGTATCTCTCAACTTCCTCACAATCACAATTGAATAAGACACATTGATGTGATTGGCTCCATGTAGTGTGATCAATCATAAAACCAACTTGTTTCTTCTTTGAGGTTTTCCCTCTACCTTTGATAGGATGACCAAGCTTCGGGAGACCAACTTGTAGAGTGGTAGGTTGATTAGGATGATCAGGAGGACCTTTAGATGGACCTTTTGATTTACTTAAATATCGAATCACAAACCTTGCACATTCTTTGGCCAAGAATCCTTCTGCCATTGAAGCCTCTGGACGACCCTTGTTACGAGCATCTGACTTTAATTCCCGAAGATACCTCTCAATTGCATACATGCATCTTATTGCAACGGGCCCACCAAGTTTGATTTCTTCCACCAGGTGAACCGGTAAATGGACCATTATGTCAAAAAAAGCCGGTGGAAAAATCCCCTCAAATTGACAAAGAGTTTCAACTATCTCGGAATGGAGAATGTCAAGATCTTGAGGGTCAATCGATTTTTTCCATATGCCTTTAAAAAAGTTTGACATCCTAATTATAGGAGTTGCAACATGGCTACTAAGGGTTGCCTTTGTGGCAATCGGAAGTAAATAATGCGTCATAAAATGTGCATCATGGCTCTTATACCCTGTGATCTTCCTTTCATTAAGGTGCACACATTGAGCAATATTTGAGGCATAACCTTGTGGCAACTTTGCATTCTTTATGGTTTGGCAAAACAAACGCTTTTCATCAGCATTCATCCAAAACATAGATGTCGGGATCTCTTCACTTCCATCTGCAAATTCTTCAATCTCAAGCTCTGGCACCCATCGGAGGTCTTTCTCCTCTCGTAGGTATTTCAAATCACGACGAGCAGATACATGATCTTTTGTCTTCCCAGGAATGGCTAACAATGTCGCAATGACATTATCAAAAAAATTCTTTTCAATATGCATGACATCTAAATTATGGCGAAGATCACAATGTTTCCAATAAGGTAACTTGAAAAATATAGGAAATTTTCTCCATGGATTAGGATCCTCATCATCTTGTCTCATTTTCGGCTCCTCTTTTCCAAATTTATTAGGAAAATCGTGTAATAGTTGCACAACCTCACATCCTGTCAAACGAACTGGTTTATTTCTTGCCTCAACATGCCCATTGAAGTTCCTCTTATTATATCGCCATGGGTGGTCTGGATCCAACCATTTGCGATGGCACATATAGCAATGCTTGCGACTAAATTTCAAATACACAGAGTCAATTTCATAATGACAATAAGGGCAAGCAAATTTTCCTTTAGTGCTCCAACCTGACAACATTGCATAACCCGGAAAATCACTAATAGTAGACATCAAAGCTACATGCATGTCAAACCTTGTATTGGTTGAAGCATCATATGTTTCGAGGCCAAACTCCCACAAATCTTGCAAATCTTTAACAAGCGGTTGCAAATAGACATCAATGTTATTTCCGGGAGACAAAGGTCCGGGTATAAGTAATGAAAGCATTAAAAACTCAGACTTTGTAGCCAACCATGGAGGCAAGTTATAATTGATCAAAATAACAGGCCATGTACTATGCACAATGCTCATTGTGTTGAATGGATTAAAACCATCAGTGGCTAATGCAAGTCTAACATTACGAGGTTCATCAGAAAAGCTTGGATACATTTTGTCAAAATTGATCCAAGCTTCACCATCAGCTGGATGATGCAAAAGCCCATCATTTACTCGCCCATATTTATGCCATGTCATATAAGTTGCTGTTTCGCCACACATACACAACCTTTGCAACCTCTTTTTGATTGGAAAGTACCTTAGAATTTTAGATGGAATTCTACGTGTTTTTTCATTAAGATTCTCGTTTTGATCATTTTCCTTTGATTTCCACCTTGAGGTCCCACAAATATGACAACTTGTTGCATTTGCATGATCCGCCCAATATAACATGCAATCATTAGGACAAGCATCAATCTTTTTATAGTCCAAGCCCAACAACTTTAACACCTTCTTTGCTTCATGCATAGATGTTGGCAATATTGCATCATCTGGGAGAACTTCCTTGAAGAACTCTAGTAAACCAGCAATTGCAACATCGGGCAACTTGTGATCACACTTATAAATGTATAGGCGAATTGTGAAGGCAAGTCTAGACATTTTTTTACAGCCTGGATACAATTCTTGTTGGCCTTCCTCTATTAGCTTCAAAAACTTTTTCGCCTCTTCATTTGGGCCTTCTCTTATAGTATCATGCAACAAATCTTGTATACCATCATTCATGTTTGATGGTTCATCATGTTGAAGGTCATCTGATTCTCTTTCAGGGACCATCCTTTCTAAATTAAAAAACTCATCGTTTCTTGGTACAAAGCCGTTGCAAATAATATGATCTCTAACGTCATTTCTATCATACCAATATCGATGACGGCATTTACAACATGGGCAACTAATCTGGTTCCCTTGAGACCTTGTAGTAAAGGCTTTCTCTATGTATTCATCTGTTCCTTGTTCATATACATCACTCCATCTAGGATATTCCCACCAAACCTTATTTCTGTTATCCATTTCCTAAAAATGTATAAGAAATATAAGTTTTTTTGCATTATTATAATAAGGATGATATAAGATTTCTTTGATTGCATCGTGTCCTATTTCACTATAACATTATTTATTGCAACCTACCTTCTAAATTTAGATTAGTTATTATGATGCATAAACATCTTGATATATTGCAATTCCTACTTTAACTTTGACTTTTAATTAGTAGTTTAATTGTACAACACCAAAAATTGACATCAAACCTAAAAAAATCAATACTATTGAAAAATTATTGTAATTTACAAGCACTAACGATTTCCCGAGTTATTATTTGAGACAGTTGAAAAAATACGAAAGAGCTAATTCTTACGAAGTATAATCTTAAATACCTAAGTGTCATACACATTTTTATCAAATTGAACATAGGACATGGATAATTTGATTTTTCATTTATTAAACACAAATCTAATAATCTCAATGAATACTTGACTATGCAAATTAATTAAACTCATATATATATATATATATATATATATATATATATATATATATATATATATATATATATATATATATATATATAAAGCTTATAAATGAAACCAACATATATAAATAGTTCCTTGAAACACTTTGTTATTCCTTGCAATCCAAATACCATAAATAATCTCAACTTTTCTTTCTATGACGATTAAGCTTACCATGTAGAAAATCCCAATAATAAATAATTTCATCTTTGGATTTAAGTGATTTAACAAAGAACATCAATGACGATGCAAACTCTAAACATGGTGTGAAATGCCAAAAGCGTTACCAAAAAAAAAAAAAAAACAAGCAACAAGAACTAATTCAAACAGGGCATAATTTGACAGCCATCATCCTCACACAAACAATTACTGTATAATATATTTGACAACCAAAAAAACACAAACATACTGAATTTATACCAACAAGCACTGCATAATTTATACTCAAAAAACCGCAGAATTTATACTAACCATTTATACTAACCACAAAAAACTGCAGAATTTATACTGAATTTATACCAACAACCTCAATCCCAAACTGCAGAATTTATACAGAAGAATTACTAAACAATTCCCTAAACACACATGGTCTCTACAATGAATTGGAATGTCAAGAACAATGTCAACATAACTTAGTGCAGAATTTATACTAACCATTTTCTTGCAGAAGAAACGTCGAGGAGTAGTCCAGAATTGAAGCAGCAGCGTCGTTGTCCAGAAACAGCACCGTCGAGGAGTTGTCCAGAAGCAGCACCGTTGAGCGACGGCGGCGCGCAGCGGCAGCGGCAGCGTGGCGGGGAGATCTGTGCTGGGCAGCGTCGAGGAGCAGTGAAGATCGAGCAAGAAAATTCAATCAATTAACCCATAAAAACCTAAGTGAGTTTTAATTGAACCAAAAATAAGGGAAAATTAATTAGAAAAAAATTCAGAAATTTACCTTGTTTTTGGAGTGGATTCAATTGGAAGAAGCTAAGTGAAGACCCTAGTTTTTTTTTGGAGCAGTAGAGAGGGAGAAAAAAAATGAAGGAGGTAATTTGTTCAGAATTTTCTATTTTTTTTTAAACATTAAAATGAAAGAGGGAAAATTGGCGCCTTTTTAATTTGTTCAGAATTTTTCATTTTAGACTTTTGGCAACGGCTATGCCATAGGTGTTGCTAAAGCCGTTGCTAAATACTATGCCCGTTGCCTTTTCTATTCTTTTGCAACGGGTATTGATGAGCCCGTTGCCTTTTCTATTCTTTTGCAACGGGTATTAAAAAAGTGTTGCTAAAGGTGTTGCAAAAATGTGACCCGTTGCAAAAGAGCGTTGCAACTGCTCTTTTATCTAGTAGTGGTTTTATGCTTTTAAATTTAATAACTAATTAGCGTATTTAATGAAATTATTTAGGACAATAATGACGGAGATGGCGTGGACTATAGTGAAAGTTTTGCCACCGATCAGACGTTTTCCTGTCATCACGAGGCACATGATTGGGCGAAACCGATAGCTCATGGGATTGGTTTTGAAATTGTCATTTCCAAAATCAATTATACATGGGTGTCTCGCATGGTAACCTACCTAGGCTGTAATAAGGGAGAGTAGCACAATGGATGAGACTTGCTGAAAATTTGCATTAAGAATTTGTAATAAGTTCAATTTGTGCATATATTTAATGTTGTAACTTGAGTTAGTTCAATATATGAATATATTTAATGCTGTAACCGTGGATGAAACTCATTAAAAGAAAATTCATGACCTAATCAGAATATGACGAAAAGGAGTAATGCAATTACATACAAATACAAGATATGGAGTGTAGGAAGTAAAATCAAAATATGCCATTATATACAAATACAAAAAAGAATTTGCACCAAAAAAAATACAGAAAAGAATAATACAAAAAAAAAATGCTATGCATGACCGCCCCATCTAGGTGGACGCTCTCTCGGTGTACGTCGTCGGATGCCAACAAGTGTCCCAAGTATCCTTAACCAATGAATAATAATTATCGTAATCGTCAATATTTTCTTATTAACAACAATTACACCAATTTATTATAATTACTAATAATTTTTAATTAAAAGTAATTACACCAATTTATTATAAAAAAATTCGAATATTTTTGTGTATAATTTCTAATTAAAAATTATTACGCTAATTTATAATTTAAAATTCCAATTAATTACCAGTTAACAATAATTAAGCCAATCTATAACAATTACACCAATTCATATTAATTCGTAATTACACAATTTTATAATTTTAAAAAATCAAATAATTAACATAAACTAATTAATACTAAATAATAATTATTAAAATATTCCCCTAAATTTAACATTGGTTCATCAAATTCCCAAAAAAAAATATCAGAAAAAATTGCAAAAAAAAAAAAATCAAAATTCTAATTAGATCTAAATTACCTTCTCTGCAAATGTTCATCAAATTAAACACAACAAAATTGAAAAAATTCCCCTAAATTTAACATTAGTTCATCAAATTCCCCAAAAAAAAAATCAAAAAAATTAGAAAAAAAAAACTGAAAAATTCAGAAAATTTTCAGAAAATAATAATAAAAAACTGAAAAAATCAGAAAATAATTAAAAAAAAAATGAAAATTCTGGGTAAATTTCACCCCAAATTCCTAAAACATTCAAACATAAAAAATGCTAAATTTCATCTCTAATTGACATATATCAACACATTCCTCACAAAATTCATCTCCAATTGACAGCTAAAAAAAAAAAGGAAAAATTGCGAAAAAAAAATCAAAATTCAAAGGAGATCTGAAATTACCTTCGATGCAACCTCACTTCGCTCAGATGCGCCGGCGACCTCCTTCCCTAGACGTTTTCGGGTAAGGGTAGTATTGGAAAATAAGGTAAAATACGGGCGGTATCTAGTAAATACGGACGGTATTTAGTAATACCCTTATTATTAGTAATTGTAGACTAGTTAGACATGTATTTTTAGTGGTTATGTATTATTATTCCACCATTATTATTAGTGGTTATGTATTTTTGTTGAACTTAGATTATTGTAGTACCAAAAAATTAAAGATCTAAAAAAATCCTCAAGAAATTAATTCACCCAACTATTTATCAAGTACTACTACTAATATAGTAATTGTATACTCCGTATCAATTCATGTGCATTACTATTAATTATACCCATATAAAAAATTAGAGGGGAAAAAAGAAACATTGAAATCATTATTTTCTGAATTGGATCAAATACCTAATTTAAAATAAAATGGTCATATAAAAAGCGAACATTAAAAACTTTGAAATATATCCACACCCATATCATATATTTAGTGTCTCAAAAACGTGATGAAAATTTACTTTATTTCCTGATTCCCATATATTTTTTTTAGCTAGAATCTTTTATTAAAAAAATTTCCCATGAATTACCAAAACTAATTTACTAGTGTATTTATCAATTGTGAAAATTTAAAGTACTTGGTTATATATGAACCTAAGGAAAGGGCAGAACAGCCCTTATCAGCATAACAGAGGTATTAAGTTTTACATTCAAGCAAAGGGCAGAACAACCCTTGTTAGCATCATAATCTAGAATTCAATTAAAACAATATTAAATTGGCAGCAAATAACATCATAATATAAGTCTCCATTACATAATCTCATCCTCTCCATGAACAGGCTAAGATTTATCAAGCAGTTACTGTGGTACAGGCTAAGGCTCAATGGTCCAGTTTGGTTTGGAATAGGCTCTCTGTTCCAAGGCATAGGTGCACTGCATGGTTGCTGTTTCATGGCAGGTTAGCTACAAAAGCAAGGCTGATTAAGTTTGGTATGCAAAGAACATTTGCTCCCGCCCTGTCATTGTTGCAGGGGCTTAAGGGTTGGCTTAAGATCTCTGGTTGCCCTAACTGCTACCTCAGAATGTTTAGATGGATTAATTGCAGGAGTGATTGGTCTAAGTTTCAGAAGAGAGTGTACTATGCTGTTATGAGTGCTGCTGTCTACCATGTTTCGCATATGAGGAATATTAAGGTGTGGCAAGGAACTCTTATTGATCCAAATCTGGTTGTTCCTAGGAAAATCAGTGTTAAAGATGTTAATTAGCTGCATAGTTCTTGTTGACCCAAAAAAAATTTGATGAAATTACAGCAAATCATACCCCAAAATTTAACATACCTATTTCAAGGGCAATATTTTATGGATCAAGGTAAAGTTTCTCCTTCACGACATTGATTAAGGCTCCAATGAGGGAGTGCTTCTCCAGCCACTTGCCAGCTTTCAACCCCTCATGAAGGGAAATATCACCACTGTTGATTAAGGCGTTTATCCTTTCGGCAGCGTCGGAGTTATTGGACTACATCAGCTGAGAATTGGACACAGAGGGCTGTGAATGGGATGCAGAGCGCTGAGAAGGGGAGGGAGAGCGCTGAGAAGTGGAGGCAGAGTGCGGCAAACTGCACCCAGTCCTTGGAGGATTCAAGTATACACTAGGGAATTGCGCAATGCGCCCACACTGACTGCAGGTTTCAAATGCTCTATTGACATTGTCTAGTACTGTGGTTGCCTGCAAAACAAATTCCAAGAAAAGAAGACAATCGATCACTATCATT